>OZ023270.1:64283331-64909581 GCA_964006375.1 Tillus elongatus | reverse complement strand
GTCTTAAGATATATGACAAAAACTCCCTAAGTTGAGTTGTACGTTTTCGACAGCCAAAAAACAAACGATTATTATTGCAAACTCTTGTACAATTCAACCCCACCAAATCTCAACCTTGCTTTCTTTCTCATAAAAGATACACCAGCCCTAGAACCATCATAACGAACAACCAACTTATTCAAAGTAATGAGTCCTTTTCACTTGTTGGCATTTCTGTGGATCGAAGTCTCAATTGGCACCAACATGTCACATCAATTGCAGAAGCGGCTGTTAAGAAATTAGGTTTCCTCTTCCGAGCTCGCAAATACTTTTCACCTGCTAATCTCTATACCTTATATACTTCTCAAATAAGGCCAAACCTCGAATACTGCTCCCACATATGGGGTGCCGTTGCCGCTTCTACTCTCGCTATCCTGGACTCCATTCAGAAGAGAGCTATACGTCTCATTGGTGACCCTACCCTCACCCAAAGGCTGCCATCCCTTGCCCACCGACGTGCCGTTGGTGACCTCTCTCTCTTTTATAGATATCTGCACGGGCAGTGCTCAGAGGAGCTTTCTTCCATAGTTCCTCCACCTGCTGCCCCCAACAGATCTACCAGGGGAACATAGCGAATGCACCCTTTTACTGTCCAGGTCACCAGACATAGAGCATCTTGTTATGCCCGCTCTTTTGTCCTTAGGACTTCCAAGTTGTGTAATTCCTTGCCGGCACATGTTTTTCCTTCTCCTCCGAACCCCCAAACCTTCAAGTCCAGAATTAACAAGTTGCCTCTTTCCTCCTTGTCGACACCCACGGTACGATAGTATTTAGGCTGTAAGCCCTCGTGGTGTGTTGTTGAAATAAAAAAATAAAAAAACCTGTTCCATCACATTCACAGTACGGGTTGTCTGCTAACTTTATTTTCCAAAGACGATGTATGCAAGCGCTGTAACCTACACTTATTATGACCAGCGCTGTATAGATATACCTGGCAATAATGTGTGTGTGTTTTGTTTCTTTAACGTCGGCCTATTTCCGCGACTATGGCCAATTACCGACGCCAGCGAGCAGTTTCACCTCACTATCCTGGAAATTTTGCCGAACCCCTGCCTTTCTGTAAGGAGGGTAGGGATCTTTAACGTGCCCAACATCGCATGGACACGGGACCGACGGCTTTACGCCCCCTCCGAAGGGCGGAACGTGCAGACAATCAACTTGCTCAAATACAATGCCAGAACCTCGGTTGATGTTAATGTTACAGTTTGTACTGAAAAAGTGAAAGGAGTATCCTGGGATCGAACCCAGTACCCTTCGGTTCAGAGGCACAGGTTCTTACCCCTGAACCACCGAGGTTCTGACCTGGCAATAATAAATTAGAATCGTTGTCCTTTATTACTTTACTGTCTGTAAGCTTGGGACGACCGATCTTTATCTAATTTTTGATTTCTTCACTATTTTTTTACCTCCATTACTGTTTAATCATCCATCCCGCTGATGGCCTTAATTGTAGCAGTCCAACTAAAAAACCTCAAACTTGAATAACCTGGAAAAGAGTTGTTTTGGTATGAATTTTTGTCGATTACACTTAATTTAACCTCCGTTGTTTGCCATTTCTGTTTTTGAAATATGCCTTTAATTTGTAGGCCGTTATATACCATTTTTAAACCTTTTTGTGTACCAACTAAGGCATTTTTCAGTCATAATTTCCCTTTCGTATTCATTTCATCACGTTATAATTGATTCCATTTTACGGCCGCAGAATTTAATCAAACAGCTTTGTATATCTCCATTATCGAGCGGATTCTAATATCTGGTTTGAATTGTTATCAAGAAAACTATTTAGAGAGACATAATCCGAATAATCCACATTTGGTTAAGTTTAATCCATTAATTCTAATACAAACAGCTTCATGACGTTCAGGGGCTTCCACTTTGAATTAATCAAACCTAAATGGTATTGCAAGATCGTGAAAGCATCTCATACGAATTTAAATGTAGCCAAGCTCCTATTTCGTAAACGATGTCATTGTCATTATTGTTTCATGAATTGTTTTTCAGTACTGTATTAGATGTTCAGTTGTTGCATGAATTAAGTTTTTGCACGCATCATTAACTAAACATAATTTACTTTACTTTCGTTTGTTATTGTCGTGACTAAACTGATCTATTTAATTTTTCACGGTGCTGATTAATTGTATCAGAACTCTTCGTAAAAAGCATTGATTGAGCGTTAAAATCTGTATACCATTAAACATCTCTCTTTATAATGCGTGCTAGATGGTACAAAAAATAAGTTTGCCCTTTATTCACTTACAACTTATTGAGATTGTTCTGGCTGTTTATTAATATACACTATCGGACAAAAGTAAAATATTCTTAAATATTTACGTATCGAAAATAAACGTTCCAACCGCTGAGGTAAATAAAATCAGTTGCTGCTGTCAACTGACGACGCAACGTAGGGATTTGTGTGAAAATTTTTACATGCTTACTTATTGGCTTCCCTGGTTATTTTAGAGCAAAATTCGATTAGACTTTTTTCAAAGCATCACATTAAGTCTGTTGCACTATTTTGTTCCATTTTTCACGCAAATATTAAACGAAAACAAGAATATTGAACAAGAACAAGTACTTAGTCACGAACTTTATTTACAAATCAAAACAAAAAGACAGAAGCGTGGAATTAAAGTTTAATAAGATGTTCAAATAATCCTCCATCAGCTGCCAAATAATAGCCTAAACGATTGTAAAATTCAGATCCAACATTGCTTAATTGGTATTGTGTGATTCTATCGCACTCTGTCGAAATTGCGATTTTACGCCGCTGAAGTTTTTAAAACAAACCTTAGTATAATTTTTTTGATTTTATGTGGCCCCAAAGAAAAAAATCGTTTGGTGCGAGATCTGTAGATTTCGGAGGCCTTAAAACATTATGGTTTGGCCAAATAATATGACCTTGAAAACTATTGCGTAAATATTCTCGCACTGCAAGGATATTGTGTGCAGGACATCCATCCATCTCATACCAGACCTCTTGATTTTCCATAGCAACATCGTTTAATGAAGGTCCTATTCTATTCTGCAATAAGCCTAAACAACCTTCCCCATTCAAATTTTCATCAATATAAAACGGCCCAACAATATGCTTGGCGAAAATTCCGCACCAAACATTGACTTTTTGGGGATATTGACTTCTGGTTTTAATAAATCTTCGTTCATTAATGATGCTCCAATACCTACAGTTCTAAACATTGGGCTCGTTATTCAAGGTGAACGTATTCTCACCGGTGAAGCAAATGTTCTATAAGAAATTTCTGTCATTATTTGCCATTTCCATCATTTGATAACTCAAGTGGACACCTCGCTCTCTATCACCATCCCTTAATTCTTGACGTCAGCTGCATTTTAATGACTTATAATTATGCTTTTTCTAAAATTCTAAAATTTGTTGGGGAATGCTCACTATTTTCGTTAGAAAGTTGCCTAATTTTTTAGCGAATTAAAAAAAATTCGCTAATGAGGAGATCTGTGTTTATTTATATATATATATATATATATATATATATATATATATATATATATATATATATATATATATATATATATATATATATATATATATATATATATGTATATATATGTATATATATGTATATATATATATATATATATATATATATATATATATATATATATATATATATATATATATATATATATACACTTTATTTGTTTGCTGTACGTTTGTGATTTCTTATTGGTTTGCGTGGACTGCAGTTTCGAACCGTCCCGGTTCATCATCAGCACGCTACTGACTGCTATTGCTCCTGTCTGGTCTGCGTCGGAGATTGTAGGTGGCGCATGTGCCGTGAGCTTCTATTGGTCGGTTTCCTGTTCTCTGATTGGTTGTGCCTTCGGACTGTGTCGTGTGTATCGGTCTCCTGTCTTGATCACTGTGGTTTAATAATTTGTCTATTTGTATGGCCTTTATTAAGTTTTGTTTAAATGTTTGTACTTGGATTTGTTCTGGCATTAATTGTTTTCTATTGTTTGTTTGTTGAATGTAGTATTGTTCCCAGATTTCCATTTTTTTGTGGTCTTTAACATGTTTCATTAGTTTTAATTGGGTGATGTCTGGTTTTTGGTGTTTTGTGTCGTGAATGTGTGTAGCTACGTTTGATTTGTAGCTAGGTATGTGGATTTTATCGAATGCTGTTATATGTTCCTTGAATCTTGTTTCTATTGATTTCTTTGTCATTCCTATATATTTTTTATTACATGTGTTACATTCTATTTGATATATTCCGTTTAATTCATGTGGGTTGTGTTCTTGTTTTTTATTTATTTTGTTTATTATTTTGTTATTGGTTTTGTAGCTCATTTTTAAGTCATATTGTTTGAGTGTTTGTGTTATTTTTTTGATGTGGTGGTTATAAGTGAATGTTGTGTATTTTGTGTTTGTTTCTGGTGTTTTGTTTTCGGTTTTGTTGATTTGTTTGTTTTTGATTTGTTTTACTAGCCTTTCTATTGTTTTTTGTTGTATCCATTTCTTTCTGCTATTTGTATTATGATGTTGTACTCCTTTTCTCGTTCATCGTTATGAAGTGGTACATTTAGCATTCTGTTTATTAAGTATCTGTATGCGGCCATTTTTTGTGTATGTGGGTGTAGTGAGTGTTTAGGTATAGTGATGTCTGTTTGTGTGGGTTTTCTGTATATTTTGTATTCAATCTGGTTTTCTTTTCTGATTAGTGTTAAGTCTAGGAAGTTTATGGTGTTGTTTGATTATTTTTCTATTGTAAATTTTATGTTTCTGTTAATTTGGTTTATTTTTTCGAGGATATTGTCTATGTTGGTTTTTTGATCGTCGTATATTATTAATATATCATCGACGTATCTTATCCATTTGATGTTTGGGTCTGTCTCTTTTATGATGGTGTTGATTTTATCTTCTAACTGTTGTATGTATATTTCTGCCATAATGCTTGATAGTGGAGATCCCATTGATAGTCCACTTGTAAATAACAAAGTAAGGCCAACCAAATTTGGTACGCGTGTTTCTATTATAAAGAGCGAACTCTGTACCAAAATTTAGGTCTCTAGCTTTAAAGACAACGACGTTATGGCCAGTTAAAGAAACAAATTTTGGAGTTTTCCTCAAAACGTCAAACTCGCAATTTTAAAAGTCAAAATTGGCAATGTTTAGGCAAAGAACGTGAAACAAATACCGATTGTGAAAAGAAAATGTTGCAAAAAGAGTGTTCTGCAAACCCTTAAGTTTCAGATTCAACCGTCATTGTCCTTCATTTTACTAAAATGTTTACAAAATATTCATTTCAAATAGACCCTTTCTCTGATGCTTTATCTGTCTGGTTAGTTAAGTTGATGCTTTCGCTGTATGTATAGTGAAGTTTATGGTTTAACGGTCTATAATTTTTAACTAATTTTCGTAGAACAAATTCGTTAATGCATTTTTGCATTTTTTTTATCGAAATATGATGCATGTTTGTAAGAAAAAAATCAGAGGCAGTAAGTGCATTTTGGTAGCGAATTTTCATTACATCTTTTAAATTTCATAACTCAATTTACTATTAACGGAATGTCTGTTGGCTAGGAAACCAAGATTTAAGTTTAGTTTCGGAAAATTTTTGTACATTTTCAAACAATAAGTAATTTTGATAAAATATAGTACATTGTTTCTACTACATAGGCTATACCGGTAATCAGATTGATGCCTGCTCGCATTTGCTATGAAGTTTATGGTTTAACGGTCTATAATTTTTTTTAGCTAATTTTCGTAGAACAAATTCGTAAATGCATTTTTTATCTAAATATGATGCATTTGCAAGAAAAAAGCTGGACGTAGTAAGTGCGTTTTGGTAGCGAGTTTTCGGTAAATTTGCAGTTTAGCTCCCGAACGCTTTTCAAAAACTGAAATTTAGGTGCGTGACTTTTTATGGAACTGAGTGTAAATTCTTAGTAAGTATCTTCGCAACCAAAGTACTAATTTCAGGGTTGCTAATGAAATTTAGGTAGCAGATAAGACTTTGAACTAAAATAACTCTGTAAATCAAACTTTATTATTTATTACCTGTATATTCGCCATAAATTTGTTTGTTCGTGCCAAAAACTAGCTTCACATAGTAGTTACTTTGTGATTTATAGCGTTCTGGTGTTCAGGAACTGGACGTAATATTTAATTAATGAAGAAATCCAGAAATGTGAAGTTTTCACCTTTGATGCAGTAACACATACTAGGTTGTTTTATAAATGCAACTTACGTTGTGTTTATAATTATTTATCGACATTGTAGCGAATTTCCGTACAAAAAAATAAGCTATTGAGATCGCGGCCTTTGAAATTTGAAAAAAATTCTTCAAATGAACCCGAACTATGGATGGTCCAAAATACCATGTGTGACTATTGCTATCTCAGAAACGGTAAGAGTTTCGACGTCAATTATATTAGAAAAAAGTTTTCATTTTTAAGTATTTTAATACGACGCTTACACCATTGCCAAATTGTTTTACTTTTCGAGATATTAAGGAAAATGTAAAAACGTCTCAAATTTTAAATCGATAATATTTCAAAATCTATCAATCTGATAAAAAAAGTTCAATACATAGTGTTTTTTAAAATTTGTATTCTCTATAACATAGGCGTATTACTTTTTCAGAATGACATTTGGAGTTTGAAATATTGAAGCCGACGCCCTTTTTTTAAATACGGACCTGGATTTTTTATATCACCATATGAGAGGCAATTTAATTATAAATTCAACCATATATCACAAATCTACGCTTTCCGGCGTTTCGGTATCGAAAAGTTCATCACCAGTATTATTTTTTTGAATTGAGCCCTTTATACGGTCCTGTATCACCAATTTCGTAATGTAGGAAGACTTTTAATTTATGCTTTACTACGTCTACAATTAAAAAGAAGTAAATTTGCTGTTTTATTGAGGTACAATTATTGGTATATAAACAATAACTGAATAATATACATACAGATATTTGCAGAAGAATTTTATGGACTGACGAAAGCAGATTTTGCAATAATGGATTGTTTAACAGAATCTTCATTATGGTTGGACGCAGGAAAATCAACACATTCATCGCGAAACAGCGTTCCAAGAAAGGTTCGTACTGAATTCAAAAGTAGTGGGTCCTTTATTTTTCGACGAACATTGGACAGGTAATATGTATCTAAGTTTTCTAATAGATACTTTACCCGATTTGTTAGAAGATCTGCCACTTGACGTCCTTAGGAATTTTATTTATTTCCAACAAGATGGGGCTCCAACAAAACGCGACTGCCGTTGTGTTCGATTTTTTAATCAATTCAAGCCTAATTATTGGATTGGCAACAATGGACCTATAAACTGGCTTGCGCGTCACCGGATATCACATTCCTTTTAAAATAACGCAGGTGATAGCTACTTCCGCTGGTAATTCCACAAAGCTGAAAGTATTTCCCGATATAGCCTAGATGATCTTAAGAACATTTTGTTCAAAGTTTTTTCTGATAGCTCTTAGGGTAAGGGATATATAGAGGAATTACACACTATTGGGACACTGTATATAGGGTGTTTCCTAAGCTTTCTAACAAAATAAAGAAGGTGTATCTACACATAATTTTAAGACGAAAATTTGGGATAAAAGTTTTTAGAATGTTGCTTAGTTTTCAAAATACAGGGTGTCGAGAAAACACGTCATTTTCTCTAACTAGTGCATTTTGTGGCTAAGTGTTTAGGTTGATGATCAAGACCAGTCTCTGAGGCAGTGTTCTCTCTTTTTCTCTTTATGTATTGTGGCATTGTACCTTGTTTCTTTAACGTCGGTCTATTGCCCCGGCTATGGCCAATCGTCGACGCGCAGTTTTATTTCAGCATCCTAGAAATTGAGCTGAACTTATTCCTTTCCGTAAGGAGGGTAGGAATCTTTAACGTGTGCAATACGGCATGGTACACCGCACCAAGAGATTTACACGCCCTCCGAAGGGCGGAACCTACAGACAAGACCGCAAGCTCAGTTGATGTTAATTTGTCATGTACTCTAAAAATGATGCTTCTGCTGGAAATCGAACCCAAGACCATTGGTTTCAAAGACATAGGGCCGCCAAGTCTGCCCTTTTCTCTCTAATGTGTTGACGTTATCTATCTTATGTTTTATATTTATTTGACAGCTGTATTTATATATATATTAAAAAGTGTGCCTCAAGGCATAATATAGTATAGTTGTAATGTATGTACTTTTTTTCTCCCTCAGGGCTCGTCCGCGTCTTTGCCGCCCCGATAGCTCTGCAGCCTTTCTACTCCACCCATTCCAAAGTCACTGTGCCTTGAACTAGTATGCACAGCGATTGGTAGGGTGAAGGTTTTATATTGCTCTGTCTCCGGTCTAGACTGACCGTAGATCAGTTGTCTTTTGCGGTCCAGAGCTTTACATTCGCACAAGATGTGTTAGGCTGATTCCTCCCCCTCGCCGCAGAGTCTGCATGCGTGGTCCCCCTCGAACCGCCCCATTTTATGCAGGTGTTTCTTGACGGCCATGTGTCCCGTCAAGAGATCTGTTATGTTTCTGAGCTGTACTCTGCTAAGATTTAGCAGCTCCACAGCTCTCTTTGAACTGGGTCCGTCAATTACTGACTTCCCATGTCTGAGCCCTGCACAGTCTGCCCAGTACACCTTGTGTTCGTTTCTGACCCTGGACTTAATGGCTCCCTTGGTAGTGCTCTTTGTCACGCCCAGAATCGGTTCTGGTCCCATAAATGGTTCTGCTGACCCTCTCTTCGCGAGACTGCCAGCTTCTTCATTGCCTTTGACCCCCGAATGACCCGGCACTCAGATGAGGGTGACCTCATTCTGCCCAGCCAGGTCGCTTGTCTCGTCTCGGCACTCACTTACCAGCCTGGAGTTTACCCGTGGGCTACTTAGGGCCTTAAAATATGTACTATAAGTAAATAAGGTTGACGAAAACGTCATTGAACTTAAGTGCCATAATAATCTAATGCTAAATTAAAATGTTCAAATAATGTAGATTATAAATAAATAAAAAATATTCCAGGAGGATGGGCCTCCTCCTCACTGCAGCAAGAAAATTATGCCTACTTAGATACAAAATAACCTGAATCTTGGATTAGCGAGTCATCGTATCGTATAGAGTGCTCCCCTAAGATATAACCCCAATAGGACACTAGCTGGTTTTTCATTCGGACATACATTAAGCAGCATGCGTACAAAAGACCACCTCAAATCTACTCTCCGTTGGAAAAATAACAAGAGCTTGCGAAAGTATTGGCATTATATTTCATTTTAAACTTGTTTTGGATTAAAAGCTCGGATTACCCCCATTTCCACTCCATTTTTGTTTCTGTAACAGCTACAGCTTCAGCTACAAAATATAGGACAAGATAGCCAAGTTGTAATTTTTTACCTTCTTTCCTAAAATTAAGAGAGGACACTTTGGAGCCGCACTGTCAAAGTCCACAGTTGTAATATTGTTACAAGTACATGGCTGTGATATCTCCACACAAACCTTATTGTCACGTTTGGCTTTTATTGAGAAGCTAGCTATCTATCTTACAGGAGATTTGCTTATTGCCGACAAATTATCGTCACTTGATCTTCGATAAAAATTTAACGATTTTTGTTTTCTTACCGATACTATTCTCGTTATTATTACTTAGAAATTGCTTCATTGGTTTCTGCCTCTGTAGCGGTTAATCAGAAGACCTACATTAACCATAGAGTACGCACCTTGTTTGCCGAATTGATGTTTTAAATACAATACAATTCCACAAACCTGTCAGAAAGGTAAATAAATAAACAATCTTAAGAGGACATACAACGATGTTTTTCATAGACTTGCTTATCATAAATTTTACCAAAATCTCATCACAATGAAGGTGGTAACACTAATGTATCCCATAGAAGCTATCTATAATGGATATTACACTAAAAGTAGCAACGTCAAAAGCATTTACGAGAAACCATGAAAGTAAGTCCTTTAGGATCGTTCAAATTAATGTACTCTGTTATATATAGATAGAACGCCTTGTTTACATATATACAATTCTCGACAGCGGTAAAACAGAACAGTGAAAAAAATAAATACCGCCCAAAAATAACGATTTAAGTTATAAAATTAACTGCTTCAACAAGCCATTATTTACGTAAGTATTTAACGCTCTCAGATGTTTTTGATTTGGATACGCAAACGGTTCCGCGAATCTTATGCCAAAGTTAATAGTAGATCATAAATAATGTTGTTTAACATTAAAAAAACTTGTCCATAAACTTTTGAATTTAAAGAGTTAAGTTGAGTTTTCAGGTGTTTTTTGGTTAAAAAGTAATAGACTGGTAATTATTAACAATGTCCTGTTGAAAGTTAAAATCTTTATTTTGGTCTTCAAACCACTCCTCAACGGCACATATGATTTTGTTTGTTCAAAATGGTTTATCTTCTAAACGTGTCTTGGGCTTTCGGAATAAATCATCTTCTGATGGTGCTAAATCCGGAAAATAAGGTGGTCAACCAAATTTTTTCAATTGTTTGCAGTTCGGTAAATTGTTAGCGGTGACGTTGTCTTACAACACAGCACACCATTGATCAATTTTTTGCGGCGTTTTTTTTTTCCTCACAATTTTTTTGCGTATTTTAGTTTGAAACTCACTATACACTATAGTAATGCTTCCATGACAGTTGTACCTTCTTTAAAATCTAGCAGATATTTTCCATCTTTGTCTCAGCTGAAAAAGCCGCTCTCAAACTGAAGCAAAAACCTGGCTAGCCGACTTTTAAACACTTTATTTGTTGGGTCACGGAGAACCGGAATGCGTCCATTCATTTGATTACTCTTTAGTCTCTGGATTATAGTGATAAACTCATGTCGTTACAACATGTGTCCTTCTCGTCATCTGTCAATTTATATTAACTCTACGTGTGGTTAATTTTGGAATATGCCGGGCCACTTTGGAGCCCAATTCTTGTGCGCGACGTCAATTTGCTTGAATCCGTTCAAGATCTGGCAACCAGACTTTTTTTCAGGTGGCGCAGACCGCCTTATCAAGAACGCCTCTCGATGGTTGGCCTCACTACTTTCGTCCAAAGGAAAATTCAAAGAGACCTAATAGTGATCTGTCGTGCTCTGAATGGCCTGTTCGAATCTGATGTGTCTTCGTTGTTTAAAAGTAATACTGACGCTGGCTTGCGTGGTCTCGGTTTCAAACTGAAGAAAGAGACCTTCAAGGCTAGAGTTCGGCAGATCTTTTCCCCAAATCGTGTTTTCTCTGTGGAATAGTTTATCATTCCCAGTCGTGACTGCCCCTTCTGTGAATTTTTTCAAGAATAGACTCGGTGTGCCGCATCACTGTGAGAGAATTAAAATAACTGGTTAGCTTCGCCAGGCAAAAAAAAAGTATTTTGCATACCAGTTTGTATATTCTTGTGCATGTTTTGCTTATTTGATGATTAAGCTAATTTATTAATTTTCATATGTTGTACACTTTACCATAATTTGTTTGAAATTTAACGGGCTTTATAGGTGCTTCACCTTCTTCTTCTTTGGGTGCCATCTCCACTAATGGAGGTTAGCGACAACAACAGCAAACTCCCCTCTATCCTCCGCCGCTCTCATCAAGTCTTCAAAACCCAGACCTGTCCAATATCTTAAGTTTCGCAGCCATGGCAGTTTCTTTCTACCTACACTTCTTTTTCCCTCTAGTTTACCATTAATTATGAGCTGGGGGATATAATATTTGGGATTGCGCAATAAGTGGCCCAAATATGCTGTCTTCCTCCGCTTGACAACCTGGAGGAACTCTCTGTCTCTGTTCACTCTGCGTAAGACCTCTTCATTTCGCTCTCTTGCTCTCCATGGTATTTTTAGTATGCGCCGATAGACCCACATCTCGAACGCTTCAAGTTTATTCGTGCTCGTTATTTTTAAGGTCCATGTCTCTACTCCATACAGAAGGACTGACCACATGTAGCATTTTGCTAACCTTAACCTTAGGTTTATGTCGAGATGCGAATCGCAAAGAAGGCTTCGTATTTTTGTAAAGTTGCTTTTGGCTTGTGCAATTTTGGAATTTATTTCTTTTTCTGGGTTTAATTGGCTGTCTATTCAGCATCCCAAGTATTTATAATGGTTGACCCGTTGTAATATGTTATTATTTATAATGAAGGGTATAGGTACATTCTGTCTCCTCTGCATTACCATTATTTTCGTTTTCCTCTCGTGGATTCGCATTCCAAATTCCGAACATGTCTCATTTAGCTGATATAGAATATTTTGTAAGCCGGTATCCGTATCTGCCATTAATACGGTGTCGTCGGCGTATCTAATAGTGTTTATCCGAACGCCATTTACTTTTATACCCTCATTAACTTTCTCAAGAGCCTTTTTGAACAAAAGCTCGGAATACAGATTAAACAACATGTGCGACAATACGCATCCCTGTCTTACTCCGTTCCCAATATTTATGCTGTTAGAAGTTTCGCCCTCTATTCAAATTTTGGCCACTTGGTACCGGTATAAGTTTTTGATTAATGTTAAGCTCTTGCCATCTAGACCTATATTTCGTAGGGCGTATATCAATTTCGGATGCTTCACTCGGTCGAAGGCCTTCTCAAAGTCGACAAAACAGAGAAAGATGTACCTGTGTTGATCGTAACATTCTGGCACAACACTTGTAGGCTAAACAACGCTTCTCTTGTCCCCATACCACTCCTAAAACCAAACTGATCATGTCCTATCTCTGCTTCGCATCTTCTAAACCACCTGTTATGTAATATCCTTAATAGTATCTTAAGGGCATGGCTCCTAAGACTTATCAACCTAAAGTCCTCGCATCCGTGGGAGTGTGATTGTTTTGGCAAGGGTACGAAGATCGACTCCATCCATTCGTCTGGTATTCTTCCTGTCTGGTCAATTTTATTAAACAGGGAGACAAGTAAGTCGAGGTTGTTCTCGTTTATCAGTTTCAATATCTCCAGGTAAATTTCGTCGGGTCCTGGGCTTTTATTTATTTTAAGCTGTTTAATGGCGACTTCTAGATCCCTCTTCAGAATTGTTGGGCCTTCGTCGTTCTCAACTAAAAGTTTTTCGGTTCTGTCCTCTTCGAATAGGTTCTTGATATAACTTTCCCATTTCTTCAATTTATCTTGAGTGCTCTGTATTATGAGTCCGTTGTTGTCCTCTAGTAGATGTTGTGAATGTTTCCTATCGCTATGCGTAAATTCCATAATTTCTCTGTACATATTGAACAAATCATGCCTGTCCTGTAGTTCCTCTATTACCCTACATCTTTCATCTCTCATTCATCACCTTAGCTCTTATTTATTCAACAATAATAAATGTGCAGGGTTTGTGCTACACGTTTCAGCCCAGTTCGTCGGATTTTCTAAAATCGTGTCATGGGCAGAATCAATGTTTTCTTGAGTGGTCACAGAAATTGTCCTTCCAGGGCGGTCCTCATTTGTGAGATTTGATCGTCCTCTTTTAAATTCCACCACCCAGTTTTTAATAAGAGAGCACACGAAGGACATTGGTGATCTAAGGTTTCTACCATATTAGAGGAAATTTCTTTCCTGATAACTCTTTCAGAAATATTTTTTTTTATTATTGTTAGGTAGTTTTCTTGTATGTGCTTCATAAATGATCAAAGTAACCCTCATATTCCTGTCATATATATATATATATATATATATATATATATATATATATATATATATATATATATATATATATATATATATATATATTAATAATGTGTTTACATCATTTATAAACCTCTCCTATCAACATATTATCACATATTTATATGAGATTATAGCATACTCGTTGTTTCAAATAGATATTGCGCGACCTTGTAGTCCATTACCACAGACAGAGTGCTATGAATACCAAGTAGGTGTATCATGTTATGTTAATGATAATACCTGTAGCACAGAAGCCACACAAGTACATAACCACCGTATAAGTAAATACGTAGACAATAACATCCTCTCTAGTCTAAATATGATATGCTTGTCCGTATTCTGAATATAGATAAAGCACTGCTGTCCCAGTTGTATTACTCCTGGAAGATGATGTTTCTTTATACACGGTGTCAAAAAGTATTTGCTCACTACAGCTATCTACATTATCATTGGAGTTAGAGACATGCTTAAGTAGCAAGCTTTTAAGCTCATTCCAGATCTGGTTTTAGATTTGTATAATTCCGAACAGTTCTGAAATTATTCTCTATTTGCAGGTGACTGTATGTAAGGGGTACGTATATATATATATATATATATATATATATATATATATATATATATATATATATATATATATATATATATATATATATATATATATAAAAGGAATAATTATATTGAACGCAACCCTTCTATGGCACAATGATACATAATATAATTACATAGCTCAACAATCAATCACCAGTCTATATAATAGTTAGCGGTTGTGTTATCTACTTAAGAGTAATATCATGCAAAAGGCAAAGGTCTATTACTTGTCAGAATGATGGCAAAGCCTTTATGTACGGGCATAATGAGTCGGGCGAGCGGGTGCCAAATGTGTCCAGTAACAACATCACTAACCTGTAATTAAAAACATACCTGAACACACCATCGTTCATCTAAATCACAATCTAATATATACCAGGGGCATTCAATTATTAGGTCATCAAACAATTACCAATTACACGCTCCACTGAGCGACTCAACATCACTGACTATTTATACTCAAAGCTCCAATAAGCTACCTAAGATTAAGAGCAGTTTCGACATAACGCTCTACTGAGCAACTCCAACATTAAAAGCAGTTCCTACTCAAGGCTACACTGAGCCACATTATAATCTCTCAACAGCCCACATCAGTGCCTCAGAACTGCTTCTCAACAATGTTTCTAAATGTTCAACCATTAGTTTCTCAAACAATAATTACTCAGACAATAATTACTCAAGTAGTTACTCACACGATAGTTACTCAAATAATAATTACCCAAATAATAATAATTACTTAACCAATAGTTTAGGTTGTGTGTTTAATTGGGTGCCGTACCCGACACCAGTGCCGGCTTTCAGGTGTGCAATGAGGCAATGGGCACAACAATGCACACTCCAGGGTGTGCCCTTCTCCAAGTAGACCAACTCCTACACTGGGACTGACACGTGCAATGAGACCAACGGGTGAACTGACCATAGTGTCTCGGTCAAGCTACCAAATCGACCAAAAATGCAACTTCGGTACCACAGTGAATACTGAGAAGTTCAATGGACGCATCGGAGTATTCTCTACGTGGAGTCCAATATCCAGCTATCGATGGGAGTATGTGCAATGGATACCTAGAGCGAGCTCAGCTGTATCCCTACCGAAATCCATCGATGCAAAGAAACAACAGTGTTGCGGTTACGTAACCTGGGCCTAAACCCAACGCCTCTACCAGTATGACTCCCTACTGGGTGAGCAAACAGCGAAGGTGTCCCTCACACCTTCCAAACTATAATCAGTTTACTTTCAAACAGATTCTACTTTATTTACTCTAAACAAACTGACATAATTCAACTCTTACTTAATTTATGAATATTGACTTAACCTCGTATAGGTAAACAACCTAATTTAACTTAGCTAATTCTCAAATTATTTCATAAAGCTCCTTTATTTAAATCAGATAATTACTTATCAATTTATAACTTATCCTCGTAGAAATAACAAACCTAATCTAAACTTAGATAATTCTCAAATTATTTCACAAAGTCCCTTTATTTAAATCAGATAATTACTTCTCAATTCATAACTTAGCCTCGTATAAATAATAAACCTAATTTAAACTTGGCTAATTCTCAAATTATTTCATAAAGCCCCTTTATTTAAATCAGATAATTACTTTTCAATTTATAACTTAGCCTCGTATAATTAATAAACTGACTTTGAACTCTAGCTACAATTTATTTTCATATAAACTAGTTATTAAATGATTTCCTAAAACCACCCTTAATCATATACTTATTGAAATTATTTCTCAATTTATAATTAGGCAAAAATAGCTGTAAAATAAACAAACAAGATGTGCTCTGTGAGATTCACTTACCCTTTATTCCAGAAAACACTGGCCACCATACTGGACTTACTGCACACAAGCACGTTTGACGGTACAATGACCAATGCATTCTTTAGGTGAACCAGATGCCCAATAAGCAGGCTCCCCTAATGTTAACTTGAACCGAGATGAGATATCTCGCACTTAACCCTCCTCTCACGTCCAGCTTTGTGTAAAGATTCTAAACAAGCGACGATGGGACAGGCACCTACACTTTAGCTTAATGGGACCATATATGTGAAACTTAATGTGAAACTTGTTCACATAATAACGTGTCTATTTAATACCTACAGAGAATTTTCATAATAAAATAGGGCTGTGAGCAGGGTGAGAAAATACATTCCTTACATGTAGGTGGCCATTTTTAAGTTTTTTTTATTATTGAAGTCTAGCCTAGTACTCACCGATCAAACCAGAGTTGGGCTTTAGTTGTCGGATCCCCGGACTGTCATGGAACATCAGCAACAACCTCGGACATGCAAATAGACTTAATGTCTTGGTAAATACGTGCAACGCTTTCCTTGATCCTGACATACAACAGGCAACTACTTATTTTCTTAACAACGAATTGCCCGTGTAAAAAATATTCTGTAGGATTTATGGTTATGTGGGTATAAACAAACAGTAGATATTAGCAAATAGGTTTGTCCATCTTTGTTAAAAAATTACAACATGTTGAATGATCAAAAACCATGCTTTAAATTTGGGGAACAATTCACGCACCGTGCAAAGGTGAAAACTACTGCGGTTGTATTTTTTCTGCTAATATGATTATGATACTTTGAGAAAATGGTAAAAAGGTAAAATCAGTTGGAATTAAAAATTATTTTAAATTCTTGAAATTCCAATTTTGATAATTATTGGCGTGAACAACACAAAAATATCGTATTCTTATTGTATACAAGCATTTATTTCTTGTTTTTGGCATTCAAAATTTGCTAACGCTACATTCAGTAAAAATGGTTTTTAAATTTTCAACACAACCAAGATTTATACCGCAAAATTAGTTTAATATCGGTGTCTTTGTAACTGCCTGGCCTAAATATAGACGTAGAGACTATTTCTCTTACCCTCTGGCAGCTGCGTCGAGTGGTAGGGAGGACCTGGGGAGTTAATCCTAGGATTTTTCACTGGATCTACACTGCGATCGTCAGGCCGAGAATCCTCTGGGGCGTTGGTCTGGTGGTGCGGTGTGAACCAAACTACCAGCAGGAAGCTGGCCAAACTCCCAAGACTGGCAATCCTGGGTATCACAGGCGCTATGAGGACGACACCCTCAGCCGCGCTAGAGGTCCTGTTGATGCTGCCACCTGTGTCAGGAGGAAGGCGATGGCGTCGCATCTCAGAATGCGAGACGCAGGAAACTGGTGCGGAGAGGGCGCAGTAATAGGGCATGCAAGAGTCGCCAAGGAGGTGGAAAAGAAAATTCCGATTTCCGCCATAAAGGTGCGAGATGCCGAGGATGATATTAGATTGACTAGGCCATACACCCTCAGGATCCCCAGTAGGGATCAGTGGAGGGAAAATGAGGTTGAATTCCAGCTCGCAAGCCTGGTCTGTTTCACCGACGGATCGCGACTAGAGGACCAACAATCCTCCGGGGCAGGAATATACATCGAGGGTCTGGGGGTGCGCGAGAGCTATGCTCTTGGCGCAAATACCACGGCATTCGAAACCGAGGTGTACGCTATCCTGTCTGTGGCCAATAAACAGGATGTGAAGAGGAGTTCCGAGAAATGTGTGTACATCTGCTCGGATAGTCAGGCAGTTCTCCGAGCAGTCTGCGCGGCCAGAATCAGGTCAACACTGGTTCATGAGGTGGCGAATAATCTCGCAAGGCTCGGTTCCCGGCGGCCGTTCTGTGGCCCGGAGCCGGCGATGGGTATAAATAGGAAGACGGTCTCTGTCGCCTTAGACAAGTGGACCGAGGAAGCAATGAAGAGGCGCTGGGGGTCGGTTGGTGGCTGCAGGCAGGCGAGAGACTTCGTGGAGGGACCGGACAGAGATAAAGCTGTCTGGCTACTCGGAAGGGGTCGACCTACACTTCGCCGCATCCTTGGGGTGCTAACAGGCCACTGCGTCCTTAGAAGGCACCTCACATTCATAGGCGTAGAGAGTGATCCCATTTGCCAGGAATGCGGCGAGGATGAGGAAACGTCCTACCACTACCTGTGTGAATGCGAGGCTTTTGGGAGTCTTCGAGCAGAATTGTTCGGATCGAGGACTCTGCAGAGGAATCAGGTAAGTACCGTCCAATTGAAGACCGTCATGGCCTTCATCTCGAGGTCGAGGCGGTTTGGCGACAGAATCGAGGAGGAGTAGAGCACGGTTGCTGGGGTTGGCAAAAAGGGCCCATGGTGGCCTACTTGCTTGGCGTTGGCCTCCCCACCACTGCTACTACTGCTGCTATTTCTCTGACTTCACAAATTTTTGTTTTCTTCTCTGTTACCGGTTTCGCTGCTTGACAGCATCATCAGACAGGAGATTGATTTATACGTATTCGAGAGGCGTTACGTATGTAAATAAACATATCACAGCTGATCATATTGCGACTCACTCCAGCGCAATTCTAATATCGGTGTAACTGTTGAGTGTTGAGTAGCCATATATTTCTGTCTTTCAACGGTTTAACAGAAGCGGCATAAAATGCGAAGTATTATATTGAAGGGATAACGTGCCGATTTCAAATCAGCATGCAATTGAAATTCAGCATTACTACCATAGTAGTATCCGATAAGGTTGTCGTACGTTTTCAAGATTTATACAGAGAATATTGTTAAAATAATAACTTGAAGCGATGGCTTACTTGTTATTCACGGCTGTACTGAACAAGATGAGCTGGACGCTTAATTTACGTCACGCAAGTGAGCCCTTTTGATATATGCAACAGCTGACAAACAGACATTAATAATAAAATGATGAGCTGTTTGTTGACTATGTGAAAAATTAATGTGATGGAACGATGGGACCGCATCTCCATGACGTATTTCATCGACTGAACCGCCTTGAACATTCACAACAAACACAAACGAAAAACTGTTAAATCAATTGTAATTGGGAAGATCGCAGTAATTGTTGTTTGTGGCCACCATTTTGGGCAAGGCACTGCAGAATTATATGATTCATCTCATCTGTACTAGCTCTCCTGATTTCATTCGGGTCCAAATCCCTGAAAGCTGTTCTTATACGACCTTGAAGATCATCTTTACTTTCCACCGCTATGTCATACACTTGGCTTTTTAGACGGCCCCATAAATGAATATCACTAGGCGTTAAGTCAGGCGAATGAAGAAGCCATTTCCGGGGACCGTTGGGCCCAATTCATTTGTCCTGAAACATCTCCGTTAGCTGTCGATAGACATCTCCAGCGCAGTGAGCAGGTGCGCCATCTAGTTGATACCAGCAACTTCGCCTCGTATCTGGTGATAATATTGCAAGGAAATTCCTGACAACTCCGCGTAATAGTTGCAAATACCTTTCACCGTTCAAATTTTCATCGTAGGTTTCATGAACGACCATATTGTCCAGGATAATGCACAACACATTAAAACTGAAATTGTTTTGAAAATGACCTTCTTTGAACAAAGCAGGATTTTCGTTAGCCCAAAAATGACTATTTCTGCGGTTGACAATTCCTTCTCTGCTAAATTTAGACTCGTCAGTGGAATAATTTCAGAGGGGAAATTTTCGTCTTGAATATTCATAAACATTAATTCATGTTTATGCATGCATTCGCATGCAGACTCTGCGGCGAGGGGGAGGAATCAGCCCAGCACATCTTGTGTGTGTGTGTGTGTGTGTGTAAAGCTCTGGACCGCAAAATACAACTGATCTACGGACAGCCTAGACCGGAAACAGAGCAATATAAAACTTCACCCTGCCAATTGCTGTGCAGACTAGTTTAGGCACAGTGATTTTAGAATGGGTGGAGTAGAAAATACAAAGGGCATGCACAATAGACCAAAGGATGCGGTGATATCGGGGCGGTAAAGACGCGGACGAGCCCTAAGGGACAAAAAAATGCGTGCGTGCGTGTGTGTGCGTTCGTGCGTGCGTGAATCTGTGTGTGCGCGCGCGCTCGTGTGTGTGTGTGTAATCCGGACTTCATAAGAAGACCTTGAATTTACCAAGCAGAGACTTCTTCTTCTTCAAGTGCCGTCTCCTCTTAGAAGGTTGACTATCATCATGGCTATTCTCACTTTTGATGCTGCAGCACTGAACAACTCAACGGAACTACAGTTGTATCATTTTCTCAGGTTATTTAGCCAGGAAAATCGTCTTCTTCCTCTGCTTCTCTTTCCCCGTGTCTTTCTCTGCATAATATTCTGCAAGAATACATATTTCTCTCCTCTCATCACGTGGCCCAGATATTGCAGCTTCCTTATTTTAATTGTGTTGTGTTTCTTGTTCTTTTCTCATTCTTCCCAGTACCTGCTCATTTGTTACCATGTCTACCCAACTTATCCTCGAGATCCTTCTATATGACCACATCTCAAATGCCTCCAGTCGATCACTTATATCTTTCGTTAACGTCCATGATTCCATCGCATATAGCAACAACGAGAAAACGTAGCACCTCAATATTCTGACTCTAAGTTGTAAGTTAAGATCTCTACTGCATAACACGCTTCTCATTCTGTTAAATATGGTTCTGGCTTGTCCAATTCTTGATTTAATTTCTTCAGCGTACTCATTATTTTCACTGACGGTTGTTCCCAGGTACCTGTACTTACTGACTTTCTCTACTAGTTCTCCGTTGATCCATAGGTTTTCCTGTTGCTGAACTGATTTTGTAATGGTCATTTTGATATTTAAGGTAAGTCCGCTCTCCTCGCTACTCGTCACTACTTGATCTACTAAGCTCTGTAAATCTTCTATTGTTTCGGCAATGAGTATGGTGTCGTCTGCATGCCGGATATTGTTAATGGGTCTTTCATTGACCTTTACTCCTATTGTTGTTTCTTCCAGCGCTCTCTGAATTATTTCTTCCGAGTAAAGATTAAATAATAGCGGCGATAGTACGCATCCTTGCCTTACACCACGTTGTATTTTTACTTCTTCTGAGAGTTCATTGTCCACCTTAATATTAGCCGTTTGGCTGTAGTACAGATTATTTATTATTCTAATATCTTTCATGTCTATATTTTTATTTTTAAGTAACTGAATGAGGTGGTTGTGGCGGACTCTATCAAATGCTTTGTTGTAGTCAAGAAAACAGACATACATCGGCTGATTGATGTCCATGCATCTTTGAGTTAACACATTGAAGGCAAACAAGGCTTCTCTTGTTCCCATTGCATTTCTGAAGCCAAATTGGGTTTCGCTAATATCTTGTTCTAATTTCCTTAAAATTCTCTGGTGTATTATCTTTAGGAATATTTTGAGAGCGTGACTCATTAGACTGATGGTTCGGTGGTCACTACAACCTTTTTTGGTAATGTAATGAAGGTCGATCTAAGCCATTCGCGGGGAATGATTCCTGTGTTGTATATTGTGTTAAATAGTTCCACCAATATGTCCATTTGATCTTCTGTGATTAGTTTAATTATTTCTGCTGAAATTTCGTCGAGTGCTGGAGCTTTATTAGACTTTGCCATTTTTACCGCGTGCATTACCTCTTCCTTTGTTATTGTTGGGCCCAAATTTCCTTCTGTGCCCTCTTCTACCATTTCTTGTTGTCTGTCATCGTCGAATAGTTCCTGGATATACTCCTTCCACCTTGCCAGCTTCCCTGCAGTGTCAGGGATTATTTTGCCATCTCTGTCTAGCAAAACATTGCTTTGGTTTTGCCTTTTTATACCAGCCACCTCCCTAATTTTTTATGGAGGTTAAGATCATCGTGTTTCATTGTCAAATTTTCTAACTCCGCACATTTTTCTCTGTACCACTTTTCTTTGGCTTCACGTATTCTTTTTCTTATCTCACTATGTATATGGTTATATGCATTGTTGTCTATATTTTTGTACGTTCTTCTTTCTTCCATTAGTTTTAAAATTTCGTCAGTTATCAATGGTTTTTGTTTTTGAACAGTATTCTTTGTTTGCAGTAACTCTTTTGTTGAAGTCGTTATCGTGGTTTTGATGGTATCCCATATTATGTTTGGATCTTCATTCGGTTCAGCTCTGATCTTACTTAGTTCGTTGTTAATATTCTTGGTCAATTGTTCTCTCATTATTGGGCTTTTAAAGTTTAAGGTTTGTAGATGTTTTTTTGTTTTGTTGAGATTTTGGCTTCTTCAGTCGCACTCTGAGCCTTACTATTACTGGATTATGAGCTGTTGCTGCATCTGCTCCAGGATAAGCCTTAGCCGACATTATGGAGTTTGGGTACCTTTTATTAATTAAGCGTAATCAATTTGATGTCTAACTACGTGTTTGGTGTTATCAGCGGGTGATTTCCAAGTATAAAGCCTCCTACCAGGCAATTTAAAGTATGTGTTTGTAATCACCTTGTCTTGCTCTTGACAGAACTGTGACAATCTATCCCCCGTTTCATTTCTTGTGCCCAACCCAAAATCAGCAATAAGATCTTCTACTTTCCCCTTTCCAACTTTTGCGTTGAAGTCTCCCATTATTATCGTTATATCCCTGTTCTTTGTGGCATCCAGAGCTTGTTGAATTACATTATAGAATTGTTCTATTTCTTCTTCACTCTTATCGGAAGTGGGGGCGCATACTTAAATGATGTTAAGTATTCTTTGGGTTGTTGTTGTTGCTCTTATCATCATTACTCTATCTGAGATGGGGATGAAGCCAGTTATAGCTTGACAAAAGTTTCCTTCCGCCACAATCGCTACTCCGTTTCGGTGATTTGCGTCGTTGTTACCCGAGTAGTAAATCTTTGACTGATTAATCTTCATTTCGCCTGAATTAGTCCATCTAGTTTCACTGAGACAGAGACTATTGCAGGTTATTATTAGTTAATAAACTACCTTAAAATATAAACTTGAACCAAATTTGCTGACATTGAAGCAATTTTGTCGGTTAAAAATAAACTAACTGTGAGTTGAATTCTTATATGTGTGGTAATAATGATCAAGCTAAGATTTTGGTAAGTTATGACTAAATTACAACTCTCCACAGATTATTTGGACTAAGGTGCCGGTTAAAATGTCTTAATTCGTTGCTTGGGCACCTACACTTATTTACCAAAGAGAAGAAAATGAAACGAAAACGAACAAATTAGAAACGATGTCCAAAACGCTAAAAAATTAAAAGGAACAACCACATTTCGATGCTGACATACGTGTTGCACTATGCAGTCGAACGTCGAGGCCTTAAGATTTAGCCTATTTTAGATCCGTGCATACATTTTTTGTTTGTTTCTTTATATTTATTATTAGTGAGACTGATAATTTTCAAGACCGCGTATTAAAGTATTTACACTGTTGTCTCAGTGACCCTCGTAACTCTTGGCCTAAAAACGTCAACCCGTATAGATAGATATAGAGCCATTTAATGTATGTCATATCGTTTTACCTGTTCCGTCATAAAAGGTATCGGGATTCAAAAGGGCAAATACCTCATAACCACAACTGTATGGGAGGTCTGATTCTTAAAGCCTGAAACGAATAGGGAAGTCAATCGTATTTACTTTGATTAGCCTGAATTGGAAGGAAGAATATTGACTTACCGTGTTCGATTTATCTTGGACCCAGTCTGTAAAAGCTTCTCAATATTATCTAACATTTATTTTAAGAACTCCTTGGCCACTAACCCGATTAACATGCCAGTAGTGCCGCGTCGATATTGACGTTCGCTACGAGCTTTATGCATCTTTTCGATTGTAGTGCACCTGGTGGTTATGTAAAAAAAACGGTGTTGTGTCTGTTTTAATAAGTTTAACTTGCTTTCAAGCAGAATAAGCAAATTTGGATAATTGTAAAATTAAGTGTTTTTTATGGGTACATTTTAACGCAATTTCGACGACGACTGTGTGTGAACGCAGAAATTATACCGAATTCCCTTATTTCACTCTGAGGGTGAGTATCCTTATTAAACTACCTTCTTTACATCGTATATGAAATCGAAAACTGTAGGTTCTCTTTCAATAACAGACCCTGCAGACATTTAAGCCTGTTTACAGATTAATTTAGTTAATGGGCATAGGCTAACCTGGAATAAGAAACATCCCATATATATATATATATATATATATATATATATATATATATATATATATATATATATATATATATATATATGTATATATATATATATATATATATATATATATATATATATATATATATAGGCTGGCGTGTTGAAAACAAAACAGATGGATTTGCGTCCAGAGAATTATTTTTAAGAAACGCTGAAACACGTCAATTTTAATATTGAGGGGGACATGTTTTGACATAAAACTCAACTTTCTCACATCTACCCCTTAAGGGTGATGATAACAACCCTTATATTTTAAATAGGGAACATGGGTCGAGTGTTACATAATTTGAAAGCTCTTTCTTTTCTGAATTCAGCACACTAATTTTTTTGGAAGTTTTACTCGTATAAAAATTATTTACAGTTGGAATTGCAAGAACGTATTTCATTCATTGTGATAAGAAATGCACTAATTAGTCATTTTTTCGTTAAAAAAACTAACAAACAAAACCAAACGCTCAAAAATGTTTATTCGGTTAAGTAAGTGTTTAAATTGTTGACCATCAGCTTCCATACAAAAGTACAAATTTTGTTCAAAACGAGCTCTGAGCATTTGTGGAGTTATTAGACGGCATTCTTCAACAATGCGTCGTCGTAATTCTTCCAGAGACTCCGGTTCTGTTGCGAGAATTCTACTCTTTAAATGGCCCCATAGAATTAAGTCTAAATGAGTTAAATCCAGTGATCTAGGGAGCCACTCAATAGCATCTCTACGCCCAATCCATTGCTCTGACAACTCTCTGTTCAAAAACTCCCTAACACGTTGTAAAAATGCGGAGGAGCTCCATCTTGTTGAAACACTAATTGATTTTCTTGATAGCGATCATCATTTTCAACAATGTCAATTAGTAGAGGGTGAACGATATTTTCTAGTAACTCCAAATACGTTTTGCCACTCAAATTGCCATCAAGAAAAATTGGTCCGATTAAACGGTCTCTAAAAATGCCAGTCCAGACATTCAATTTCTGTGGAGTTTGAATGTGGACTTTGTGAACATTTCTTGGATTATTATCTGCCAAATCACGACAATTATGACGATTGACTGTAGAGTTTAATAAAAACGTACACTCCTCTGAAAAAACAGATATTGAACAGAAAGTTCCCGTTATCAGCTATTCGTGCAGTCATAACTTCACAAAACTCCAGCCGCCGATCAAAATCATCTTCATTCATTTGTTGTACAAGATGAATTTTATACGGGTGAAATGTATGATGCTTCAATATTCGCTGAATAGTTATTCTTTTGATGTTTGAAACAGTGGCCAATTTTCTCGTGCTCAAAGTTGGGTCTGTAGCAATTTGTCCTAAAACTTCAATCTCAGTAGTCTCATTTGTAACCGGAAATGCACGTTCAGGATCCCGTTTTTTGTTGGCTACTGAACCACTTTGTCGAAACTTTGCAACTAACTCCAAAATGTATTTTCTGTTCACATGTCTGTTGGGATGTCGTTCATTAAACAAATTTCAGGGACGGTTGGCACAGTTATCGTTTTTGAAAAAATAGTAATTATTTCAACTCTTTCTTCTATAGAATACACCATTGTGAAATTAATTTTCGGTAGTACTATCAAGTATCAAATCTACCGATACACTAAAATAATAAACCGCATTTCTCTCATTCCGATAAGAAATGTTCTGATAGTCAATTTTTTTTTACAAACCAGCAAAACATTGACTATCAGCACATTTCTTATCGGAATGAGTGAAATGCGTTTTTGCATCTTCAACTGTGAATAATTTTTAAACGAGTTGATAAAACTTCCAAAAAAGTTAGTGTGCTGAATTCAGAAAAGAAAAAGCTTATAAATGATGTAACACTCGACCCATGTTCCCTATTTAAAATATAAGGGTTGTTATCACCACCCTTAAGGGGTTGATGTGACAAAGTTGAGTTTTATGTCAAAACATGTCCCCCTCAATATTAAAATTGTCGTGTTTCAACATTTCTTTAAAAAAAATCTCTGGACGCAAATCGGTCTGTTTCGTTTTCAATGCGCCAGCCTATATATATATATATATATATATATATATATATATATATATATATATATATATATATATATATATATATATATATATATATATATATAAATTGATATTTTCCTTTCTGGGTTAAACCGTTCGATACTAAATACAGACGTAGAGACTTCGTCTCTGGATTCGCGAGTGCCTGTTTTCTTTTCTGCAACCGGTTTCGCTTTTTACGGCATCGTAAAAGGCGAAACCGCTTGCACAGAAAAAAAGCACTTGTGAAGTCAGAGAAGAAGTATTTTTATATGTATTTACTTAACATATTTATTTCATACCTAATATAGATAATATACTGCTTTCCCAGCTCCGGAGGCTATGATTTTAATCAAAATTCAGGTGTGGGTTAAAAGAAATCGACAATCATTTCATTAAATCATAACCTGGAAACACTTTTCCAAGACCTTTGGTCTTGTAACGAAACAAAAATCGACACTTTAAGATTTAAAAGAATCCTTTACATTAGGGTAATTTAGAAATTTACGTTTACAATAGCCTACGGTGTCGGTGTAGACCTAAGAGAGGTCTAATTGTTGTTTGATTGTACTGTGGTAAATAGCCCACTACAAATAGCATACCAACAAAAATCAGTCAGATTTCTTTCATGTCTAGGGTTGAACACAGTGAGATCTTCGAGACGATCTCCAGCGAAATTTGGGGAGTAGGCAGATTGTGGCCCCCTGATCGAAACCTTGGACACATTTTCCAGTAAGATCTTATAGAATGATAGGCTGACAGCTTTTGTGAAAAAGGGTGACATGAATCGTATGGTATGGTTGTGTCAGTGTAAGTTGGTTTCCTATATCTTCAAAACTCAAATGAATTATTTTCTAACTTTCTAGTCGTTAAGTCATAATTATTATTTACGTAAATACAAGAAATCTATTTTCAAGATGACTTAATTATGTTATTTGTCAAAAATTAAAACTTAAAAAAGTTCGGGGCGCAGCAAGTGCGTTAGGGTAGTGAATTTTCATTAAATGCTTCAAAATAGATCAACTCAATTTTGTATAGACTTAGAACGTTGAAGTTTGGTATGTAGTGACGTCTTTCCCAGGGCAACATATTTTTAGTTTTCGGAGATAAAAATTTTTCCCGAAAGAAAACTAAAAATGTTCCTGGAAAATTTTTCGGGCTAACGAATTCATCCACGCTATTAATAAAAGAAAGGTACTTGCAGATTTTCCACAATAATTTTGAAGAAGAGTATTTACTGTGCAGGTTATGACAATTTTTGCTATATGTACAATCGGATGAATATTACATATATGATAGACAGACAGGTGGCCGTTATCTGAAAGAAATTTTATAATATAGTGGCTTAGAAATGCACGTTTATTGAGAACTGTTAAGAAAGTTTCCTCAAATTTATCCAAAATTTTGTTAAATATTATATACGCATATAAAACCATTCGTACGATAACGTCTTGAGCATAAAGCAATTTTCCCCGGCTTAAACTTTTAATCAGGGTGAAATTATCATCAACAATGATTTCATCATTATAAATGATATTTTCCGTACATATTTCACACTGAATTCTTTTCCGCGCAATATAACAGTGACCTGTTAAATAAGTGATTACCGGAATATCATCACTCACATCGTCTACATCTGTTTCAGCTACCACAATTTCAGGATTAAATGAGTGGTCGTTAAACCAGGTTTAATGCCATTTCGGGCAATTTGTATTTCGCAGCCACGCAAAAATGTTTCAACTTGTAAGTCAGTATTTATTATTACAGAATATGTTATTACAGGCCCAGGAGAATATTTTAATTTAAACAATGTAACTCTTTAATCTAGGAATTTTTAAATTTGAGGTTATGGTCTCGCCCGTTTGTAAATCCGTTGCAGTAGAATAATTTATCATATTTTTTTTAACAAAGTGCAACTCACAGACTCTGCTGAACTTCGTTGGCGAAAAATTCTCCCGATGAATAGCTCAAACCCATTTACCAGACATTGCGACGTCCGTTGGAAAACGAAACAAGTGTACCTTCAGTTCATTTTTGTTATTTCCCCGACTGCGGCATACAACAGGAATACGGCATTGTTTGTTGTCTAATCAGAGCGAACAAGTACACCTCGCTGTGCTTACGTCACGCGGCCGTTACGTCAGAGAACCGAGTCCTTATATTCTCGGTGTTGTTGCTACGGGTCTAAGTTCGCGCTCATTGGACCAAAATTTCCAATGTCTCACATCTATACCTCTCTATTAGTGATTTTTTTAATGAAAAGTCACTAATTAACTACACTAAACCAGGTGGTCCACCAAATTCTCAACTGTCAGACGGCGAACGTTATTCAAATCCCGTACAGAAAACTATCAGTATCAGAATCAGAGAACCGTTCCTCCAACTTCGTGTTATTTTCGTACCGTTTCTAAACGGTGCAAAGTCAACGCCTGCGCGCGAATTCAATCATAAACTGCTGGTTGGAACAAACCTTATATATCTTTTGTTTTTTGGTAGTTTTTCTAAGAAAATAAATTAAAGATATTTTGAGAGCTTCAATATTTTTCTGATCCATTGGTAATAAAGAAGAAAAGTGAATTAAAATTTTCAACAATAGCCTTTTGTAACAGACTTATATTTTTAACGAAAAGCACATAATCGTTCATATCTCCGCCACTGGCTATCGTGAACTTAGTGACAATGAACATGGTCTAAAAATACATAACAATAAACGTTCTAATACCAATAATATCGCGGCAATCGCTCACCGTCTCTTGGCTATTTTCTGTCTACTTAGCTAGGCCACCAAAAGAATTTCAATGGCATTTGCTGGTTATCTAATGCGCGATATACATATACTTGTTATTAATGGCCAACCAAGATTAATAGTATTGATAGAGTGGACAGAACAGCTCATCCAGTTAAAAATAGCACACCTTTCGAAAATGCAGTTCTACATTCTACGCCAGATGTACCCGGTCAACAAGACAACAAAGCTATAGTGTTACACTTACCTATATAGATAAAGAGTAGAAGGGAATGGGACTGTTATTGTTTTAAAAATAACTCCCCCACAAGTGTACAGCATGAACATAATTTTATTGCTTACATTAGGGCGTTTGTCACAGTAAACCATAAATTATGAAATTCTATACAGTGCATTGCTATCTAGTAAGCCTTGACCGTTTCTATGGACAAATAAAATATTGCAATACATTAGCAGCCCAAATAACAAGGACTGCCTTCACCAGGCGCCAGCGGGTAATTTTAAGCGTTCATCTGTTAACTGTTGATACAATTCAGTGGTTGGAAATCTTATGAGCGCATTGTTGAGGTCAAGCAGTATTTTAACATTTGTCTTGTCCTTTTACAATTTCGCGCTATAGTCCATTGACATATTTTATGCTACGTCTATGCTATAGTCTATAGTCATTACCCTCAATCAAAGCAAATTTTTAAAAAGTTTTGAAAAGGCAACAGATAATGAAAACAATGAATAACTTAGGAATATCATTCTAAGGGAATTACCTACTGACACACTTGATAAGTACACTTTGAGAAACCTAATTCACCGACAACACATTTTTAAAGATCTGACGATCGTTTCACCAGCAAAGTTGACGTCATGGGAAGATGAAATATAAAATCATATTTCATCCTCATAAAACAAATAACAGATTTCTCTCAGGTCTCGGGTTGAACACACTGAGACCTTAGAGACGATCTCTAGCGAGATTTGGGGAGTAGCAAGATTGAGGCTCCGTAGTCGACGCAGAACAACCTAAACCAGCGTTATCCACCGCGCTGAGGAGTAGGCAGATTGAGGCATTAGAGTTCATTCCATTTCATATTTCCTTAACCTCTTGAAAATGGCTCGGTAAATTTGCAGATTAGCTCCCGAACGCTTTAAAAAAATTGTTTTCAGAAACATGACTAGGACCCTCCCTTGATGCAGAAACCACAAGAAAAACTTCTTGTTATACCCCCCAAGGAAGTTACGGCACCAGAAGTGAATAGTGGTGTTGGGAGGGGTAGGTAGTTAAAAGGAAATATGAGCAGAAAATGCGAAGAAAACTGCTTGAAAGCTGTCTATTTAAAGCCATACCCCTATTAAACCCTTCCTACCCCGCACAGCACCCCTATTCACCCCAGGTCCAGTAACTTACTTGGGGGGTATGAACAAGAATTTTTTCTTGTGGTTTATGCAACCTGGGCGGGTGTATGCACACGAGAGGGGAAGGAAAATGCCTATGACGAATATATATATATATATATATATATATATATATATATATATATATATATATATATATAATGGCTGGGAATGATCCCCAGAAGATTCTTAGAAGCACTCACCGCAGGGAGCACTAGGAGAAAAAAGTAGATCCTTCAAATAAGTGATTATAAATAATTTGTTAGCTTTGCACTGTATAGGCTCTCTTTGCCTGATTTCAACTAAATATTTCCAAGAACCATATAATTTTGTCGAGTATTTCTATAATTCTTTTAGTTTCTTCACACCTTCATGAGCCAATAAAAATCTGCAGAGAAACAGCATATGTCGGATTACTAAGCGGAAGGTGTCGCAACACATTTTGAAACTTTGAATTGTAGGGCGCTTTTATCAAGTTGAAAGCGATAAATTATTGGGTTTCCAGATTGAGGTATAGTTTGCTTAAAGTTAGTTGAAAACACTTGAGTAAGTCGAAAGCTGTATTTGTCCTTTAACTCATAGGCGGCGCATATAAGTTCATAAACACCAAAATGTAATCAAAATATGATGATAAAGTTATTGTATTGTATGTTGTAACAAATCGACTGGTGGTTATCTATATCACATTCGAATTATGCAATGAAAACAAACATGAATTTACCCTTTAACACATAGAGGATCATAAATACGAAAATAGAAATGCAAGAGATTCTTAGATATACTAACAGCACGGCAATGATTACAAGTTCGTCTTGCAACCTACATTATAATATAATATACCAACATTATAATCGTCATTAATTTTTCTAAAATAAACAATGAAAAATTTCCGGAATTATTTGAAAGTTAAGAATTAAATAGCTAATTTTCTAGGAAACAGAGGCAGATTCAAAAAATGATAACGAGACACATGCATGGGCTTATGGGAGTGTTTTTTACTGTGCGAATATTCGAATACTATCAGCACTACTATCTTTTGTCGTGTTTGAGTTATTGGCATGTTTAAAAGAAATATTATTATTTTTTACTTAAGGGTAATAGGCTTCATTTTAATTTAAACTCATTTTCTCCTTTTCTTTTAGGTTTTTCTATTGGCACTGCCCCTTTGATCTTGTCCATCTGTTTCTATTTCCATTGATATGGTTTCATTTATTTCCCCAATCTTTTTTCCTTTAGCATTGATTAACTTTTTTTTCGGTATTTTTATTCTTCCTATATCTCAATTTTTGAGGTTTTCCAGTACTTTTTGATATACGATGGAGGCTTCCGATTCTGTATCTAACATTATTTCTATTTCTTTCTTATTTATTTTCCCCTTTATAAAAATTAAACCTATTGATTCTTTATTTTCTTCCGCCTCTTTATCATTTTTGAATATTTCCATTGGATGTTCATATATACATGCATTGTTGGTCGCGTCGTCTATGTCATTGTCGTCATAGGGCTTATGCTTGTCTAAAAATTTGAATGGACGATGGCATGCTCGGCAGTCCTGCTTGGACTTCTTGCCCCTGCCGCGTTGACTTTGCCACTCAAATAGATTGCGTCATACGTGTCATTTTGCCTCCTTGCCTTTGGTGTAGATCCTTCCCTTTCTTTAAGCTCCAGATTTGAACTCAGAATTTGATGTATAATCAATGTATAATAGGTAATCAAAATGGGGTATTTTCAAAACAACGATGGAGCTGATTTCCGGAAGTGCCGCTATTTTGGAAATAGTTTATTTAGACTTGCAACAGTCGAATGTGGCTGGACACCAAATTTGATAATATACGATTTCGGGAAATAACAAATTTTCTAACGAACGGGCTACGTGAATCACGCTGTATATACAAGGAAAGGTTCAGGGCAACGCCGTAAGTGCAAGTTGAATAATTATTGTAATCCAAGTTTCTCCGGATTCAACTTGACTGAATTTAATCAATGCCGCAAATCATATTCCCTAGAAAAAAAGGCATTACTGTGTATTATAACGTTCAATAGAAGAAACAAAAATTGATATTTTAAATCATTTAGCTGTCAATAGTTTTTGTGATCAACTTGTCATATCATTTGAGTTACATATTATATTGACAGAAAAGGTTAACATGCTTTGGAATAAATTGTCTATAAAGAATCAAGCTACCTAAATTTTATATGTTATGTGTTTGTGCAGAGAAAGGGATGTCATAGGAAGGTTATCCATTATTCACACACTAAATGTAACATAAACAGGTCCAATGGAATGCTTAGCAAATAAAGTAAGTTACACTACTGGTTCCAAAACTTATAAAAATTCGCTCTTATAATGCTCTTGCTGGGTCCAGACTTTTTAGTGAATTTTTATTTTAAAAAAAATCACTAATAGAGAGGTATCGATGGTGAGACTTTGCAAAAATTCCTTCAAATGAGTGCGTGCGAACTAGGACCCCTAGAACTCATATCCGGGGTCAGTTTCAATTTTTATATGTTTATATATAAATAATTAACCGATTTCGATGAAACTTGGCAAGTGCCTTTCTTTTATTAATGGCTTGGATGAGTTCGTTAGCCAGAAAAATCGGACGGGGTTTTCCGGGAAAATTTTTAGTTTTCTTTCGAAAATATTTTTTTCTCCGAAAGTAGCAAAGATGTTTAAATGAAATTTACTATATATGTTGCCTCAGGAGAGATCTTACTACGTACCAAAATTCAACTTTCTAAGTTTAGAGAAAATTGAGTTATTCAAATTTTAAATTTTCTTTCGAAAAAAAAATTTTTCTCCGAAAATTACAAAGTTATTTTAATGAAATTTTGTGGATATCTTACCTTAGGAAAGACCTTACTACGTATTAAAATTAAACTCTCTAAGTTTATAGAAAATTGAGTAATTTAAATTTGAAGCATTTAATAAAACTTCACTACCATAACGCACTTGCTGCGTCCTGAGTTTTTTTTTGTAATAGAATACCAAGCACAAAATCTTAAGGCCGCCCTAGTTAATTTTGTCTATGATCGTATAGAAAGCTATTTCGAAACATAAAATCGTTGATGCTAATTAAAGTATGTTTATTAGGACATTAAACGCATGTGACTCTACAGTGGCGCCAGTTTATATATATTGTCGCTGTTCCCGTGTATTTTTTGTAGAATGAAAAAACTTATAAATTGTGTGTTTATTTATTTTGAGCCCGTTTTTTTGTTGCGTCAAAATAATGTTCGTTTCCTATTATATTACTCTGATAATTTACGTTTTACGGCCGATACTAATATGACATTGTAAATTTTCTGTGTTTCTAAGCCATAGTCTTTTGGTATTTTTACCTTACGTTTCACCTTTAGTTGCGGTAGATATTTTTGCAATACTTAAAGAGTGTCTTCTCCAGATGTAGACAAAATTCGCATACAGTTTCCCGGGTTTAAAATGCAACATGCGGCTTTTACTTTAGACAGATGTCATAGTTATTTCTTTCTCTAATTGTTTTAACTTTTTACGTGCCCATTAGTGTAACAATAATAGGCGTGGTGGTAAAGTTCGGATGTTTGGGTCATCCCATAAATGTAAGCCTTCGCTTATCACTCATTTGAAAAAAACAGCGCAGCCCCAAACAAGCTTTTACACCTTATTACGAACCTCCTTCCATTTAAGTAGCCTAAACTTAAGTTTTAAGCAATAACATCTTTGGAATCTCGTTAATAACAAGAAACACCTGTCTAGCTACTAAAACCGAAAACTAACATACAGTTTACGATTTTCGGCCGAAGCCCCTGCCTTCCCGTCCGAATACTTTAGGCCATACAGTTTACGATTTTGGGGCCGAAGCCGCTGCCTTCCCGTCCGAAGACTTTAGGCCATGGTATCCTACACTGTCAGGTCAAAGCCACCCTCAAAGGAACCCCTTCAACCTCTACACTCCAAAAAACAAAACAAAAAATCATCAGTTAATTTAAAACCTTAGACCCATAGAACCCACCTCACAATCATACGACCATTCACTCCACACTTGCTTTTCCCGAAATCTCATCCATTTCTCTATCCGGCGTCCTATCTTTCTCCGTGGTTTGGCTAAATCACACTTAGCGTTTCATCTTCCAGCTTTATTTCTGCGGCTCATCATTGAAGTTCCTGATTTCTTTGTTCTTGGTGGACCTAGTTACCTTGAACGGGTAGGAACCCTCAACCCTCTTCTGGTTTCTCGCAAAGTGTTCTCTTGCCGCCTACGATTTTCCATCTGGCAGTCTTCTAGCACATGTCTTGCTGTCTCCTGCTCTCCGTTTCCGCACGCACATTCTCCCGTTCCAGGCCTTAGGTTAAACCTACTAAAGTAGCCCTTGAAGGGCCTGTGGCCAGTCAGCATGCTCACCGCCCTGTGACTAGCACCTGAGGCCCACACCCACGCTCTCTATATATCGATAAGTAGTCCTACCCTTTGTGTCATCGTCCCAGTGCTTCTACCACTATACGCCAGTGTTCTCCTTGGCACTTCGTTTGAGAATTCTACTCGTCACCGGAGCCTCTACCATCTCGTGACCTAGGGGGTCACTTCTGAAGGCTTTTGCTCTCGCATAGGCCTTTGCGATGCCTTCTAACTGGTCGCTACCCCACCACAGATTTATTTTTGTTCCCACGCGCTCCACCTCTTGCATCTTCCTGTTGATTCTGTCGGCCGTTCCCCCTTCCTTCTGGTGAGCATGTCCAGGGCAACTCTGCTATCGGAAACGACGTTGACGGTTCCACCCTGTAGAGTGGCGGCCTTTTCCACCGCCGTACCCACCGCGAACAATTCCGCCATCTGCACCGGGTACCCGTCCTGGAGCTTTAGCACTTTGCTTTCGATCAGCGCGTTGTTTTCGTAGGTCACCAGGCATATTACAACCGCGACTCCGGCTCTGGACGCGTCTGTGTATATCCACCGCCCTGTTGTCTTTTCCGCTCCTTCTATTATCGCCCAGGTTTTTCTTTGCTCCGCCGGGTGCGATCCTTCTCCATGCGCTGGTTTTCCCTCAAAATTTGCCGCCTTCGAGTGTTCCCATCTTATATGCGGCTCCTCTGCTTCCAGCCACAAAGGTCACCCCGCCAGCACCGCCAGTGCTGCGTTGGAAGTCGTTCTATAGGCCTTCGTTATGCCCAACAGAAATGCTCTTTCGGCCGACTGAAGTTTTCTAGTTACTCTAGAATCCCTCGCTCGTTCACCCCAGATTTGGGCTCCGTACAGGAGAGCTGGTGTCATTGCTCCCTCATATATGACCCCAAGGGTCTTTGGATCCGTCCCCCACGTCTCTCCCGCTACCGCTCGTACCCTATGAGCCCCCCCACCCCCACCTTGCCTGCTGCGTATTTGGTATGCTCCACCCAAAGTAGACCTCAGTCGAGCATCACTCCCAGATATTTTATTTTGGCTTCCGGTCTTAACGTTACGTCTCCCATCTTGAACATCGGGTGCCTTTGTGTCCGCGCTTTGGTACCTTTCCTCGCACCCCTGTAGAGAGCCTGCGTCTTCTCGGGGGCATATTCCAGTTTGTGATCCGACGCCCACTTCTGGCAAACCTCCCAGGTACGCTGCCCAGCTGCCTCAAGTTTCCTTCTTGACGGCGCCGTTATAGTGATGAGCTGGTCGTCCGCGAAAGCCTGGACTCGATTTTTGCTTCCGTCTCGCCCAGTTCTATGGAGTCGATTTCATTAAACCATTCTTCTATTATAAGTAGCCACAGAATCGGACCTAAACATAACCCTTGTGGGCAGCCTTTACTTGTGTTTTTCGTAACACCCTCAGAAGTGACGCTTCTGTGCTCCAGGACTCTGGCTAGGTTTCCCGCGCATCCAGATTCTGCCGGTAGTTTCCTGAGTATGGGGTACCAGGCCGAATCGAAGGCATTTTTAATGTCTAACATTACCAACAGGACATGCTGCCCAACCTGGTCCGCCTTTTTGATTCCGCTCACTGTCTTAGCCAGCGCATCCATTGTCCCTTACGGAAGCCGTACTGTCTGTCAGACAGCCTTCCGTTTTTCTCTAAGTGGTATGACAGTCTTGTCTCCAACAGCTTGTCATGCACCTTTCCGATGACGGATAACAAGCACACCGGTCTTTGCCCTTCGCTCGCTGGTTTGGGTAGCCACGCAATCTGTGCCTGCTTCCAAATCCTCGGAAAAAATCCCTCCCTCAAGCAGGCATTAAATACTTCTTTAGGCCATACAGTGAGAATATATAGTAAAATGTTGACAATGACAAAAATTAACAGAAAATTTGAGCACATTGCTCGTTTGTCCTTTTCAAACGTTGCCTTCCAGACGATGCTCAATTTCGAATGGGAATCACTCTTATCGCCATCCCTACCTCCATGACCAGATGGCGCCCACGGTTCAACCCAAAAAACCCACCACCACAGTATGCCAGCTTCTCTTGGCATACTTGTAAGAAATCTTGGCAGAACTCTGAATTTCTTGAAAGCCTTGCTTCACTTCAGAAGTTGTTCTAGCAAGATATTTCAGTAGCACATTGTTCGTATCGATTGGCATTAAATCATGGGTGAGAAGATATAGGTAATTTTCAAGCGGTGGCATATTCGTTGCGTCATCCTGTTGAGACGAACATTTTGTCCCGATCAGTATTAACAATTCTCATGATGCAGCTTTACAAATATTTCTTCATAGCCGGTGGAAGCAATTATCAAAAAAATGTCCAAATATTTGATTGTGTTGAACGTTTCTCCAATAAAATTATCTTTATATACCCGTTTAAGTGACATACTACCGTAGACACTGATCAGTGAAAGCAGCTTATTTTTTTAAGGCAAACGCCTCATTCATTAGCGAATAGTCCGACTTTTGCTGTATCCAATGCATTTCGAGTCGAGCCTTGTGGTTGCATTGTATTTACAGTCAAACGACACTATGTGTTTAATGAGCAAGAAAATAAGTATCTTGTATATAACAATCCGCAACCACCAAGTATATATGGATACCTATAAATTAATAAACGAAACATTCTGGTTATGGACTAGTATTATTTAGTTACCCCTAATCATAAGATCCGAAGAATGACTTGTCTAGGCATCACCGGGGCCATGTCTTCAACACCAACAGCCGCCATGGAGGTGTTGCTGGATCTGCCCCCCCCCCCCCCCGCGCACACACTTAGTTATTATGGGAGAGGCCAGGCTAGGACTATACAGACTAGCCTGCAATGGTAGACTGAAGATCAACCCAGGCTTCAGGGGCCACTGCAAAATTCAGGAGATCGTGAAGGAGCTCATGCTTAGAATGAGGTCAGACTTCGCGAGCCCGCGAATCTGCAGGGAAAACAACTTTCCAGTGGAAATCCCCGACCGCGAGGCATGGCGGGAGGAGACGCCGGGCATACCACGGGACGCGCTCGTCTGGATCCTGGACGGATCCGGCGGAGAACGTGGGACGGGGGCAGGTGTTTACTCGGAAGGACCGAGGGTAAGTCATATTATTTCCCTCGGAGCCCATGCGACGGTGTTTCAGGCCGAAATGTACGCCATCCTGTACTGTGTGCGGGAGAACAAGAGGAGGGGCTACACCAACAAGCGGATCCTCATAGCCACAGACAGCCAGGCAACCCCTTAAGGCACTAAGGAGCCCACGGGTAAATTCCTGGCTGGCGAATGAGTACCGAGACGAGACGAGCCACCTGGCTGGGCAGAATGAGGTGACCCTCATCTGGGTGCCGGGTCACTCGGGGGTCAAAGGCAATGAAGAAGCTGACAGTCTCGCAAAGAGAGGGTTAGCAGAACCATTTATGGGACCAGAACCGGCTCTGGGCGTGACAAAGAGCACTGCCGGTGGGGGGCCATTAAGTCCTGGGTCAGAAACCAACACAAGGTGTACTGGGCAGACTGTCCAGGGGTCAGATATGGGAAGTCAATAATTGACGAACCCAGTTCAAAGAGAGCTGTGGAGCTGCTAAATCTTAGCAGAGGACAGCTCAGAAACACAACAGGTCTCTTGACGGGACACATGGCCGCCAAGAAACACCTGCATTAAATGGGGCGGTTCGAAGGGGACCTCGCATGCAGACTCTGCGGCGAGGGGGAGGAATCAGCCCAGCACATATTGTGCGAGTGTAAAGCTCTGGACCGCAAAAGACAACTGATGTACGGTCAGTCTAGACCGGAGACACAGCAATATAAAACTTCACCCTACCAATCGCTGTGCAGACTAGTTCAAGGCACAGTGATTTTGGAATGGGTGGAGTAAGACTAAGGGTATGCACAATCAACCTAAGATTGCAGTGCTATCGGGGCGGCAAGGCCGCGGACGAGCCCTGAGGGGGGAAAATCATAAGGAGCTAGCAGATTTGTTTGACTTACAATACAATACAATTACATTCCAAAATTCATTTCAAAACATGTTTGATTATAATTGTCCACAAAACTAAATAATGCCTGATTTTAACTATCAAGTGTGGATCAAATGAAATTCTACATTCAAATACTAAGAATATACAGGTGTTTCATTTAAAAATATGCAAGTTATATCGATAAGTTTGACAGATGATTCGCTTTGGTGTTTTTAGCGAATTCTTTTTTGATTCGCTAAATTCGTGTTTATATATATATATATATATATATATATATATATATATATATATATATATATATATATATATATATATATATATATATATATATATATATATATATATATATATATATATATATCCGACCGATAACTGAAAAAATAATGGACCAATCTTGATCAAATTTGGTAAGTACCTTCCTTTTGCAAGTGGCTTGGATAAGTTCGTTAGCCAGGAAAATCGGACCAGGTTTTCCCGGAAAATTTTGTGTTTTCTTTCTAAAAAAAATTCATATTTCCGGAAATAACAACGTAAGGGCAATCAAATTTGGTGCGCGTGTTTGCATTATAAAGAGTGAACTCTGTACCAAAATTAGGTCTCTAGCTTTAAAGACAAAGAAGCTATGGGGAGTTAAAGAAACATATTTTGGAGTTTTCTTCAAAACATCAAAGTCGCAATTTGAAACGTCAAAATTGGCAAAACCTGCCTAGGGCTCCCCCTGGATCCACAAACGCCAAGAAAAGTTTCTTGTTCACACCCCCTAAGGAAGTTAGGGGACCAGGAGTGAGCAGGGGTGTATAATTTTTTTTTAGCTAATTTTCGTAAAACAAATTCGTTAATGCATTTTTGCATTTTTTATTGAAATATGATGCGTTTGTAAGAAAAAAATCTGGATGCAGTAAGTGCGTTTTGGTAGCGAATTTTCGGTAAATTTGCAGTTTAAATCTCGAACGCTTTTCAAAAATCGTTAATGCATTTTTGCATTTTTTATCGAAATATGATGCGTTTGTAAGTGCGTTTTGGTAGCGAATTTTCGGTAAATATTCAGTTTAGCTCCCGAACGGTTTTCAAAAAACTGTTTTCAGAAACCCCAAGAAAAATTTCTTGTTCACACTCCCCAATGAAGTTACGGGACCAGGAGTGAGTAGGGGTGTTAGGCGGGGTAAGTAGTAAAAAGGAAATATGAGCAGAAAATTCAAATAAAACGGGCTTGAAAGCTGTCTTTTTCACATCTAGAATCCATTTCCCCCTTAAACCCTGCCTACCCCGCACAGCACCTCTATCCCCCCAGGTGCCGTAACTTACTTGGCGGGTAGGAACAAGACATTTTTCTTGTGGTTTATGCAGCGCAGGTGGTTGTATGCACGCGAGGTGGAAGAAAAATCCTCACGACGAAGCAGACACCCCTCGCCCCTGTCACAATTCGAGCCGGGAGGGGGGGTCTGCTTCGTCCTAGGCATTTTACTCCACCATCCTCCACCACCCCCCTCGTGTGCATACAAGCACCCTCGTTGCATAAACCACAAGAAAAACTTCTTGTTCATACCCCCCCCCCCCCCAAGGAAGTTACGTGACCTAGGGCAAATAGGGGGTGCTGTGCGGGGTAGTCAGGGTTTAATAGGGATATGGCTTCAAATAGACAACTTTCAAGCAGTTTTAGTCGCATTTTCTGCTCATATTTCCTTTTTACTACCTACCCCGCCCAGCACCCCTATTCACTGCTAGTCCCGTAACTTCCTTGGGGGGATGTGAACAAGAAATGTTTCTTCTGGTTTGTGCATCCAGGTGTGATCCTAGTTCTCTGCAAATTTACCGAATTTTCATTAAATCCTTCAAATTTCAATAACTCAATTTGCTATTAACGTAAGCTTTGTTGGTTAGGAACCAATATTTAAGTTTATTTTCGGAAAATTTTTGTATATTTTCAAACTATAAGTAATTTTGATAAAATATAGTACTTTGTTTCTACTACATAGGCTATACCGGTAATGAGATTGATGCCTGCTCGCATTTTCTATTAAAAACATTTTTATGGAAATTCATTTCCATAACACACTTGTTGCATCCAGACTTTTGAAAAATGTTTATATATTTTCAAACAATAAAGTTATTTATGGTACATTGGTTCTACTATATAGGCAACTAAGTTTGATGCCTGCTTTCATCAAAGAAAGACATTTGCTATTAAACATATTTAAAAAAATCGCTACCATAACGCACTTGCTGCGTCCAGACTTTTTTTATGTTAAAAGAAACTGTGAAAAGAACCCTGGAAGTCAGCTTTGGTCCCATCTCTCTTTGTTCAAAACGTCCAGAGTTATGTTAATTTAAAATGTGATCAAGTTCCTTGAGATGCATTGTACCAAAAAATGTGACAACACTGTCTACATTTTTGCTCTATTAATTAGATTGTCTTACAGCTGATTTATGGTTCTTTTTTTTACGGAATACCGTTGGAAGTGACGATTATAATAAAGTCATCGCATTCCATCTGTTAGGAATTAAATCGAAAATTGCAACTATGTGGGTAATTGTTATTCGTGCACAAATGGATGTTTAAGTCGATAGTCACTTTACATTATTTTCACCGATTATCCACATAATATAACGCTTGATACTTTCACGGTTTATAACGAAATTACTAAACTGCATATATCGTGTGGAAAACGTGAGGAGAATTGAATTTTATTAGCTTTATCAAGATATGGTTTCTCATACTGTAAACATGAGTATGACTAAGTACACCGCAGGCTGTTCTAAAACATCACTGCCTTGTTTGGAAAAATCGTGAAAAATCAGCGTAAGTGAAATAATGTTTTTTAAGCTGTAGTTCGGTATAAAATCGATTATCAATACATAAATTTGGATAACGTATTCAAGTTTTTATGCATTACAACAGGTGTGACAAATAAGAAACAGTTCTTTAAGTTAGCAAAGGCCAAAACTAATGGAACAAACTTGATGTGAGTAGTCTTAAATTTTTTTTCACTATTAAATTATTTATTGTATTTTTGTTTTGCATGACATTGTTGTAACATAATATACAGCGTGTTTCACTTGAGATGGTAACACCGCAATAACTTTTTTATTTTCAAGCTAATGTTAAAAAAACTTTTATTCTGTATGTGAAGCTTCTTTGATTGTGTAAACTACATTTTAGCCGTAGTAAATATAACTCGCCTACTGTGATAAAAAATTGGGAAAAGATTATTAGAGATTTAAATATATATATATATATATATATATATATATATATATATATATATATATATATATATATATATATATATATATATATATATATATATATATATATATATATATTAAAAAACGTTGTTTGGAATCACTCCAGAAACCCAAATACCGAGTTGAGTTGAAAACAAACAAAAAATTCCTAGAAAAAGGCACAAGATATTTTTTTCACAAAAAAAAATTAAATAAATGAGAAACTCAAGAAAATAATTATAACATTTCAGGTTAAATAGCAGTTTTTTTCCCTACTAAATCGCCATTTAATAGTAAACGTTTTTATTTATTTTTTTCTATTGTTATTTACTACTCTACACGTAATTTAGCTGGTGTAAGCTCCCCACAAGCTTGGGTTATTCTGTCACGAAGTTCTTATAGATTTTGTGGCCTGGTTTTGTACAGTTTTGCTAATATATTATTATTATTATTATTATTCTTATTATTATTATTATTATTATTATTATTATTATTATTATTATTATTATTATTATTATTATTATTATTATTATTATTATTATTATTATTATTATTATTATTATTATTATGTTTATTCAATTAAATTATACAATATGCAATACACAATAAGTCTATGACTTGTGTTGTCTTTTTACAAAATTTAACGGGTTCATCCAAAAAAATCATTGGCAATTGTGGACCAAGTTCACTATACTTCAAATTTTGACATTTTAAATGGAAAATATGTCTTACTTTAACTTCCGCCTCTCAATTGCTCTATTGTTACCTCCATTTGCCAAAGTTCTTGACATTTTTATACTTATTTTTCAACCACGGGTCAACCTTTTTTTTTTTTTAATTTCACTATTATTTTGGCTGCGGAATCAGTGTCCATTCGCCTAGTTTTCCATCACTGTGAGTGTATGTCCAAATCAGCGTAAATTCAGTGTCATATCACTTTTGCCAACCATTTTGTTACTTACAAGTTATTATAGATAATCTCTTGCACCCTCTCACTCCTCTTTTTATCCCTTTCAATCCACTTTCACTCCTCTCTCATTCCTTAATCCTAAGAGTAATTACATACACTCATCTATATATACCTATATATACACCCACATGTATATATCATTCTGTTATCAGTTGGCACTATTTTTCTGCTACACATTCTTTATTTTATTTATTTATTTATTTTGTTCAATATTTTAACTTTCTTCTATTTTTAATTTTTTTTTCAACAATGTATGGGATATACAATGGACACATAGCTTCATGCTCTGCGGCCGATCAGAGCAACTTTAAAACGTGCACAGGTGGGCCTTAGGTAAAAGTCAGGTAATACATATAGGTTGGGAAACAATAGGTCAACTTAATCTACGTTGTATACTAGATGTACATCAAATGTTTTTACATATATCTTTCACGTGTTTAAATACATATAAATAAATGTCAAAGTCTCTAGTGCTAAGGAGTTGCGACAAATTGAAAGGCTTTGGAAAACTACTATTCCTATATAATTTATTTACAAATTGACTGATTTTGCTTTGCTTAAGTGTGCATTCTAACAGAACATGTTCCAAGTCCCCGAATTCGCCACAATCACAGAACGGGTCAACCTTAATAGCCCATATTTTTTTCAAAAATAATAACTATTCTATGCCGAGGGGTTAGGTCGGGAGATCTATGCGGCCAGAAAATTAATGGACTATTTCGCCCTATCCACTTGCGTTGCAAGTTTTTATTTAGCCATTGTCTGACAATCACTGAATTATGAATTGTTGCTCTATCTAGTTGGAAATACATATCCTCTCGCACTTTAATTGGAAGTTCATTTAATGCATCCTAAAGTTCATTGTTTAAAAATTCTAATAATCGGTCAGCATTCAAATTATAAATGAAAAAAAGCCTGGACGCAGCAAGTGCGTTATGGTAGTAAATTTTCATGGAAATGATCTGGCACAAAATATTTTATTATAACTTTTTTTTCTTGTAACATAGAAATCTAAATTTTCGTGTATAATTTACTTTTTATATCGTAAACCTATCTACCAAATTTGGTTTTCATAGATTTTTTATTTTTTAAGATAAAATTTTTTTTTCAATGAAAACTCAAAATTTTCTCGGAAAACCTCGTCCGATTTTTATGATTAACGAATTTATCAAAGTCATTTACAAAAGGAAGGTACATGGCAAATTTTATCAAAATCGGCCTATTATTCTTTGAAAAAAAAAATTCGAATAAAAACTCAAAATTTTCCCGGAAAACCTCGTCCGATTTTCCTAACTAACAAACCTGTCAAAGCCATTTACAAAAGGAAGGTACGTGCCAAATTTTATTAAAATCGGCACATTATTTTTTGAGAAAAGAATTCTTTTCGAATGAAAACTCAAAATTTTCCTGGAAAACCTCGTCCGATTTTTTTGATTAACAAATTTATCAAAGCCATTTACAAAAGGAAAGTACATGCCAAATTTTATCAAAATCTGCCTATTATTCTTTGAGATAAGAATTTTTTTCGAATGAAAACCCAAAATTTTCCCGGAAAACCTCGTCCGATTTTCCTGACTAACGAACTTATCCAAGCCATTTACAAAAGAAAGGTACATTTTAAATTTTATAAAAATCTGCCCATTATTTTTTGAGTTATCGGTGTGATACATATATATATATATATATATATATATATATATATATATATATATATATATATATATATATATATATATATATATATATATATATATATATATATATATATATATATATATATATATATATATATATATATATATATATAAACATATAAAAATTGAAACTGACCCCAGATATGGGTTCTAGGGGTCCTAGATCGCGCTCATTTGAAGACATTTTTTCAAAATTCAAAAGTCGAGATCTCCTCATTAGTGAATTTTTTCTAAGAAAATTCACTAAAAAAGGGCCTTATTATTCTATAACCTAACATTGACTACCATAGAGCAATTGCGTGTCTGGATCACTCTGCAGACCAGTAACAGCAGTTTTGTGATTATGTGTGTGTGTGTTTTTTTTTTCTTTAACGTCGGCCTATTTCCGCGACTATCGCCAATCACCGACGCCAGGGAGCAGTTTAACCCCACTATCCCGAAAATTTGGCCGAATCCCTGCCTTTCTGTAAGGAGGGTAGGGATCTTTAACGTGCCGAACATCGCATGGACACGGGACCGACGGATTTACGCTCTCTCCGAAGGGCGGAAATACAGTGCCACAAGCTAGGTTGATGTTAATTGTACAGTATGTATTGAAAAAGTGAAAGGAGTACCCTGGGATCGAACCCAGTACCCTTCGGTTCAGAGGCACACGTTCTTACCACTGAACCACCGAGGCTCTCAGTTTTGTGATTATAACACACCATTTGTGTTGTAAGTTGTAAGTGTAGCCTCGTTTGTAGACAGAATATTATTCGGAAAACTCCTGCCATTCAAATCATTTCCTTGGGTCTAGAACCAATATTCAAACCCTCTTTCATTGTTACCTTGTTCTAACGTGTGTAAAACTTCGGTTTATATGTTGTGCCGACGAAATCAACGCCACATCTTGGAGGCAGATACATTTAAAGTACGTGATACTGTCCTAATGCTTGCTTAATGGTTTTTATTTGTAAAACTTAAAATAGCTTTATTGTCTGGATATATTTGAGGGGGTCTTGTTTTTTGGTTAATTACATTTCCACTATTATTGCTGCATTGGGCAGCACCTTCCTTTTGTAAGTGACTTGGATAAGTTCGTTAGCCAGGAAACTCGGACCAGTTTGGGAAATTTTTTTGTATCATCAAAAATAACAGAGCTATGGCAACCAAATTTGTTAAGGAAATTTCTACTGTAAAACGTATCCTACATACCAACCAAAATTCAGATCTCTTAAAAAAAAAGAAAAAAAAGTTATAGCTGGTGATCAAAATACTTTGTGTGGTTAACAAAATCTATTAAATATTACAGACAAAGATGAAGTCTTCTTGGCGCAAAAAGGTCAATGGCACCAGAAAAATTACTTTGAAAATGTTATAATTTTTCTTTGAAATATTTTTTTTCGTCGGTCTATTTCCGCAACTATGGGTAATCACCGACGCCAGGGAGCAATTTCACGTCACTATCCTGAAAATTTTACCGAATCGCAGCCTTTCTGTAAGGAGGATAGGGATTTTTAACGTGTCCAACATCGCATGGACACGGGGCTGGCGGCTTTAGGTCCCCTCCGAAGGGAGAAACATGAAGTCGTTCAAGTTGCTCAAATACAACGCCACAACCTCGGTTGATGTTAATTGTACAGAATGTACTGAAAAAGTGAAATGGAAACCCTAGGGAATCGAACTTGGTGCTCCTCGGTTTGGAGGTACACGTCCTTACCACTGAACCACCGAGGCTATTTCTTTAAAATTTAAAACGCGATTTGAAACTTCAGAATTGGCGATTTATATATTTGAAGTTTCAAAATTGGCGATTTCTATGCAAAGATTCTGAAGCGAACGCGGCTTAGGTAGAAGAAGTGCGTGCTTTACAAAGTCTTAAGTTTTCGCTTCAGTCGCCATTGAGAGCCTCGGTGGTTCAGTGGTAAGAACGTGTGCTTCTGAACTAAAGGGTACCCGGGTTCGATTCCAGGGTTCTCCTTTCAGTTTTTCAGTAGACTGTCAGTACTGTACAATTAACATCAAACGCGGTTGTGGCATTGTATTTGAGCAAGTTGAATGTCTGCACGTTCCGCCTTTCGGTGGGGGCGCAACGCCGACGGTCTCGTGTCCATGCGATGTGGGGCACGTTAAAGATCCATACTCTCCTTACATAAAGGCTGGGTTTCGGCAAAATTTCCAGGATAGTGAGGTAAAACTGCTCCCTGGCGTCAGTGATTGGCCATAGTCGCGGAAATAGACCGACGTAAAGAAACAAAAACACGACAACAACAGTCGCCATTGTCTTTCGTTTTACTGAAGTATTTGCAGAAAATTAATTTCAATAGACCGTTTCTCTGATTTAACTGTAAAAAAATGTTGTATTCGAATTTTCGTGAAAAAAATTGTTTATCAAATTTTCGTGCAAAAAAAGGCAAACAATTTTCGTAAAAAGATTTTCATATAACTTTCGTGTAACATAACTTAATCCAATTTAAAACTAAAAACTACATGAATTAAAAAACATTGCAAATTTTCGTGAAAGAAATTGCTTTAAGTATTCTTTTTTTTCGGGATTTTTTGTCAAAAAGCTTTGTGCACAAATATATCTTGGCTGGTGAAGTGTTTGTGTAAATTGCTTGAATAGGTATGTTTACCAGGAAAATCGGACCAGTTTTTTTCAGAAAATTTCAAGTTTATTTTCGGAAAATTTTTGTACTGTTTCAAACATAAAGTTATTTTGATAAACTGTATGTGGTACATGATTTCTACTCTATAGGTTATACTATCTATGTATCTATCAAATCTGACGTCTTCCATTCAAAAAATGATTTCAAAAACCGTTTTATTAAAGTTCGCTACCATAACACACTTCGCGTCCGGACTGTTTTTAAATTTTCCGCCTGAAATACTAAAAAAATATATTCTGGACGCAGCAAGTGCGTTATGGTAGTGAATTTTCAAAAAAATATTTTTTATAGCAAATATGTGTGTTTTTTTAAAGAAAGCAGGCATCAAATTTGGTGACCAGTATAACCTATATAGTAAAAACAATGTGCCATGTTTAATTAAAATAACTTATTGTTTGAAAATGTACAAAAATTTCCGAAGGTAAAAGTGTTCCAGAAGAAACTCGTTTCTTGGTCAACCTTACAGGTTAATAGCAAATTGAGCTATTCAAATATGAAGCATTTGATCAAATTTCGCTACCACAACGCACTTGCTGCGTCCAGAATTTCTTTTCTTACAAACACGCATTATATTTCGATATAAAATGCAAAAATGCAGTAACATAAGGCGTGTTTGATTAAAAAAAAAAGAAAATTTGTATCACCAACGACCTATGGGCCAGCCTGTGATTGTAGAAATAATTTTTTTAAGATGTAGCTCAATACACCCTATAATTAATGTATACAATTTTTTTCATATCTCGTATAATAACGGATATATTGAGCTTTATTGAATTTTTACGAAAATTCGACAAAAATTATATACCATTAAACGATTAACTCTATGGCTAAAGGCTACTGCCAAATCATCAGAGAAAGGGTCTATTTGAAATGAATTTTCTAGAAATATTTTAGTAAAATGAAGGACAATGACGTTTGAAACTAAGACTTCAGGGTTTGTAAAACATTCTTCTTGATGAGACATTTTCTTTCCATAGCCCGTATTAGATTCAAGTTCTTTACCTAAATGTTGCCAATTTTGACGTTTTAAATCGCAACTTTGACGTTTTGAGGAAAACCCAAATTTATTTTTCTTTAAATGCCTATAACTTTGTTGTCTTTTGACCTACAGAGCTAAATTGCCTGAAACGATATAAACCCGCGTACCAAATTTGGTTGCCCTTGCTTTGTTAATTTCGGAGATATACATTTTTTTCGAAAGAAAACACCAATATTTCCGGGAAGACCTGGGCCGATTTTCCTGGCTAACGAACTTATCCAAGCCACTTGCAAAATGAAGGTATTTACCAAATTTAATCAAAATCGGCCCATTATTTTTTGAGTTATCGGTGTGATACATACATACACACACACACATATATATATATATATATATATATATATATATATATATATATATATATATATATATATATATATATATATATATATATATATAAATTGAAACTGACCCCGGATATGTGTTCTGGGGGGCTTAGTTAGCGCTCATTTGAAGAAATTTTTTCATAATTCAAAAGTCGTGATCTCCTCATTAGTGAATTTTTTAAAGAAAATTCATTAAAAAACAACAGCCGTTGTGCTTATAGCCAAGTTGTAAAAACGAACAAATATAAAGCATTTTAATTTGACATGGAACGGAAACAGTTTGCTCATATAACTGTGTACATTTCCATAATACTAAAAGTATATTGCCGGTTGCCGACAACCTGAACTTTGCTGCTTTTAATAATTCGAAATGTTATTAACCTCAGCGTTTATATCTCAGAACTAATTGGTTTACATTTAGTAAGTTATTATTATAAGTAAAAATCGAACTGAACTACAATTAGTATTTTAGTAAGCTATTTACAACAATCATTGTATTATCAGCGCTCTTGTCACCAACTTCGGAGCAAAGTTGTAGGTTCACAATTTCACAATTCAACCTATATACGAGGGTGGATCCTTACGCTCTGCCCTTTGGCTACATATAAGTACTGTATAGTCCGTGGCTGTGCGGGAAAGTCGATTCAGACTTTCCAATTCGGACCCGGGGGACGACGGTTCGAGACTCACCGGCAGCGGATGATTTTTCAAATCACTGCTGTCGATGTCGTTGAGATCGAGCTTAAGGTGGAGGGTAGGTGAGTTTAGATGAGCAAAAAGGCTCAGCAATGGCCTAATTGCCAGTAAGCATCTTACCTTTACCTTTTTTTACCTCACTATATTTTGACATTTCAATAAATAAAAAGTTCGGACGCCGTAAATACGTTATGGTAGTGAATCTTCATAAGAATAAGTTTCCACAATAAATCGTTAGTTAAATACTTTATGAAATAATTAAGCTGAAAGAAAAAATAATAAAACGTTCGTGGTGAAAACGTAAATATAAATATATGACTAGCATGTATATGTTACCAATTGTTGGGTTATTAAATATGTCAGTTTGAACTTAGAACTTTCTGGGAGCGGGGGGATCTTTTTTATCATACAACATTTGTAAGCTTTTCTCTCTCTCTCTCTCTCTTCTCATGGGAAAAATTTTAAATGCCTAAAGCTCAATTTTTAATGAAGCTGGAAAATTCAAATTTGTTTATGTGGGTACTACAAATTTGAATAAAATTACAAAACTTCGCGGAAAACTAGTCAAAGGTATTCTGTTTTTGCAAGACCACGCCCCTGCTTGCAAGTCGTTGATTACACTGCAAACAATTGACAAACGTGTTTTTAAATGCGTTGGACACTCGTCATATTCCCCGTAGTTAGCAGTATCAGCACCAAAGCTCAAAAAACATTTGGAAGGTAAACGATTTTATTTGTTTTAGTATGTTCCGTTAAGCAGTGATTTGAAGAGTAAGATAAAGACCTTTTTAAGGGTTTAGAATTGCTTTGAATGAACGTTCTGCTAAATGTTTCAGTTTGAGAGAAGAATATGTTAAATAAATAAAATTCTGTTTTAAAAATGTATGCCTTTTCTATTCTGAGCTAAATACTTTTCAATACATCCCTGTAGTTTTAAATCAGTAGCTATCGATTTCTAGTTCCAAAGTCAATTTTCATTATTATTAAGAGGCAAGGCGCAGCGTTAAATTCCAAACTCGATGTTTTAAAAGCTCAAAATGGTTTTTATGTAGTTTTTATGACATTCGTAATGAAAGAAGTGCTTAGAGGGGTGTGAAGCCATCAAATTCTGGAGCCAGGACTCTTGTTATTAAGTATTTTCTGGTTTGGTCGGCACCTTACATTGTATTGTATTACAGTCTCTAACAAAACGTGTTGTAGCGAATTTTCATAAAGTAAATTCCGCTTATAGAGATATGTGTGCGTGCGTGCGTGTGCGTTATTATTATGACCTCAGCCTGAAGGACCCTCACACTCCCTCAAAGGAACACTCCCCTATCCCAGGCGCGTCTCAGACACCAAAACGACCGAGCTCAGATGGAACCCTTTCCAAGTTGTCGGGCACTGAACGGCAACGCGACACATTCTCACTTCTCAGAAATATCTGCACGATGTAGGCAGTTGCAACTATTACCGCCCTCTGCAAAACCTTACAAAGGTGCTCTCCAAGGCCCTTTCTCTTAATGTTCTCTTCTTAGGAATCACACCAGTTGACGACATGACTATCTGGATCACCCGGACACTATCTGCCCTCCGCTGTCTCTTTATTTGCATCTCAAGGTCTCTGTACTTAATGATCTTCTCGTTGTACTTTATCTCTAGATTGTTGGTATTAGAAATGGCCACACCAATCAGCGTCACTTGTTTGCAGGACTTATCCACTATTATTATATCTGGCCTGTTGTGGGCAACTCGTTGGTCAGTGAGAACGATCAGATCCCAGTACAACCTGTATCCTGAGTTCTCTAGAATCTGCTCATAGGTGTATCTATAGTAGGGCGACATTATAAGATTTTCACATTTTGGGGGAGTATTCTCGCAACTGCGTTGTGCCTCTCTTTGTACTCTGTCGCAGCAAACGCCTGACATTCTCCGGTGACGTGCTGGATAGTCTCTGATGACTGACACCCAAATATGCATTTGTCATCTTGGACCTAATTATCTCCCAACTATATACTTCAAGTAGTTTCTTGTTGGAATGACCTGATCTTGTATGGCCAGCAAAAACTCCTGTGTCTCTGGAAACACCTGTCCGGCTACCAACCAGTAGTTCGACGCCTATTTGTCGACATGTGCCTGGGAGGTCTCATTTAGATGTCGCTTATGGAGAAGCTTCTGCATACAAGATTGTAGCTTGTCCTGATCAGTCTGATGGTGACATATTATTTAACTTTATCTTAATTGTAGCAGTGCTGAATCATCTGCCTCGCATATGGCACGGTGTAGTTCAGAAGTAAGCGCCCGCTGATGGTCATATTGACGCAGGTTCAATATCTGCTGGTCCAACTTTTTGCCAATATCCAGCACTCCTCTTCCACCTTGGTGTCTAGGTGGGTTACTCGTTCGATGGCACAACGAAGGGGGAAAGGGGTGTTGTGATAATTATTATTATTATTAATTGTAACAGTCAAATATATAAATCAATATACAATTTAGTTATATAAAATATGCACAAGATACTATTGAAGAAAAAAAAACAAGAAAAAACATCGTCACAATTATTTATAATTAATACTACAAAAATTGTTAACAGAAACACGAATTAATCCAATAAATTTAAACAAGTCAAAAAATAAATACAATGTTACAATCTTAAACAAAAAATATTCTGTCATTCTGCCATTTTGCTTCAAATGTTTCAATGCAGTTTCTTCTCAGGGATCATGAGTATTCTTTCAAAATTGTGGTTTTCAAAGCTTTCTTAAAAGTGTCCAAATGTTCGACAGTATCTGGATCAACAATTTCTCAACAGATGGATTGGCAGGCGTGGTGCAATCGAGTGGCCAGCAAGCTCACCTGACCTAACCCCCTTATATATTTTTTTCTGTGGGGTCATTTGAAGAATGTGGTATACAAAAGTAAACCAGGTACCTACTATCGACGAATGAAAAACAGGAATTAGAACGGAATGTACCAACATTTCTCTGGAGATTATATAGTCCAACAAGAATTTGTTGGCCGTTTGGGATATTGTCAGGCACAAGAAGGCGGGCATTTCGAACATTTTATTAGATAATACTGAATTATGTAATTCCTTATAGGCTTTACTTGTGTGTTACTGATAATAAAGATGTTATTGCTCACTTTATTTTATCCCCACAAAAAAAATGTGTTGCTGAATAGATAATTGGATTAGCTTTAAAAATATGTATCACACTACCCACATTCAATTTGCGCGCGTGCGGGCGGGCTGGCGTGCGCGCGCGTGTGTGTACCTATATGTGTCACACCGATAACTCAAAAGATAATGTGCCAATTTTGATGAAATTTGGTAAGTAACTACCTTTCGTTAATGGAACTTTAAAACGCCGCAGTAGGCGCATGAAATATAACAAAAGTTTCAAAAATGTTGCAAAACATCGGCCAGGCCTTTATGAATTGAATAAAAGAAGATTCATTTATTTATTTTCAATGGTTCAGGAGTTAAAAAAACTATGACAGATAAGTGTTGACGATTCAGACGTTTTGAACTCTTAATTTAATGTAAAACCAAGGATAAAATCAAAATGGGGTATTTGCATTTGCAAAAATAAAAATGGTGCCGATTTCCAATATTTCCGGAAGTGCCGCCATTTTGGAAATATTTTTTAGACGTTTTTATAGAGCGTTAAATTTCCTACTATTTTGACTATTCAGACATGTTTGTATGTCAAATCGTTACCGAGATATGGCAGAATTCCACCTTATTTCTTCTGTTATACCCGAGTTATTGTGAAATGTTGTCATTATGATTTCTGGTTACAACGGCCAACTTCGCCCCACCCATATATATATATATATATATATATATATATATATATATATATATATATATATATATATATATATATATATATATATATATATAATAATGTGATATATCCGCGAGTGGCCGTTTACCACAAAAGATTGGTGTGTTATTTATTAAATTGATAGTGTAGCAGCAATCTGTATAAATAAAAACTCTAGACGCAGCATGTGCGTTATGGAAGTGAATTTTCATAAAAAAGTTTTTAATCACAAATATATCGCTCTAATGCGAGCAGGCAGCAATTTGGTTACCGGTATAACCTATATAGTAGGAACAATGTACCAAATCTTATCCAAATAATTATTTGAAAATGTACAAAGATGTTCCGAAAATAAACTTTAAATGTTTCTGAGAAAACTGATCTCCTAGCCAATGAACCTTAGGTTAATAGCAAATTGAGTTATTGAAATTTGAAACATTTAATGAAAATTCGCTACCAAAACGCCTTTCCCGCTTTTATACAACATTTTTCCGAAAATAAAGTTAAATCTTGGTTTCCTAAACAACAAAACTTACGTTAATAGCAAATTGAGTTATTGAAATTTGAAGGATTTATTAAAAATTCGCTACCAAAACGCACTTACTGCGTCCAGATTTATTTCTTACAAACATTCATCATATTTCGATAAAAAATGCTTAAATTCAGCAACGAATTTGTTCTACGAAAATTAGCTAAAAATTATAGACCGTTAAACCATAAACTTCACTAAACCCTACATCGAAAGCATCAACTTAACTAAACCGACAGCCAAAGCACCAGAGAAAGGGTCTATTTGAAATGAATTTTCTGTAAATATTTTAGTAAAATTAAGGTCAGTGACGGTTGAATCTGAAACGTAAGGGTTCGCAGAACACTCTTCTTGTAACATTTTGTTTTCACAATCCGTATTTTTTTCACGTTCTTTGCCTAAACATTGCCAATTTTGACGTTTTAAATTGCGAGTTTGACGTTTTGAGGAAAACTCCAACATTTGTTTATTTAGCTGCACGTAACTTTTTGTCCTTAAACTTAGAGACCTAAATTTTGGTACATGGTTTACTGTTTATAATAAAAATACCCGTACCAAATTTGGTTACCCTCACTTTGTTATTTCCGGAGATATAAATTTGTTTAGAAAAAAAAAAAAAATTTCCACGAAAACCTGGTCCGATTTTCCTGGCCAACGAACTTGTCCAAGCCACTTGGAAAAGGAAGGTACTCACCAAATTTTATCAATATCGGTCCATTATTTTTTGAGTTATCGGTACGATATATATATATATATATATATATATATATATATATATATATATATATATATATATATATATATAACTTGGGTTTCCCCATTAGTGAATTTTTTAAAGAAAATTCAATAAAAAAGAAAACTTGAATCACCAACGACTTATGGGCCAGCCTGTAATTGTAGAAATATTTTTTAAGATGTAGCTCAAGACACCCTATAATTAATGTATACAATTTTTTTTCGTATAATGAAGGATATATTGAACTTTAAAGTTTATTTACGAAAATTCGACAAACATGATATACCATTAACCGATAAACTCTATAGCCAACACTACTGCCAAATCATCAGAGAAAGGGTCTATTTGAAATGAATTTTCTGGGAATATTTTAGTAAAATGAAGGACAATGACGATTGAAACTAAGACTTCGAGCTTTGTAAAACATTCTTCTTGAGACATTTTCCTTCCATAGCTCATATTAGTTTCAGGTTCATTGCCTAAATATTACCAATTTTGACGTTTAAAATCGCGCCTTTGACGTTTTGAGGAAACCCCAAATTTATGTTTTTTAAATGCCTGTAACTTTTTTATCCTTTAACCTACAGAGCTAAATTTTGGTAGGTGACTTACCTATAATGATGTAAACGCGCGTATACAATTTGGTTGCCCTTACTTTGTTAATTTCGGAGATATAATTTTTTTTCGAAAGAAAACACAAAATTTTCCGGGAAAACCTCGGCAGATTTTCCTGGCTAACGAACTTATCTAAGCCACTTGCGAAAGGAAGGTACTCACCAAGTTTTATCACAATCGGTCCATTATTTTTTTAGTTATAGGTGTGACACACACACACACATATATATATATATATATATATATATATATATATATATATATATATATATATATATATATATATATATATATATATAAACATATAAAGTCTGAAACTGACCTCGGATTTGGGTTCCAGGGGTCCTAAATAGCGCTCATTTGAAGAAATTTTTTCAAAACTCAAAAGTCGGGATCTCCTCATTAGTGAATTTTTTTAAAGAAAATTCACTAAAAATTAAATGCTGTTTGTTGGTGCGTATTGCTTGAGAACTGCTCGACCGATTGGGCTAATTTTATTTTTACAATAGTCCAAATAATGTTTTTAGGGAAAGCAAAATTGGAAAAGTTTCCCGGAAAATTGTAAAATTCGGCAAAACTAAAAGTCTATTTCTCCAAATTATTTCAATCGTTAATCGATACAATGATCACCCAGAAATATGTTTTTGTACTTTGTTTACACATTTCCAATAAGTTTTCACAAATTCACAAAACGGTGAGAAACAGATTTATTGAAATTTGGGCAGGACAATGTCGTGTCTGGTTAGCTAGTATATAATTTATCAATATATTGTACTCTTTGTTTTCGACCCAGTCAACCCGAAAGACGATATATCTATCCCCTGTCGCTTAAACTAAACTAATTGTTACACAGAAACTGCTGAACGCTATCCTCTTACGACATTCAGTGATTAATATTCCTGCGTCTTCCCGTTGGCCTATGAATATGGAGTGCTTATTTCGTGCACATATTCACATAATATACTGCAAATTACGAATAAGAGAATATATATTTGGCGCCACCATATTTAATGCCACAATGGACGATTTGTACATTTAAATAAAGCTAATTACAAAAATGGTTACTTAAAAAAGCCAGTAAGGTTCCCCGTTGTATTATTATAAAAAATTCAGGACGCAGCAAGTGCGTTATTGTAGTGAATTTTCATTAAATGCTTCAAATTTTAATAACTCAAGTTGCTATAAACTTAGAACGTAGGATTTTAGCAGATGGTTACCAGACAAACATAATATCTACCAAATTCACCGAAATAAGTGTTATTTATTGAGATACAATTTTTTTATAGAAAAACGTCCGATCGGACTGGCTGACGAACTTTTCGAAGCTATTAATAAAGGAAAGGCACGTGCCGAGTTTCATCAAAAGCGGTGAATTACTTTTTGAGTTATCGGTTGGATACATACGTACATACATACATACATACATACATACATATATATATATATATATATATATATATATATATATATATATATATATATATATATATATATATATATATATATATATATATATATATATTCTTATTGGTTTGCGCGGACTGCAGTTTCGAACAGTTCCGGTTCATCATCAGCACGCTACTGACTGTTATCGCTCCTGTCTGGTCTACGTCTGAGATTGTACGTGGCGCATGCGCCGTGAGCTTCTATTGGTCGGTTTCCTGTTCTCTTATTGGTTGTACCTTCGGACTGTGTCGTGTGTATCGGTCTCCTGTCTTGATCACTGTGGTTTGATAATTTGTCTATTTGTATGGCCTTTATTAAGTTTTGTTTAAATGTTTGTACTTGGATTTGTTCTGGCATTAATTGTTTCCTATTGTTTGTTTGTTGAATGTAGTATTGTTCCCAGATTTCCATTTTTTTGTGTGGTCTTTAACATGTTTCATTAGTTGTAATTGGGTGATGTCTGGTTTTTGGTGTTTTGTGTTGTGAATGTGTGTAGCTACGTTTGATTTGTAGCTAGGTATGTGGATTTTATCTAATGCTGTTATATGTTCCTTGAATCTTGTTTCTATTGGTTTTTTTTTGTCATTCTTATATATTTTTTATTGCATGTGTGACATCCTATTTGATATATTCCTTTTAATTCATGTGGGTTGTGTTCTTGTTTATTATTTTGTTATTGGTTTTGTAGCTCATTTTTAAGTCATATTATTTGAGTGTTTGTGTTATTTTTTTGATGTGGTGGTTATAAGTGAATGTTGTGTGTATTTTGGGTTTGTTTCTGGTGTTTTGTTTTCGGTTTTGTTGATTTGTTTGTTTGTGATTTGTTTTACTAGCTTTTCTATTGTTTTCTTGTTGTATCCATTTCTTTCTGCTATTTGTATTATGATGTTGTACTCCTTTTCTCGTTCGTCGTTATGAAGTGGTACATTTAGCATTCTGTTTATTAAGTATCTGTATGCGGCCATTTTGTGTATGTGGGTTTAGTAAGTGTTTAGGTATAGTGATGTCTGTTTGTGTGGGTTTTCTGTATATTTTATATTCAATCTGGTTTTCTTTTCTAATTAGTGTTAAGTCTAGGAAGTTTATGGTGTTGTTTGATTCTTTTTCTATTGTAAATGTTATGTTTTTGTTAATTTGGTTTATTTTTTCGAGGATATTGTCTATGTTGGTTTTTTGATTGTCGTATATTCTTTTGCTACTTTGTATGAAGGTGCATCTTTGAAGTTGATGAGTGGTCCCATTGGGTATCCCGCCTTGTGTATTTTTATTATTCCTGTCATTGGTGGTGCTTTAGGGTTGTTATAATAATGTGTTGTTTTTTGGTTGAATATTGTCTTGTGTTTTTTTATGATGTTTAATATTTGCAGTCCGCGCAAACCAATAAGAAATCACAAACGTACAGCAAACAAGGAAAGTGTATATTTAAAAGTGATTACAGTGTAGTGCAATATTCCTAAAGATATATATATATATATATATATATATATATATATATATATATATATATATATATATATATATATATATATATATATATATATATATATATATATATATATATATTAAACCAAACTGACAAAAATATTTTTCGGCAACCGTAGCGTGCAGTAGTAGGAGTAGTAGTAAGATGTTAGGCCTACCTTGATTATTTAGAGATAACCCAGCAACCCTATCAATCTAAGCTCCAAATTTATTATTTACCTGCCAGAGACGAAACAAATTTTTATATAAATTATTCAGTAAAGGCAAGGTTATTCTTGCTGGCTATGCAAAGATAAAATTAGTGAATCACTGCGTTGGTCACAAATATATCATACTACTTACTTACGGTGGTATTAGCCTTAACCAAAGATCTCATATTTCTAAGACTTCCAATAGAAGATGGCTCTTCGATAAAAATGCTTAAACAAAGGTATCTAGATAACCTTTAAATACTTTTCTTTAAAATACGGAAATTCCACTTATGGGAACTTATTTCAGGAACTGATGTTAAATCAAAAACAGAAGTAAAATACAAATATCAATATTTATTAATCATGGATGCTTTAACCAAAGATCTCACATTTCTAAGACTTCCAGTAGAAGATGGCTCTTCAATAAAAATGCTTAAACAAAGGTATCTAGATAAGCTTTAAATTATTTTCTTTAAAATACGGAAATTGCACTTATGGGAACTTATTTGAGGAACTGATGTTAGATCAAAAACAGAAGTAAAATACAAATATCAATATTTATTAATCATGGATTTATTAATTGGGCATGGCATTGTATGCATTGTTTTATGAAATTGAAAACAGTAAATTCTAAAATAATATATAAAAACTGGACAAGTAAGAAATAATATTGGTAAATCAAAAATGCTCTTAAATCTAAATTAACATGTATTGTTCTATTTAAGTAGTTTCTCTGGCCAAATATAATTGTTAATGTTGTATGAATAGCGTGTCTGTTTGCAAAACGATTTTTGTTTAACTGAGCCTAACACTGAAGTTTATACATATATGTAAGTATTTGTGTTGTGAAATTTAATGAATAGATTGACACTGAATAAGAACAAAAGGTTAAAGGGCAGCAACTTTGAAATTAATATTATATATGCTTAATTGTACGTCATTAATTAATTAAGTTTAATATGCAAGCTACAGCATACAATGCAAATAAAGAAATGGTCCTAACAACGCCACTGTTTAAAAGAGAATTTTGAATAAACTGACTGGCTTTAACTGACTTTCATTGTATCATAATAAAAAACTGTCTATAAGTGATCTAAAAGAACGTTTGGACTCACTCGCATAAGTTACAAGGGGAACCACTTGCTCCCATACAGCATCAGCATCCAATAATCTTGAATAAAAGACCCCTTGGAGTAAGGCCTATAAAAGCCCTGAACTGGATTTGGGCTAGATGAAGAGCACACCTAAATCTAGTGTGACGTTAGCCTCGGAGGGTTGAGATGAATCTGGACTCCTGATGGATACTAGACAGTAGAGCTAGATACCAGTCATAAATTTTAGCTCTCAAGCTCACAATTTGATTATGAGGTTATTGGTGTATACAGAGGTGAAAACAAAAAGCTCATCACGACAGTGAAGTTTATTACGACGGCAGCGAAAGCTGTTAGAACGAAACGACACTAGTTACATTGAAAAGAAAAAAAACTCACTAAAATCTTTTACATAGACACTATTCTTTCTGCAATAACTATACCATCTAGCGATCTCGTACCTCACGCGGAACTTGTCTTAAGTAGTCACTATATTGTGCATTTGACCAGCCCCGTAAAACTAAGATAAAGCTGTAATTAGTTGTTGTGTCTTGTAGACCACCGACAAGTTGAGGGTGACGCGGCACTTACTTTAGATAGTTACTTGGACATTAATTGTGTTGTTGCCACTTTGACAACCCCGAAAATCTGAGCGTAACCCGCAGCCAGCTGCAGTTGTTGCTTCTTAACGGGCACCGACAAACTCGAGTAATCCCACAGGCAGCTGCAGTTGTGCCCAATTGGTGGCTATCGGCAAACTGAGAGCGAGTCAAGCTTTGCACCTGTTTAAGTAAGCAGCTCCGGTCTGATAGCAGCGTCAACGTTGCCGCCAGATGTCTTCTGTCCTTTTATTTACCCATTTGCCTCTATGTGTATGAGAGAGATGCAGAGATGCATCTTTTTCGCGCCGGTTTCTGCAGAGACTCCAGTCGAACCTCTGTCCCAACGGTTTTGTTCGAGCAGTATCTGTCAAGTATATTTTATTGCTTACCGGTAGCGGTTCGATTGTCGGCGTGTCTTACCTTGTCAACCTCTCCCATCAATTTACGACTATTTGCAGCGAAATTCTGATTTATGGAGTAATTCTCTTTAACGAAAATTAAAATACCAGAAGATTATGTCACCCCTTTTGCCGTTAGATCCTATTGAGAGGCTTATTGATTTTTATCAACTATTTTAAACACACGCATATTCCACAGCGAGGCCATTAGACAATGAGATCATTCTCTGGTATTTTACAATGGAGCCATTGCGTCTTTAAGAATTTACTTTTCAGGAAATATTTATCTCAGTTAGATATCCCTTATGTTCAGATATTTTCTTCTATGACATATTTAATGTATAAGAGGAACATTCGAGAAAGTCTAGTAAGGTATTACGGTAGTGAGGATAAAAACGAAACTCCATTAAATCTTTTTAATCCACTAGATCTTTGCTCTGTATTATTAAGGCGATGTTAAAACTATTAAAACTTCCTTTGATGTTCTGTTGCCTCAGTAAGAGTGGTATGGTAGCGAAGGAAAAAAGCTCCATATCTTATAAAGAAACAACAGCTCAGAACCACCTCAAAGAAGAATTGCGTCAAAATGCAATTTGTGATTTTGGGCAATTAACGTATTGTTCTATTTCCTTTTTTCTTAATATACATAGCATGAGATGTTCGACATCCCCATATTACACTCACAATGAGGACTGTCTTTTAATGTAATTTTAAACAAATAGACTGCAAATAATGTGCATGATACATTCTTAAATGACATATATTTTTTCTTTTTTCTTTTGAGAAGTTTCCATAATAAAACCATGGTTTGTAGAGGGGAGATCTGACTGAATACGCTTATAAATTACCCCAACTTTATCAGATGTAGATTTTATTTGCCATAGTTGTTTCTGTCTTTTTGTAATCATACTATAGAAATCTGAACATGGAGTTTTGTATTCCGTCTTCTCACCCCTATCCACAGCAATTTCATCAGCAGTCTCGTTGTGTTGTATGCCGCAATGACCCTTTCACCATGTCATAGTTACAAGCTGACCACTACTTTACATAAATGTATTTTGTTAACAATTAATTTAACTACATAATTCCCGATGGGGTGAAAACACATTCTAAATTTTCTGAACTGCACTTTTACTACCTGTTATAGTTATGGCTTGGTTTATGTGTTCCTCCTCAATAGTCATTATATATTAAGTCATTTTTTTTAGCGAATTTTTCGTGAAACGAAAACTTCACTAATGAGGAGATCTGTGTATAACTCAAAAAATAATCGGCCGGTTTTGATTAAATTTGTTAGGTACCTTCCTTTTATAAGCGGCTCGGATAAGTTCGTTAGTCAGGAAAATTCGACTAGTTTTTCCGGGAAGATTTTGGGTTTTCTTTCGGAAAATTTTTATATCTCCGAAAACAACAAATCTATGACAAGTTTCTGCTATCAAACTTACCCTACATGCCGAAATTCAGATCTCTACGTTAAAAGGAAAAAAAATTATGGGCATTTAAAGGAAAAAAAATGGGTGCCACTGGTGTTCAAAGGAGAGCACATGAACAAAATATTTTTGGTGGTTAACAAAACCAATAGAATACTACATAGAACGGTTAAGTTTTATTGACGCAAAAAGATCAAGAAGTAGTAGGAAAAAAACGTCTTGACATTTTTAAAATATTTCTTCTTAAAACTTCGAAGTCACGATTTGAAACGCCAAAATTAGCAATTTGCAGACAAATAATCTGAAACAAATACGAATTGTGTAGAAGAAATGTCGTAATAAGTGTGTTTTACAAAGCCCCAAGTTTCAACTTCAACCATCATTGTCCTTCATTTTACTAAAATATTATCGGAAAATCCATTTCAAATAGACCCTCTTTCTGATGCTTTGGCAGTGGTTTCAGCTATAGAGTTTATGGTTTAATAGTCTATATTTTAGCAAATTTTCGTAGAGTTATGAATTTTGAAAAGATTTCTTCAAATGAGCGCGAACTAGAACTCCTAAATCCCATATACGGGGTAAATTTCAGTTTTTTTACACAACAGGATGACGCATTTCTACGGTAAAACTCGATACTTTTATTTATGTACAAGATACGAGCAAAAATTGTATACGTTAATTACAGGGTGTTTTGAGCTGCATCTTTTGACATTATTTTGAAAATCACAGGATGGTCCATAAGTCGTTGGTGATACACACTTTCTTTTTTTATTAGAACACCACTTATGTTATTGCATGTTTGCATTTTCCATTGAATTATAATGCATGTTTGTAAGGAAAAAAATTGATATAGTTCATTGTTTTTTAGTTATTTCAATTGTTTTGCAACTTTTTAGTGAATTTTCTTAAAAAAAATTCACTAATGAGGAGATCCCGACTTTTGAATTTTGAAAAAATTTCTTCAAATGACCGCGAACTAGGCCCCCTAGAACACATATCCGGGGTCAGTTTCAATTTTTATATGTTTATATATATATATATATATATATATATATATATATATATATATATATATATATATATATATATATATATATATATATATATATATATATATATATATATATATATATTTATATATATATATATATTATATATATATATATATATATATATATATATATATATATATATATATATATATATATATATATATATATATATATATATATATATATATATATATATATATATATATATATATATATATATATATATGTATCACACCGATAACTCAAAAAATAATAGGCCGATTTTGACTAAATTTGGTGGAAAAATTCCTTTTGCAAATGGCTTGGATAAGTTCGTTAGCCAGGAAAATCTGCCCAGGTTTTCCCGGAAAATTTTGTGTTTTCTTTCGAAAAAAATTTATATCTCCGGAATTAACAAAGTAAGGGCAACCAAATTTGGTACGCTAGTTAATATCCTTATAGGTAAGCTACCTACCAAAATTTAGCTATGTAGGTCAAAAGACAAAAAAGTTATAGGCATTTAAAGAAAATTAAATTGGGGTTTTCCTCAAAACGTCAAAGTTGCGATTTAAAACGTCAAAATCGGCAACATTTAGGCAAAGAACTTGAATCTAATACGGGATATGGAAATCAAATGTCTCAAGAAGGATGTTTTACAAACTCTGAAGTGTTAGTTTCAACCGTCATTGTCCTTCATTTTACTAAAATGTTTCCAGAAAATTCATTTCAAATAGACCCTTTCTCTGAGGCTTGGCAGTAGCCTTAGCTTTAGAGTTTATCGTTTAATGGTATATAATTTTTGTCGAATTTTCGTAAAAAATCAATAAAGCTCAATATATCCGTTATTATACAAGATATGAAGAAAATTTGTATATATTAATTATAGGGTGTCTTGAGCTACATCTTAAAAAAATATTTCTACAATCACAGGCTGGCCCATAAGTCGTTGGTGATACAAATTTTCTTCTTTTTTTTTAATCAAACACGCCTTATGTTATTGCATTTTTGAATTTTTCAGCGATGCATGTTTGTAAGAAAAGAAATTCGGGACGCAGCAAGTGCGTTATGGTAGCGAATTTTCATTAAATGCTTCAAATTTGAATAGCTCAATTTGCTATTAACCTATAAGGTTGACCAAGAAACGAGTTTTTCCGGGAACACTTTAAGTTTACTTTTGGAAATTTTTGTACATTTTCACACAATAAAGTTATTTTTATGAAACATGGCACATTGTTTTTACTATATAGGTTATACTGGTAACCAAAATTGATGCCTGCTTTCTTAAAAAGGAAACACACATATTTGCAATTAAAAACATTTTTATGAAAATTCACTACCATAACGCACTTGCTGCGTCCCGAGTTTTACGTTTTTGGCAGATTGTACAAACACATATCACAAATTGTAAAAAGGCGTTTGTACCAATAAAGAGCTAGCCCTATGAAAATGACGCATTCAGAAAGCTTTTGATTTGTATTACTCATCTTAAAAATCGAGCTGCCGTATACAGGCACTCTCAAATAGTGGCTGAATTTGAAAAGTTTTCGCAGAAATGTTTTTAGTGTTTCCATAGAAATCGTTTTTTATAACATTTTTGTGAAATCTTGGTAATTAATAATAAATGTTTAGCAGGTTATTGTAAATAAAAGTTGTCGAATTTTTGTGAAAAATATAATATAGTGTAACATTACTAAGAGCAATTTCGGCCAAATTAATGGTGAATTTTTGTAAAAGAAATTTTTGTAAAATTTTATAAGATTTTTTTTTACTTGGGTCATGAAGCGGTAAGTCAATACTTATATCTTGGCAGGTGTGTAAATAGCTTGAAGTGATTCGTTGGCCAGGGAAATCGGAGCAATTTTTTCTGGAACTTCTTAAGTTTATTTTCGGAAAATGTACTTTTTGAAACAACAAAGCTATTTTAATGAAATGTGGTATATTGTCTTTTGGCAATCACATGTAGGACACCCTGGTGAGCTCCAATGTGAGCAAAACTGATATGTGTCTCGTATGATGGGCAGAACGCATATTACAAACACTTTTACATTCCCTTCCCTTGGCAAGGCGCAAATCGTACTAGTGCCAACGCTTTTTTTGGATACAGGAGGGGGAAATGCTCGTGCAGACCACATTCACGGCCTCGTAGATGCCGTGGGATATCGAGGTACTGTGAGACTGTACTCACTAAAACCCCCTCCCTGGGAGTACCGGACCTTAGTCCATACCTCCGTCGGAAAGATTTACACACAATGACTTTTGGGTATGAATGTTTCCATTCAGTGTTTGCCGCGGGGGCGTTAGCGGGTAAGTATAAGCTTTGGACGCTTATGCTTATGTGAAAGTTGCTCGTCGTAGTCGGTGGCACTACGGAGAAGAGCATTTGGGTGAGAAGCGGCTTTTGCGAACTGAGTTGTGGATAGTTGAGTTATAAACTCAAGTATCGAAGGCATTTCCAGATCAGAGTGAATCTGACTGTTTCGGACAAACCATGGCGCTCCGGTAACCATTCTCAGAATTTTGTTCTGGATAATTTGAAGGGTCTTGATGTGTGTTGCGGCCGCGGTGGCCCATGCAGGTGATGCATAGGTCAAGGCTGGCCGGATAATGACTTTGTACATGAGCAACTTATTGTTCATGGACAATTTGGAATTTCTATTTAGAAGTGGGAACAGCTACGAGATGAACATCGAGGCTTTTTTTCGGGCGTGATAGACATGGGGGCGCCATGTTAAGTGTTTGTCGAGGAAACCCCCGAGGTATTTGGCGGAATCTTGCCAGTGGATTAGACGGTTGTCTAATGAAACGTGTTCGACTACGGCGGTCTGAAGTCGTTCGGTTATTATCCTCGGCTGAGTGGAGCTGCTGAGGATGGTAGTGTCGTCTGCGTACAGTGCGTCTGTCACGTTTAGGGGGGCTGTCGGAATGTCTGCGACAAATATATTGTACAGCAGAGAGGATATAGCAGAACCCTGCGGAAGACCAGCCGTGGCTGGGTACGTTCTAGATCTAGCTCCCAGATGTTTGACCTGGTACATCCTCAGTTGTAGGTATGACCTGATTAGCAGAATCAGTGGGAGAGGATAATTAAATGATAGAAGTTTGGTAAGGAGGCCCGCATGGCAAACTCTATCGAAGACTTGAGCAATGACAAGAAATATTACACCAGTTGACTTGTTTTTATTAAATCCTTCGGTGATGTTTTCCACCACACGAAGGACTTGTTCAGTGGTGGAGTGCTGGTGTCTGAAACCGAATTGCTCATCCGGGAAGATATGATTTTCTGAGATGAAAGAAGCTAGCCTTTTCTGAATCAGTTTTTCGGCGATTTTGCCGATGACTGGTAGCAGGCTAATGGGCCTGTAGTTCTGAGGGAACAGCGCATCTTTGCTGGGTTTCGGGATGTTGATAATGTCGGCAAGTTTCCACATGGAAGGAAAATGTTAAAATCACAGCATGTCATTCATAATCGTAACTAAAAATACCACGGCGGGGGAGGTTTTTCAGGGCTACGTTGGAGATTCCATCGTATCCCGGAGCTTTCCTATTTTTTAATGATTTGATTATCTGGGAAACTTCTTCGAAAGTTTTGGGGTCGATAGTTGTATCTGGTGTGGCGCGAAGCGCACTCCTGACGTAGCGGTGCGTTCTTGCTACGTGCGACAGACCAACGTTGTTATAATTCAGGCTAAATTGCAACTCCAGATGATCTGCCAATGCAGTAGGTTTCTCCGCATCCGTGTATACGACACCGTTACGGCCGTAAATCGGGGATATCGGAAGGTTTTGGGAGCGAAGGGTTTTTGCCATTTGCCAGACGGAATTGTCTTGGGTAGACAGGGTTTGCAGGCGCTCCTCTCAACGATTGTTGCGGAGTTCTTGTAGGGCGGATCGTACTTGTTTGATGAGTCTATTTGCGTCTCGTTTGTCGGTGGGGTTTCCGGCGCGCTGAGCTAGTTTACCCCCCCCCCCCCGTTTATTTTCGAGTATCATTTCCCTGATACTGGACGGAAAAGGTGTCAGATTTCTCTGGGCGGGGTACGTCCTTGATGCATGTTCGATAGAACATTGAATTTTGGACTGTAGATTAATTATCCGCTGCACCCTCGAGTTCGGAGATGCTGCGGATAACCGGAATATGGCCAAGTGTGTTTTTAAGGTTATCTGTGAAAACTGGCCACAGTACCTTTTTCCTTGGGAGGGCGGGTTCGTCGCTGACGTCGGCGAGCTGCAATATGACTGGGTTATGGTCCGACGAAATGTCGTTTTGGGTTGTTATTTCATAGTGCCAACGCTTTAACAATCGTTACCTTTTATACATAGTGCGTCGTTAGCACTTTACGCACATCACGGTCGTGATAATTAGGTCCTAATACGTAAAAGAGATGTCGCTACTTGTGATTTATCTCCATATGTACTTACAAAACATTAGTGTTTGTTACAATATGTATAAAATACTGCTCGTGTTTTTAGACTTAGTTGTCAAGATAAAAGAAAACTGGCTTCGATTTGTTTATAGGCTGCATTCTAAACTTCATGTCAAAGATAAAGATGCATTGCCTATCCACTATGTATATAATTAACGCTTTTGTTTTATTTGACTCAGAAATGTTTCATAGAACTATTTTTACCATCAATATATTTCATAAGAATCTCGAGGTGTCGTGTTCGTTTTGGAAAACATAATTAAAATTGTTTTCTTCATTCAAGTATATTTGTCATCTTGGTAGAAATAGTCGTTTTAAAGAACGTGTGGTATTTGTCAAATAAAATTCGTCTTTCCTTGAAAACAAATCATTCGGAAAAGTTGTTGAAACTCCTGAAGTCCTATAATTTTAGAATAGCATGCACTAGGTCCTCGGCCAGGAGTTATTTTTGTGCCAAACACATAGGAATTTCTGAAGGTGTTTTATTTCTTAACGTTTGTCGTCGGCATATGATTATAAACGCAGGTATAAATTCACTTGACTTTATTTCCTGGGCAATAATATGTGTCCCAGTTCTGGATGGAAATGGTAGCATGCAGCTCTTATTTTTTTGTAAACGCCGCATGCCATCGTGATATTTCTGGACCAACACGTCTCTGGTTATAACACTTTTGGAGTTACATTTCCGTCGTCTGCACTTATGTTACATATTTATCGGATGGATATATGCAAAAGCGGTATAATTTATATGTTTGCGTGCTGCCTTTTTAAATACGAGGTATACTAATTAAATAACAATTGTAGGTTAGACAGGCATTCGGTTAGATTCCATACATATCTAATTTTTATCAAATTAGTTTTCGTTTCACTTTCTCATCATTTCATATGCGACTGCCACTGCCGAAAGTAGTGCTATAGATCATCTTTATTCCTCATCCAAAGAGAGACTACATTAACTCTGTTTCTTTTTTCGCATGAATATTAGCTTGTTTTTGTCTTCAGGAACAGAAAAAATGCGTGTATGTAATGGTCCAGCAAGATGAGACGGATGGGCGATATTTTTTTATAAAATCCTTAGTTGTCAACACTTAATACATTTTTTTTTATTTTTTATGTCAACAACACACCACGAGTGCTTACAGCCTAAATACTGTTGTACCGTGGGTGTCGACAAGGAGGAAAGAGGCAACTTGTTAATTCTGGACTTGAAGGTTTGGAGGTTCGGGGGAGAAGGAAAAACATGTGCCGGCAAGGAATTCCACAACTTGGAAGTCCTCGGGACAAAAGAGCGGGCACAACAAGATGTTCTATGTCTGGTGACCTGGACAGTAAAAAGGTGCATTCGCTCTGTTCCCCTGGTAGATCTGTTGGGGGCATCAGAAGGAGGAACTATGGAAGAAAGTTCCCCTGAGCAGTGCCCGTGCAGATATCTATGAGAGAGATATATATATATATATATATATATATATATATATATATATATATATATATATATATATATATATATATATATATATATATATATATATAGGTCACCAACGATCCGTCGGTGGGCAAGGGATGGCAGCCTTTGGGTGAGGGTAGGGTCGGGTAACCGATGAGACGTATAGCTCTCTTCTGAATGGAGTCCAGGATAGCGAGTGTAGAAGCGACAGCTGCACCCCAGACGTGGGAGCAGTATTCGAGGTTTGGCCTTATTTGTGAAGTATATAAGGTATAGAGATTAGCTGGTGAAAAGTATTTGCGAGCCGGGAAGAGGAAACCTAATTTCTTAGCAGCCGCTTCTGCAATTGATGTGACATATGGGTGCCAATTTAGATTTCGATCCACAGAGATGCCAACAAGTGAAAAGGACTCATTACTTTGAATAACTTGGTTGTTTATTGTGATGGGTCTAGGGCTGGTGTATCTCTTATGAGAAAGAAAGCAAGACTGTGATTTGGTGGGGTTGAATTGTACAAGATTTCTACTTCCCCAGTCTAATATTTTTTGGAGATCCACGGAGACAGAACCCTCCATGAGTTTGCGATCCTCATCTAATTGGGCTAAAGAGACAGGCATAGAATGTTGTATATTTGAGTGGAGGGTGCTGTCGTCCGCGTAACTGTGAACTGGGGAAGGGAAAGGAGATAAATAGGCATGTAGTTGCTAGGAAGTGCTTTGAATCCTTTCTTGGGGACGGGTTGTACTCGAGCAGTTTTCCAGTTACTAGGGAATATGCCTCTATTGTAAGATGTCTGAAACAGACGAGTCGGGACAGGGGCAAGTTCTGGTGTGCATTTTTTGAGAACAATTGCTGGGATCTAGTCAAGGCCAGAGGCTTTCCTGGTATTAAGAGAAGAGAGCATCTTTGGTACCTTTTTAGTTTTGAAAGTGATATCCGTCATTTTATGCGCGACATTGGGGACTGTTGGTGGTTGAACATTTGGAGGTGGGTTGAGGGTAGAATTGCCGGCGAACAACGAGGCAAAAAGTTCAGCCTTGCCCAGGGCGGTAGAAAGAATTTCATCCCCTGAGACAAGATGTGGGAACGTGCTCTTGCAGAAATTATTCCCAATAGATTTAGCAAGAGTCCAGAAGGGTTTGCTGCCGCTGGCGCTTAAGAGGACTTTGTTTTTGATGTGGTTATTAAACGAGTTTTTTGCCTCAGAAAGAATGCGGACATAGCGGTTTCTTACGTCGTTAAATACTTGACGGTTTTCTTGACTGGGATTGTGTAGAAGCTTTTTGTGAGCTTTGACCTTTTAAAATTTGGCCTTGTCACAGGATTTAGAGAACGAGGGCTTGAGTGGCTGCAGAGGTTTTCTGTGTACGTGGAATAAATAATTCCATGCCAGCTTGGATAATTTCGGTGACGTTTTGTGAGATATCAGAGGGGTCAGGATGAGAGAAGCAGACAGACGCCCATGGAAATGAGGAAAAGTAATCTCGCATTTCGTCCCAGTTCGCGTAGTTGTAGTGCCAAAGGATACGTGCGTCTGATGACTGTGTGACCTCGGGTTGCATTGCACAGAAAGCAGTGACCATGCCGTGGTCTGAGCGACCCAGTGGTGCGGTGACTGATATCTTATAGCAGTCAGGATTTGTAGTAAGAAGGAGATCCAAGGGATTTGAGTTATGTGTTGGGATGCGAGGAAAGTAAGTAGGTTGCTGAACCATATTGGCTAAAGAATTGCTGACTGCAAAGGCCTCCGCTGCTCTTCCTTGTGGATCAGTTTTTGAATATCCTAGCCATTCCTTTTTATGGACATTGAAGTCACCAAGAATAGTGACCTCAGAGGAAGGATATTCAGAAATCAGATGGTCGGTTTTTTCAGAAAGGTAATCAAAGAGCTAGACAAAGTTGTTGTCAGAAGGTGACCGGTAAATACAACAGATGAATTTAGTTGCAGCCCTGAGAGAGAGTTTTATCCATAGTATGTCTTTTCTTCCAGCTTCTAAATTGGGGAGTCTGGTGCAGGGTAGATTGCTACGGACGTACGCGTACACGCCTCCATGCAATCTAAAGGAAGTCAGGAGCTCATACCCCGGGAAATTAAGGTGATTAATGGCTGTTTTGGCACTGATTTGAGTTTCGGTGAGAGAGATGAGTTGGGGCCTATTAACCTGAAGGAAATGGTGGACGGAGTTCAGGTTAGAAGTTTGGCCACATATATTCGAAAAAGATATGTTAAATCTTGATGCTGGGGCCCCTGTACACCCCTCTCCCGAAGATCCGAATGGAGGGGTATTTTACCTCCGGAATATTTTGTACAAGGAGGAGGCATCATCATTTTTGCTTATAGGGGAAACAGACTCATACATTAGAACCGGAAACGTCCGTTGGGACTTCACCGGCCCCTTGATGTAAGAGGTGGTACCTCCTCGGGCGTGAAAAAAATCCTTTACTACCACGTAAAGGAAAATTCCACTACCACCTACCATATTGCAAGTATACCACACCAGCCAACTATTAAAGAGCTGACCAGCTCTAGAAGTTGCTGGATACAAAATTGAACATGGAAAATTCGTTGTAGACACTGTAAACGAGTATCAAACTCTTGCTCATGTGCTCGGATACTGTACCCACAGTGAACTACTGCGAAACAGACGTCATCATGAAATGAGTGGACTGCTTGCTTGTATCCTCAGAGAGGAAGGATTCCAAGTAGATGAAGAAGGATTGGCGTCACAGCTATCGAGAAAAACCGTAAAAACGGTTGCATTGTAGATCCGACCATACGTTTTGAGAGAGATATGGAGCAGCCTGCCCAAATTCAAGAAGAAAAGTGTAATATTTATGAACCTACAGTTAATGATTATAAATCTAAATTTAATATTCCAAATTTATCAGTAATCGCTCTCCTTTTTGGTGCAAGGGGAACATTATTCAAAAATTATATAAATTACAGGAAAAAATTTGGATTACCTAAACCAATAGATTACGAAATGGTTTCAAAAAATTAAAAATTGTCAGTGTTCATTCTCCGAAATCATTTATATAACTCTATCGCATAAGTTAATAGGTTTGTTACTTATTTCAATAAACTAAGATTATGTTTTTAATATTTTGTATTGATGTTGTACTTTGTATGTTATGTTGATGGCCGGTATGTTCACAATAAAGAACTTTATATATATATATATATATATATATATATATATATATATATATATATATATATATATATATATATATATATACAGGGTCGCTGATAAGTCTGGAAACGGTCGATTATCCGGGAAAATATACAAGGTGTCGAAAAAAGTTTTATACAAAAGTTTTTGGGTTCTTCAATGTCTACTAGGCGGTGATAATTTCATTTATACAGGGTTGGTCATACAGGCGTGGCACACCAATATTAATTTTTTTTTAATGGAACACCCTATATATTATTCGATATTTCAATCCTTCTCTTAATTTTGAGCAACATTTATCAGAAGCATGATGTACATAAACTCAATCGTTTCCGGGTAAAAAAATAAATAAAAATAAACGCTACTGTTTTTAAAATCTATTGGATGAAGAACAAAAATAAATGAAAAGTAGAATATCTCTTGAAAACAATCTGTGAGTGTGAAAAGAACCGGTTGCGATGTTTTTAACATTGTTTGAAATCCTATTTTATAAGATGTTCAAAGTGTTCTCCATTGACCTCCTGACAATAATGAATTCGCTTAACAAAACATTGCACTGCATTTACAAGAGCGTTTTGAGGAATGTTATTAATTTCATGCACAATCCTTGCTTGCAACTCTTCAATATTCTGCGGTCTATTTTGGTAAATTAAATTTTTTACATGACCCCACAAAAAAAGTCAAGCGGCGTCATGTCGGGAGACCTAGCTGGCCATTCAATAGTTCCCCTGCGCCCTATCCATCTGCCAGGAGAGGTTTGATTCAGATATTCCCGTACCTCAATTCCAAAATGAGGGGGTGCCCCATCCTGCTGAAACCATATTTCTTCCGCTGGTAGATTTGGGTCGTTATTGTTCGGAAATAATCGACTAACGTCTGGAACAATTGATTCTTGCAAAAGTGTCAAATATCGAGCAGAGTTCAAATTACCGTGTATAAAATAAGGTCCTATGATATGTCCACCAATAATAGCACACCAAACATTTACTTTTTGCGGTCTTTGGGTGTGAATTTGTTCCATCCAATGTGGGTTTTCGTCTGACCAGTACCTACAGTTGTGTCGGTTGACTTGTCCATTCAAACAAAATGTAGATTCGTCGGAAAACAAAATGTGGTTGGCAAAGTTAAAATTTTGGCGTAACTTCTCCATAATAAGTTCACAGAACTCGATTCTGCGATCAAAATCGTCTTCACTCAGTTCTTGCAATAAATGAATTTTATATGGACGGAACTTTTCCCGCTTCGTAATCTTTTGAATTGAATATCGACTCATATTGTGATTTAAAGCCAATTGCTGTGCCGAAGTTTTCGGATTTTCCACCACATCCAATATTACATTCAAAGAATTTTCTTCATTTGTAACGGTTACTGGCCTTCCAGTTCTAGGTTTATCCTTGATACCGCCAGTTTCGTGAAAACGATGCAAAGTTTTCGAAACTGTGGATTTGGAGATCGATTCCCGCTCAGGATGCAACTCATTGAACATAATCACCACTTGAGCAAAACTTCGTGTTCTATCACCGTACCCTATCATCATTAAAATTTCGATACGTTCGGTTTCACTTAAACTTGCCATTTTGCACAAAAACTGTTGACACTAAATTACTAATGTTTCAAAACTGTTGACACTGAATGAATGTTTGACATTCGTTGTCCTGGAAACATTTTAAAACAAAAGAATAATACTGCGTTTCTTATGGGCATCTTATCTTATCTTGGGATTCCAAACAATGTTAAAAACATCGCAACCGGTTCTTTTCACACTCACAGATTGTTTTCAAGAGATATTCTACTTTTCATTTATTTTTGTTCTTCATCCAATAGATTTTAAAAACAGTAGCGTTTATTTTTATTTATTTTTTTACCCGGAAACGATTGAGTTTAGGTACATTATGCTTCTCATAAATGTTGCTCAAAATTAAGAGAAGGATTGAAATATCGAATAATATATAGGGTGTTCCATTAAAAAAAAAATAATATTGGTGTGCCACGCCTGTATGACCAACCCTGTATAAATAAAATTATCACCGCCTAGTAGACATTGAAGAACCCAAAAACTTTTGTATAAAACTTTTTTCGACACCTTGTATATTTTCCCGGATAATCGACCGTTTCCAGACTTATCAGCGACCCTGTATATATATATATATATATATATATATATATATATATATATATATATATATATATATATATATATATTGTGTCCGCGGATTGAGTGTGGGTAAGGTATAAGTGACAAAAAAAATTCGATTTAGATTATGATATTCTGGGAATATCTCCTGCTTTGTCTTAAACTGAAATGTTGAGAAAATGAACAAAATCAATTAATATACAGGGTGATTTATAACTGATGTAATGAAATGTATTAAGAGTAAACTACTTTCGTTTATGAAGATACCGCAAAAAGTTATTAACAAAAATTATTTAGAATTAAAATTTATGACAGGCTCTCATTTTTCAAACAGATCAGCCTACTATGCATTTTTTTTTTGCTGCGACTTTATTTAAGTGACATTCGACGGCTTCTGTGATTAGGTGTACTTTAAAAAATACTTGAAACTATTAAAAATGTTCTTACCATAATTAAACTTGGGGTAGGTTTGCTTTCATCTCAACCAATAAAAAAAGTAAAGTAAACGCACAATTGGACATTCGAAGCAATAATTGGCGAGTTGCATGGCTACTTGAGCTCTGCTTTGTTGTTCGTTTTCCGGGATACTACTTATTTGGAAAATTGAAACGTCAATTTTATTTGTCACGAACGGCAAGCTTCTGTGTTTAAAAATGTTAACAACAGAACAAAAAGTGTTTATTGTGCAGTGCTATGGTTTTGGTGAAGAACATTCTTATCAGGGAGTGATAAGAAAATTCCTTGAACGCTGGCAAAATTATTCGGTTTCTGCTACTGGTGTAAAAAAAGTTGTTACAAAATTTATGCGTACTTGGAGTGTTTTAAATGTTAAAAAGACAAAATCTGACCTAAATAAAGAAGACAATGCTGCAGCTGCATTAGCTATGGATTCTGTTAGGCGTTTTCCAAAATTATCATTAAGAAGAAGGGCATTAGAAATTGGCAATATTAGTAAATCGCATTTGCAACAAATTTATCGTACCAACAAGGTAAAACCTTTCAAAGCAAAACTTATACACACTTTGGAAGAAAATGACGAGTCAAAACGATTAGATTTTTGTTTATGGCACGGCGAGCAATATCTACAAAATCACAATTTTGGCAGAAGTATTATTTTTTCGGACGAAACAACTTTCACCACTAATGGGGTGGTAAATTCCCTAAATGCACGGCATTGGTCCAAATTATAGAGTTGATTGCAGAAGACAAAAAAAAAATGTGTGGTGTGCTGTTTCTTACACTGGGATAATTGGGCCATATTTTTTGAGCGGAACATGAACCAGTACAGTTATCTGGAAATGCTGGAAAATATTCTTCAAGACCATTTGCATAACATGTCACTAGAAAATAGACAAACAGCATACTTTCAGCACATGCAACAGAAATCGTTCGAGAATGGTTAGATATATTTTGTTTTCTGCCATTCTCTGATCACCAGTGGCACCCTATTTTTTTTCTTTAATCGCTTATAGATCTAAAGAACTAGAGAGTTAAATTTTTGTGCATAGTATACTTGCTATAATATCAACCTGCCTAGCAATTTTGGTTGTCAAATCTTTGTTATTTCCGGAGATGCAAAAACTCTCCGAAAGAAAACCAAAAATTTCCCCGGAAAAACTGGTCCGATTTTTCTGGCTAAGAAACTTATCCAAGGCACTTACAAAATGAATGTATCTACTAAATTTCATTAAAATGGGCTCATTTTTTTTAGTTATCGGTGATATATATATATATATATATATATATATATATATATATATATATATATATATATATATATATATATATATATATATATATATATATATACATACATATATATATATATATATATATATATATATATATATATATATATATATATATATATATATAAACATAAAAATTAAAACAACAAAATTACTCAACCTTGTTAATATGGAGGTGGGATTAAAAGACCTTTGAAAAAAGGTGCCCACATTTGAATTTAAGAAAATAATCAATGACGTCATAAGGCTCACACAGATGACTTCACGAATAAAACAAATATTTCATACAACGGACGTTGAAAAATAGACACTAACCCTGATTTTTCTCGAAGGTCACCGATTAGATAACTATTCAATTGTTTCGTATTCTTTGGACACTGTATTATAAAAATGCATCGGTACATGTTCTACTGTAACTAATAATCTTTCTTTCTTTTTCAGATGGCTGACACAGTAAAGAAATCGAGAATAGTAAGTGATAGTGACGAAAACCTTGCAGACGCTGTGATGGAAGAATTTAACTTGAGACTAAAAAGCTGCATGAGCCAAGTGTGTGGATTTTATAATTTAACAACTCGTTTTTATATTGGTTTACATATTATTTTCAACTAAATGAACCTATCTGTGAAACGGATAAGTTTTGTTAGATTGACAATGTTTTTATTACTTTTTTAACGGGAACTCGTAATTTCTTGAAGTTTGTTTTCGTTTCAATTAATTTTTTAATTTAAAATGTCTACCCTTTATCATATACGCAGCATTTTTATTATTATTTACCAATCTTGGTGCCTCAAAAAGATTGAAAAAATGAGTTTTAAGAAACCGACGAAATAGGCCAATGTTGATGTAAAATTTATCTGAAAATCATACACTATATAAATAATACATGTTTATCAAGTATAGCTTGAGACTTGAAATTGAACGGTGGTTCAATGGACACAAAACGCGTAGCCCCCTTTCCATCTTTATCACTTATCACTGTTTCATTTTATATATATATATATATATATATATATATATATATATATATATATATATATATATATATATATATATATATATATATATATATATATATATAACCGATAACTCGAAAAATACTTCACCAATCGAAACCAAATTTGGCAATTCCTTCATTTTGCTAATAGCTTGGATGAGTTCGTTAGACAGTTTTGACACTCACATACTTTCAGCAAAAAATGCGAAAAACTGTTTGAAAACGCAATATCTTTTAAATTATTACACTCACGTAGATATCATATCAGTGGTCCTCTCTACCAAATTTGAACTTCATCGGTTCAGTAAATTCTGAGTTATAACCAAATAAAAATGAATAATTTACGATATAACTTGAAATTACCTCGAATGGGTGCCTATAATGTTAGACAAGGTCAGACAGATATATCAGGGGTACACTACTATTGCAAACAAATGCTCCAAATTAAACTTCAAACGAACAGGCTACAAAAATATGTCACAATAAACAATCAGCGGGGTTGCCATTTGCCAAAACTGTCATCTGAATTTGAAGATATCAGAAAAATATATAGAAATAAATAAAAAATATAATGAAAGTGATTCAATTTGTTTAAAGGCAATTTAGAACTACGTTTTAATATGTATAAAGAAAGCTTCCCATTCGTCAGGGTATCTAAAACATATGGCCCTCTCCTACTTAAATCTGACAACGCCAGTTAGCTATTTTTCATTGTCATTTGTTATTTTGCAAACTGACAGTAGGTGGGAGTCGAATTCGATGTTATCTTCTTCTTTGTTCACAGACGTCATAAACAAATAATAAGAGAAAGATAACCTCGAAATCGACTCAGCTAATACCTTAGGATCTTAGAATAAGGTACTTATTGTTTATTTTTAGTTTATTTTCATTATTATTTATTCTTCATGTCGTATATGGAAAATTTGAGGTAAAAAACTACATAATATCATGCAGTAGTTTAATCTATACCTATACACATATGTTCACTGTAAATTATAAATTTTGTTTGTTTGTTTGGCTTCGGACTGGTACACTGTAAATTATTAAAATTTTAATTTCAAAATTTGGTATTTATTATTTATTTCATTTTCAAAAATTATGGATACAGCAATAGTAAATAAATGTTGAAAAGGGTTTAGGTGCAGCAAGTGCGTTATGGTAGCGAATTTTCGTAAAAATATTCCGAATGTTGATAATTCAATTTTTTTATTAAACTAGAATCTTCAGTTTTGATACACACCTATATAAAAGCAGCGCGGGTACTAAATTAAAAAAAAAATAACACAATGAGCTTCACGGGCAACGATAAATTTGTTTTAGAAAACCGTTATTGTTATTTTGTTTGCAGAAACTGTTTCGATTGAGTGGACTAAAACGGATCACCCAAGCGACTAATAAGGAAAAATACCTGCCACGTTTATAATTTGGCAGGTACATTCGTTTTGTAAATAAAAATAAAATTTTCGGTAAATTTGCAGATTAGCATACGGTGGCTTTTTAGAAAAAAAAATCAGAAACATGCTTACATCTCCTTCTGGATGCACAAACCAGAAGAAATATTTCTTGCAAACAACCCACAAGAAAGTTACGAAAGCAGGAGTGAATTGGGGGGGGGGGGGGGAAGATAAAAAGGAAATGTGAATGAAAAGTGCGCAAAAATCAGCTTTGTTGGACCTCTATAAGCCGCCTTTATCCCATTTTGCAGCTATATCCCCTTAAAATTCTGTTTATCCCGCCCAGAACCCGTATATTTACCGCAGGTCCCGTAACTTTCTTGCGGGTTGTTCCCAAGAAACTTTTCTTGTTTACATTGTTCTTGTTTATGCATTGAAGGTGGTTGTATGCACGCAAAGGGGGAAGGGGAACCTCTGCAACAAAGCAGCGAACCAAGATTTTCAATTTATGTTTAAATTGTTACCCCGTTTCTTTGTTTAAAATATGTTTCCAAAAATGAAATTTAGGTTGCCTTGTTTGTCAGTCTTACATACAGTACTACAATATTTCATCATTTTCAAAAAGTGTGGATACAGCAACAGTAAATAAATGTTGAAAAGGGTCTGGGTACAGCAAACACATTATGGTAGAGAGTTTTTGTAAAAATATTTGAAATCCGATAATTCCTATTCCTATTAAGCTAGAATCTTCAATCTTGAACCATAGTAACACCTATGTAAACGCAGCCTGGGTACTAAATTAAAGAAAAATAACCTAATGAGCTTCGCGGATAACTACAAGTTGGTTTAAAAAAACATGTTTTATTGTTTTGTTTGCAAAAACTATTTCGATTGGGTTGACTAAAACAAAACCATTTAAGCAATTAGAAGGAAAAATACCTGCCATATTTGATTTGGCAGGTACATTCCCTTTGTAAATAATAATTTTTTTCTAAAAAACTTTTGTGACTAAGGAAACAATTTTTTTAAAGAGACTTGCAGTACTTACCTATATCTCTACCAAACTATAATTTTTTAGCTCCATGGAAAATAGAAACTTATTCAAATAATCGCTAACTGGGACCTCTAAAACCGGTCTCCCAGGTCCATTTAAATTTAAAGCATTAGTTTTAATAATATACCTTACTAATAGTGTGTAATTCTTATGAAAATTCACTACTATAATGCACTTGCTGGCGTCCAGAACATTTTTTTGGAATTAAATGACAAGTTGAAACGTATTTATGTCTGAAAACAATAATTAATTTAAGAGAAGTTGAACCCTCTGTTCGTCTTGGCTGGCGATTTCCCCGTGTTAGAAAGAATCTGGTAATACAAATCTACTACATCACGAAAACCCTCCCATGTGTATTCATTGCCAGTGTCAACTTCCTGCGAAGCACATTATAACTGAGTGCACAGGGTAATCGTAGCCTGATCGCTCAGCTTCTAGAGGCTTTGGGAAGTAATCTAATAAGCATAATAATAAGAACCTTAAACTTATTAAAATATATTCATTTAATAATTGATACAATCTTCAATTCATTGATTGTTGTTGCCCTTACTTGGTGAAACTTGTCCATACTGCATACAGACTTGGAGAATACTTCTCTGGCTTCACAGTGAAGCCAGAGAAGTATTCTCCAAGTCTGTATGATACAATCTTGTCAGCAGTTCTCTTTCATTGTTATCACAATGCTCAACATTTGTTCTTTCCTTTTGTGTATTCATCTAACTGCACTTAATTGTAACGTAATTTTGTATGATTTAAAATGCACCTATATGCTGCTAATGGCCCAAGTAGTTTGTTTATTGGTGAATTTTCGTAGAAAAAAATGCTATTCAAAATCAAATGAGATACGGGATAATTAAATACTCAACGGAAAGGATTATTTTCCAGACAATAAAATTTTATTAGTTGGGGGATTAATAACATTTTATTATCTGGCAAAGAAGCCTTTTCATTGAGTATTTAATTATGTATATCCCAGACTGTGTCCACTTGTCTGTGTGCTGTCACAAACATGGATGTGGTATTTGATGTATATATTTGATAGTATAAAAAAGTCTGGACGTAGCAAGTACGTTAGTGAATTGTCATAAAAATGTTTTTAATAGCAAATATGTGTGTTTATTTTTAAGAAAGCAGGCATCAAATTTGGTTACCAGTATAACCTATATAGTAAAAACAATGTGCCATGTTTCATCAAAATAACTTTATTGTTTGAAAATGTACAAAAATTTCCGAAAGTAAACTTAAAAAGTGTTCCGAAAAAAACTCGTTTCTTGGTCAACCTGATAGGTTATCAGCAAATTGAGATATTCAAATATGAAGCATTTGATCAAAATTCGCTACCATAACGCACTTGCTGCGTCCAGAATTTCTTTTCTTACTAACATGCATTATATTTCGATGGAAAATGCAAAAATGCAATAACATAAGGCGTGTTTGATTTAAAAAAAAATGTGTATCACCAACGACTTATGGGCCACCCTTACAAAAATTACATACCATTAAACGATAAACTCTATAGCTAAGGCTACTGCCAAGCATCAGAGAAAGGGTCTATTTGAAATGATTTTTCTGGAAATATTTCAGTAAAATGAAGGACACTGACGATTGAAACTAAGACTTCAGGGTTTGTAAAACAATCTTCTTGATATATTTTCTTTCCATAGCCCGTATTAGATCCAAGTTCTTTGCCTAAATGTTGCCAATTTTGACGTTTTAAATCGCAACTTGGAGGTTTTGAGGAAAACCCCAATTTATTTTTCTTTAAATGCTTATAACTTTTTTGTCTTGTGACCGACAGCTAAATTTTGGCAAGTAACTCACCTATAACGATATAAACCCGCGTACCAAATTTGGTTGCCCTTATTTTGTTAATTCCGGAGATATAATTATTTTTTTGAAAGAAAATACAAAATTTTACGGGAAAACCTGGGCCGATTTTCCTGGTTAACGAACTTATCCAAGCCACTTGCAAAAGGAAAGTATTCACCAAATTTAATCAAAATCGGCCCGTTATTTTTTGAGTTAGCGGTGTGATATATATATATATATATATATATATATATATATATATATATATATATATATATATATATATATATATATATATATATTGAAACTGACCCCGGATATGTGTTCTGGACGGCCTAATTAGCGCTCATTTGCAGAAATTTTTTCAAGAAAATTCACTAAAAACTAAGATTTGTTCCGCAATTTCTTAAAACTCATTTTTTTAACGATGGGGTTGCTTAATTTTGTTGATAGACTCCGAGTTTTAAAATCAGTTTATTTCGAATATAACCAATATAAAAATGTTAAAGGTTTTGAGTAGATAGTGGGGCACCTGGGACCATCCCCTCCACTTTTTACTGCGCATGCGCGAGTCATCATGCGCATGCGCTGACCTGCGCAGACCTGTGACAGTTGACAGCTGACCTGTCAGATTTGACAGGTGTCAAATGTCACTGACCTGACAGCTGTCAACGTCAGCTGTCACCTGACCTGACATGTGTCAACGTCAAATGTCACCTGACCTGTCAGATGACGTCACAAGCATTCCAAGATGGCTGACCTGTCATAGACAGTCGCAAGCCGGGTTCTCTCTATGGAACTAACCTGAGATGACGTCACAAGCATTCCAAGATGGCTGACCTGTAAGAGACAGCTGCAACTCCGGGGTTCTCTCTATGGAACTAACCTGAGATGACGTCACAAGCATTCCAAGATGTCTGACCTGTGTGTCCATAGATATCTACAAGTCAGGTTAGCTCTCCATGTGTGTTTGTCTGATTGTTTATTAAGGTTATGTATTTGTTTATTAAGGTTATGTTCGCTCACGTGTCATCTGTTTGTTTATTAAGGTTATGTTTGTATTTGTTTATTAAGGTTATGTCATGTGTGTGTGTTGATTACCATGCATCTGTTTGTTTATTAAGGTTATGTATGTATTTGTTTATTAAGGTTAGGTGTTCGTAAACACAGCTGTTTGGTTTGTTTATTGTGTTGTTGTTGTTAAGGTGTATTGAAGTTTGTTAGGGTATTTCGTTTTTGGCGGGAAATTTGAATTTGTTTGAAAATTTCTGTCTGTTGTGTCCAGAGATCTTACTCCTCAAGCTAGAGAACATTCTATTTGTAAAGTTGTAGAGTGTAGAGAATATTCTCTAGCTCGAGGGGAGACATCTGTTGGACACAGTCATTCGGTTTAGTCACACACATACATATATGAGGAAGATATATTGAGCGGGTAATTTGAAATTTTGAATTTAATTTGAAATATGATTTTTGAAAGAAAAGCATTCGCCAGAAATTAGATTTGAACCCCCAACCATACAACTTACTAAGATATGCAAACGCCCCTAAACCGATCATGCTATTCAGACATACGATGAAAGTTTGTTATCAGTGGGTATATATATAAAACAGAAACCTGTTACATAAAACGAGTTTATGAGGCTGCTGAGTTTGTGTGTGTGGGCAGGGGTGGTATCTCTATTACATTCCAATTGAATAATAGGAACTGTAATGTTAAAAAACAATTGTTTATTTATAGTAAAAAGAAATTTAAAACACGTACCAATTTACCTATCTAATATCATTTAATAACAAAAACCTTTCAAGTAAACTATATCAATAAGAAAAACGTATTTACATCTAGATATGTTAATGAGTTTATTTTAATAGCCTCATAAAACTCGGGGACTTGGTTTTATTGCCGGCGTGTTTGTTTATGTTAGTGTTTGTATTTTGAATGAATGAATCTAAATTTATATAGGGAGTGATCAAAAACACACAGTGTAACAAAACTCAATTTAAAACAACTAAATTAAACTTTGATATACGAGGAATGTTTGATAAGTATTGTTTGTATGTAAACATAAATAATATAATAGTATACTTACATACAGCAAGAGACGTCATACTTGTTTCACGGCTTAACACACACTAACGTATGTTGAGGTCTTGAATGGGGCCCCGTTATAGAAATAACACAGTTGTTTAATGACATCCACTTGAACCAAACAAAACATATAGACGCTGTTGTTGATTGTTAACACACACACACGTCATGACAGCTCGAAGTCTTTACTTAGACTGACAGAGCTGTGTAATAAAAGACAGACAATTGATTGCCCAACAAGTATCTTAGATAATCTTGTTTGAGCTTGTACAGCTGTTTAACACACACGTCATGACAGCTCGAAGTCTTTGCTTAGACTGACAGACAGAAAGGGGTTAATAAAAATGCAACAAAATAAAAATAAAACAACTGTTTTACATACAATAAAAATTTATTAGGATTAATTAAGTTGTACATATTGATACATAAATGACATACAATTATTACATAATGGCTCTAACGATGCCCGTTAGAGGTTTATATTCCATTACACTGTCATGAATAACCAGACAATAAACACGAGTATTTTTTGGGAAGTTGGCGTGACTCATAAACTCCACCTTAATGTCCACCGTTGAAGACTTGATTGACTCGTTCTGGTGCTGACAGTCAATCACAAATAGAGCTCTGTCTTTAAACTCGTCATAATTCAAGATAGGCTCCGACATGTTTTTATAACAGAAGCTTTTTTGAAAATCTGTATACATGTTATAGGCTTCTGCATATTTCGATTTCTCAAAATCCATATTCATAGATTCATAAGGGTAGCATTCTGAATTTAGAAACACTCGGAGGTCCAACATACCAATGTTATCGAAATAGTCTGACCTCTTCTTCACGTTATCCTTACGATCTGTTTGAAATGCTATAATCACATATCGAGGTCTTTCCAAGTTGGTTGCAGTTTTAACAGCCCACACATCTCTGTTGATATCTCTGAGTGCTGGTAACTCGTATATGTCCCATTTGCGGTATGCGAGAAATATAGAGGTGTCTTTGGCTATTTTATCCATCAGTTCCAATTTCATTTTATCATTGGGAAAGACATGTTTTACCTTTAAAAACATATTGGTTACGGTAATTTTTGCTCGTGCCGTACCTGTGCTGTAATAGCCATTGGAATCGTTTCGACTTCTTGTAAAGCGGAAAGTATGTTTGCCACAGAGAACTCCTTTGAAATGATGAAAGAAACTGAAGAGGAACCAGACAGGTATGAGCATGTGAAACTTGTTATCATTTAAGGTGATGTGCTCCGACGACACATTCAGACCGGCGTTGCTAAGAGATTGGGCTTCATTCTTACTGAACGATAGCAGACTTTTGATGATGGTTGTGGTGTATGGGTCTCGCACTCGTTCCACTTCCTTGTTATTTAACTCATAGGTCATTGATTCAAACAGAGCTGCTCCTCCATTATTTGACAGATAACAAGCACCAGTGGCATTTTGGATTGCTACAGGTTCCAGAGCACCTTCGATTATTAGAGCTGACTCGGCCAGACATACGAACGCATCTTGTTGGTTGATGGCTATTTCAATTTCATCGCTGTTACCAAACGATTTAGTTGGTGAATAGTAAGAGCGCAGCTCTTCTCGATCGATGCCATCATCAAACACGGGTTCTTTGAATATTTCTAGTTTTGACGACATGATAACCCAGGCTTTGCAGGAACTCAATATTATCGGGACGAAGCGTACCCTTTGACGTGTCTGACTCAACTGAATTTGATGTGGTAGATGCACTTGCTTTTATATCCTTGAAGACCAACATACTAAGCAACTTTTATAAGTTTCAAGCGAACAGACACCTCTTCACCTTGAAAGTTGACAGGAACTGAATCTTGGTCGACGATGTCGATGCTTATATTGGAAATCTCTTGCTTGTTCACCGGCAAGTAAATTAAATTTTTAGGTTCTATGTCGATTGCGTAGCCAGGATCAACCATCGGAGCAAACTCATACAGCGTATGTGAGGGTTGTCCGTTATAATAGGAACCAGACACGATATTGGTTTCGATGCGAATCTGTCTAACATCCACTATATCAACAGGTAAATCAGATTCATAAAAGGTGTCCGGCTGAAGAACTTGTTTTGAAAAGCCCAACATTCGCCCAATCGAACCATCAAATTCAAAACTGACATTTGTATAACACTTTAGTCTGCATTTGATGGTGTTCGGATTAGGTCTCAGAATCAGAGCCTGTTGCTTTTGTTCGTGTGTTGCTGTAGCACCAACAAGTTCATTTTGAAGTAACTCTTCCAAGTGTGTTATTTCATAAGCACCGGTGGGTATCGTGATGGTTCGCCAACCGGTTCCTTCTTTTACATGAAATTTGTTTTTACCTTCATAGATGTTGGGTATGTTGTTGTAGGTGTGAAAGCCTATCAAGGCAACAGCATAATTACCATCCAAAACAATTGGTGGATGGTAGTCTGACGACAGATGGGAGCTGCGGTCTTTCAACACAAAGGTGTGCGCCATGACTGATACACACAGGCTACTGTTTCAGTCTTTTATTGCATTGGTTTTTGCAGATACAACCCATAACCGTAGCGCTGTTTCTTGAGATACATGCCTTTGCCCAGTCTCTTGCATTTTGGCTTAAATTTCAAGCCACTCCCTCTCCTACCCATCGCGATGGCTTCCATTGTTTTATTGTGTCGTTCTTCCTCCTCTAGTTTCTGTTTCGCAGACTTGGCATCGTTCACGGCTTTGGCAATACCTGCAGCACCGCCACCCAGAGCTCCTAGTGCTGACAGCCCACCAAATATAAGAGGCAACAACGGAAGGAAGCCTCCACTTTTAGGTATTGGAATAACTCGAGGTTTCTGCACATTCTTACGTCCACCAATGTTTCTAACGATTGTATGAGCTATATCAAACACGGCGTTCGCTGTTGGAATAAGGTTTCTATCTTTTATAACTTCCTCAATCAGACTTAGTATGTTTTTAAAGGGGACCTTCTTCTTTGGCTTCGAGTTGATTACATAAAACCCCTCATCAAGTTTTCTGTTAACTTTCATGGTGTTTGTAACGCTAGCAACGTTTCAGCAAAACCTGTATCTGTCTTTGTTAATAACAACCCTCACTCTGTGACACCAACATGCATACTGACTGGGTGTCTCACTTGCATTCATTTATATATATACACACCCAATAAAATATAGTTTAGTTTAAGTTAAGATGCGTACCAGCAAACACGCTTCTGCCTTACCCATTACAAATATAGACGATGTTGTTACGGACACAGCTCAACAACAACTGAGGCATGGTCCTCTCTTTCCAAACACCGTTCGCTGTATCATATGTGGTCCGAGTGGTTGTGGTAAAACTAATGTCATGCTGAGTTTATTGTTTGAAGCAAACGGTTTAAAATTTGATAACCTGTATGTGTATTCAAAGTCTCTGTATCAACCGAAATACAAGATGTTAAAGGAGGTGATGAATGCAACAAAAGGTGTTGGTTACTATCCTTATAGAGAAAACGATGAAATATTAGATCCGGCAGATGCCAAGGACAACTCTGTGTTTATATTTGATGATGTAGCTTGTGACAAACAAGATAAAATAAGAGCATACTTCAGTATGGGCAGACATAAGAATATTGATTCATTCTATCTCTGTCAAACATATACACGAATACCCAAGCATCTGGTACGTGACAACACCAATGTTATTGTGTTATTCAAGCAAGATGAAACCAATTTAAAACATGTGTACGACGATCATGTAACCACCGATATGGACTTTAAACAATTTAAAACTATCTGCCACCAATGCTGGAAAGATAATAAGTATGGTGTGTTGGTGATTGTGAAGGAAAACGATGTACACAAAGGTCGATATAGAAAAGGATTCGATAGATATATATTATTCTAACAATGGTAGACAGGACAGACAGCTGTCTAACACAGGTGTCTAACACAGATGTCATACAGGTGTCTAACACAGCTGTCATACAGCTGTCATACAGCTGTCATACAGCTGTCTAACACACAGCTGTCTAACACACAGCTGTCTAACACACAGCTGTCTAACAGACAGCTGTCTAACAGACAGCTGTCTAACAGACAGCTGTCTAACAGACAGCTGTCTAACAGACAGCTGTCTAACAGACAGCTGTCTAACAGACAGCTGTCTAACAGACAGCTGTCTAACAGACAGCTGTCTAACACACAGCTGTCTAACAGACAGCTGTCTAACAGACAGCTGTCTAACACACAGCTGTCTAACACACAGCTGTCTAACAGACAGCTGTCTAACAGACAGCTGTCTAACAGACAGCTGTCTAACACACAGCTGTCTAACACACAGCTGTCTAACAGACAGCTGTCTAACACAGCTGTCTAACAAGACAGCCGGACATCGTGATAAATAAGAAGGCATGTACCGTGACGGAGTCAGTATATGTTAAACCACCACACAACCTGTATCGCTCAACCAAATGATTAGACCGTCTGGTAACACCAAACAGTTGTAGCACAATGGAAGTGTTGGGTAAGGAAGAGCAAAAAGTTAAGAAAAGGATTTTACAACTTGCTGACAATATTCGAAAAAAACATTTAATGCTTAAACTTAACAGAGCTGAGAATGATGATGCTCTGCAACGTTTATATAAACCACTTGTTGAGCCCCTAAGTGAAATATCTAAAAACACAGCAGCACTGCAGCAGCAGCAGCCACCGCAACCACTAAAGGTTGAACAAATCAAAGACGAAGTCGATATACCAGAAACGAAACCCCAAGTACAGTTCCTTAAAGACCATGAAGTTTTTGAAGCTGAACCAAGGGAAGAGGCTGAGGCGACAAGTTCCGATGAGGACATCCCAACATTTGAAGAGCTTGAGGCAGACCTACAAACTGTCACAACCAACCCTGCATATCAAGAATTTTTGGAGCAATATCCTGACCGAGTTCGATATTATGTAGACAAGTATTTTACTGAACCACCAAGGCTCGGTACCATTGATCAAACGTATGGTGCCCGCTACGCTAAAGATACCGGTAGCTGGAGTCTTGGTAACAAACACTTAGACTTTACTGATGCTGAGATTCAACTGGGCCAAAGGAGATACCCGCAAACACAAGGTTTGCTAGAATTGTTATTTATGAAAAGACCCCGGGGGTATACTTATGACGATCTTCAACACTATAGAGATATTCTAGAAGCAACTAGTGTTTATAAAATGAACTATGATCCTAACGCCCGAACCAAGGGTTGTTCCTCTGAAAAGTATCTGACTCTAATAAAACCAGTGATAAATCCACGAGGTCGTAGATCCTCAACTCCTCAAGGTTTTGGTTACACCTACGAGGAAGACGATGACGACAGCAACGACAGACATCTTAACAAAAAACAAAAGACTGAACTTAAAACTCAGAGTGATAAGAGCAGCGATAGCAACGGCATGAGCCCTAACAACATCAGCACCAACAACTATATGATACAAAATAACAAACAAATAGCCTATGTGTATTGGAATGACATAAACGAGTTGGTTGACAGACTTAGACTTTTAGTGGCTTCCCAAGTTGCAGGTAATACTGCTCATAACAACGAAATTCAGTCAATCTTGGAAGAACTAAAAGAAGCTAGTGTTATCACCTAGTAAGCCCACAGCCATGAAGAGACACCGACGACAACAACAACAACAGCACCAACGCAACACTGAACCATCTAATGTTAATAATTCTATAAATGTATTCCAACAAAGAGTTTACATACTTGTACTTAGAATCAAATAAAAGTCTTTGTTAAAATTAATGTGTTTTTATTTTGTAATACAATTAAAAAGTATGTCTTAAAGCAATAATATCCTGAACAAACTTATCTTGTGGTACATCTGCTAAAATACATGGATGATGTCATACTTCTAACGACTGTATTCTAGACAAGCTCAAACACGAATAATGTGGGGTTATTGAACAGATATAACACAAGGTCATCAACTGACAGGTTGTTTACCTTTAAGAGGGCCTCTCTCTTGTGTATATTAAACAGATACACAGACAAGCTCAAACAGGATCAAGGTTAACAACTGTAAAACGTTGTTTATCCTTCAAGAGACAGAGACACTTGTTCAGTATGTGTTAAGTCGTGAAACAAGGATGACGTCTCTTGCTGTATGTAAGTACACTCTTCTTATTATGTCTGTTTGCATTCAAATAACAAATACAAACATAACCTTACTAAACAATCAGATGATTGGTAATCAACATGTATACAAACACCTAACCTCATATGTCAACAACAACTGGCTTTGTTTTATATATACAACAGCGAACAAACTTTTAACGTGTGTGTCTGTGGAGCTATTGGTTTAGGGACAGTGTATATATGTAAAGCAAACAACGGCTGATTCGAGGTTCGTGGGTTCAAATCTAAGTTCAGGCGAATGCTTTTCTTTCAAATACACATGCATCTGTCAGTTTAAGCAAAGACTTTGAACTGTCATGACGTGTTTGTTAAACAGCATGTATAAGCTTCAACAATGGCAATCAGTTGTCTGTCTGTCTGTATCCTCAACACAGAAGACACCTGTTCAGTAGTGTGTGTATTAAGCTGTGAAAGAAGGCTGACGTCTCTTGTTGTATGTAAGTACACTCTTGTATTATCATGTCTGTTTGCATTCAAATAACAAATACAAACATAACCTTAACAAACAATCATATGACTGGTAATCAACACGTGTGTGAACATAACCTTAATAAACAAATACAGACAGCTGTGTGTGTGTGTGTGTGTGTGTGTGTGTGTGTGTGTACGAACATAACCTTAATCAACAAATACAAACATAACCTTAATAAACAATCAAAATGGCTTGGTAATCAGTCTGTATACGAACACCTAACCTTAATAAACAAAATACATAACCTTAATAAACAAACAGATGCATGGTAATCAACACACATGACATAACCTTAATAAACAATCAGACAAACACACATGGAGAGCTAACCTGACTTGTAGATATCTATGGACACACAGGTCAGACATCTTGGAATGCTTGTGACGTCATCTCAGGTTAGTTCCATAGAGAGAACCCCGGAGTTGCAGATGTCTCTTACAGGTCAGCCATCTTGGAATGCTTGTGACGTCATCTCAGGTTAGTTCCATAGAGAGAACCCGGGTTGCAACTGTCTATTACAGGTCAGCCATCTTGGAATGCTTGTGACGTCATCTGACAGGTCAGGTGACATTTGACGTTGACACATGTCAGGTCAGGTGACAGCTGACGTTGACAGCTGTCAGGTCAGTGACATTTGACACCTGTCAAATCTGACAGGTCAGCTGTCAACTGTCACAGGTCTGCGCAGGTCAGCGCATGCGCATGATGACTCGCGCATGCGCAGTAAAAAGTGGAGGGGATGGTCCCAGGTGCCCCACTATCTACTGTTTTGCAATAACAAAAGCAGCAGTGTGTTACTAACCTAGATTTTCAGGACAATCTACAGAACCCCGACGACCAAGAACAAGAAATATTGACAGAAGACAAGGAAAATAGTATATACGAAAATGTAGAAGCAATAAAACGTAGCAATCCCCCATCGCTTGTCAATAGTCCCTCCAAAAATAAAAGTATAACCAACGATTTCATACAGGTGGAACGAGAACATTACTATGAAGAGCCTGTCCCTCTAAGAAACGGCAATGCAACTGATGAAAAACAAGACGCCAGCAATGAGGAAATTACTAACGGTCATGAATTAGCTGTAGAAGATAGCTTAGGTAACAATATTTATGATAGCGTAAAAATTCAAGAAAAGACTGACAAACCCTCGGACCAATATGTCGAAATGCATTCCGAAGAACTTAAAAGATCTCCTCCCGACATAATCCAAGTGGAATATGAAGACATGGAACCCAAAAGAACACCAGAAAAGGAACAAACTAACAAAAACTTTTACGAAATTGTGGAACCAAAACCGTCCATGACATTACCGACGACTTCTTTCACTGATATGAGTGATGATTTGGCAGAGAAGGAGCTGGAAATGAAATCTGTAAAGGACAGAATGTTCCTATCCACAGATGATACCTCTTGTTTGCTTTTTACACAAACTGTGACTTCCCCTATGCTAACACCATCTGAAGAAAATATTGACTTCCTTAAAGGCTTTAGAAGAGAGTCGACACAAAATACCTCACCAGATAATACTGTTTCTAATAGTCCACCTAAAAGCGAACAAACTGAAGAACTAGCTGAACCAAGTACACCACAAGAGAGTGATGAGGTCTTTAATGAAGAAATCGTAACCGATTTAGATGAGCTCGAAATTAATGTGCAAGAAATGGCACAAACCGAAAAAATAAGCGAACCAATTTACTCCAACACAGTTACGGATGGTGTGGTTTATGCCAATATACCAATTGTCAGTACCAAAGAAAACATATATGAAAACGTTGAGTTTTTAAAAAAGGAATCTGAAAGTATTTACGAAAACATTGAAATAGTAAAAGAGAAGCAAAAATCACCAGATAAAGACAAAAAGACTGCTAGTATATACGAAAATGTACAAGAAGAAATTGTAGACGCGAACGATAAGACTCAGGAAATACACCAATATGTTGAAATGAATGAAGAAAACTTTGAAGAAACCTGCGAGGAATTGAGTAGAGAGTGCATGAAAATGGATAAGGAGACTTTAGAAGTAGTGGAAGAAACGAAAATAAGCGAGAATGGTCACGAGAAGCCTGAAAATCAGGAATGTTTGCCAAGAGAACAAATTAAGATAGTAGCTGAAGAGAAAAAACAAATTGACGATGAAGATATTTTCTTTAAGCCTGAGAAGCGTTCACATGATCGTGAAAGTATGGTAGCAAAGATAGCGGATGCCATTTTCAAAGAGAACAAGGATAAAGTAGACGACAGGCATGAAATTAAGGAGACCGTTTATCGGGAAAAAGATACTGAAACCGTTCCACCACAAATCGTTCAAAATTTAAAGAGTCAGTTCCAGAAGTCTTACAGTACTGAGATTGTTGGAGCAAATAAAAAAGAAATCGAAGAAATGAGCGAGCTAAAAACTATCAACATTTTGAAGCAGATCACGAAGTTCGAGCACAAAGATGGTACAGAGGATGTAAGTAAATTTTAAAATTGAAAACGTCAGTGGTTATTATGAATTGGAACTTGAATAAGAGAATAATTTTATTTAATAAATGTAACTTTTAGCAAAAAAAACGTCATTTAAAATGTTGAAATAAGGTTTAAATCTCGATGGAATTGGAAAAATCACACCAAGTTGCAAGTTCATAATAACCACACTATTTAAATATACTAATTGGAAAAAACTGCAACAATCAGCATTAATTTGATTATTGTTAATTTTAGGGCAATTAAAAAATTTTCAATATGCCCATTACTCTATTTTGGTATTTTTATTAGATGCAAAATGTTCTTCTCAAATGTTGGTCTACTTCTGGAAGTGGATAAAGTAACTTTGTTTTCCGTTTCTCTTTTTAGCCCTGTGTCATCGGCGTACCTAATGCAATGGAAAGTAATGTAAACATTTTTTTGCCCGAGGGGGGGGGGGGGTACTTAACTACTGCATTATCGTATTGCAGGTTGAAGTTATTTATTTTACATTTTGGTCGCATAAAAACGACCTTTAACACGGTCTCTATGTCAGAAGAAATAATTTAAGAAAAATAATAGGTATACAGTGAGCGGCAAATTATGGAATGAATTAATTAAAATTTGACTGATTTGCGTTTTGACGAAATGATCGGACACGCCAACTCCAGCTTTCAAAAATACACATTTTGGTATAAAATTTACGTTTCTCCCATTCCTGTTTTTTAAATATGACGTCATCGCTATTTTTTTTTAATGACGACCTCCGTTTTTTATTTTATTTTGATAGATATTTGAATTGTCTACACGGTACCACAAAAATTTTGATACCTCACCTTGTTAAATTTTCGAATGAAAGTCATTTAATGAATGGAAAACATAAACTCTCTCCAAAACAACAATCTGTAGGCGAGGACCAATGGAATGACCCCCCAGGTACACAAATCTTACGCCCCTAGATTTTTTATGGGGGGTATTTAAAATAAAAAATTTATGTTAACTAACCAAATAACCTAGGAGGTTTGAAAAAATTGAATTAGGTATGAAATGAGTCGAATGAGCCCTAAAGTCATTCGCAATGTACATGAGGAATGTGTCAACAGATTTGCTTATTGTCCAGAAGTCGGTGGATTGCATCTCGAACATTATGTTTAAAGAAACAGTACTTTAATTTGTTGAATAAGAGCTTTTATCTATTGTCATGAATAGAGTATATGTTTTCCACTCTTTAAATGACTTTCATTCGAAAATTTAACAATGTGAGGGATCAAAATTGATGGTACCGTGTAGACAATTCAATGATATATCAAGCTTCAAAAACGGGGGTTGTCATTTTAAAAAATGTCGATGACGTCATATTTGAAAAGCAGTAGTGGGAGAAACGTAAATTTTATGCAAAAAGGTGTATTTTTGAAAACTAGAGTTCACGTGTCTGAGCATTTCGTCAAAACACAAATCGCTCATATTTTAATCAATTTATTCCATAATTTTTCTGCTCACTGTATACCCGACGAGTTCCCAACTGCCACAGGGACGATGAGTCCACTTTCTTGCAAAAAAAAACACCCCTAATGGAGACGCTAAGTTTTTACTTTTATCTTGTACACCGTTCGCCGAAAGAAAATATATTATAGAAAAGAAAAAAAATCGCCATTAAATTTTGCATAAAAACCGTCTTATTGGCCTTGTTGCTTAGCACTACACTAACAAGGTCACTAAGCCATTTTCGTGCAGAATTTAATCTCTAATCTCTTTCATTTTTCATACTTCCTTCTCTTCTGACTAGCGGTTTGAAAGATAAAAGTGGAAAACCAGCGTAAAGTCGACGGTATGGTTTTTTTGCAAAAAAAAAACGATTTAGTTTCAAAGAATGGGAGGAACTCGTCGAAAATCTATTCCTAACCCCATCGAGAGTATATTATTTCTTTATAAATAATTTCTGCTATTCACTGTTTTTGAAACTAATTTGGGACAACTAAATATTAGCGTAATATCTTAACAAACAGGTGATCTTTATGTATGCGCTTGGTTGTACTTCTGTTAGGTTTTGGTCTTGAAACCTCATTTACGTTCTAAATCTGGGTATCTTCATCTTAATCTGCTTCAGAAAACACGTTTATCAGATACCATATCTGTAAAAATCTCAATTTATGTCGTATTTTGTTTTCAATTACTAAAGATGGAACAACTTGTGTTAATTTTGCATGATATTCTCCCTTTTTTACCGTTCTTATTGATATGGTCATACACTCTCAAGCAATTTCCTATACTGTAATTTAGACGTCGGTAAAATAAATGTAAATAAAGCCTACCAACTGATTCTAGAAGTTGCCGTCTTATTGGTCCAGCGCAACATAGTCTGTAGTGTTCGAACAAAAACGATATCGATAGGGTAAAACGAAAAGGTTTTGTTTAGCAACATTTTCCAGGAGGGCTAAAAAAGTAATTAATTGACAACAACTAAAACTGATTCCAAGGAAATGTATTTTAAAGACTAGCAGTCAACTCAGGTAAAATAGGAAAGTAATATTGTTTGTTGTAATGGCGCTTATTATTAGATTTTTTTAAATAATGGAGATACGCTCCTTGTGAAGTAGTATTTTGATAATAAATTGGAGTTACAATTTTGTATGAAAAAAACTCATCTTTATTTTCTCTTTCTAGAGAACCCAATAATTTTTTTAAGCGACATTCAACATAATCTCCTCTAAGATTCACACATTCAGAAGGAAGTTCATAAAGCAATTCTAAACCCTTCAAAAAATCTTGGTCATCAAGCCACTCCTAAAGGACAAATATGACTTTATTGTTTGTCAAAAATCGTTTGCCTTCCGAGTGTTTTAGTTTTGGAAATAATTAACAGTCTGATGGTGCTAAATTTGGAGGATAGGGCGGGTGGTCAACAAATTCAAAAGCAATCATTTAATTGTTTGTAGTGCAACCAGCGACTTGTGACCAGATGCATTGTCTTGCAAAAAGCGCACACCTTTGGCCAATTTTCCGCGGCGTTTTTCACAGTTTTTTCGTATTCTATATAGTAGGCCTTTATAAAATGTACCAAAGTTATCCCATCTTTGTCAAAGGAAACTTCAGAAATAGCTTTACCAGCTGACTTTTGATCCCGGAATGTTTTGAGTCTTGGAGACCTGGAATTCTTTCGCTCTTTAGATTACCCTTTAGTCTCTAGGTCATACAGTATTATGCAAATTAATGTGTACAGAGGCAGATTTACGTCAAATATCGTTTATTGAAAGAACAAAATACAAACAGTACTAGTTCATAAATCTTTTAGTATTTAATAGGGCATTGTCCCCATTTGGCTTTTATTACAGCTTTAACTCGTTTTGGCATAAGATAAATTAAGTTTTTGCAATTCTCCTTGATTTTGTAATCTCTAAACCACACCAGAATGACAACCTCAATCATCTTACTTGGTGTTGTACAATCCATTTTTAGCAATCTGGCCTTGCATATAGGCCACAAGTTCTCAATAGGATTACTACCCGGTGAGTTACCAGGACTGTCTAGAAGGGTAATCTTGTTGTCCTTGAAATATTTCACCATCTTTTTGGAAACACGACAGAGTGCTAAATCTTGCTGGAAGATTGGTTCGCCAACTGCTTGAACTTTTTCCAGTTCTCTAGACAAACACGCTTCTAACATCTCTTTACATTATTCACTGTTCATCGTGCTTTCGATAGGTCCCGTTCCCATATATGAGAAACAGCCCCATAACATTTTTTTGGCTGAATCTTTCACTTTCTGTTCCAACCAATCATTTAACTTTTCGTCCACATTTTTTCGCACGAATTTTGATCGGTACCGCTGCACCAAAAACTGTGCCCTATCTGAGAACAAGACATTTCTCCAGTGCTCTTCTGTCCAATGAGCATATTTTTTGCCGACATCAGTCTTTCTTTTTTCATCACAGCTTCCGTCATTTAAGGTCTCACAGCTCTTCTTCGAACGAAGGATATCATGGCCGCGCAACTTGAGATAATTGTTTAACTGTACATGAAACCTGTTATCTAGAGCAGCTGTGAATAAGATACAAATAGTCATGATGGTCGCCAACCGTCGTTTGAAGACGGCACTATAGGAAGAAGCTTTGTTTCCTCCCTTCAAACGGCGCCTGCCAATTTTAGAGCAGTGACTTTTCACTCCAATTCTTAATTTTTCTCTTTATCAATATATTTGTGGACTTGTAGTTGGTTGGATCTCGTGTTTTGAATGACCTTCTTTGTTCCATTAGTTGGACTTACACACTGATGAGGTATAATAAAACCTCTCTTTTGTACATCTAAGTGCTATCGGACATAATGAATGTTAATTATTTTATTTGTTCTTGTTTGATTCTTTTGTGAAAAGTCCACATTAATGGCCAAGTTCACCTGGCGCCAACAGTTGAATAGTCGTGTTGCTGATTTATCCAAGCGGAATGACAGACAAACGTCACAAAATAGTGCTTGAAGTCAACAGTGCCTTCATCAGTCTCCAACCGCTGACATGTATCGGTAGTCGGCAAATGAGTGCTTAAACTCAGCTTATATTGGTTGTTACAGTTTATATCTAAATTACTATATTTTAACAAATACAGATTAAATTATTAATTTTAGTGTTATAATATCGCTGCGCAGCTATATATGATTTGATTTTTCTTATGCATGTACTTTTTGGTGTTGCGTTTTATTTATTTAATAACAAAATAGAATTTTACGTTTTATTTTTTCTTTCCTTTTATTTTATCTTTATTTTGTTTCGATTTAGAGCACCACTCAAGTGCATGAATCATATGTAGAAACCACAACCATAGAACAGGTATCTGGTGGGCCAGATAAAGGTCTTAAGAAAAAGAAAACGAAGAAATCGAGGAAAGAAGAAAAAGAGAATATTTCTGTTGTGAGTGTCCTTTTCTGTTTGTTTTAGTTTGAACTTAATTTTTTTATAGTTTGAAGTAGTTTTGTTTTATTGTTTTGAGTTAATGTCCCGTTATGTTATATTAGTGTCATGTCTTTTCTTTTGTGTGAGTTGCTCTGAGTTGTGGCTTTTTTGCTTCTTTTTTAGTGCGCAAATTCTAATGGAGTATCGTATTACAATGTTAACGTTAAAAGTTTGGTGAGTATAGCTTTTATCACTGAATTCATTTTAACAAAATTCTCTATTAGTTATTCCTTTAGTGTCTTGATAGCATGCTGATCAAACTGGCAACAATGTTCAAGCGTGGTCATACAAAATACAAGTGGTCTTAAAATTACTTATACAGGGTTCTTTAACTGGCCACGCAACAGGAATTTGCATGTAAATTTTTAAATGCTTAATTAATGAGATCCCTGGTTATTTTAGAGCAAAATTGTATTAGACTTTTTTTAAAAACATCACATTAGAAGTCTATTACACTACTTTGTTTTATTTCTCACATCATATTTTTGAAAAAAATCATCAAATCATGGAAAAGAAAACAGTAGTGCCATTCAGAAAATCTAGTAATCTAGGCAGAGAAAGCTCCGAATGTCAAAACTTTGAATAACTACTAATGTCAAAGCTAATCATTGGTCCAAACGACCAATCACAGAATGTGTCGGTTTTGTTGCGATGACAACCAAATATATTGAACCTCGGATTGGTGATTTCGATCAACAGTATTCATAATTTTCAGTTTTGTTGTTAATGCTGAAACTTATCCAAATTTTTAAAAAGGCTGACTCACGTAAAAACATTTTGCAAATTTTGTTTTTGAGGTGTAATGCCATTATTTGTAGCAGAGTTTTTTTAAGAAGAATTCACCCATAAGAAGATGATCACGATTGTAACAAAATTCATTTAAATGTGCGAGAACTAGAATCTCTAAAACCATATAATCAGTTAAGGTTTTTGTGTTTGTATATAGAAGGAGGTAAGTACCCAAAAGAAACCGAACATTTTTTTAAATTTATTTACCTAATTTTTAAGCAAAAATTTCCCTACAAGGTACTCTGCACTAGCACTAGTACACTACAGTCCAATATTTTATCCCATTGCTCAAAGCATCTCTGAAATTCGTCTTCTGTGACGCCTGACAGCGCCTCCGTCGCTTTTTTTCACCTCGGCAATGTCGGCGAAATGTCTGCGCAAACGCTTTCCTTTCATGTATCTTTTCATTGCTCTTTTCATTTCGGAAATAAAAGAAGTGGCAGTAGGCAAGGTCGGGCAGAGGGGTCATGTCATTTTTGGTTAAAAATTAGCATACAAACGGCTTTGTTAACAGGAGCGTTATTATGAGAAAAAAAAAACAGTCACAATGCCACAAATCGGGCCTCTTCCGACGCAAACATTGCGCAATCTTTTCAAAACTTTCAGGGAGAAAGGTTGGGTAACTGTCTGATCCTGTGGGACAAACTTTGAATGGACAACTCTTCTCACAGCGAAAAAACAAATCAGCAGTGTTTTGACGTTGGATTTAACTTACCGAGCTTTTTTTGAGCGAGGCGAACTTTAACGCTTTCATTGTATTGATTGTTGCTTCGTTTCAAGGTCGTAACTGAAGCACCATGATTTGTCACGCGTGATGATCTTGGGGAAAAAGTTTGGATCATTTCGGAACTATTCTTTTAAAGCACAATATACTTCCAGGCGACCTGGCTTTTGTTCAGCAGTCTAGGCACGATTTTGGCAGCCACCCTTTTCATCCCCAAATCTTTTCTTAAATTTCGCTGAACTCAACTCCCAAGTCGCTCCAGGCAGCTTCACCACTTCGTCAATAGTCCTTCGTCGATCTTCCGGGATGATTTTGCGAACATTTTCCTGAAAGGACGACCAGAGCGAGGTTTGTCATCTATTCACATTACCTCTGTTGAAATGGGAAAACCACTGAAACACTTGTGTTTTCCCAATAGCATTATCCTTGTAGGCCGTTTTTAACATTTCATAAGTTTCTGTGTCAGTTTTTTCGAACAAGAAGGAAATCTTTACGTCTGCGCGTTGTTCTCTAGAATCAGCCATTGCAAAAACGACGAGCACACAAAACAACTGTTATTTAAAAAATCACACATGTCTTCTTCAGCGACGACGCTTGGCTTACTGACTCGGGAATGGTAGCTATATACGCTCCAGCGGCAGAACGCGGCACTACAAAACTCTGTCCACCACAACATCAGTTCGGTTTCTTTTGGTTACTCCGTCGTACACAACTACAGGGTGTCAGCGGAAACATTAGACAGTCCATGATAGTCACACTTTTTAAGTTATAAGGATCAAATGACGTCATAGACACGTGTGAACGCAACTTTTCGAATATACATTCGCGTCATTTTTGCTTTCTCCGGAATTGACGATAACTTTGACGAATAATAAAACTATAAAAAATATACAACACCCTGTATATTTTTTATAGTTTCGGAATCAGTAGACGATACTGACTGCGATTAAACTGTTCTCCAAAGTTTCTCAGCCATCTTGTTTTTTTTAATCTATAGTAATATTTGCATATAGAGTGAGTTAGTTGTACTCAAATCGATACAGCGATGTTTTCATTCATGGAAAAATGCTTTTTCGAATCTTTTTTTATTATCTAAGTTCTGACCACGGAGTAAAGTCGAGGAAATCACAAATGTTGGAAAGCGAATGTAAAATTGTCTGCTAGATGCATTATGGCATACTGATGAGCTCTAATAAGAACGAAACCGGTATGTGTTTTTTATAATGGCGAAGTGCACCTATCAACAACTTTTACGTTTAATTCATTTTATGGCAACAATACTTGGTAAATGTCTCAAAAATATTTTGACACTCTTTTAAGGCAATGTTTTGATTTTACTGTTATTCTCAGTGAACACAAAATATACTGATTTAAAAAAAAATCCGATCACCTAAGAGTTGATCAATTTTAATAAAAATTATACATAATGTGTGTTTAATCAAACTTAATAAATGTTAATAAAAATATTAAAAATAACAGTTATTTAATAATTAATGGGCCTGCCACGGTTTCTTATGCATACGATAACTCATCCAGGCATGCTTGAAATTAAATGATTTATGGTATACTGAGGAATGTCATCCCAGACTTCTTGAGTTCGGTGACGAAGGTCAACTAGGTTATTTGGTGGTTGGGTTAAATTACCCAGTTGATTGCCATTCATATCTCACACATGTTCGATCGCTGACAAGTTTGGGGAGCGCGAAGGCGATGGAAGCAGGGTTGCGTAATTTTCTTGTAAGAACCTTGTAGTAACCCTTGTTTGTATAAGGACGTGAGTTGGCTTGTTGAAATCAACCCTCGCAGGTATGGCAGTGCAACAACCTGCAATACGTTTGTATGTAATCATTTGCATTAAAATTTCTGTCAATAAAAACTAGAGGTGACCTGCTACCGTATGTTATCGCACCCCATACCATCACCCCCGAGTAAGGACCGTATGCCGTTCCACAGCAAATTCTAAACCTCTGCGTTCTCCACGTAATCGTCTTACCCTTGTGGGACCAAAAGAGAATGGGGACTCGTCAGAGGACACAACATGATTCCATTCACTATCCCAATTTGATATGACGTTACACCACTCAAGCCGAGTACCACGAAGCCGAGGTGTCAGTGGGAGACATAAAAATGGTCTATACGTATAAAGCCCAAAAGCGCATATTCTGCGATATATCGCTGCCATAGATAGCATTTCCAATCGACCGTGTTGTGGAAACTGTCTTGTAAAGCCGAAATCCTCGGATTCACGAACTTCCCGTGCTGAAATGGCTCGAGGTCATCCGCATCAATGACGACGGTTATGGATTCCTTCTTCAGCCCACTTGAAATCAGTGTAACACCGTTAACACACTGCGTCCTATGCCATCGGAAATTTGTCTGATTGAAAACCGGCATCCCGCATACCAATAATGCGCCCCCTTTCGAATTCACTTCTTCTTCTTCTTCAGCGTGAACTCATCTAGTGGCGGATATAGGCCTGTTCTAATTTCTTCCATGCTTCTCCGTCACAGCGTCAATCCATCTTTTTTGGGGTATTCCCACACTTCTTTTTATCTGCCTTGGTCTTCAACAAACCACACTTTGTGTCCACCTATCCGTGCTTTGTCTAGCTATGTGACCAACCCACCACCATTTGAGACACCACCCTCTCCATAATATCCATTATTTTACTTTTGTTCCGAGTTTCGCTCTTTCGTATTTTGTCCCTCAATGTAATCCTCAACATAATCCTTTCCATGGCTCTCTGTGCGTCCCAGAATTTATCTGATGCTTTCTTTGTTATGGCCATAGTTTACAGACCGTGTGTAAGCACTGGCAGTATGCAGCTATTATACGTTTCGTTTTTCAAGTGTAATGTTACTTCCCTATCCTTAAAGATGTAGTTTAGTTTCCCAAACGCTATCCATTCCAAATGAATCCCACGTTTAATCTCTGCACTCTGATTTTCGTTGCCAATTGTAATTCTATGTCCGAGATATATATGTATAGTCTGTTATTCTATCTGTGATGGTATGATCGATTGTGATTTCACACTCGCTGCAACTGATAATTTTGGTCTTCGTCGACAGTCTATTTGCTCGTTTTTTTTTTTTAAATTTAAGTCGTTCAGCATATTACCTAGCTATTGAACATATGTACTTACGAGTATTATGTCGTCAGCGAACCGTAAATGGTTTAGGCGTGTTCCATCGATGTTTATACCCTTCCATTCTCAAGGCAGCTGTTTAAAGATGTTCTCCAGGGCTAGCGTAAATAATTTGGGAGATATTGTATCTCCTTGTCGCACGCCTTTGCCTAGCTTTATTATCTCCATTTTGAGGTCGTCTTCTATTTTCCCAGGTTTCAATGCTGTCAAAAACTGTATGGTAGTCAACAAATGCCAAGTGCATAGGAATGTTGTACTCTGTTGTCTTTTCTATAAGTGTCTTAACTGTCTGTAAATGGTCGACGGTACAAAAGCCTCCTCGAAACGCAGCTTGCTCTCCTGGCTGATACGAGTCTAACTTTATTGTTATTCGGTTTGGTATAATTCTCGCAAAGCGTTTATGTAGGTGTGATAGTAAGCTTATGGGTCTATAGTTTTCTACGTTTGCGTTCGTCTCCTTTCTTGAGTACAAGAATAACTTCGGCGTCTTTCCAGGGCTCGAGTATTTTCACTTAAATGAGTGTAATTGTTCTGTAAACGGCGCCTGGGCATATTGACTTAATAGATTGAGCACAAATCGCGACGAAATATTGCTTCAAACTGAAGGAACGTAAATGTAAAGAGATAATTTTTTGATAGAACAAAATTGTACACACCTGTTAAATTTTTTGTCCATTATGTTATAATTTCTTATCAGAGGCAAAACAGAGTAGTATAGAGAATTTGATTGCAATTGGTCGACTCTTACTGGGTGTTCTGATTTTTTTGAAAGTCAGTATACATTGATTATAAATAGATATATAATTCCTACTATAAATATTGATTTGCGTTCACAGTTTGATTAGCATTCTATATCTTTCATTTATTATTATTTAAATGTGCATGATTTAGCTTTTAACCTGCTCTTGTTTTGTTCCTATCAGTGTAGAAGTTTTGGAGACTTAACAAAAATTGAGGATGATCGTAACTGTAACAGACGACATAGCTTTATATCAACTAATGATAGAGTGGTAAGCAGAAAGTACTTCATAACATTTACTTACATACACATTTTACATGCCCTTAGAAAGACCCTAAAATGTAAAAACACTTAAAACGCACAATCCGGATATAAAAAAAATTGTGCTGCAAATTTAATCATAACTTCCACATAGCTGTGATAATCTACTGTCCCCAGAAAGACGTTCCCATGAAATGAATTCAGGGTCCATGACTTGACCACAAAGAAAATATTCGTATTCATGTACCCATAAAGTTCTAAAACGTTATACGTTTTACCGAAAAAATTAAAATTTTCACCAAATCACCCCTCATTTATCCGCTACCCCCTGAAGCGATCTTACTCAAAAACAATTTGAAGAGTTCCGTTGTCTGGTGTACCAAATGTGAAGATGATATCTCAATTGGTTCGAAAGTTACTGAACTTACTAACGGACAGGCGTACAGGCCGACCGACTGACAAACAAACAAAAAATTCGATCCAGGTTCAAGTTTTCTAGATGTTTTGAGACTTGTTACTCCGTTTTAGCAAAAAAAAGACTATATTTCTGTCACCGATGTTCCACCCCTGCACATTCTACCCCTAATTTAATTTCAGCACATAACACCAGATATTTGATGAAATTGAAAGCTTTCTAATGAAAAAATCCTAAAACGTTATGTTACTCGAGAAAAAAGGTGAATCTTCACAAAATCACCCCCATCCATCAATCCTAACCGTTCGGTTGTTGGGTGCTAACCGTGTACCAAATTTGAAGACGATATCTCAATTCATTCTAAAGTTATCGTGGCTACTAACAGACCGACAGACAAAAAAATCGTTCCCCAGTCATATTTTCTGTACGTTTTGACACTTTTAACGGCGTTTAAGCGATTTTTTTTTAATTTCTCTCACCGATACCATTTTTCCCCTCAGGGCTCGTCCGCGGCTTTGCCGCCCGATAGCACTGCAACTTTTGGCTTATTGTGCATGCCCTTAGTCTTTTTACTCCACCCATTCCAAAATCACTGTGCCTTGAACTAGTCTGCGTGAAGTTTTATAATGCTCTGCCTCCGGTCTAGACTGACTGTAGATCAGTTGTCTTTTGCGGTCCAGAGCTTTGCACTCGCACAATATGTTGATTCCTCCCCTTCGCCGCAGAGTGTACATGCGAGGTCCCCCTCGAACCGCCCAATTTTTTGCAGGTGTTTCTTGACGTCCATGTGTCCCGTCAAGAGACCTGTTATGTTTCTGAGCTGTCTCCTGCTAAGATTTAGCAGCTTCACAGCTCTCTTTGAACTGGGTTCGTCAATTATTGACTTCCCATGTCTGAGCCCTGGACAGTCTGCCCAGTACACCTTGTGTTGGTTTCTGACCCAGGACTTAATGGCTCCCCTGGCAGTGCTCTTTGTCACGCCCAGAGCCGGTTCTGCATATTCTACCCCTAATTTAATTTCAGCACAGAATACCAGATGTTTGATGATATTGAAAGCTTTCTAATGAACAAACCCTAAAACGTTATGTTACTCGAGTTTTAACGAAAAAATGTCAATTTTCACAAAATCACCCCCATTCATCAATCTTAACCGTTTGGTTGTCTAATGCTAACCGTGTACCAAATTTGAAGACGATATCTGAATTCATTCTAAAGTTATCGTGGCTACTAACAGACAGACCGACAGACAAAAAAATTCGTTCCCCAATCATGTTTTCTATATGTTTTGACACTTTTTACGACGTTTAAGCGATTTTTTTTTTTGGAATTTCTCTCACCGATACCATTTTCCCCCTCAGGGCTCGTTCGCGGCTTTGCCGCCCCGATAGCACTGCAACCTTTGGCTTATTGTGCATGCCCTTAGTCTTTTTACTCCATCCATTCCAAAATCACTGTGCCTTGAACTAGTCTGCATAGCGATTGGTAGGGTGAAGTTTTATAATGCTCTGCCTCCGGTCTAGACTGACCGTAGATCAGTTATCTTTGGCGGTCCAGAGCTTTACACTCGCACAATATGTGCTGGTCTGATTCCTCCCACTTGCCGAAGAGACTGCATGTGAGGTCCCGCTCGAACCGCCTCATTTTATGCAGGTGTTTCTTGGCGGCCATGTGTCCCGTCAAGAGACCTGTTATGTTTCTGAGCTGTCCTCTGCTAAGATTTAGCAGCTCCATAACTCTCTTTGAACTGGGTTCGTCAATTATTGACTTCCCATGTCTGAGCCCTGGACAATCTGTCCAGTACACCTTGTGTTGGTTTCTGACCCAGGACTTAAAGGCTCCCCTGGCAGTGCTCTTTGTCACGCCCAGAGCCGGTTCTGTATATTCTACTCCTAATTTAATTTCGGCACAGAATACCAGATGTTTGATGAAATTGAAAGCTTTCTAATGAACAAACCCTAAAACGTTATGTTACTCGAGTTTTAACGAAAAAATGTCAATTTTCACAAAATCACCCCCATATATCAATCCTAACCGTTCGGTTGTTGGGTGCTAACTGTGTACCACATTTGAAGACGATATCTCAATGTATTCTAAAGTTATCGTGGCTACTGACATACAGACCGACAGACAAAAAAAATCGTTCCCCAATCATGTTTTCTATATGTTTTGACACTTTTTACGACTTTTAAGCGATTTTTTTTATTTCTCTCGCCGATACCATACTTCCACACGTGTTGACGATGGGGACGTAATAATTAATTTTACCTAAATCTTAGTTGACTTGTTGTCTATCTAAGAAAAGTTAAACAATACAGCATGGTCCAAAAGTAATGGTACAGAGAGCAGCAGTATCAAAATATTACGATGTAGCTAAACTCACCTGAGTCCAAAAGTAAGAATTAAAAGAAATACAGTGTGTTAAGGTGAGAAATTGCATTTTTCTTTTTCCTGATATTTACAAAAGTATGTGATGTATTGTTTTGAAAAGGGGCACGTGTGAGTTTTTATAATAATAAAAGGTAATCAATACCCAACTTGGCTCTAACGGATAGAGGGAGCTGTTTGCGGTACCCTTCAAATCAAATACTTACAAATACCAGACCACGTTTTAGACGGTTGCCGGCTTACATCTCTAACCGTATCTATCCTTGGTTTTATACGACAATCACTGTGGCACAAAATGCAAAATTAAACATTTTCGTAGTGCAGGAGAGAGCAACAACGTTTTATCGTGGAGAAACTATACCATTTTCTTTGCATCCAGTAATTTAATGTATTTGTTTGCGAACTGTAAATTGTCAAACGGTAATAATAATCCGAACACCTGGAATAGCCCATATTAAAACTTTTTAGAGCCTTATCAAAGACTTATTTTTAGGAATACTAAAAAGTAGCACATGCTTCAGTTTCAAAGGTCGATTTCTACGAGGGTAGATCAAATATAAACGATAGTTTTTGTAAGCTGCACAAAAACCACGTGCATATTATTATTTTTGACCCACTCGGTTTGGAAATGTAGTTCCTCAGCGTATCGGAAGCTTTATATACTGTCGTCATAAAATGAAGGTTGTGTCAGTAGCTAATTGCGTACGAAGCGCTCTGTCTCTTTGGCTGGCTTTGGATGAAAATCGCAAAGCGATAGTTTACGACTGTGGCGAGGGTGTTCTAGTGGTGCCCAATGCACTTGGTCTGATGTTTGGCGCGTGGGGGCTGCCATATGAGTTCTAGAGCCGTTATGAAAAATAATCACTTCTCGCATTGGTCGGTCCCATGTTTTACGGTGATAAGAAAGTCTAACCTCACGCAAAATACCGCATTGATGACGCGACGTTCGTGCAAAAAAAACAAGGTGTAAAATTCCACGCCTGTCAAAAAACACAATCGCAAGCACCTTGCCAACTGACATCTGAGTCTTGGCGTTTATTAGGACTGTCTCGCCCTTCCTTCGCTATTCCATTGTAGCTTGTTTCGACTGGACGTGTAGGTTTGTATCCACATTTCATCACTAGTACGATACAATTTAAAATGCTCCCCCTTCTTCTGAAAACCGTGCTGAGAGCCACGTACAGATTTGCGAACGTGCCAACTTTTGTTCTGTAGTTAACAGACGAGAAACCCCCCTGGCTAAACATTTCACGGAACCCCCAAGTCTTTTGTGATGATGGCTTGAGTGCTTCCACAACTTATCGGAACCTCAGCCAAAATTTTATTAACCGTCAAAGGTCGGTTGTCTTCAATAAGAACGACGTGGATGACGATCTTGTCTCTCATTTTCGATTTCTTTACGGTCTTTACTAAAGTTCTTGTACATGAGGCTTTGACAGAGTTGCATTCACGAACTATGCCGTCGATTTTTAAAAGAATTCGGCCGGTGTAACGGTTTTAAATATTTAATTACGATGCTTTGCGCAACTGAGGTGTGAACTTTTCGCTCAGACATCGTGAACCGCACTACCGTATGCATCCAGCTAGACCCATCAACTGCGCTCCAAGCTTCTCAGATCCCAGCACAACATACCTAAAGGGGGTCAACCACTAACGGATATTTTAGCGCTTTGGGAGTTGATTGTTTTATTATTTTTTAATTACAGTAAATAGTTCATATGCAAAATCTGTATGCCCTAAAACCCCAACCGTTTTTTTTTACTATTTATTGACGCTCCAATCAATTGTTGTTTATTTTAATTATCAAACGAGGAATTTTCCTAATGAATATTTTACCAGATCTAGACCGGGATCCGAAAATGTTATACAACCGGACACTGACTGAGTTCGACGGTGTTTAATTTCAGTTAGGTTACGCCGCGTAGGTACATTTTGAATCTGAACCGCCTATACGGCACTAATCTTCTTTGAATTGGTATAGAATCTTAATTTTCAAAAGAAAAGCTTTTCTTATTTCTGGTCTGTATGGTGAAATGTACCATTCAAGCTTGTGAATGCAGCAATATGGTTATAATGTTTCTGTATTTTTTAAATTATACCTCCATGTCCTTTGTTGCATTGGAGAATTGAAGTTCACCCTGTTAACTATTGGTGTCAAAAACAGTAACTAACCATCAAGTAGCTAAAAGTTGTTTGACAAATAATTGTTTACCGCCCTAGGAATCATTAAAGAAGGTTTGTTATATTTTATAATACTTTCAAATTTCAAGAAACTCAAAAAATAAATTTACCATCGAGAAAAATTAAAAATGTCACCTTAGAGTGTTATTGGTGCATCCACCTTATGGAAAATCTGTATCCTCTAAAACCACAACCGTTTTTTTTTACTATTTATTGACCTTCCCATCAATTATTGATGTTAAGTTTATCTGAAGTATTAGACGAGGAATTTTTATAATGAAAATTTTACCAGATCCAGACGGGATCTGAATACATTTTAAGGGCATAAATAGAGTAAACAACTGTACTAATTCCATTTAACACACTAACGCCTGACTGCGAGCATTTAATAACCAACCATAATATTTTTCCCATTTAGCGAGCTAAATCACTGTCAGATGTAACGCTAAGCTATTCCTATAAACCCATCGAAAACGTATTTGGAGGAGTTTCAGTAAGAGCATTGGTAAGCTTTCCATGTTTTGTCCGTTGGTTGCAAACATTCGGAAACTCATTAAAGCCAGAAGCTTAAAATATGCTTTACAAATAATGTGTCACCCGATTATCCCTGCGGCTGATAATGCATTCAAAAACATCTTATGTATTATTCTTGATAAAAAATGCTTCTTAGAACAGCTTAATTATCGTTCCAAATATAGAAGATTAAAAATAATCTTAAATCGGGTCATATTTATGTAATGAATTTTTTTGATGTACTATATGTCCTGGAAATTTTGGCAGACATTTTTAAAACACTTTGTGTGTGTATATATATATATATATATATATATATATATATATATATATATATATATATATATATATATATATATATATATATATATATATATATATATATATATATATATGTATATATATATATGTATATATATATTAATATATATATATATATATATATATATATATATATATATATATATATATATATATATATATATATATAGGGTGGCGCATTGAAAACTAAACAGACCGATTTGCGTCCAGAGATTTTTTTTTAAAGAAACGTTGAAACACGTCAATTTTAATATTGAGGGGGCCATGCTTTGACATAAAACTCAACCTTGTCACATCAACCGCTTAAGGATGGTGATAACAACCCTTATATTTTAAATAGGGAACATGGGTCGAGTGTTACATCATTTGAAAGCTCTTTCTTTTCTTAATTCAGCACACTAATTTTTTGGAAGTTATATCAACTTGTTTAAAAATTATTCACAGTTGAAGATGCAAAAACGCATTTCACTCATTCCAATAAGAAATGTGCTGATAGTCAATGTTTTGTTGGTGTGTAAACAAAAAATTGACTATCAGAACATTTCTTATCGGAATGAGAGAAATGCGGTTTATTATTTCAGTTTATCGGTCGGTTTGATACTTGATAGTACTACCGAAAATTAATTTCACAATGGTGTATTCTGTAGAAGAAAGAGTTGAAATATTACTCTTTTTTCAAAAAACGATGACTGTGCCAACCGAACCGCAAATTTGTTTAATGAACGACATCCGAACAGACATGTTAACATAAAATACATTTTGGAGTTAGTTGCAACGTTTCAACAAAGTAGTTCAGTAGCCAATAAAAAACGGGATCCTGAACCTGAATTTCCGGTTAGAAATGAGACTACTGAGATTGAAGTTTTAGGGCAAATTGCTGCAGAGCCAACTTTGAGCACGATAAAATTGGCCACTGTTTCAAACATCAAAAAAAGAACTATTCAGCGAATATTCAAGCATCATAAATTTCACCTGTATAAAAGTACAAAAACTGAATGAAGATAGTTTTGATCGGCGGCTGGAGTTTTGTGAAGTTATGCTTGCACGAATAGCTGATAACGGGAACTTCCTGTTCAATATCTGTTTTTCAGACGAGTGTACGTTTTTATTAGTGAATTTTCGTAGAAAAAATTCACTAATGGGGAGATCCCGACTTTTGAATTTTGAAAAAATTTTTGCAAATGAGCGCGATCTAGGACCCCTAGAACCCATATCCGGGGTCAGTTTCAATTTTTATATGTTTATATATATATATTATATATATATATATATATATATATATATATATATATATATATATATATATATATATATATATATATATATATATATATATATATATATATATATATGTATCACACCGATAACTCAAAAAATAATAGGCCTATTTTGATAAAATTTGGCATGTACCTTTCTTTTGTAAATGGCTTGGATAAGTTCGTTAGTCAGGAAAATCGGATGAGGTTTTCCGGGAAAATTTTGAGTTTTCATTCGAAAAAAATTCTTATCTCAAAAAGTAATAAGCCGATTTAAATAAAATTTGGCATGTACCTTCCTTTTGTAAATGGCTTTGACAAGTTTGTTAGTCAGGAAAATCGAACAAGGTTTTCTAGGAAAATTTTGAGTTTTCATTCGAAAAAAATTTTTATCTCAAAGAATAATGGGCAGATTTTGATATAATTTGGCATGTACCTTCCTTTTGTAAGTGGCTTTGATAAGTTCGTTAATCAGAAAAATCGGACGAGGTTTTCTGAAAAAATTTTGAGTTTTCATTCGAAAAAAATTTTTATCTTAAAAAATAAAAAGTCTATGATAACCAAATTTGGTAGGTAGGTTTACGATATAAAAAGTAAACTATACACGAAAATTTAGATTTCTATGTTACAAGAAAAAAAAGTTATAATAAAATGTTTTGTGCAAGATCAATTCTATGAAAATTCACTACCATAACGCACTTGCTGCGTCCAGGCTTTTAAACTCTACAGTCAATCGTAATAATTGTCGTTATTGGGCAGATAATAATCCAAAAAATTTTTACCAAGTCCACACTCAAACTCCACAAAAATTGAATGTATGGACTGGCATTTTTGGAGACCGTTTAATCGGACCAACTTTTCTTGATGGCAATTTGAGTGGCGAAACGTATTTGAAGTTACTAGAATATATCGTTTACCCTCTACTAATTGACATTGTTGAAAATGATGATCGCTATCAAGAAAATCAATTAGTGTTTCAACAATATGGAGCTCCTCCGCATTTTTCACAACGTGTTATGGAGTTTTTAAACAGAGAGTTTCCAGAGCAATGGATTAGGCGTAGAGGTGCTATTGAGTGGCCCCCTGGATCACCGGATTTAACCCCTTTAGACTTCTTTCTATGGGGCCATTTAAAGAGTAGAATTTACTCAACAGAACCGGAGACTCTGGAAGAATTACGACGACGCATTGTTGAAGAATGTCGTCTAATAACTCCACAAATGCTCCAGAATGTCAGAGCTCGTTGTAAACAAAATTTGTACTTTTGTATAGAAACTGGTGGTCAACAATTTGAACACTTACTTAACTAAATAAACATTTTTGAACGTTTGGTTTTGTTTTTTAGTTTTTTTTTAACGAAAAATTTACTAATTAGTGCATTTCTTATCACAATGAATGAAATACGTTCTTGCAACTCCAACTGTGAATAATTTTTAAACGAGTTGATAAAACTTCCAAAAAAATTAGTGTGCTGAATTCAGAAAAGAAACACCTTTCAAATGATGTAACACTTCACCCATGTTCCCTTTTTAAATTATAAGGGTTGTTATCACCACCCTTAAGGGGTTGATGTGACAAAGTTGAGTTTTATGTCAAAACATGCCCCCCTCAATATTAAAATGTGTGTCAGCGTTTCTTGAAAAAAAATTCTCTGGGCGCAAATCGGTCTGTTTCGTTTTTAATGCGCCACCTGTGTATATATATATATATATATATATATATATATATATATATATATATATATATATATATATATATATATATACGGAAGGTAGCGTCCTTTTGTAAACAGCTTACATAAGTTTGTTAGCCAGGCAAATCGGATCAGTTTTTCCTGGAAAATGTTGGATTTTCTTTCGGAAAATTTTTGTATTCCCGAAAATAACAAATCCAAGCAAACAACCAAATTTAGCACACAGGTTTCTATTGTATAACGTTTACTATATACCAAAACTCGAGTTAACAGGAACAAATTATAAGCATTTGATGAAAAAGATTCCGTGATTTGAATTATTTTTATGAAAATAGCCTCCATAACTGCGTCCAGACTTTTTTAATTACTTGAATTTTATCCCCCTACAAGGTTCCAAGTTGTGTCAACATATGCGTTCACCAGTCCCGTTGTGTTTCTGCTGCAACTCAATTGTTGCTGATTTGTCAATTCGGAATGACGGACAAACGTCACAAAATAGTGCTTGAAGTCAAAGGTGCGTTCATCAGTCTCCAACCGCTGAATGTATGGGTAGTCAGCAGGTGAGCGTTTAAACTCAGCTGTTGCGTCACAAAATAGTGCTTGAAGTCAGCAGTGCGTTCATTAGTCTCCAACCGCCGAAATGTATCAATAGTCAGCAGATGAGTGCTTATACTTAGCTATTGGTGCCTGCTGAACTCAGCTTATGATTCCATTCGACATAAAATACCTTGGATGGGTTTTCCGGGTTGTTAAATTCGTAGTTGGCCCTGCAGTATGGTAGACGCTTGTTATAATTTTTGATCCGATTCGAGTTAAAATCTGTGTCGGAAGTTTTCGAGATCAAGTATGAAAATTTTGTTGGTTTTTTTAACATAAAACCATGTTTTTAACCCGTTAAAATGTATGAAACATCATTATCCGCTTACGAGTAAGTCATAGGAAAATATATATTTTTGAATGCATTACAGCCATTGGAATATCGAGGTATCAGCTACAAGGTAAGCGTCAAAATTTTCTGGCTTGGCACAGATCCAGGGTATCGCAGTGCGTCCAAATTTGGTAAGACATTTGGTTTAAGTCTTATCAGCTTTGGAAAAAACAAAAATTAATTTTGTCAGTTCGGTGTTTTTTAAGAACTGACACCTGTTTACCTCGATGTCAGAAGTCACCAAAATTGAATATAGAGCAGTTATTAGATTCCTTACTCCTGAAAGTCTTTCACCTCAAAGCAATAAAGATTGGCTGGATGGGGTGTACGGGGAAAATTCTCCGTCTTATTCTGTAGTAAAAGTTTGGTCAAAACGGTTTCGAATGGGACAGGAATCCTCAGAAGATGACGCAAGAACAGAAGTAACGGTGGAAGTGGTGACTAACAACAATATTGCCTTTGTTGAGGATATCCCATTAAGCGATCGAGGCTTCAAAGTGAAAGACCTATCAAAAATGCCGGTCAGATACAAGAGTTCGCCGAATCTTCTACGAGCATTTAGGCATGCACAAAGTTACTGCAAGGTTGGTCCTCAAACATCTTTCAGCAGTTCAGCGCCAGCGTCGAATCTGCCCGACCTTTGTGGAGAAAACTGTGTGAACCTGTTGAAGACAATTGTCACAGGTGATGAAACTGTGTGTTTGTGTGTTTTGTTTCTTTAACGTCGGCCTATTTCCGCGACTATGGCCAATCACCGACGCCAGGGGGCAGTTTCACCTCACTATCCTGGAAATTTTGCCGAACTCCTGCCTTTCTGTAAGGACGGTAGGGATGTTTAACGTGCCCAACATCGCATGGACACAGGACCGACGGCTTTACGCCCCCTCCGAAGGGCGGAACGTGCAGACATTCAACTTCCTCAAATACAATGTCAGAACCTCGGTTGATGTTAATTTTACAGTTTGTACTGAAAAAGTGAAAGGAGTACCCTGGGATCGAACCCAGTACCCTTCGGTTCAGAGGCACAGGTTCTTACCCCTGAACCACTGAGGTTCTTGGGGATCAAACTACTAGGATCCTTTGTGCAAAATGGAGTTGATGGCGTAAATAATAAGCACCACCAAGAAAATTCACGGTCTGTCAGTCGACCAAAAAGTGATGGCTACGATTTTTTGGGATTGTGAGAGTATTCTTCCCATATACTTTAAAGAGCGCAACACCACAGTCAACAGGGCATATTATGCAACACTCTTGCATAAATGACTACAAAATATTCGGGAGAAAAGACGTGGGAATTTTACCAGAAGCGTGCCTTTGCTTCATGACAATGCACCCGTGCACACATCTGGAATTACACAAGCCGCAATTCGCGACTGCGGTTTCGAAGAAATTGATCACCCTCCATATAGTCCAGATATGACCCCCATTGACTATTATCTATTTGGAAATTAAAAAAAGGACCTTCGCGGGCTCTATTTCAGTGACGAAGTATATGTGAAAGCTGCATTTTGGGCATATTTTTGAAGACAAACCGAAAGAATATTTTTGTAGGGGTATCGAATTGTTGCTGAAACAATGTAGTAAGTGCATTGGTGTTATAGCGGGAACTATATTTAAAAATAAAATTTTATTGTACATCTACGCCGCTGCTTTCGTAGTCAAGCCGAGGAATTTTGACGATTACCTCGTATATTTCCTTATCCCTACATAGCTTTTGTAATATTTGATCCTTCATGCGCTTTCGACACTGTTTTGTAAAAGGTTTCTTTTGCTTGTTTGCAACCAACTTAATGTTCATACGTAATTAGTCCATTGTCCCTGTATGTGCTAACTATAGTTTTTTGCATGTTCGCATGGCCATTAAAATAATAACCTGGTAGAGAGATAAGTTTAACATGAATTGTGGCGATTGCAGTAAATGTATCAGCGGGTGTAAAAGTAGCTGTAGATCAAAGAGACTAGACTTGGTAAGTTATGGTGTGGTCAGATATTAACTCAACTCTATGTATCTATGTACTTTTTATTTGTCTCTAGATACTGGATGATTACTTTTGGTAAAATATTTTAAAATAATCTGTATTAAATCCCATAAAAACTGCTGATTAGTTTTTGTTCTTTTTATAGAAATCCAGTTTCAATAAGTTTGATGCACTCCAAAAGAAGAATCTTTTGCATGTCAGATCTTCAGATTCAACAAAGGCACAGGAAAAATTTAACGTATGTATTTGTTTGTTTAATTTTTATTTATTTCATTTTCACGCCGATTAAACACAAGCTAGAAAGTAAATTAGCAAACAACAATTTTTCCTAACAATTTTTCTTCTAACGGATTTTCAGAAATAAGTTTAAACAGTCTATATTTTTTAAACCGATATTTGGCTGTATGATAATGTAACAGGCAATCGGTTATAACAAAATTGGTGTTTTAAATTTCACCCATCAAATCCAGCTTCCTGCAGAAGTCTATCTTTTTGAGGGGGCAAGTTGGTTTGGCGGGGTCCTTTAGGTGTTTTTTCCGCCCGCTGTTGAGGTGTGCTACCATCCAAGTCGCTTGCCCGTTTCCAAGCTTACGGAGAGGTAGCCTATTTCTGAGTTCATCTGGACCCGACCCTTCAATGTTTGACTCGAAGCGGTATCATGTGGAGTCCCGCTCTCGAGCAGGGTGTAAGTAAGATCGTTTGCCCATTTCGAAGCTCACAGTGGACGCTTCAACCTCCAGGTGTAATCCACCCCTCAGATATCTCATCTCTCCTCCTGGTTCATCTAGACCCGACACCCGCCAGTACTCGAGACTTTAGGCGATATTCGACGGAGTGGTGCCCCGAGCGTTACCTAAGCGAGGTCGTTTGCCAGTTTCGAAGCACACAGTGTATGCCTCAACCTCCAGATGCGTATCAGCCCTCCCCGGGTTCGTTTGTACCCGACACCCGCCAGCGCTTGAGCCAAGGCGGCATCACTTGAAATCTTGCTCCCGAGTAACATGCAACATGTTCTCAGAAAATGCGCACCAGAACTTGCTCCTGTCCTGACTCGTCTGTTTCAGACATCTTACAATAGAGGCATATTCCCTAGTAACTGAAAAACTGCTCGAGTACAACCCGTCCCCAAGAAAGGATCCAAAGCGCTTCCTAACAACTACAGACCTATTCCTCTCCTCTCAGTCGTCTCTAAAGTGATGGAAAAGTATATAAACACCGAATTACTAAAATTTCTTGAAAAACGCAGTCTAATCCACGACAGGCAGTATGGATTCCGTCAGCGCAGATCAACTGCTGACCTCCTTTCCTTTGTCACCCATTCTTGGAACAAGTCTATGGAACTACACGGTGAATCCCAGATTGTCGCTCTAGACATATCCAAAGCATTCGATCAGGTCTGGCACGCAGCGCTGCTTAATAAACTTCCGGCCTATGGCCTACCACCCAAACTCTGTACCTGGTCAGCAAATTTCCTCTCCAACCGGAGCATTTCTGTTGTCGTCGATGGTCATTCCTCTAAACTGTATCCAATTAATGCAGGAGTCCCTCAGGGTTCAGCTTTAGCTCCTACTTTGTTTCTTCTCCACATCAATGACCTCCTCTCTAGCACATCCAACCCAGTTCACAGTTACGCGGACGACCACACCCTCCACTCAAATATACAATATTCTAAGCCTGTCTCTTTAGCCCAATGAGATGATAATCGCAGACTCATGGAGGGTTGTGTCTCTGTGGATCTCCAAACAATATTAGACTGGGGAAGTAGAAGTCTTGTACAATTCAACTCCACCAAATCTGTCTTGTTTTCTATCGCATAAGAGATACACCAGCCCTAGACCCATCACAATGAACAACCGAATTATTCAAAGTAATGAGTCCTTTTCACTTGATGACATTTCTGTGGATCGAAATCTCAATTGGCACCAACATGTCATATCAATTGCAGAAGTGGCTGCTAAGAAATTAGGTTTCCTCTTCCGGGCTCGCAAATACTTTTTACCAGCTAATCTATATACCTTATATACTTCACAAATAAGGCCAAACCTCGAATACTGCTCCCACATCTGGGGTCCCGCTGCCGCTTCTACACTCGCTATCCTGGACTCCATTCAGAAGAGAGCTATACATCTCATCGGTGACTACCCTCACCTAAAAGCTGCCATCCCTTGCCCACCAACGTGCCGTTGGTGACCTCCCCCCCCCCCTCCTCTCTCTCTCTCTCTTTTATAAATATCTTCAAGGGCACTGCTCAGAGGAGCATTCTTCCATAGTTCCTCCAGCTGCTGCCTCCAACAGATCTACCAGGGGAACAAAGCGAATGCACCCTTTTACTGTCCAGGTCACCAGACATAGAACATCTTGTTATGCCCGCTCTTTTGTCCCGAAGACTTCCAAGTTGTGGAATTCCTTGCCGGCACATGTTTTTCCTTCTCCGAACCTCCCAAACCTTCAAGTCCAGAATTAACAAGTTGCCTATTTCCTCCTTGTCGACACCCACGGTACGATATTATTTGGGCTGTAAGCCCTAGTGGTGTGTTGTTGAAATATAAAAAAAGCTAGGTCGTTTATCCGCTCCAAAGCTCACAGTGGGATCCTCAGCCCCTGGGTGTACATCACTCACTAGGGATCTCAACCTCCCTCGGGGTTCGTAAGTAATGTAACGAAAAGCACGACAACAATAATTGGCTTAGTTACGAGCATTTTCAGGTTAGAGCTTAAATGAGCCTACTTTGGATACAAGCCGTTTTTAATTCAGTTCTTTTAACGGCAATTTTTGACCTATACAGACGATAAACAATTTTTAGTATTTCAGTGAAAGGCTTCTGATCCAGACAATACATTTATTATTAAAACCCTATGCGTTTCGGCTACTGTGGATGGCTACTAGGTAGCCGAAACGTGTAGGGTTTTAACAATAAATTTACTGTCTGGATCGGGAGCCTTTAATTGAGTATTTGATTATGTCTATCCCAGACCATGTGACGTTTAGGAATGAAAATGCAATTCTTTTTTCTTCATCAGAGGGGAAATACATCATGTACGCCCAGGCACATATAGGACGACTGCCATGGATGTGCCTACCGACTAAAACCCCTCCTCTCACAGCCATACATGCACAGTGGAACTACCTCTCAGTATACTTCACCACACACTACCACAGTCTATTACTCCTCTATCGCTTTTTTGGTAAATTTTTATTTTAAATAATTCACTAATAGAGAGGTATCGATGGTGAGACTTTGCACAAATTTTTTCAAATGAGCGCGATTTAGGACCCCTAGAACCTTGCCTTTCTTTTATTAATGGCTTGGATGAGTTCTTTAGCCAGGCCTGACCTGACCAGGTTTTCCGGGAAAATTTTGATTTTAATTTCGAAAAAAAAAATCCGAAAATTACAAAGTTATTTTAATGAAATTTGACGAAAATATTGCATTGAGAAAGGCCCTACTACATACCAAAATAAAACTTTCTAAGTGTATATAAAATTGAGTTTTTTAAATTTTTTAGTTTTCTTTCGAAAACAAATTTTTTTCTCCGAAAATTACAAAGTTATTTTAATGACACTTGGTGGACATGTTGCCTTAGGAAAAACCTTACTACATACCAAAATTCAAGTTTCTAAGTTTATTGAAATTTGAGTTATCAAAGTTTGAAGCATTTAATAAAAATTCACTACCATAACGCACTTGCTGCGTCCCGAACTTTTTTTAGCCTGCTTGATCATCCTTTTCTTTAACCTTCAGGATCTTGTTGATCACTTCCTCTATGAGTTTCTAGTTTGTCTCACATTCCAGCACGTGTTCGCAATATTGTTCGCTGTCAGCTTCTCTCCAATTTTGACCCCCGCCTTCTGCCTCACTTCCTGCCACCGGCCGCAGTATAGGACAGTGCGCTCTGGGGTATTGCTCTCCCCCACAATATTGGTACTCGTCTGTTTCCTTAATCTTGAATCGGCAAAGGTATGCTTTGAAGCCCCCATTCCCGAATAAGAACTGGCTTAGGTAATATCCCAACTTTCCATGCTGTCGCGTGAACCAAGGTTAGGAGCTACAATTAATGGTTCTTTACTAAGCAACTTTATTACCAGTCAATTCTGCTGTCAAACGAAATTTTTAAAACGATTAGGATTTGGATCACTTTTGATGCTGCGCTGTATATTGATTGCTCATTCTACGTCGATTCTGTTAACTGAGCGTTCTTGTCTGAAGCTTTGGCATCAATATGAGCCCTCCATTACGAAAATCGGTTGACGAGAAAAAGTTTTACCCAAAAACAGAAAAAGCTGTTTTTTGTAATCATCCTGTAAATCAAAAGGTAAACGGACGAGTCAAACACCAACGTGTAGCTTGAGTCCTATTTCACCAGGTTTCTAGTTGAAATTCAAGAAAGAAAATTTTTCTTCCAACGGGAGCTTCGTGACGATTTAAAAAAACTTTTAATGTTCTATTCAACACCCTGTATTATATGTATGTGAACTACCTGATGTTTTACATAACAAAGGGCTAATCTTAAAAGGATCGTGCTTGCAAACACTTTCAACGGGGCTCAATTTCGGAATGTTACATAAAACTTAAAACGGGCAAAATTTTCGAGATCGACGCTTTGAATATTGAGTATTACTGTCCATATATCAAGGAAAATCGAAATTCAATTTATCATTTTAACACCAGTTTAGAGAATTAAATGAGTTTAATTTTGACTTTTGGACTGAGATTAGTTTGGATAAATCGTAATATTTTGAAGCCAATAATATATTGTTGCCCTGTGTGGCATTACTTTTGGAGTACCCTATATACAGCTAAACAACCTAAACAAGTAGAAATGTTTACATATCTTGGGAATATTATTCCGGATGCGTGGTGAATGTATCAAAGAAATGATAAGAGGGATCATGATGGCAAAGAAACCCCCTGAAAGGTAGATACTCTTCTCACTAATAAAAAATTTAAACTCAATCTCAGAAAACGGTTTATCAAGTCATATTGTATGGGTTGGAAAGCTAGATCTTGAATTAGCATTACATGAAGAAAATAGAAGCTTTTATAATGTGGACATGAAGAAAATACACTGATATAAATATGAATAAAAATGTACTAAAAGATGTGAGAGAAGAAATATGCTGGCTTAAAGACATTGAGAGGAAAGACGCGAAATTTCTTTTACACATCTGAGATATATTCACTTTCTGTCAACAATATATTTGAAACATAAAGCAGAATCACACCAAAAACCACAAGAGACAGTAATGCGCTAGATCCGTGCTTCAACAACGAAATTGTCTTCATCAGAAGCTTTGTTTTATTTCAACAACACACCACGAGGGCTTACAGCCTAAATACTATCGTACTGTGGGTGTCGACAAGAAGGAAAGAGGCAACTTGTTAATTCTAGACTTGAAGGTTTGGAGCTTCGGAGGAGAAGGAAAAACATTGGAAGTCCACGGGACAAAAGAGCGGGCATAACAAGATGTTCTATGTCTGGTGACCTGGACAGTAAAAGTGTGTATTCGCTCTGTTCCCCTGGTAGATCTGTTGGGGGCAGCAGGTGGAGGAACTATGGAAGAAAGCTCCTCTGAGCAGTGCCCGTGCAGATATCTATAAAAGAGAGAGAGGGGTCACCAACAGTACGTCGGTGGGCAAGGGATGGCAGCCTTCGGGTGAGGGTAGGGTCACCGATGAGACGTATACCTCTCTTTTGAATGGAGTCCAGGGTAGCGAGTGTAGAAGCGACAGCTGCACCCCAGATGTGGGAGCAGTATTCGAGGTTTGGCCTTATTTGTGAAGTATATAAGGTATTGAGATTAGCTGGTAAAAAGTATTTGCGATCCCGGAAGAGGAAACCTAATTTCTTAGCAGCCGCTTCTGCAATTGATGTGACATGTTGGTGCCAATTGAGATTTCGATCCACAGAAATGCCAACAAGAGAAAAGGACTCATTACTTATAATAACTTGGATGTTCATTGTGATGGGTCTAGGGCTGGTGTATCTCTTATGAGAAAGAAAGCAAGACTGATGTTTGGTGGGGTTGAATTGTACAAGATTTCTACTTCCCCAGCCTAATATTGTTGGAGATCCACGGAGACCGAACCCTCCATGAGTCTGCGATCCTCATCTAATTGGGCTAAAGAGACAGGCTTAGAATATTGTATATTTGAATGGAGGGTGCTGTCGTCCGCGTAACTGTGAACTGGGTTGGATGTGCTAGAGAGGGGGTCATTGATGTGGAGAAGAAACAAAGTAGGGGCTAAAGCTACCTTGAGGAACTCCTGCATTAATTGGATACAGTTTAGAGGAATGACCATCCACGGCAACAGAAATGCTCCGGTTGGAGAGGAAGGATGAGAGAAGCAGACAGGCGTCCATGGAAATGAGGAAAAGTAATCCCGCATTTCATCCCAGTTTGCGGAGTTGTAGTGCCAAACGATACGTGGGTGTGATGACTGTGTGACCTCGGGTTGCATTGCGCAGGAAGCAGTGACCATGCCGTGGTCTGAGCGACCAAGAGGGGCGGTGACTGATATCTTATAGCATTCAGGTTTTGTAGTAAGAAGGAGATCCAAGGGATTTGAGCTGTGTGTTGGGATACGAGGAAAGGAAGTAGGTTGCTGAACCATATTAGCTAAAGAATTGCTAACTGCAAAGGCCTCCGCTGCTCTGCCTTGTGGATCGGTTTTTGAAGATCTTAGCCATTCCTTATTATGGACATTGAAGTCACCAAGAATAGGGACCTCGGAGGAAGGATGTGCAGAAATCAGATAGTCGGTTTTTTCAGAAAGGTAGTCAAAGAGCTGGACAAAGTTGTTGTCAGAAGGTGACCGGTAAATGCAACAGATGAATTTAGTTGCAGTCCTGAGACAGAGTTTTATCCATAGTATGTATTTTCTTCCAGCTTCTAAATTTGGGAGTCTGGTGCAGGGTAGATTGCTACGGACGTATGCGCACACGCCTCCATGCAATCTAAAGGAAGTAAGGAGCTTATAACCCGGGAAATTAAGGTGATTAGTGGCTGTTTTGGCACTGATTTGAGTTTCGGTGAGGAAGAGGAGTTGGGGCCTATTAGCCTGGAGGAAATGGTGGACGGAGTTCAGGTTAGAATTTAGGCCACATATATTCGAGAAGGATATGTTAAATCTTGATGCTGGCGCCCCCTGTACACCCCTCTCCCGGAGATCGAATGGAGGGTATTTTACCTCCGGAATCTTTTGTACAAGGAAGAGCCATCATCATTTTTGTTTATAAGGGAAACCGACTCATACACCAGAACCGGAAACGTCCGTTAGGACTTCACCGGCCCCTTGATGCACGGGGGTGGTACCTACTCGGGCGTGAAAAAATCCTTTACTATCACGTAAAGGAAAATTCCACTACCACATGTCCCTAACTGTTAACTAACCGTTTAGTAACAGCTACTGATGAAGATAATTTTGTTGTTGAGATACGTATCTAGCACATAACTCTCTGTCCTTATTTCTGAGTTTCCTTTTTTTTTTTTGATTCTGCTTTCTGTTTTGGATTCCATCCACACTTTCAAACGTCGCGTCGGTCTTTTAATATATTTGAAGGACACATACTTATGAAAAGGGAAGAAGCAGAGCAAAAGGGAAACTTTTAGAAAACCTGGCCCCAACCGATGAATTCTGAAAGCCACAATGACATGAAAAAAACTGCTGGATAGATAGATATGGTTGTGACAACAATGCGACATCCCCGTCAGACTTTAATTAGCTTTCGGAAAAACATTATTTTTCTTGAATATCTACAAGTACAGTGTAATGGCATTACACAGCTAGTCGGTTAAGTCCAAGTCTCTTTAATAATACTCAAACATTTACATAATTTCTTTTCCATACCAAGTGTTATTAAAATCAGATCAGTTTAATTACCAATTGTTTAGTTTCATGATTAACTTGATAAGTCGGTGTTTTTAATAATCAGTTGTGTAATATATTTCATAAGAACAGATTATTGTATTTTTTATGATCTAAAAACCAATTGTTTTATTTTGTAGGGGTCTATTCCAATCGATAATTCCAATTGTAAATCATGTGGCAAAGTGGTCTTCCAAATGGAACAAATCAAAGCCGAGAAGGCTTTGTGGCACAAGAACTGTTTTAGATGCCAAGAATGCAAGAAGCAGTTGACGTACGTTTTTCTTGGAAATATAAAGGTATTTAATTTTTGAGGTATCATTTTTTTATTTTAGTGTTGATATATATCAAAGCCATGAGGGGACCTTATACTGTAAGCCACACTTTAAAGCCCTGTTTGCACCAAAAGTGGTAGAAGACGAAGAGCCTCGTAAGTACTGATCCTTTACTATATAGTCATCTTAGTTACCTTGTAAACTTTGTCAGAGTCACTAAAAAAAATCATTGATAAAAACTAAAAAAAAAACAAGATTGAACACCTAAAATAGGTGACATAACAGAAAACCTCTTTGTTTTTGTTTACAATCAGAACCAAATTTACAAATTTCACCATAACATTAAAGTTTGCTACTTCACTGGTTCAGGCATCCGTGTGTACGCAGAGAAAGGGATCGCATCGTCCATGGACTAAATTTAACATAAATGAGTTTGGACAGGTCCAGGTAAGTTGCGCTATTAATTGCAAAACTTATGAGAATTTGCTACTATAACGCACTTGCTGCGTCCCGACTTTTCTGATTTGATGAACCGCTTCAACTACTCATATCATTAGCGGGATTGTTGATGGAAAAATATGGGTTGGTGCGATATTTTCATTTCGTTCTCAGACAGAACAAATTTATTTTGTCTTGTCTGGGAGGCGAACCTGATCTGGAAATGGATATGTCAACTAAGCCACCTCACCTCCATTGAAATCTTTATTATTGCACCAAATAGTGTTGAAAATAAATTTTTGAATTCTGTCTACATGTTGACTAACTCTCGAGTCCATGACTGTTGTTTTAGCGAATTTTCATTAGGAAAATTCGCTGAGAGGTCACAATGAAAAGCTTTTGGAAAAAAAAATTTCACGTGAGCGCGATTTTTGGTCCCTAGAACCCAAACCCAAGGTTTGTTAAAATTTATATATATATATATATATATATATATATATATATATATATATATATATATATATATATATATATATATATATATATATGTATGTATTTAGGTTCCAAGCGATAACTCAAACTGATTTTAACTAAACTTGGCACATATCTTCACTGTATTAAGACCGCGGACGAGTTCCTATGTCAGCTATAACGGGCATTCTTTTTCTCCAAAAATATACAAAAATATTTTTGAAAAAGCTATGTTTTTGTAAGTATCAGAGTAACTAGTATGATACTTTACATGTGGCTGTGTGTACAATGGTGTAAATAAATAAACCTATATTGTCAATTTTAAGTAATTTGGTACACATTATTTAGAGTTTTTTCCAAATTAAAAATTATATCTCACAGACATACGTTGAAATGGCTGACAGACAGAGTAGTTAACTGCCATGCGTAGATTGATTCATACAACATGTATAGACCATACATCAACGCTAACCAAACTAAATAAATAACATGCATAAAACATACTACTCGAATCAACAATCATGAAATCTCGGCCACAAACATGGAAAATGACAGACGACATGAAATTAAAAAGTTGCCAAGTGATTGTTATTTAACTGGGGGATGGGGCATTCAGTCAGATTCTTAAATACACTATATTTGTAGCTTAATGAACGACCCCAAATACAGTTTTAGCACAGCATACATATATTATGCTGTAGTTTTGGACTGAAAGTGTAGCATAATATAGTAGAAATCAAGTCAAGTCTCTATAAGAATGATTCGAAAATATTTTCCTTTATCTTTAAACTTAAACATAAGACGCAGCCCCGGATTTAGGAGGGGGCAAACCGGGGCACCCGCCCTGGGCGGTAATTTCAGTGGACGTCAAAATCATAATATAATATATGGTTGAAAATAAAAAGTTGCTCCACAAAGCGCCTAGCATGCAGCGCACGTTGTTCTATCAATTATTCATTTGATTTTAAAACGCCCAGTTACTTTTTGAACACATCCTAAGGGCTCATCCTGAAATGCGCTGCGAGCAGCTGCAGCGCAGCAGATTGTTGGCAACATTTAATGGCGGGAATTTTAAATTAAACTTACTTTTTTCAAACTTTTTTTAAAATAATTTTATTACTCCTCGGAGTAGAACAAATTAAAAAAACTCTGGACGCAGCAAGTGCGTTATGGTAGTGAATTTTTATTAAATGCTTCAAATTTGAATAACTCAGTTTTCTATAAACCTAGAAAGTTTAATTTTTGTATGTAGTAACGTCTTTCCTAGGGAAAGATACCCACCAAGTTTCATTAAAATAACTGTAATTTTTGGAAAAAAAAATTCGAAGGAAAATTTAAAATTAATTTAAAAAGTTGAATTTTGGTACGTAGTAAGGTCTCTCCAAAGGCAACATATGTAATAAATTTGATTTAAACAGCTTTGTTATTTTCGGAGAAAAAAATTTTTTTTGAAAGAAAACTCAAAATTTTTCCGGAAAACTCCGTCCGATTTTCCTGGCTAACGAACTCATCCAAGCCATTAATAAAAGAAAGACACTTGCCGAGTTTCATTGAAATTTGTTAATTATTTTTTGTGTTATCAGACGGATATATATATATATATATATATATATATATATATATATATATATATATATATATATATATATATATATATATATATATATATATATATATATACATATAAAAATTGAAACTGACCCCGGATATGGGTTCTAGGGGTCCTAGTTCGCGCTCATTTGAAAAATTTTTTGCAGAGTCTCACCATCGATACCTCTAAAAATTCACTAAAAACAGTTAGGAATCCCGATTCTACGTAACTACCAAAAATTTTTTAGGGATGGTGCGTTATTTTTAGAGAGGGGGCGCCACTATCAAGTTTCTGCCCCGGTTCGAAAAAATCGTAGCTCCGCGGCTGATAAGTCGTTATATAAGACCGCAACAGTCGTGGAATCTGTTTCAATGGCAATTCTACTAATTCTGTAATTAATTGTTATGTATACTTTGAATATAATATCCCGGGCATGAAAAAAAAAAGTTAGTTGACGTATGCTCCATTGGCGCAGGGGTGACCGGGCTTGTCTTCTAAGCAGGAGGTAACGCGATCTATTCCAGCTCGATTAATCTATCTTTTTTTTTTTTTTTGACATTTGGAGAAAGAATAGAACACAGATTTTATACGTTTTGAACAAGATTTCATTTTTGTTCTAAACGCCTGAATAACTTTGCGTGCGGCGTGCGCGCGCGCGCGCGCGTGTGTGTGTGTCCAATCGATAACTCGTTATTAACCGATTTTGATGAAACTCGGCAAGAATCTTTCTTTTATTAATAGCTGGAATGAGTTCGTTAGCTAGCCCTATCTGACTAAGTTTAAGAAATTTGATTTTTCCGGAAAAAAAATTGTACATCGAAAAATAACAAACTTATTTTGATGAACTTTGGTTGATATATTGCACCCGTAAATGCCTTACTACATAATAAAATTGAACTTTTTAGGTGTATAGAAAATTGAGTTATACAAATTTGAAGTATTTAATGAAAATTCGCTACCATAACGTAGTTACTGCGTCCAGAAATTTTGATTTTTGTCTAAAGCTGTTGCTTACCTAGATAACGCAAAAAATGTTTCGTTTGGAATACATATAGATTCCAATATTCATGAATCATTCCTAATTGGCAAACAATTATTTATGTGGGAAAAATTAAATATACAAAGTAGGCGCAAAAGTTCCCACCCTGATATAAATCCAGGGTATTCCAGCGTGTCAAAATTTGGTAAGACATTGCAAGTCTTATTAGCCTTGGAAAAAACAAAAATAGATTTTATGTCAATTAGTTTTCTTATAACTGACACTGGTTCATAACGATGTCAGAAGTTACGAAAATTGAGTATATAACTGTTATTAATTTCCTTACTCGATTTCACCTCAAAGCATCAGAGATCGGCTAGATGGGGTGTATAGGGAAAAGTCTCTGTCTTATTCCATAGTATAAGCTTGGTGAAAACGCTTTCGAATAAGACAGGAATCCTTAGAAGATGATGCAAGAACAGGAAGGACGGTGGAGGTGGTGATGGACAACAAGATTGCCGTTGTTGAGGATCTCTTATTAAGTGATCGACGCTTGAAAGTGAAAGAATTATCAAAAATGTCGGGGCTTTCAGATACAAATGTTCCCCTAATTCTTCATGAAGATTTACCCATGAATAAAGTTAGTGCAAGGTGGGTCCCCAAACATCTTTCAGCAGTTCTACACAAGCTTCGTGTTGAATGTGCCCGATCATTTTTGGACCTCTGTAGAGAAAGCACTGTGTACGTGTTAAAAAGAATTGATGACACTATGGTTCTCTACTATGAGTCTTTGGGCGAAAGGGAGTCGATGGAATGGAGGCGTAAAGGAGGAGCAGCGCTAAGAAAGTTTAAGATCTGTCAGTCGACGAAAAAAGTGATGACTACGATTTTTTGGGATTGTGAGGGTATTTTTCTCATAGACTTTAAAGAACACAAGACCACAGTCAATTATGCAACACTCCTGCATAAATTATGACAAAATATTTGGGAGAAAAGAGGTAGGAAACTGACCAGAGGCGTGCGTTTGCTCCATGACAATGCACCCGTGCACACTCCTGGAGTTGTACAAGCCGCAATTTGTGACTACGGTTTCAAACAAATTAATCACGCTCCGTATAGTCCACATATCGCCGGTGACTACTACCTATTTGAAAAAGGACCTTCACCGGTGCCATTTCAGTAACTACGAAGAAGTGAAAGCTGCAATTTGGGCACATTTTGAGGACAGACCGAAAGCATATTTTTGTAGCCGTATCAAATTGTTGCTGAAACGATGTAATAAGTGCAGTGATCTTGTAGGGCAAACTATATTGAAAAATAAAATTTAATTATGTCTACACAGTTTCTTTCATAACGCCAGGAATTGTAGGCGCTTAGTTCTACCTATTAAATTATTTTGTTGAGAGGTTTTCTGTTATAGATGTATTTATTCATTATCACAAGCAGTTTTATGGGAAAATATTTTACTAAAAAAAGAAAAAGAAAATAATGTTAATAAGTAGTGAAATTTAACATAGTACTAATATTCTGTATTTTTATTTAAATACCTACCTAAGTCTTGAATGTTTTCCAGCAAAACCTAGAAAGCATGAGGTGATAATTCGTGAAAATCAGCCTATGGAATTGCCACCCGACGTAGTTAGAGGTATATTTGTGTGGCTTCATGTTGATATTCTAATAACACATTTACCTAGATTTATTAGGCTGGTTTTTCTGTTGCTTCTGTGACTAACATAAACTTAATTAACGTCTATTAACTAAAAGGATGAACTTTTAACAAACAAAAATTTAAAACTTAAAATCAATGTTTTTACACCACTTTGTTTTTTCGTATCTTGCACTAGTTGCCTAATAAAGCTTACATATTTCAGTTAGCTTTCTTAGTTACACAGTGATTGCATTGGTGTTTTTAATACAAAGACCAATAAACTATAAGTAAAAGTGGTTTAGCTTCAGAGTTACAGTGTTGAATTCTAAACAAAAATATCCTATTTATGATCTACTTTAGGCAATAATAATAATAATAATAATAATTATTATTATTCTGGCATATATATATATATATATATATATATATATATATATATATATATATATATATATATATATATATATATATATATATATATATATTCAGAAAGATTTCCGCGGTCTTTAATGTGAGACATACTTGGTTCTCGGGTTGAACCACGTCCAGAATTTATGAAAACTCGACGTTTCGGCTCCTGTTTTGGAGCCATTTTCAAGAGGTAAAAGAAGTATGTAAGGACACTCTAAGGCCTCAATCTGCCTACTCCTTAGAGCGGTGGACAAAGGTGGGTTGGGTTGGTTTCAAGAGGTAAAGGAAATATGTAAGGACACTCTAAGGCCTCAATCTGCCTACTCCTTAGAGCGGTGGACAAAGGTGGGTTTGGTTGGTTTCAAGAGTAAAGGAAATATGTAAGGACACTCTAAGGCCTCAATCTGCCTACTCCTTAGAGCGGTGGACAAAGGTGGGTTTGGTTGGTTTCAAGAGTAAAGGAAATATGTAAGGACACTCTAAGGCCTCAATGTGCCTACTCCTTAGAGCGGTGGAGAAAGGTGGGTTGGGTTGTTGTAGCTCGATTACGGGGCCTCAATCTGCCTACTCCCCAAATCTCGCCGGAGATCGTCTGTGAGGTCTCAGTGTCTTCAACCCTAGGCCTCAGAGAGATCTCTGTCTCCGGTCTAGATTGACTGTATATCAGTTGTCTTTTGCGGTCCAGAGCTTTACACTAGCACAATATGTGCCAGGCTGATCCCCCCCCCTCGCAGTAGTCTGCATGCTAGGTTCCCCTCGAACCGCCCCATTTTATGCAGGTGTTTTTTGACGACCATGTGTCCTGTCAAGTGACCTGTTGTGTTTCTGAGCTGTCCTCTGCTAAGATTAAGCAGCTCCACAGCTCTATTTGTACTGGGTTCATCAATTACTGACTTCCCATGTCTGAGCCCTGGACAGTCTGCCAAGTACACCTTGTGTTTGTTTCTGACCCAGGACTTAATGGCCCCCTGGCCATGTTCTTTGTCACGCCCAGAACCGGTTCTGGTACCATAAATGGTTCTGCAGACCCTCTCTTCGCGAGACTGTCAGCTTCTTCATTGCCTTTAACCCCTGAGTGTCCCAGCACCCGGCAAGATTAGTTTCAAGCGGCTTTCAGCAAACATTTATTTATAATAGTGATATTTACAGCCCTGTAGCAAAGCTTCCCTCTGAGAGGATTTTCTTAGCAATTTGTAATAATTTCAGTTTCAAAATATGATGTATGTAGTGCTTTCCTAAATAGAGATATAGATGATGATGTCTGCATCTTATTACCTAAAGAGTTTAGTGAAAACGAAGGAAATTATGCTAAGCTAAGAAAGCCCTTTATGGCTTAAGATCCTCACCAAAAAGTTGGTATAAAAAACTTCACAACCTGATGATATCCTTAAAATTTGAACGGTCACAAAGTGAATATTGTATTTACTTTAGAGTCACGAATGTTTCAAAAATATTTATATTAATCTATGTCGATGACTTATTAATTGCTGGATCTAATAAAAAAGAAGTAGATGAAATTAAAGGTATTTTGAATCAAAATTTTAAAATGAAAGATTTGGGAGGCATAAGACATTTCTTTGGTATGTTCATTACACAAGATTTACATAAAAATGAAATTGTTCGTTAATCAGCCTTTATGGTCAAGTTTTTCCAGTGGAAAATCGGGGAAAACTTTTTGAAAACGTTATATTTTTGTAAGTATCAGAGGAACTGGAATGAGTTTTTACATGTGGCTATAAATAGTGCAAATCAACCTATGTTCTGAATTTTAAGTAATTTGGTACACAATATTTAGAGTTTTTTCCATATTAAAAAAATAATTCCAAAGACATGCGTTGAGACGACTTAGTGGTTAAAGTCCAAAGCCTGACAGACAGAGTAGTTAACTGCCGCACGTAGATTGATTCATACAATAGGTATAAACCATACATCAACGGTAACCAAACTAAATATATACCAGGCAGAAAACATACCACCCAAACCAAGAATCGCGAAATGTCGGCCGCAATTATGAAAAATGACAGACGACATGAAATTAAAGATTTGCCAACTGATTGTTATTTAACTGAGGGATTCAATCAATTATTAAAAGATGCTATATTTGTAGCTTTACGAACGGCCTCAAATACAGTTTTAGCGCAGCATAGATATATTATGCTGTCGTATAATATACTAGAAATGTAAACAAAATCAAGCTAAGTCTATAAAAATGATTCTAAAATTGTTTATTTTATCTTTAAACTTAAACATAAGACGTCATATAAGACGGAAACAGTCGTGGGATGTGTTTCAATACTAATTCTACTACTTCTGTAATTAATTACGTATACTTTGAATATAATACCCCGGGCATGAAGCCGATCTAAAGTATCACGCAAATAAAACGCGACTTGAAGAATACTTAGATGGTGCCGGGGATATCGCGCTTGCCTCCTAAGTAGAAGGTTATGCGATCAAATCCAGCTTGATGAATTTATGTTTTTTTATGCTTTATTTTGACATTTGGAGAAACATTAATGCACAGATTTCATAAGTTTTGAACAAGATCTCATTTTTGTTTAAAAAGCCTGAATAAGTTGGTCACCTTTGAGTCTGAATTTATAATTTTGTTATTGTTGATATTGAAAGACCCGGTTTGATTAGGGTAACTAAAATGAAATCATACTGGCGATTAATAAGGAAAAATAACTGCTACGTTTATAATTTGGCAGACGCTTTACTTTTCTAAATATGAATTAAGTTTCCTTCTGGAAATCTTCTGTATAACTTTAATGAAATTTGTAATACAAGTTTATTTTAGAGAGACTTACACATCTACAGATATAGCAATATTTAATTCTTCAGCTTCATAGAAAATTGAGTTTTGGGCATTTTTCTCAAAAGGAGTTAGAACACAAGATTTTTTTGATAACAGAGAGATAACGATGGTAACACTTTTGAAATAATTCTTCAAATGTGCGCGTACTAGGACCTTTAAAATCGATCTTCAAGGTCTGTGTAAGTTTAAAGTATTAACTTTACTAATATGCCGTATAAAATAATGGTGTACAATTCTGATGAAAATTCGTTACTATAACACATTTGCTGCATCCCGAAATTATAATTTTTTTTTTTTTTGGTCTGGTGGTTTGGTCCTATAGTGGGTTTTATAGAAAGTTGGTTGAGATAACTAATCTATAAAGTACATAAATTTTTTTGCAATCTTTACACGCGAAAGGAAAACTGATTGTATCAGTTGTTCAAAATAAGACAAATCTTTATTTTTAACTTAAACAAAATACAATTTAATCAGTAGAAATTTATGTGTGAAATGCAAATAAAAATTTGAAAAAAACCTCTCTGAGAATGCTGCATTGTAGGTGAATACTAACATGAAAGAAAACAGCCTCTGTTATGATGAAAAGAAACTGACATGAAAGAAAACTGATTCTGTTATGATGAAAAGAAAGGCCTTAGCTCTAGTCGCAAAGAGAAAAGGTGGAATTTTTTGTACTTCTAGGTTCCTAGAATGTGATAAAAGCTAGAATATGCTTTGATTATTATAAAAATAGACAAACTTTAATAATTGTAAAAGCATATGATTTTTTGTAGCCATCGTTAAAAATAAATTTCTTTGTTCACCTGTTCATCTATCTCCTATACTTTTCAAGATACATGTACAATTATTTTCAAAACAGCTCACAATGTATGAGAATACTGGTGAATATTATTTAGTACCAACAGATTAAAAACTGGGGGAAGAACAGAACATTTTAAAAATAAAAAATGTTAAATAAAACTCATTGTTAAGCTAGAATTTTTGTAAAAATATTTAATTTTTCCTTTACAGCCAGTGACAAACCAGATCTGGGTTTGGAGGAATTGCAAAGTCTGAATGTTAAGCAAAGGTTTCAAGTTTTTGAACATCATCAAACTGAGACCAATGAATTTGAAAAAAACCAAGCAGCTGTCAATGTCAAACGGTCACCATCCATTCTTTCTAAACTTGCTAAGTAAGTTGCGCTTATTATTGTAATATCTTCGAAATCTGTTAAATATTTTTAAATCTATAAGTTTCCTTCAAACTAAAATTGCTTAATGATCAGTGATGAGCGGCCATTATTCACTGTAAGAATAATTTAGGTATTAAACTGGTAATTTCCCTTACTCTAGGTTTCAAGCCAAAGGAATGGATATAGGAGTAACTGATGAATCACTCAATGGTATACCAATTGAAGAAAGTTCCTCAGAAGCAGAGGAAGAAGAGGAGGATATTCCTGAAGGTAATAACCTATTTTTTTAACCCAGAGTTTTTCAAAACCAGATGTGTTACTGGGAATTGTAATCATTTAAATTAATTATTTATTACCATATCATCAGGTCAGATCAAGTTTATCGGGATTTTGCATCAGTCGGGTACATCCCTTCTTTGTTTATTATTCATGTTGTTGGGAAATAAAGCCATAAGTCAATTTATCTGTGAACGCCTACGAATGAAAAACAGGAATATGATAAGCGCCGCCAGACTATGAGCAGGAACTCCTAAATCCTGATTTTTAGCCTAATGGACTTTCAATAAATAGGTTTTTAAACCTAAAAAAACAGGACCTCAACTAAGAGGACAGAATGGTTCGTCGAAGATGATAATGCACTAAATTGCAGCAGGTTTGAGTGTTGCACGTCAATGTACGATGTTTAAGGAACAAACTGGAGGAGCTTGAACCTTTCATGATGGACTGAAACGTGGGCATTATATGCTGATATATATATATATATATATATATATATATATATATATATATATATATATATATATATATATATATATATATATATATATATATTGAAGAAATGTTTTTAAAATTCAAAAGTCGGGATCCTCATTAGTGAATTTTTTTTAAAGAAAATTCACTAAAAAGGAAACGATAAAAAAAAATCATAGCAATAGTTAATATTACATACTTGCCAAAAACCAGGTGTTTATTATCATGCAAGTTTTTCCTTGTCTATCATTATTAGTACAGTTTTTGATTCTCAAGATTTGCATAGTATAAATATTTGTTTTTTTCACATTTTGTACACCAATGGCTTAATCTTTCTGAAATCGTATACCTAGTAATGACGCTGACATTTTTATTAACTTACTGTGTATTCGAGTCTTTGGCCAAAAACATTTAGAAAATTTATTTCATTATTAAGAAATAGTAGTCCTACAATGACTAACCATACAAAACCCTAAGCTGCTCAAAGCATGATACTACAACTTATGTTGTAGTACCATGTGCTCGAAGCTTTGAATTTCGCGTCAGTTCGTATGTCGGCACATCAACTGTAATTAGCAATGCACACGGATTGCTATTGAGCTGCTATCACATGGCTCAGCGACATTTCCATTCTCACTAATAACATTTCTGGACCTAATGTTGTGTAGTTCGCTTTATAAACCAATTTTTTATCTCTTATTATAATAAATTTTTCTTTCTATGTAGGAGAGGATCCTGATCTGGTGAGAGCAAAGAGAGTACAGAAAGAAAAACCATTCCACTTCACAGGGATGTCGGATGTGAAGAATAAATGGGAACATGGTGAACAAAATACTAAGGATGAGAGACGGGAAGAACGTAAACAAGAAATTCAGAGTATCAGGAATAGATTATTCATGGTAAGTTTATTTGTTCTTTTGAATAAAACTTGAGTTAATCTGTCCCTCTTTTTATTGCTACACAAGGAGAAAGACGAAGTTGAGGTAATAATAATAATATTAATATGATTTTTCAAATTTAGCTCATGTTTAAATCAACAAAGTTTCGTTTCCTGTCATAGTTATATCAAACATGTTTTTTGAGTACGAATTTTAATAACAATAACTTATTTAGAATCATACAATGCAATGTTTATGCTACATCATGCTTTGAAATACAAACACCGGAATTAAAGATACAAAACATTATTTCAAAATATAAAAACACCAACATAATAACAATCCGAAGACCAACAGCATTAAAATTCATTAAAATACAATTTGAAAGGGTTAGATTAATACAGTGTGGCACACTTAACATGAAGACACGCCTGTATTTTCTTTATTTTTAGAGATAACGATTTAATTTTTTGTACAGATGTAAAGCATGATTAGGCTGTATGAAAAGCCTATCCACTTCAAATGTCAGATGTCAACCCAGCCTACTATGATTTCAGGAATAGAGCCGGTTCTCTATATTTTACGATGCATTAGAGATATCGAACAAAGTTACTTTAAAAAGTTATTCAGAATCCAATTTTAACTGCAGATACCGAGTTTCAAGTCAAGATTCGAATTTTTACTTTTTTGTAATTTTTTAGAGAGCCCAAATCTTCCATCGGATTTTAACAGGTAGATTGCCATGGAAACAAATTAGCACCTTGCAAAATATTGCGATAAATGTCAAATTGACATTAACTGTGAGTCTGCCAACAAAATGCCTGTTGAAAATCTCGAAATAGCAGAGAAGTTGCTGATGAATTCAATTGGAGACATCCACAGAGAAATCTAATTAGGCACGGGACTGCAGCAGCTCTGAATGCACGATTTTCTCAAACGAGAAGTGTGGTGAACAATATCTCGGCTTTTAGAAATCAAAGAAGTAGTGATGATAGCATAATCTTGGCTTCAACTCAAGCGAATGCCCAGATGAGTCTACGTCAAAGGGCTGTTGCATTGGATGTAAGTGGATAAAAAATCAGAAGATGCCTTGCGTATCATAAAATAAAGCCTTTCAAGCCAAAGTTTCTGCACTGGTTGAGAAAAGGTGATGAGCTGAAATGATTAGATTATTGCCTTTGGGCGCAAGATAACTTTCTGAATGATAGAAAATCTTTAAGTAAAATTGTATTTACGGATGAGGCAACATTCACTACCAATGGAATAGTATCTGCCCAAAATTCCAGATATTGGTCTGCTGAAAACCCTCACTGGGTTATCAATTGTAAAGCCCAGTATTCACAAAAAGTTAATACGTGGTGTGGAATTTTAGGGGATAGAATAATTGGTCCTTTTTTTTTTGACAACATCTTGAACGCAGATCGTTTGCTTCATTTTTTTAATAATGAATTATGGGACTGTATTGAAGGTGTGCCTATCAATGTGCGACAAGATATGTATTTTCAACTAGACGATGCATCCATTTACAACTCTCAGTTAGTCAGTAATTGGCTAAATCTACAGGAATGGTCCTGTTGAACAGTGGCCTCCTCGGTCTCCTGACATTACACCACTAGACTTTTATTTCTGGGATTCTGTTAAGAATAAGGTGTACAAAGAAAATCCCCAAAGTCGCCAGGAACTTTGTGAGAAAATTAGGCAGGCTTGCCCGGAAATAAATATAGCAGAACTAAGAAAAGTTGCCAGCAATAAACAATAAACGGATCGAAAAATGCATCAGGCTTGAAGGTGGGCTAGTTGAAGCAGGCTACATTTAATAATTTTATATTAAATTTAATTGTACTTTTGTTAGAATTTATTTTTAAGTAGAGTTGAGTAAATCACATACCATTGTTTTCTTTTGATATTGACGATGTTTGTTGTTTCCATAGCAATCTACCTGTTAAAATCTGATGAAAAATTTGGACTCTTGTCTAAAAATTTACAAAAAAGTGAAAATTCGAATGTTGACTTGGAACTCTGTATCTGCAGTTAAAATTGAATTCTGAATAACTTTTTAAAGTATCTTTTTTTGATATCTGTAACGCATCACAAAATATAGAGAACCAGAGCTATTCCTGAAATCATAGTAGGCTGAGTTGACAGCTGACATTTGAAGTGGGTAGGCTATTCAAACAGCCTAATGACATTTTACATCTGTACAAAAAATTAAATCGCTATCTCTAAAAATAAAGAAAATACATGCGTGTCTTCATCTTAAGTGTGTCACACTGTATATTAAGCAATAAAATATGAATTTTGGTACTTTCCTCCAAAAATTCTTCAGTACTCCAAAAAAAAACTATTATGCGGCAAATAGTCCCACAAGGTGTATTCAAACTCTCTTAAGTGAGCATTGCTGATGTGGCAGTTGAATGCCACACAAGCAACTGGCTATCTCTGCGCTCTAGTCAAATTAAGAAAAGCTATAATTAAATTGTTTTTTGTTTTTGTGCTGTAACTATGATCTGCACTTGGATATGTTTTAACATTTGTTTTGACATAGGCACTCATATACAGGGCCCGGCATAAATTAGTTAATGCTGTGCAAAAACAGTTCGGGTGCTGCCACACTTATGTGTGGCCGAATTGGTGCGATGAGAAGTGGGGAGTGCAGCATCTGTTAGTTTACGATTGTCGGTTACTGTGTTTATGTCGCCATGGCACCGTGTAAAGTACACTAAAGAAGAACGAATCTTTCTGTTGACTTTGTACCTGCAATATCATACTGATTATGAGATGATTTTCAATGAATTCGCGGCGTAGCATCCTAACAGGCCCTTCCTACGAGGCAGATGGTGTATAAGCTAAACAAGAAGTTCCAAAAAACTGGGTCTGTGTTATACGCGCTGCCTAGTGACCACCGAAAAAATACAGAAGTACATGTATAAAATAAAATTTACATATACATATGCACATACATACAGAATTATTTACATATCTACATAATCCATATATGTATAGGGTGAGCCAAAGTAGACGCTTTCTTATGGAAACTCATGTTTCTGTCACAGATAGAAAAAGATTGTCCTCCTACCTTCCAGGCTCAAATTTTATGAGAAATTCACTGGTGTAAACAAAATTTTGCTATGCCTTATCGTTTGGTGCTAGAGGGCATTTCTCTAATTTAGTCAATTTCTTTGATATCCTATAATGTTTTTGTTTTTAAAGATAATTGATTTCTGAAGAAACTTTATGTAGTGTTAGGATGGGCTACACTTAAAAGCTTTTCAAATGTATTGGTTTTACCATTTATTCAATTAAAAGCACATTTTAATATTGTCCCAGAAAAGTAACAAGTATTCTTAAAAATCAATAATCAACTGACTGCTGACATATATATGGTTACACTCTTGCAACCCAAAATCCCCTAGACCATTAATGTTCTCTTTAGAGTCCACATCTCCTTCAATTAGTATCCAGAAAACGTGTTGGACGACGATGCTGCCGTTTACTTCTTCGAAGAAAAGGGGTTGCATCTTGTTCACTTGCTTGCGGAATTTCTTCATTCTGTTGTTCACCCAATTCCAATGATGGTGGGTCTTCCTCGACTGCTGTTGGGACATCAGCTTGTATTTCCTTTGGAGGTACAATGGAGTCAGCGGAAGAAGGCAAAGGATGTAAAAACTTCCTGTTCCTCCTATACACACCTTTGAGGCTCTTAACCAGATATGATCGTGGAAATTCAAGTTCTCTTGTACTTCTACTTCCTGTCTCAGGTCCGATATCCAGACTTTGTCTCCAACGGTTAATTCCGGTAAGCCTCTGGCTTGATGTCGTTTGTCGAAATTTCTCTTTTGGATTATTTTAGCTTCTGTCTCCCTTTTCACTAGAAGTTCTTTATTGGGCGTCCTCGGTTCTAGTTTACAAGCTATGAGAGGAACGTTACCTCTGAGTTTTCTACCCATTAACAGCTCTGGTGGACTGAGGCCATTATGGAGCAGTGTCGTCCTTAAGGCTAGTAGCATCTTGTACGGATCATCACTTTTCTCAAAATGCTTCTTGAAATTGTTTACTTGATTCTCAATGAATCCATTGCTTTGAGGATAGTGAGGACTGGACATGATGATCTTGAAGCCATAATCTTTCGAAAATTCTTTATATTCAGACCCTATGCTCTGTGAAAATTGGGTCCCGTTGTCACTTCTCACCACTTCTGGAACATCGTGTATAGCAAAAACGGACTTTAAATGGGTGATGATTGCTTTTGAAGACATGCTTTCGAGTTTGGTGACTTCAATGAATTTAGAATAATAATCAGCTACTATGATATACCACTGACCTTTTAACTTCAGGAAATCAGTTCCAACTTCTTGCCATGGGCGGTCTGGAAACTTTGAAGAGATCAGGGTTTCTACTTTGATCTGGTTGATTTGTTAAGCACTGAACGCAATTTTTTATTACTTGTTCTAGCTGAACAGACAAGCCAGGCCACCATACTGACTGCCGGGCTAGGGCTCTGCATTTGGTGATACCTTGATGACCTTCGTGGCGCTTGCTGATAATGTCACTACGTAAGCTTCGTGGAATCAATATTCGAGCATCTTTCATTAACAACCCTTGTTGGATTGATATTGTGTGTCGATGTTCCCAATATGGAGTAGATTCCTATGATATTCTGTGTCTAGTCGGCCAACCCTCCGTGCAATATTTTCTCAGCTCACAGAAAATTGGATATTTCAACTGCCCATCAATAATCTCTACCAACCTATTGTCAGATGATGGAAGATTACTTATTACTGTTTGAACATAGGCAGTAATTTCTTCTGACAGTTCTTGATCGCCATGTGTTTGAAGAGGGGCTCTTGAAAAGGCATCAGCAACATGTAGCTTTGAACCTGGAGTATATTTAATTCTGTATGAATACCTTAGTAATCTCAATCTAATTCTTTGCAATCTTGGGGTGAGGCTATCCAATTCTTTGGACCCCAACATAGACACTAAGGGTTTGTGGTCTGTCTCAATGTCAACAGTCCTACCAATTATGTAATTAGAAAACCTTTCACAGCCGCACGCAACACCAACAGCTTCTTTTTCAATATGAGCATAGTTTCGCTCACTTTTTGACAATGTCCTCGATGCAAACTTTACAGGTTTATATCCATTACTATCAGGATCACGTTGCAACAAACAGCATCCTACTCTGTAAGTGCTTGCATCTACAGAGAGCAATGTTTCTTTGGAAGAGTCGTATAACACTAAAACTGGAGGATTAGAGATTTTTCAGCTTTCTGAACGCTCTTTGCTGACTCTCATTCCAAACCCATTCTTTATCATTTCTTATAAGGTCATATAAAGGGTTTGCTACAAAAATTATGCAGTTTTTGTTTGGAATCCTGAAGACAATGGATGAAAAGCCAAACTTTGGCAACATTTCATATAGCATCTTTCTGTAACTGAGACAGGAAATAGTCTAAACCCCTGAGGATGGCTCAATAATGGGCCAGTTGTCTGGTAGTAAAAGCCTTTAATTTTCCTTAATCATTTTATTACACCATCGGCCATGGGTTGCAGTACTGCTGTGACATTAGGAGGCAAAAAGACTACTTCAATGAACCTTATATTACTAACTTCAGGATGAGCTGAGCAGTTGTCAATTAAAAATAAAATTGTCGTATTTTTGTGACTCAGTTCTGTGTCCAAATCTCTTGAAATCTTTTTGAAAATCTCAGATGTGACCGATGCTCTTTTCTTGGCATAATATGTAACCAGTAGATTAGTGAGGTTTTTGAAACACCTGGGATTGACTGACTTACCAATCACGACAAGATTTCTTTTCTCAGATCTATTCATGTTGGCACAAACGAGCACAGTTAGACATTCCTTGGATAATCTTCCTGCAGAATATTTATCTCCTTTAAATTTTAAGGTACTGTTAGGTAACATTTTATGGAAAAGTCCAGTTTCATCACTGCTAAATATGTCACGTTCATTGTATCTTCACTTTAGATATGGCCAAATCAACATGATTTATTCACTAGTAACTTCCGTTGGTACACTAGCTTCTTTACCATGTAACTTTCCACAATTTATATCATATCTACGTTTAAACCTATTAATCCAAGCTCGACAGCATTCTGGTTCTGCAGTTTCTAATCCCAGTATTGAAGTTCCTGGCTCAAATTCTTGTAATGAGATTTCTTTATATAAATTTTGCAAATTCTGTTGCTTTTTGTTAAAGAATTTTGGATGTGAAATGGGAACATTTTGGTTTCAGTTCAAAGAAATACAGTAAGGGTATCTTTATAGCAGATAATTTTTGACCTGTTTCTTCAAAATATTGTTGCTTTTGATCTCCTCGAATTCTTTAGATAATTTTTAGATTATATAAATGCACTGCATAGTAATATAGTTATGTTGGCTCTTCTTCAAGTGGTGATGTGGAATTGTCAGGTCATTTATCTTACGTGTCTGGTATTTTTGAGTGCTGCTTGAGCTCTCAAGTGCTCTTTTATTTTCGTGTACATATCCAACACAGATAAGTATGTATACGTCATGTACATCTTAATCACTGTCAGAATACCTTGTCTATCGGCGTGTCCCCTACAGCGTTGGTATTCCACCCACAGATCTTATGCATTTTTTGTTGTTGAAGCAAAACTGAATGTACATGTAGTAAAGATGCCCACAAATGTATACCGTAAGATGTAATGGATTGAAAGTTGGAAAAATGCACAACTCTTGTGACCTCTAATGTGGAACATAGCTTTGGGTGGTGTACACAATAAGTAACACTAGATAGTCGCTTACACAATGTCTCAATGTGTGTATTCCAGTGAAGTCTACAATTGATGAAAATAAAAACTTCCCAGATTTAACATCTTGATTGCTATTGGTTGTACCAAACAGAATAGGTTTTGTTTTACCTTGTGTAATTGTTAGGTTGTTTGATGTACCCCAAGCTTCCATTTCATTAAGTTATATCTTTGTTTTCGTTTCTCCCTTAGACATTGTGGGAGCCACATTTAGAAAAATTGAATCGTCTGTGTATAAACATATTCTGGCTGCCTGTATCTTTAGTGTGATGTCACTATATACACGAGGAATAGTAATGGCCCCAACATTGATCCTTGTGGAACGCCATGCTGGATAATTTTTGATGTTGAAAGATGATATCTCTTGAGTCATATTTGTTAAATAATACTGAATCAGCCTCGAAACTATGCCTCTGACTCCATAATAATCTAACTTCTGCATAAGGGTTGCATGATTGACTGTGCCGAAAGCCTTTTATCATGCCACAGCTCGTCATCCTCACACGTTTGGCATCGATACCTTTCCATATTGGCTTCAACATGTCCAGTATTGCAGTAATTTTTGTCTGGTTTTTCCTATAGCCATGCTAGGTTTTCACTAGTGACTCATGTTTATTGAAAAATATTTCCTTTCTGTTATTTTATGATTGCTTCAAGTATTTTTGAAAGAGCTGTTGTTATCGATATCAGGAGATAAATTACCTCCTGATATCGATAATACCAGCTCTTTCATAACTACTTGAAGCAATAATAAAATAACGGAAAGGAGATATTTTTCAATAAACATGGGTCACTATGCACTGTGCAAATGCACAGTCAATAATATCTCATCCTTTGAAGATTATCATGACCGCACAATCCATTAAAGTTGAAAATTATCCTAATGTCAAACAATTATTAAATATATTTACCAATGATGATATAAGAGATCTTTTGACTAATTAGATAGGCATACCATGTGTCCAATGAAGTCTTATTCTTAAAGCTCAATACAAAAGTGGATGCCTGTTGAAATTCATTTTGTGCATATAATTCAAAGGACCCCCTACTCCATTTGGCACTTGATTTTAAAACCTGTTCATTATAAAATCACTCAGATCCTCCGCTATCAAGTAACTAGGCTGAACCCTGAATTTTATCTCGGTTATAGATTTGTTAAAAGTAGAAATTGAACCTTTCTTAAATTATTGATACAATGGGCGAGTTCATCAGTGGTCAGCAGCTGAACTGTTATGTCAAAATATGTTGACAACTATATGCAATATACAATACATAAAAAAATTAAACTGTGAGAAAAATTTATTGTCATATATTTTTTAAATCTTTAACAGGGGAAACAAGGTAAAATGAAGGAGGCATACCAGCAGGCTGTGATGCAATCTGAATCTAATATTAAGCAGACTACCACAGTGGAAGCAGGGGAAGCCATTGAGACAAGATCTTTGAAGGAACGATTTGAGAAGGGTCAAGTCGTCAATGAAAGCGAACAAAAGAATAAAGGAGATGAAGAGGAGGTGTTTGAAAGTGGTAAGAATATTTTTATAAACATTTACTGTATATTCTTATGAAACGTTCTTCTATTTATTTCATACCAATAGTTTTCAATCATTAAAACTGTTTCGCCTGCTTGCAAAGAGGCTTTGATAAATCGCAAACAGTTGAGTTCCCGCGGAAACTCTGCGGGACTGGTAAACACATGTGTACGTTGACACAACTATTCAACTGTTGGCGTGTGGTGAAGTCGATTTGTTAAATACCTGTCTTCCTGCAACTGGGCGTTACAGTTGGTTTTTGATCACTTATTTTAGTTCATTTTCAGAAGGTTTATTACTATACAATTAAAAATAATTAACTTTACTGACTAATTGTCAACAAACTCGCTAACAAATGACTATTAAAATACAACCAGTGACTTCTGGACCGAGTTTTCTCAGACAGTGAGAGTTCTGTACAACAGGCTGAGCTGCCCTTCGTCACTGAGGATAGGCATCATCCTGCACTTGTTATTCATCCTAAGTCTTTGAATCAGACTTCTGGACAATCACCCTTTGGTCCTAAGAGATCTTGTAAAACATATAACTTAAGAAAAGCTAACTTTGGAGCACTCTATAGCTCGCTTTTGGGCATTTCTTGGGACTGTCTTGAAGGATGCATTGACACAAATCAGGCATGCTCCATCTTTTATCATCAACTGTATACTTGTTTTGACAAACATGTTCCCTTATTCAAACCCAAGAACGGTAACTACCCAGTGGGGTTTGATGCTTCCATTATCAGGAACATCAAACCAAATGCTTGCCATTTTGCACATTTCGAAAATAGTGGATCTGAATATCAACTTCAAGAATTTAGACACTTGAGGTCAGTTATTAAGTGTCAGATCTCGGAGGCTTACAATGCCTACCTGAATCGGGTTAAGGCATCCATAGGTGTTGACGTTAAATCCTTCTGGTCATATATCCAAAATAAAAGGTGATCTTTCAGAATTCTCGGTTTGATGGAAGGTGATTATGGTGGCATTTTTGATACACCAGAATTTATAGTTGATCCACTTGCAGGTTAGTTTCAGAGTATATACCTTTCATCTTCTAATAGTGTTCTAAGCTTTTGCGAATTTGTCCAAAATACGGTTTTTTTGCCTGATTTTTTGCTGATGAAGTGAGTATGTATGTCATGCCTAAAAATAAAAACAAACTTACAACTGGCCCCGACCTAATTCCATCCTTCTTGGTTGGAGATTGTGTTAGTGTACTAACAAGACCTCTGAGCTTTATATTTAACTTAGCACTCAAGACTGAGACCTTTCCCGATGTTTGGAAGGTAGCGAAGGTTTTTTCCCATCTTGAAGAATGGCGATTGGGCCTTGATTTCCAACTATATACCAATTGGTCTCTTTGCAATTTTGCTTACGTATTTGAGATCGCCATTGCATCTCCATCCATATAATTGCATCTACCCATCTATCAAAAAGTTTGGGATGCAGAAAATGCATTATAGTAGTGAATTTTCATAAGAATTGTACACTATTAGTAACATATATTATCAAAAACTAATTCTTTAAATTGAAATGAACCTTTGAGATCGGTTTTAGAGGTCCCAGTAAGCAACTACTTGAGGAAATGTCTGTTTTCTATGTAGGTAGAAAAGTAAAATTTGATATGTATATGTAAGTACTGCAAGTCTCTTTAAAAAAGTTGTTACAAATTTCATTAAAGTTACAAAACTTTTCCAGAAAAAAAAAATTATTTACAAAGGCAATGTACCTGCCTAATTATAAATATAGCAGGTATTTTTCCTTATTAATTGATTGGATGGTTTTGTTTTAGTCAACCCAATCAAACTAGTTTTTGCAAACAAAACAACAAAAAGGGTTTTTCAAAACAAATTATTAGTTATTCGCGAAGCTCATTATGTTATTTTTCTTTAATTTAGTACCCACGCTGCGTTTTACTATGGCTGAAGATTGAAGATTCAAGCTTGATGGGAAATTGAGTTATCAAATTTGAAATATTTTTACGAAAATTCTCTACTTGTTGAACCCAGACCCTTCTCAGCACTTATTTACTGTTGCTGTATCCATGCTTTTTTTAATGATAAAATATTGTAGCTCTCTATGTGAGACTGACAAACAAGGCAACCTCAAATTCATTTTTTTTTAATATTTTAAACAAATGAAATGAGGTAACAATTTACACATAATTTGAAAATCTTGGTTTGCTGCTTCATCACGGGGGTTCTCCTCCACCTTCTGTATGCCTGCAACCACCCTCAATGTATGAAAAATAACAATGTAAACAAGAAAAATTTCTTAATACCAACCCCCAAGAAAGTTATGATGAATAGGGGTTCTGCACGGAGTAAACAGGATTTTAAGGAAGTATAGCTGCAAAATGGGACAAGGGCAGCTTATACAGGTCCAACTAAGCTGTTTTTTTTCACACTTTCTGCTCACATTTCATTGTTATCTTCTTCCCCGCCCAGCACCTGTATTAACTCCTGGTCCCATAACTTTCTTGGGGGCTGTTTGCAAGAAATTTTTCTTGTGGTATGTGCACCCAGAAAGGGTTCTAAGCATGTTTCTGAATTTTTTTCTAAAAGTTCCCCTTGTGCTAAACTGCAAATTTACCGAAAATTAAATTCTTATTTACAAAAGGAATGTACCTGCCAAATTATAAACGTGGCAGGTCTATTTCCTTATTAATCGCTTGGATGATCCCTTTTAGTAAACGCAATCGAACCAGTTTCTGCAAACAAAATAACAAAAAATGTTTTGTAAAACAAATTGGTAGTTATTTTTTAAATTTACTACACAAGCTGCCTTTATATGGGTTTTACTGTGTATCAAAACTGAAGATTCTAGTTTGCTGGGAAATTGAGTTATCACCATTTGAAATATTTTTACGAAAATTCGCTACCATAACGCACTTGCTGCACCTTTTCAACACATATTTACTATTACTGTTTAGTAATACAGTACCTACATGTATTGATTAACAGCCTGATTCTGATGCACACAATCACTTTCTTATTTGTTTGATTGGATGTTAAAATCATAATATTATACTACAGTCGACGGCCGAAGCCATTTGTCAATGTTAGGGTAAAATTAAAAGTTGGATTATTATTTATCTACTCCTGTTTGTATTAACCTTAGGATATAGGTTGCTGTTTTATATTGTAAGATTCTAAGGTATTAGCAGAGTCGATTTCGAAGTTATCTGCTTCTTCTTTGTTAATGACGTTTGTTCGTTGCGAGGTTATGCTTACAATGTGCATGTTTCTCTCATGACTCCTGTCAGCTAACAAATGGCACATAGTGGTGTTGTTAGATTAAACTAGGGGAAGGAGATGTCTTTTAAATACCGTGAAAGTAGGAAGCTTAATATTTATATATAATAAAACGTAGTTCTAGATTTCTATTAAACAAATTGAATCACTTTCATTGAAATATTTATTTATTAACATTTTCCTATCTTCAGATTCAGATGAAAGGTGTCGCAAATGGCGACCCCACTGATTGTTTATTGTGACACACTTTCGTAACCTGTCCGTTTAAAGCTTAATTTGGAGATTTTATTTGCAATGGCAGCGGAACCCTCATTTATCTGTCTGACCTTATAGAGCTTTCATTAATTCGCAAACCCCACGTGACCGCTTAAGTTAGGCAACCCGGCATACACGGTTGTACAACCTGAATTAATGAAATCCCTAAGATGCCAGTGTTGTCTCATATTTTCTTTGGGCTTTTATAAAAAATATAAAAATTATAATAAGTTGAAACAGTAAATGTCTTAAATGTATTTATTATTTAGTATTTTTAACAGCAAGTGTGTTTATGTATAGTTTACTGTTATTGATTGTTAAACAAATAAATTAAAAACATAATAAAATATTACTTTTATTTTGTATAGATATCAAAATTTTGTAATGTATGTAAACAAATTGAGGTCCGATTATTTAAACTTCTAATTTACGGTTTTAGGAATGTGTATTGTGTACCATGTAAGCAATGTCGAATATCGTCAACAACATAACCTTAACATACCTACACTTTTAACTTATATATATATATATATATATATATATATATATATATATATATATATATATATATATATAAACTTTTTAACTAACCTTGGATTTGGCTTCTAGGGGCCCTAATTCGCGCTCATTTCAAGAAATTTTCCAAAAGTCTTACCATTGATACCTCTCTATTAGTGATTTTTCTTAATGAAAATTCAATAAAACCATGATTTTGCCATGTCAACATGGCTTCATGGAAAATAGGTCTACTGTCTCCAATTTATATTGCAGCAGACAGTTTATTGCTAATACTCTTTGATAGGCAGGGTGGTCAGGTTGACGTCATTTATATGGACTTGGTCAAGGCATTTGATCGTATTGATCATATGGTGTTACTTGATAAACTTAAATCTGCAGGTTTCTAGGCCTCTCCCTCTTTGTCTCTTTTTCAGATCATATTTGAATAGCAGGCTATATTTTGTCTTCTATGGTGGTTTTGATTCGACTTGTTATTACGTCACTTCAGGTGGCTCTCAGGGATCCAACCTCGTCCCTTTACTCTTCTTATCATCAACGGCCTGAGTTTTGTTTTGCGGGCCAGTAACTTTTTTGCTGACGATCTTAAAATGCGTTCTTCTATAACTGGGTTGATGATTGTGTAGAACTTCAATGTGCAATAGATGAGTTAGCAAGTGGTGTACTGATATTAGGCTGTACCTGAATTTGTCAAAGTATGGTGGTCTTATATTTAAAGACAATATCTTGCACCTAATATAAATACAATATTGATGCCTCATTAATCCCTAGATGTAGCAGCACAAAATATTAGCATTACCTTTGATAACAAATTAACATTCAACTTACATATACAGTAATGGTAAGTTCAAGCCTTCGTATGCATAACTTCTTAATTAGAAACTGTAGTAAGTTCTGTGATGAAATGACGCTAAAAACTCTTTATTTTTCACTTGTATGTACCAGAGATATTGACAGGCTCTACCTGGAACTAACAGGATTAAACTTATATTTATTTAATGTGTGCACCTATTTCCGCTACTTTGGCCAAATACTTATGCTAGGGACAGTTTCACTTCACCATCCTTAAACCGTTTGCCATACCGCTTCCCTTTTGTAAGGAGGGTTGGGATCCTAGTTAATATGTTGAAACATTAAGAGAAAACAAAAACAATTACTTCAATGATAAAACCATTAGTATGAAATAAATATTTTTATAATTGTTATTATGTTGGAAATTCTGAAGTGTTTTTCTGTACGTGTTTTTAATCTTCGCAGAAATTAGCAAGAAATCAAGGTCTCTGTTCCTAGAGTTGGATGCGCATGCATCGAAACCACCACAGATGTCACCTGCTACCCCTCCAAAGCTGGATATAAAGAAGGCAAGAGAGGTAATTTAAAATTTTATCTGGTACTCTTAAGTGGCTAAAAATATTTAAATGAAATCTCTAGAAAGATTCCTATTAGTTGCAAAGATTTTATGGCTATAGTTTGTTTTTTGTTTTTTTTTTCATTATGTTACTGGTATTAAAATAATTGACTTTGTACAAGGTATTTGAGATATAAGTGCATTAATTTTTAGAGCAAAATAACAACCTCAAATAATTAAATTAAAACATAGGAAATGGCAGATAACTAGATGTATGTAACATATTTATTTTTTTAGCGTTGATATTGGGTTTTATTTGGTTACTTTAACAGTTAAGATGTAAACAACGAAGCAATCGAAGTTTATACTAACACTTTAATTATTAAACAATAAACAAACAAATACCATGATAAAAAATTAGGCCAATAAATCTGGGAAGTGAAACGAACAATTGTTTAAAGTGACTATCATTTACTTCCTGCTACCCTACTTCTAAATTGAATGAACTAATTGATTGATTAGGCAATAAAGAAATTATACTAACTAACCTGCTTGTTTACCTGGCCCAAAACCATTTGGATTTCTTTCTCTGGTAGTATTTAAAATCCACTATACGCCACGTTATTCGAATCTTTGTCTCATTTGAGGGAAAGAATAATTTAAAAAGTGGGGAAAACTTTTCTTTAGATGTTTGTGATTGTCATACATCAGATTTTTTAATTTGTTTTTTTAACATTCTCCATTTATGAACTCAAAACAGCATATGTATACTAGTAACAAGTTCTACAATTAATAACATAAAATTACATATTGTCATTTTGAGGTTAACATAAATGATAATTAATGATATGGGCAGAGTATAGAAGTTTGCTCGTAGGCAGAAGACATAAAAATGAATGCTTCTGAGGTAAAAGTGTTACTGTAAGCTAATGTTGAGGTACTAGTTAGTGAACCTGAAGGAGAAATGCAGCGGGTGTTAGAGAGACTGATAGAATAGAATACAATAGAATAGCTTTATTAGCCACAATATCACACACAAAAATGAAATTGGCCAGAAAATTATACATCAAGCACATGTAAATGCAAAACTAGCAGTGCTATCGGGGCGGCAAGGCCGCGGACGAGCCCTGAGGGAAAAAAATTCAAAACTACAAAGTTCACACATAAATCAACAAAAATACATTCACATCTAAAACACACAATGTCTGCTTATCACGAAAACAATGGATCACCTCGCCGCCGAGAATCTCAACTGCTGCACGAAATTAAAATATTCATCTGTTCTGTATAAACAGGCATGTATTAAAAAATATAATAATTGTTCTAAATTTATTGATAGGCTCATTTCTCAACCACCTTGGAAGTGTATTGAAAACGTCGTCCTTAACCATTTTAGTTTTACTTAGTCGACGCCTTGGTTGGCTCAAGTTATCTCTATGTCTGGTGTTATAACTATGCACTACAGCATGTGTGCCAGAACTTTTCTCTCTCACCACCAACAATTGTCTGTAAACCATCAGTGAGTATAGAGAGATTATGTTAAGTTCCTGAAAGATGGGTTTACAGTGGGCACCACAAGCCGCCCCGAGCACACCTCTGACACCTGCTTTCTGCAGCACAAAGAGTCTATCCAAATACATGCTCGCTGCATTTCTTCATGCAAGCAAACATTAATTCAGATGCGAGTAAAACAACCCATAATAGGTGATCAAAGCTGCCCCAGGTCCAGCCATTGCAGAAAGGTTATGCAATGCATACACTGATAAGGTTAGCCTACCAGCCAACGAGTCTATTTGGCTCTTCCATACAAGAGATGTTGAGACCAAGAAAGCTAGTAGACTTTGGCTCACCAACATCGCTACCGGCAATACCAGTGATAATAAAAGTTGTGTCATCCGCAAAGAAGTCTGTTGCTATTCTGATCTGTTGTATGCCATCAGGAATGTTACAAGGAAGATCATTTATACATATGAGAAAGAGAAGTGGCCCGAGTATAGAACCCTGAGGCACCCCTCTACGAATGTATGCCTCCTCACTGTATTTCCCACCATGAAAACCTCTCTGTGTTCTATTATTAAGGTATGACTGCAGCAACTCCTGACAAACTCCCTAATACCATAATGACTCAATATTGCCAAACATATTTCATGTGAGGCATAATCAAATGCTTTTGTTAAGTCGGCAAAAACTGCACAGCACACTTTTTTCTCTGTTCAAAAGCATAATTTACCATCTCTAGAAGATACAATATCGCATCCATGGTGCTGCATCTCTTGCGAAAACCGTACTGATGTTTATAGGCTAGATGGTTATTCTCGCAGCAACTATTAAGTTGTTGGAAAATAAGGATTTCAAAGATTTTTGAGAGTATCGGCAAACTGAAACCTGCCTAAAATTTCCAGGAGCCCTGCAGGCCCCTTCATGCATGCCCCTTCTTGCAAAACGGAAGTACATTTCATCAGTGCAGGGAAAGAACCCTGTGTGATGTAGAGATTAAAGATATGTGTCAGTGGCAGGGTAATATGACAGCAACAAATAAAATTAACCTCTGTGTGATGCACAGGCGGTGGGTGGTGGCCAAACTGCCTCAGCTACAGAGACAGACGTGTCTGATGATAATAGGTGCACTGAGCCTCACACCGCTCTAGAACTCTATATAAATATCCCACCCCTTAACGTATGGCTGGAGAGGGCGGCTAGTTGGGCAACGTGGCAGACTTGAACAAACAGCTGACAGCATGTCAAAGGCAATTAGTATGGGAAGAACTAGATTCCTCGGTGACATTGAAGTTACGAGGTTCTGTGAATTATCTCAGATCTAATGCTTACAAAGACCTGTCATTCAAGACTGTCTTTCTAGACAGGACACTGTAATGTCATTTACTGTATTTAGAATTAGAACTGAGGTAAACATTGTATTGTCACCTTCTATGTAAAGATGTTATTGACCAGTAAAGTTGCCCGATTCTTTATTTAGTTTATAGTTTATCACAAAATCACAATATTTAATAGTTTCATGTTTACACTTAAATTATATGAATGTTTGAAAGCTAAACAACACATTTCAAAATAACCCTTGTTTTTAAAACATAATGCGATTTTAACAAAGGCCATAATAATTTGATGATGTTTATTCACCAGGGATTTCTAATGAAAACAGCATCTTCACAAGACGTAGTAAAATCCTCAGAACAAGTGGAAGATGTTGAAGTACAAACTGCTGACATACAACAAAAATTTAAGTTTTTTGAAACATACAAAGAACCAGAAAAAGCTAAAAAACAGTTTAGAATAACACCACCGAGAGAAGGACAAGTGAAGGTTAATATATTGAGCAGTCTTGCACTAACTTTATAACAAGAAATTTAAAACATATAGCTTAACGTCTTGTGCTACGTAGTAAATACTAAAAAGTTATAAAGTTTGAGTTAAAAACTAATTTATAGTTTGGGTGTTAAGTCATTGATGGATTTTCAGCTGCTAACAAATTTCTTTCAGTTCTTTAGCGCTTAAATGGTTTTTAGCTTGCATATTGTTGATTTTGGTTTAACAATTAATCTGTAACTTACTGTATTTTGTGAGTTTTATCTCTTTACAAATCTAACAGTGGAACTCGATTTTTTTTGGAGGTTTTTTTTTTGTAACTTTAATTTGAAGCTATTTTTAATATTGCTAATTATACTGAATTCTTTTTGTACAGTAGAGTGTTGCAATTTCCTTTTGTTTTATTTTACAGGCACCAACTCCCGAGAGAGAAGTCTACCATGATCCAGAAGTAGTGAGATGTGATGAGATTGTAGAAGATTCAGTTATTGCCAAAGAACGGCACACTGCAACAAAAATGCTTAACAAGTTCAGGCAAATGGAGGAAAATCTTTCCAAGGAGCCGGTACCACAAGGTCTGTCCATTTTTGTTTAGAATATTTTGTTATTTTTTAGATACAATATACTCTCCATTATCTCAGTTAATATAGGGTCCTGTTAACGGTCAACATATTTATAATATACCGGATATTGAAAAAAATCTAGTGCGGGGCACCAGGTGATAAAAATCTGAGGAAAAAGTTCATTTACACTCATATCTAGAAGTGTGTGTTCTGTTTCTTTAACGTCGGCCTATTTCCGCGACTATGGCCAATCACCTACGCCAGGGAGCAGTTTCACCTCACCACCCTGGAAATTTTGCCGAACCCCTCCCTTTCTGTAAGGAGGGTATGGATCTTTAATGTGCCCAACATCGCATGGACACGGGACCGACGGCTTTACGCCCCATCCGAAGGGCGGAACGTGCAGACATTCAACTTGCTCAAATACAATGCCAGAACCTCGGTTGATGTTAATGTTACAGTTTGTACTGAAAAAGTGAAAGGAGAACCCTGGGATCGAACCCAGTACCCCTCGGTTCAGAGACACACGTTCTTACCTCTGAACCACCGAGGCTCTCATATCTAGAACAGTTTTGTGTTTAAGGTATTTAGTGTTAAAAAGTTTTTCAATGTCTATTTTTAAAATTTCGTTCTTCTATTTTCTTGACTTGTCTAATGCTTTTGACTGTGTGGACCATGATTATTACAAAACTTCTATGTTCTGTGGGATTAAAGGTTGTTATTCTCTAGTTAATGTTTTCAATTACTGCATTTCTTACACTGATTAATTAACTGGAATGAGAATACACAATAAATGGTAGAAAGCAGAGATAGGGGTTCCTCCTCCTGTCTTGGAATAACGGGAGCTATGATATTATGCCCTACAGCTGCAATAGAGCCAATGCTGAATACCACTTAATATTACTCCACTGCAAATATGCATGAACAGGTAAGAACGTGCCTCAAGACTATTTCTAGCAGACAAATTCAAACCAGGAGGCTTGGTTGACCACTTGAAGATACTGGAAATTATTCCATTCGAGTCACTTGCCAAACCAACAGATAAAATACTAACAAAACTGGACGTTATAGTTCCATTTTACGTGGTTATAAATGACCCCCAAGCACGGGACAGAGGCAGTAAAAGGCTGACAAACAACTCATCTGTATTGTACACAGACTGGTATAAACAAATGTAAGGAGCTGGACTGGGAATAAGAGGACCTAATTTCTTTAGACTCGAAAACTTTAAACTCTCCAGGAAAAACTTCCACTAAGCAGAAATGCTTGCTATAAATTTGTGTGCACATGAGTGCATACAAAGAAATAGAGAGATCTACATCCTCTCAGGCAGTCAGGTAGTACTAAGGAGTCCGAGATCTTTCAAAACCCAATCTAAACTGACCTGGGACCGCAAAAACTCATTTAAGCAACTGGCTATGGACAACAAAGTAACTTTGATGTGGGTACCAGGACATCAAGAGATTGAAGGAAATGAGGAAGCAGATAGCCTTGCAAAAGGGGCAGCAACAATACCATTCTATGGTCCAGATCCCTATTGTGGGCTAACAAAAAGTAATTTAAAAAATGAACTTGATATTTGGGAGAGGAACCAAATGCTGTCATACTGGAGGAAAACACCAGGCTTAAGGCAGGCAAAACGGTTCATCACCATATCAACAGAGAAGTCTGGACTGTTTCTTGAATTGAACAGGAACAACTTGAGAATAATCACGGGACTTTTCACAGGACACTCCCCAGTAAGGTATGACCTTATTAGGATGGGTAGGGCGGACAGTGAAAACTGCAGATACTGCACTGAAGCAGCAGAAACAACAGAACACTTGCTATGGGACTGCACATATCAGTTCTGCAAAAGACTCGAATACCTTGGAGGGGTGACTAGCCCAGGAAATAGGTAAAATAGCCCCCAGAAAGATAGACTACCTATATGAAAAGTCTGAACATTTTGGGCAACTGTTAGAAAATAGAGTGATGTACAAAAGACCCATTAGGGTAAATATTGTCATGGAAATGAGATTAAGGTGTGTAGGTATCGATATCGAATACTGTTGAACTGTTAAAAAGTTTATTGCAGTAAAGACCACTCTGTGTTATGTTTTTTGTTGGCTGCATGTATTTAAAATTGGTTTTGTAAGGGTTGTAAAATAAGGTCCATGCTTAAAGGATTGTTTTGTTCATAGGTGTCTATCTTATCCCGAATCATTTTTACCTAGTTGCTTGTTGTCTGTTCATTAATTATTAATAAAAAAATTTACAAAGAAATAAGAATTATCTTTATATACTATGTTGCCACTATATTTAAGAATGCACTATGATATGATAAAATTCGCTAAAAACAAAGACCTAAATCAGAAACCAAAGAGTTGGCAGTAAAAAAACTCCTGGGTGAAATTAACATACCATTGTATTTTCTTCGAAAATTGAGTTTTAATATTAACAGTTTATAATGGTATAAAACATAAAACAATCTATAATTCTACAATCTGAGGGTTCCTCAAGGCTTTATATTGGAACCACTTCTGTTTTTAATACATATAAATAATGTCCTCATTGCCTTGTACTGTCTGTACATTACCCCTTCAGATTTTCATCTCTAAGAATGTGCAGATGCCACACTGTACAGTCCACTTTGTTAGATTTCTCCCCAGGAAAAACATGTTTGTGTTCCCTGTTATTTTTGATCTAACAGTTACACACCATTCAAGAATGTTGCACACCTCGCCTCTTCGGATTTTCGCTTCTAAAAGCGAGTATAGCCCAGCCGGTACAGCGCTCCGTTATTAGATCACCCCAGTGAAATTACGACACCGTGCAAAATCAAAACTGCCCTTTGCATCGTAATAGCCCTATTAGAGCTGAGAGCAAACAATTATTAATTTACTTAATTAAATATACGCTATAATACTGAGCAACACAAACACCCTAAGTTCTGAGCCTACCTTACATACCTGCAGCTGTAATTATTCCAATCAAACGAACAGTACACTATAAAAGTCCCTTTTTTTCTTCCCTCAGGGGTCGTCCGCAACTTTGCCGCCCCGATAGCACTGCAACCTTTGGTTTATTGTGCATGCCCTTAGTCTTTTTACTCCACCCATTCCAAATCCAAACTAGTCTGCACAGCAATTTGTAGGGTGTAGTTTTATAATGCTCTGTCTCTGGTCTAGACTCACTGTAGATCAGTTGCCTTTTGCGGTCCAGAGCTTTACACTCGTACAAGATGTGCTGGGCTGATTCCTCCCCCTCGCCCCAGAGTCTTCCTGCGAGGTCCCCTTCGAACCGCCCCATTTTATGCAAGTGTTGCTTGACGGCCACATGTCCCGTCAAGAGACCTGTTATGTTTCTGGCTGTCCTCTGCTAAGATTTAGCAGCTCCACAGCTCTCTTTGAACTGGATTCGTCAATTATTGACTTCCCATGTCTGAGCCCTGGACAGTCTGCCCAGTACACCTTGTGTTGGTTTCTGACCCAGGACTTAATGGCTTCCCTGGCAGTGCTCTTTGTCACGCCCAGAGCCGGTTCTGGTCCCATAAATGGTTCTGCTGACCCTCTTTTCGCGAGACTGTCAGCTTCTTCATTGCCTTTGACCTCCGAGTGACCTGGCACCCAGATGAGGGTGACCTCATTCTGCCCAGCCAGGTCGCTCGTCTCGTCTCGGCACTCACCCACCAGCCAGGAATTTACCCGTGGGCTACTTAGGGCCTTAAGGGCTGCCTGGCTGTCTGTCGCTATGAGGATCCGCTAGTTGGTGTAGCCCCTCCTCTTGTTCTCCCATACACAGTACAGGATGGCGTACATTTCAGCCTGAAAGACCGTTGCATGGGCCCCGAGGGAAATACTATGACTTACCCTCGGTTCTTCTGAATAAACACCTGTCCCCGTCCCACGCTCCCCGCCGGATCCGTCCGTGAACCAGACGGGCGCGTCCCGTGGTATGCCCGGCGTCTTCTGCCGCCATGCCTCACGGTCCGGGCTCGCAACGTCTGACCTCATTTCAGGCATGGGCTCCTTCACGATCTCCTGAATTTTGCAGTGGCCCCTGAAGCCCAGATAAAAGTCCCTTACTTTATTAACAAACGCGTTAAATTACTGAACAAGTAGCGAATTTCACCAACCTTGTCTTCTTTAGCCACGAAACGACCTTTTCTTACTGCATTAAAAACGTATTGTCTGACACACATGAGACAGAAACAGTACCTGCCTTCAATTATCAAGGTGGCCGAGCTTGAAAACTGAATGCGATACATACGCTTATAACACAACGTCGAACGCTACTATTGCTGAACAGCTTGAAGGGCAGAAGCAGAAGTCTTCTCTGTATGATTCTGTGAGCTGGAACCTGCCTTGATTCTCCCACTTATAGTATCGTTACTATAGTAACCGATTGTGCGCAGAATGTTTAGACAATAATATATCAAAAGCAAATACCCACTTGCCTGACGTGCTAAAAATACATTAATATTTAATTTGAGTTTATACTTTACTATTTCCTAATTAAATAACCGAGTCAAACTCGCGCTTCATTACAACTGTTTTGTGTCCGTAGATAAAAAAATTTACTGAAAAAAGGTGATCATAGAAAGTCATTTCAGAGCTCCACAAAATATTATTATTATTAATATTATTAAGTAGAGATAAATAATTGAAAGCTAGTGTGCAATATCCTGCCACATTGTGAATGTATTTAATTAATGAATCAGTGTATAAATAAACAACTACTGTCTTTTAGAAAGAATTTTTTTAACAATTTACAAAACGCAATTTGATTTTCTAAAAAAAATACCTTTCGATTTCTTGTTGTATTAAAGTTTTTTATACAAAAAATATAACTTAATTGAAGTGGTTGTCGATGACGTATGTTTCATACATCAAATATAATATATAGTATTACTGTTTCTTCAGGAGTTCCTCATGGTTCACATTGTGGACCAGTCCTCTTTAATCTCTTTATCAATGATGTCATACATTCACTTAAGCATAGTCAGATTTTGATGTTTGCTGATGATATCAACATTTTCAAGGTTGTTCGTTCCAGACAGGACGCTTTACTTTTACAGGAAGACTTAATCGTTTTGCTCAGTGGTGTGGTGACAATCTTCTGACTCTGAATGTTGATAAGTGTTTCTGCATTACATTCACTAGAGCTCAGTTTCCCATTGACTTTGTGTACTTCATGGGCTCTAGTGCTTTACAGAGGAAGGAAATGATTAAATACTTGGGCATTGTAATGGATAGGGAATTATCTTTTTAGGATCACTTAGAATACATAGTATCTAAAGCATATAAAATGTTAGGATTTATTCATAGATCAACTCTGGATTTTTCATGCAATAGCTTGAGAAGGTTGTATTGTGGTCTGGTTCGCTCTTTGTTGGAATGCTCTTCTGTAGTCTGGAGTCCGAATTACAATATTTATATCAATCAGATTGAGGCCATACAAAATAGATTCTTAAGAATTTGTGCTTACAGAATGGGCTTGCAGAGAAATGATCTTAACTTTTCTTATTTGCGGAATCGGCTGCACTTGCAGTCACTCAGTGGTAGAAGGATTGTCAGTGATGTTTGTTTTTTGCATAAATTATTAGTGAATAAAATTGATAGTCCTTCTTTGCTTCTCTAAGGATTCCGGACTGCACGAGAGCAAGGGAGGTTTTTGTGGTTACCTTCCATCGAACCAATTATGGCTTTTTCAGTCCAATGTCGAGAGTGGCGAGAACTGCGAATGAGTATTCGGAGCTCTTGGATATGTTTAATGGTTCTGACCGTTCAATTAGAGGCATTTTGAGAGGTGTTATTGATTGAATTGTCATACATACGGTGTACGGGTTGTGTTTTGCTTTTTTGTTATGTTCTCATGTTGAGATAGGTTATTTAAGACTAGTATAGTTTTAGATGTTCTTATTATTATTGTAAATGGTTGATCCGTTGAATAAATTTAAAAAAATAATTAAGTAATTAAATCTATTTTAAACCTGAAATTGTTGAATTGCAGGCCCAAAACCTCTTAAAAGGTTTACACCACCTCCAGAGCCAGCTAGACCTGAATCCAACAGTGAAGATGAGTCTGGTTCAGAGGATGAAAGTGAAGTTAGTGAGGATGCTGTTGATCACAGTAAACTCCAAGATGAAGATTTAATTGAGGTAAATTTTTTATCGTTCTTTAACAGGTAGTCAGGAAGTAAACTACTTTATATAATGTTCTTTTATGGCTTATTGAATTAAATATAACAGGGCCGTGGCTATATCTGCGTGGGCTGCGCTCGTATTATTAGATATGAAATAAATTAACTCAGGAATGATAAGGCGCCAGGTTACGATCAAATAACAGGATAATTATTGAAGGAAATAGCAGTATATATAGCTTACCCGCTAACGTATATTGTCAATAAGTCCTTTGAAGTTGGTACCTTCCCAAAGATATTTAAAGAAACAATCATAAAGCCATTATTCAAGAGTGGTGATATACTCGAACTGACCAATTATAGGCCTTTATCATTAACAACAAATTTCGCAAAAATAATTGAAAAAATTATAAAGAAAAGGTTAACAGATTACTTGACTAAATACAGCGTTTTGTCGGACAGTCAGTTTGGATTCAGAGAAGGTAGGTCAGCTGAGAATGCCATGGCTACCCTGACTCAGCATATATACAACGCGATAGATAACCGGGAACCATGCATGGGTGTCTATAGATCTAAAAAAAGCATTCGATACCGTGGATCACTCAATGCTGCTAGACTGTCTGGATGCAATAGGCATTCGAGGCATTCCATACGAATTATTGAAGGACTACCTGTATGACAGAACACAAAGGGTACGGATCGGTGATGCGTTTAGCGAGTATAAATCTGTGAGTTTTGGCGTTCCGCAAGGTACTGTGTTAGGGCCCCTGTTATTCATTATTTATCTAAACGAATTGCTTCTGCTTGACCTTGATGGTATTATCATAAGTTTTGCTGATGATACAGCTATATTTTTTAAGGACAATACTTGGTCAAGTTTAAAAACTAAAGTAGAAAAGGAACTTTCTAAAATAATGCATTTTTTTGCTGACAGGAGGTTGACTGTAAACATTGAAAAAACATATTTCTTACCATTTGCGTCGTATACTAATAGTATGCCAGATTACTGTGAACTAAGAGTGGAGAATAATTGTCAGTGTCAAAAGACAAATATAAAGATGACAACTACATATAAATACTTGGGTATATACTTGGATCAGCATTTAAGATGGGATAGTCAAATATATAATTTGACAAAGAAGGTACGATTCCTGACCTGGAGGTTCAAGAGCTTTCGCCAGATATTTTCTGTACAACAGCTGTTTCTTTTGTATAACGCGCTGGTTAAACCACATTTAACATATGGGATACATCTTTGGGGTGGCGCTACAAACAATTATATATGCATGCTGGAAAAGGTGCAAAAATGGATCCTCAAAATAATACTTAAAAAGAATATTACATATCCAACGGAAAGTTTATATACTGAGTCCAGTGTGTTCGATATTAGACAGTTGTTTTGCTTTTCGCTTTTAAGTTGGCAGCATAGAAACGTAAATCAAAGATTAGGTATAAGCCATGAGTATTTTACTAGAGGAAGTCTTCAGGTGGTTTGTGTGCCTAGAGTCAGGAAGACGCTATGTCAACGAGTGTTTTCTTATCTTGGCCCAAAGATTTATAATACAATACCGAGCGATTATAAGAGAATAAATGGAATTAACTTGTTTAAGGCAAAAATCACAGAGTGGATCAAGGCTAAATCCAGAATGGAGATTCACAGTATCATAGATATAAAAAATGTTTACTATTCTCAGGAAAAATAGATATATTGGTGTATTTTATTGGGAAAATCAGTTTGCGTACGGTTAATAAATGATTAAGCGTCAGTATTTGAATATATGTGTGTGAATGGCCGGTGAATATGACTGATCGTGTGTGTGTATATTAGTGTGTGAAATATAAGTATACAATTGGGCGAGTGAATGCGTTTGTGGATGTGTGTGTGTGCGTGCATGCGCGGGCGTGTTTGTGAGAGAGTAAGTGAGGCGTGCAAGTATATGGGTGAGTATGTACGTATGAATGTGTGTTCGGGATGTTAATTTATAAAATGTACTAGTCTTGTAGTTATAAGTTTGGAATTAGGCTTAATACGTCCTTTTGGTGGTGATAAACTGTGGTTCGCTAGCCTTGGGGCAGTGTAGGCGACTGTCTCGCAAGAAAGAGAGGGATAAAGGTGAATTGTGGTCCTGGGGATGGGGGGCATACAAGCATTGCTTTATAAGACCTTCAATCCCGGGGATTATACTACATGCCAGGATTATGCGTCTGGTTTTATATGTGTGTGTATATATGGCATAATTTCTTCGCATCACACGTAGTTTTTGTTTTGTTTTAATGTGTTCTTTGTTTAATGTGTGCACAAGTCACAGACTTAGCACAGTTTTGTAATTTATTTATTTGTCCATTTTCTGATGTATGCTTAGTCTAAAAAGTTGTTTTGTGATATCTTTACTATTTTGTACGGAGGAGTGAGCAAATAAATATTATATTATATTATATTATATTATATTATATTATATTATATTATATTATATTATATTATATTATATTATATTATATTATATTATATTATATTATTATATAAATGTGCCGTGTAGTGTGCACGTAACATTTGGTATCAAATAAATGTTATGTGTGGCATGCCCATATCTGCAGGCATAAAGTATTTGTCACATGTGCTGAAATGCTAAATTTAGATATAATAGTGTTATATATCTTAAGAGGATTTTAAGAACTATAAGAAAATGTTAAAATATACTGGTGTCCCATAAGCCAAAAATTGTTTTTTCCTATAGCAAATGTTTCAATCAGCCTGTAAAACAAACCACACCAGCTTATTGTACATCAAAAACTGCCGTAAGAAAGTTTTTTGATAAATTAATTATCTTAAATGAATTTAGTTGACGTTACACAGTTCATTGTGTCCGCTCTTGACCGCTCTTCACAGGTTGATGTTGTGTATACTGATCTATCTAAGGCCTTCGATTGTCTAAATCACTCTGTTCTGATTGACAGGATGAGGGCTATCGGATTCTCCGAGGGCTTGCTTGGCTTATTCAGATCTTACCTGGATGGAAGGAGGCAATTTGTTGAGGTTGGGGGCTCCAAATCTTACACCTATCACGTAACTTCAGGAGTGCCGCAGGGTTCCATACTCTGTCCATTACTGTTTAATATATTTATTAACCCAGTTAAACATGTTTTACATGTTCCTTTTTTAATGTATGCAGATGATATTAAGATTTTCGCAAATATTTCAAGTGTTGATGACTGTTTGCAGCTCCAGAACTGTCTTCAGATCCTTGTTGAATGGTGTTGTTGGAGTGGTCTTTCTATGAATGTTTCCAAGTGTTGTGTGATGTCCTTTAATCGAAATAAGCAAGCAGTTACTTTCGGGTACAATATAAGAGGGCTTCCACTTGATCGCCCCGGGGCACTTAAGGACCTTGGAATTGTTTTTAATGGTACTCTATCTTTTAAACCACACTATGAGCAGACTGTCAGTTCCGCTTACAAAACTCTTGGGTTTCTGATAAGAAACAGCAAAAATTTCTCACAGACTGAAACCCTCCTCCTGCTCTTTAGTTGTTTGGTTAGGTCCCGACTTGAATATGGCTCAATTGTGTGGGCTCCTACTTATGAGATACATGTGGCAAGTCTAGAATCAGTGCAAAGGAAATTTCTAAAATTTCTTAGCTTTTGTGAGGATGGTCGATATCCGTCTATTGGTTTTCCTCAGGAAAGTTTACTTCTTCGCTTTAGTCTGCAGAGTCTGTTGATGCGCAGGCAGTGCAGATTCATTATATTTTTATACAAACTGGTTAATTCTGTGTTCGACTGCCCTAGTCTGCTTCAGCAACTTAATTTCAATGTGCTTCGTATTGCAGCACGGTTTCCAGGCACATTCCATCTCCCGACTGCTCGTACGCGATTCCTGCGAGCGTCTCCAATTTACCAGATGTGCAATGATTACTCTGTACTGCAAGACCGCCTAGATATCTTCTCATGTAATATATCAGAGATAAAAATGTTTTTCAAAGCGTTCTAATTAGTGACTCTCTTTTGTATAGTTTGATTATTGTTTGTTATTATGTTTTGTGTATTGGCCAATCCTTAATTTGGCTTTTAAGCTGTTAGATTGTGTATGAATAAATAAATAAATAAATAAATCTTTAAAAACAAAAACGTTATAGGACATCAAAAAAATTCACTAAATTCCTCTTAAAATGATATGAGATAGCAAACTTTTATTTGCGCCAGTGAGTTTCCCATGAAATTTTATCCCAGGAGATGGGGGTCAATTTTTTTCTATCTCTGACAGAAACATGAGTTTCCATAAGAAAGCGTTTACTTTGGCCCCGCTGCACAACAAATACAAAATGACTATCTTCAATCGCGACACACACGACTCCGTCTGCTTCAGTCCAAGAATGCCATCCATGCATCTTTTCTCCATAAGAAACAACCGATCTACGCTCACAGACGCCCCCAGAATATAATCCTGTATCTTTATTGGGATTCAAAATAAGAATGGTAAGCAGTAACAAAATCAGACATCTCGTTTTTACCTAGTTCGATGCTGACATCTGTGCAAACGTTTAAAATGACCACATCGAGATCAGAGAATACCCCGTTATCTTCAGGCCATTGACCTGAACTTCCACAAATGAGGATTTATTAAGCCTGCTGATTTTACGCTCCCTGTTATGAATTCTACAATATTGTTCTCCAGTCTGGCTGCGCACAAGGCATCTGTTATTTCTAATCTAGGCAAAGTTAATTCGTTCCTTGAGTGCTTGACATAAAACGACTTACCAAGAATGCTGCAGGTGTTACCGTTAATTGTTTCCAGAGCATTGTTGCCAAAAACAAGGGACTGCTGGTGACACCAAAAGTTACTTTACTCATCTTATATTCCTTGATTGAGGAACACATGAGTGGTTCGTCATAGCAAACAAACGGTGAACGTCTCGATCTGCAAATGCATTCTCTATATCTGCTACTACACCGGTCAGTCCGACCCTAAAGTTTAAGAGCACATTCACAATATCCGGCACTTTTTGACCTGTCGATAGTAGGTTGTTTATTAGGGATGCTAAGCCCGGCGTGTTTGCTGAACAATTAACTTTCATAGTGGTTCTATCTGTCTCATAGACCACCCGGTGAGGCATATAATACAGAGGTCTAGTTACATTGTCGTTCGTTGAACTTGGCATTTTTTCCTCACAAGCCGATTGAAGATAATCTTTTATGACATCGCCGCATTCGTTTAAACTATTGTTTTTTAATAATTTGTTAACACACCACTATATTTAGAGTCTATATTTATTTCGTGATAACCGTTTTTCCATGGGAGAGCTACTTTGTGAAAAGTGTCCTTATACTTAATATTGTCTTTACAAACTCGTTCAATTTCACTATTACTACAGTCCTCGTTAGATCTAATACCGATTGTCTCTAAATTACATTACTGATTCACTTCGACATTGTCCTTTTTAACATCAGTACTATCCGCTAGGGGTGCTGATATTCTTGAAACACGAAATCAGCCGGAGTGTCCTGTATTGTCATTATAAAGTATTTGGTACAACCAACTAATAATTTAGCAAATTGTCAGTCCTATTCTGTGTTATTTGGAGCTGCCGTGACAACATACTACTTGGTTCTGCAACGAGATGGCGACACTTGTAAAAAGCGTGTCTTACATCTCACTTAGTTTTGCGAGGCTGGCTACCATAGCCGTATTACTTTATAGGTGTATTTTTGCTGCAATTAATATGTCATACTGAAGAGCTCTATTTAGAGCAAAATCGGGCTGCGGTTCTAATTGTGGTGAGAATACATCTAGCCTTACAAATATTATATTATTTGATGTTAATGATACTTTCTACACTAGATTTACATATAAATTAGCCACTATTCTGTAAGACATTCAGTTCAGTTTGTATATTAGTCATAATGTTTACTTGTGACTTTTGTTATAATAAATTTACTTTTAAGGGTAGTGAACCCCTAAGTTATTTTTCTGCCATATTGAAATCGCCAATTTAACACAAAAGCATACTCTAGAAAATCAAGTGATTCAAGAAAATCAAATAATGTGGAATAGTCCAAAGCTGATATAGAAACCAGATTGGAAGAGGGTATATAGATACAAATGTGCATAAACTTAATTTGGGATAGAGGAACTTACAGCATACGAGATCTTTTGCTGGAAACATGCAACACATTCTATCAGACATCCTAACTTCTGATATGAGAGTGCCCCCTCCACAGGAAGCAACACTAGTGTCACGATCACATCTGAATACACGATACCTAGTGCTGAAAAGTTTCTCATATAGAATGCTGCTCTTTAACCAAGTTTCAGAAAATGCTATAATATCATAAGAAGTATATAGTGAAGATGGAAAGACATTTTGAACCTTAGAATTAAGTTCATGGCAGTTTTGATAGTAGCAGGAAAATCTTTTGTAGGAAAGGTTTCTAGTTGTATTCTTGGGATTTTGATAGAGGTGTGCGAAGCTTCGAAATTTCGAACCGAACCCGAACTCGAACCGAAGCTTGGGTTCGAAAATATGTTCGTACGAGCGATGTTGAAGTAGTTCGAAATATGTAATTCTCCAAAATAGTTCGAACTTCGTTGCTCAAAAATACTTCGAAATTTAACTTTACAGGCATTGACTGCAGCCAAAGGTATCAAAAATGCCACCCCATTAACTCATATCAGTCTCATCGGGTCGATAGCATAATTTCCGAAGATTTCACTCATGGACATTTTTGACAGTTGGTGGGACACATTGAGACACGACGGAGCCATTTACAAAATACAGATTTATTTTTCTTATATATCCTAGTCTTCCAACACCTTTTCGGCGATCGGTAACGTAAATTTTCAAAATTTCTGAGGATAATTGCAGATTGCCTTTGGAAACCACTGGTTTCAACATGCTTGATTTCAAAATGAGCCAGAGCAGTTAAATATTCACAATCAGGAGAAATTTTAAGTGGTTAGTTTATACCTATCATGCTCACTTTGAACCCTCTCAATCTGTTTCCTTAAACTGCCTAGCCATTACCAAACAACAACAACATATTTATAATTGAGCATATCAATAGATTTAGAAATCTAAAAAAGGTTAAAATCCTTTTTAGTGAATTTTTATTTAAAAAAATTCACTAATAGAGAGGTATCGATGCTGAGACTTTGCAAACATTTTTTTAAATGAGCGCGATTTAGGACCCCTAGAACTCATATCCGGGGTCAGTTTCAATTTTTATATGTTTATATATATATATATATATATATATATATATATATATATATATATATATATATATATATATATATATGTATGTATGTATGTATCTGTCTGATAACTCAAAAAATAATTAATCGATTTCACTGAAACTCAGCAAGTGCCTTTCTTTTATTAATGGCTTGGATGAGTTCGTTAGCCAGGAAAATCGGACGGGTTTTTCCGGGAAAATTTTGAGTTTTCTTTCAAAAAAAAATTTTTTCTCCGAAATTAATAAAGCTGTTTTAATGAAACTTACTATATATGTTGCCTTGGGAGAGACCTCACTAAGTACCAAATTTCAACTTTCTCAGTTTATAGAAAATTGAATTATTCATATTTTAAATTTTCTTTCGAAAAAAATTTTTTTCTCCAAAAATTACAAAGTTATTTTAATGAAATTTGATAGATATCTTGCCCTAGAAAAGACCTTACTACGTACCAAAATTAAACTTTCTAAGTTTATAGAAAACTGAGTTATTCAAATTTGAAACATTTAATAAAAATTCACTACCATAATGCACTTGCTGCGTCCAGAGTTTTTTGTTTTTGTAGTTTTGATTTAACATGGACCCATATCCAGAAATATAGCACTGGAAGGCATTTTCACCCAATTGACCTGCAAATTTGTCAAACCCTTTTTGTAAAAAGAATGGGAATCTTTTACATATCAAATATTGTATGTTACAATATTCCTAAATTTTGTATTTTAGGAAATGATATATGAACACTGAAGAAATTTGGATAGTTCGATGTTTGATTATTGATTTCTAAGAAGTTCGAAGTTTGACTGTGAACCTTAGACATACTATTTCAGAGGTTCGAAGTCGAGGAAACATATTTGCTTGGGTTCGTTCATAGTTCGGTTCGAACAAAACATGGGTTCACACACCTCTAGATTTTGATAATGTTGTTTTGGCGGCTTATATAATAATATATATATATATATATATATATATATATATATATATATATATATATATATATATATATATATATATATATATATATATATATATATATATATAATAAATTGGATATGGTATAGGATACTTACGCACGGTCGTGTATTATGACTAGTATTATCAATTGGACAATTCCTAATAATTTAAACAGTATTTAACAGCAGGAGAGAATCCTTTCTGACAATATTAATATAATATATAATATAATATAATAATAATAATAACGTTTATTATCACCATCTTTACAGTCTTCCTATTTTAACAATCAGTATAACTAAATCTGCATAATAAACGCAATGTTACCTCACAAAAGTTCTATTCTTTATGAACTTGAGCGTGAGGGAACAGTGTGCGGAGCTTAAAGTAAATCTAAATCAAATGAAACAACAAGGAGCTACGGAAAATTTATATCCGTTCTACTTATTGAGGCAAATAATACAATCCTTTATTTTTCCATTATTTTCTGTTTATCCACGCGCACACACACACACACACGCACGCACGCACGCACGCACGCTCACACACGCCCACGCACGCCCACGCACGCTCACACATACACACACACACACACACACACACACACACACACACACACACACACACACACACACACACACACACACACACACACACACACACACACACACACACACACACACACACACACACACACACACACACACACACACAATCTATCGTTATTCCGAGGTATGTAACACTAGCAACCATTGCTATCTGCTCACGTCTTGGACCCACAGAGAGCAAATTATAGTTTGGTAAATTGATCCTGTATGAAGTAAAAGGCAAAAAGTTTGTCTTATTATAATTTAGCGTCAGCAAGTTTAAGTCAAACCAGTCTGCTATTATTGCCATGTCTAATTCCGCCTTATTCTTGCATTCCTCCCATGTGTCTGCAGAAAAAATTATCGCGGTATCATCGGCATACGAAACTATAGGGCCCCTCATGGGTAGCGTCAACAAGTCGTTTATGTAAAGGGTAAAAAGCACGGGTGCCAGTACCGTCCCCTGAGGCAACCCAATTTTAATTTCTCTTTGACTACTAAGTGTACTGTTCACCTTTACCTGTTGTAGCCTATTGCTGAGGTAACTCCCAAAGAGATCTAAACAGTGACCTCTTATGCCATATGCATATAATTTTTCGAGCATTCTTTCGTGACTAATTGTGTCAAACGCTTTAGCGAGGTCGGCAAAGATACACAGGGTTGGTTTGCGATTATCTACCATGTCATAAATATTTTCCAGAACATGTGCTATTGCGTCACATGTCGATGTTTTTTCCCTAAAACCAAACTGCCTTGGAGATAGGATACCATTACTATTCATATAGTCAACCAAACACTTCTTTAATGTTTTTTAGACTGTTACTGGTTTTTGTTTGTGTTTAGAGTGAAACAAAGTGCAAAATAGATTTTGTTCTCGCAGTTGCTGTGCACTTTTATGTTCATAATCACATTATCTATATGTATTTTTTTAATTTGTTTATTATGTATTACTTTTTTGTTATCATTAGGCTCAGAAAGCAGCAAGGGCAAAACAGTTGAGGGCGAAATTTGAAAAATGGGAGGCTAATGAAATTAAGAAAGAACAGAACAACAGTTCCATTAACATAGCAGAAGAATGTGGTGAAGAACAGAACATTGAAACAACAAAAATGTAAGTATTTTATGTACTTTTAGCACAGGGTGTAATATAATCGGAGAGTTCTAACAGAAATAATAATAACAAAGTTAAGACTGTAGCGTGTATAGCTTCGCAGTTGCCAGATTGTAATGGGCAATTCTTCATTCGGGCGTAGTTTAAGCTGCCATCTACAATCTGGCTCCAATATATAGGTTTTTAATTATGTTTCTCGGGTGCCGTATTTGTTTCCTGCACTTAGGAAGGGGTATGATGACCGCTAAAGCCTTCATTACACATTATGAACTGTTTAAGAACTCTGTCCTGTGGGAGCGTAGCAGAGAAAAGTATAAGCCAGGAGTTCATTTTTTCTTGCATCCAAGTGTTAGTAGGGTTTAATTACTTACTAATAAATAATTTTTTGTTTAATTAAATATACTCCTAATAAAAATATCATGTGAAATTCTGCTTTATTACAAGATATAAGATAATTCTTTGTCGCTTTGAAATTGTTTTTATAAATAATGCAACAACATAAGGGGTGTTAAACCATAAACTCTATAGTGGAAACTACTGCCGAAGCATCAGAGAGAGGGTCCATTGAAATGGATTTTCCGAAAATATTTTAGTAGGATGAAGGACAATGATGGTTGAAGCTGAAACTTAAGGCATTGTGAAACACACTTATTAAGAGATTTTTTTCGACATAATCCGTATTTGCTTCAAATTCGTTTGTCTGAAAATTGCAAATTTTGACGTTTCAAATCGTGACTTTGACGTTTCAAGAAGAAAAATTATAAACTTTTCAAAATATTTTTTCTGCTACTTCTTGACACTTTTGCGCCAAGAAAACTTAACTTTTGTATGTAATATTCAATTGGATTTGTTAATCACACAAAATATTTTGATCTTGTGCTTTCCACTGATCACCAGTGGTACCCAACATTTTTTTTCTTCAAATGCCTATAACGTTTTTTCATTTTAACGTAGAGATTTTTGTGTGTAGGGTAAGTTTGATAGTAAAAATGTATATGTCAAATTTTGTTGTCATAGCTCTGTTATTTTCGGAGATACAAAAATTTTCTGATAGAAAACCGAAAATATTCACGGAACAACTAGTCCGATTTTCCTGGTTAACGAACTTATCCAAGTTACTTGCAAAAGGAAGGTACATACCCAATATAATCAAAATTAGCCCATTATTTTTTGTTATCGATGTGATATATATAATCTCCTCAGTGAATTTTTCGTAAAATGAAAAATTTGCTAAAAGTATGTGTAACTATACAAGGTGGCTGAGAAATAATACCAACTTTGTTATTTTAAATGGAAAACGCTGTATATTTTGCAGACTCTAATAAGCATTTAAGAGATAAATTCAGTGATGTAAGTTTTAGGTTATTTATTCGTCACAATGAGACATTCATGTACTCAAACTGATTTCAGTCACATGATTACCCTGAAACTATGAAGATAAGTCATCTCATTTGAAATGTTGCTAGGTGCCTTCTCTGCAATGATAAATTTGACAGTTTTTGTCAAATGTTCTTAAGCACTCAGATAAGGTATGCCTTAGTTAACAGAAATTAACACGGTAGCTCTAACTGAAAAAAGAAAGAATTGAAGTGTTAATGATGGTTGCATATGATGACTGCAAGGGGACACAAGAGGAAGTTGTTGATTTATTTAATCAAGCTTACCCTAATCAGTCTGCGATTACCCAATCTTCTGTAAGCAAACTTCTAAAGAAGCACAGTGAAACAGGAAGTTCACAAGACAGACCAAAAAACAGGCAGACTGAAAAGCACTACCAGTGGTGATGTGGCCATAAATGTTTTAGTTCATTTACAGGACAATCCCAATCAATCGCTTCGATAGATGGGCCAACAACCCAATATGTCCCACCGTCAGTTAAAAACTTATTCAAAAGCGAAGAGATTGAAGAAAATTGATCCAAATTTTGTAAATAATATTCTCTTTCCGATGAGGTTTCATTTATGCTTAATGGCATCATCAATAGGCAGAATTGTAGATATTGGTCAGCAGACGATCCATGGTGGGTGGCTGAAGCACACACGCAAAAACGACAAAAAGTCAATGTTTGGATTGGTATCATAGGCCATAATATAATTGGACAATTTTTCATTCACATTGGAACTTTATTTGCAGTTGTTACGTGTACAGAATATGCCACAATTAGGAACCCTGTACCCAAACCAAAGAGACATTTGGTTTCAGTAGGATGGTGCTCCTGCATATTCTGGTTTACAAGTTCGTCAATTTTTGAACCAGACATTTCCAAATCGATGGATAGAAAGAAGAGGTGCAATTGAGTGGCCCACAAGATCCCCAGAGCTCACACCTCTGGAATTTTATCTGTGGGGGTGATCTAAAGAGTAAAGTTTACAAACATAGGGTGGATGATAATGAACATATGGCATTGAGTACCAAACGTACCAACAACAAAATACTGCATATAGCAACCTACAATACCCGATCACTGTCAACAGATGAAATATTAATGGAACTAGAAGGCGAGTTGGAACATATAAAATGGGACGTTGTCGGACTAAGTGAAGTAAAAAGACGAGGCGAACAGCTCATAGACTTTAAATATGGGCACATGCTCTATAACGTGGGTGAAGAAGAGAGCTCCTGGGGAGGAACAGGATTTCTCATACACAAGCGGCACAAATCAAGTATCGTGTCACTAAATAAAATATCAACACGAGTTATCTCTTTGATTCTAAAACTCAATACCAGATACAATATTAAGCTCATACAAGTATACGCGCCTACAACGGATCATGACGATGAGGAGATAGACCTGTTCTATGAAGACATTAACACTGCTCTAAACGAACACCCAGAGCACTTTACTCTAATATGCAGTGATTTCAATGCCAAAATAGGCAGAAAAATAAATCAAAGTGAGGAAGCACTTGGAAACTCTGGCTTAGAAGGTAGAAATGATCAAGGAGAAACGCTGCTCAGCTTTCTACTACAAAACAATCTGTTTCAAATGAACAGCTTTTTCTACAAAAAACCAAATAGAAGATGGACGTGGAAAAGCCCCGATGGTAAAACAAAAAACGAAATAGACTTTATCATCACAGATAAAAAACACATAATAAAAGACGTAACTGTCCTAAATAGGTTTGCTACTGGGAGCGACCACAGGCTTGTTCGAGCAAAAGTAGCTATTGACACTGGCAAAGAACGACAAAAAATGATCCAAAAGAGCAATAAATCAAATTTGCTAATAAATCCAGCAGATGTAAATAGCTTTGAACAATGGATCACTACTAAGTTAAACAAGGCTGAAATAGAACACACTATTGGTAATGACATCAAAAAACTGAATAATATCATCAGAACCACTATAACTGAGGCCCAAAGTCGACACTGCTCAACAAATCAAAGGGAAGAAAAACTAAGCAAGGAGACCAAACTGCTCATAGAAAAAAGAAGGGATATGAGGTCCAAAAACTATACATCTAAAGGAAAGTTAAGAGAAATAAAAAAACAAATTTCAAAAGGCATCCGACGTGACGTAAGAGCTTTTAGATACAACAAAATCAAAGATACCGTAGAGAACAACAAAGGTATGAAAGTTCTACATAGAAAGCTTGACAATGGAAAGAGACAAATAATAAAACTTAAAAATGCAGAAGGGCACACATCGCCGAACAGGAAAGATATTCTAAATATAGTGGAAGAGTTTTATGGAATGCTATATAAAAGCCAAAGTGAAAAAATCTACATCCAGAATCTGACATACTAACCCGTAAAAAGGTGTGGTTAACCAAGGCTCGGAAATACTGATGGAAATATCAGTAGATGAGATTAAACGAGCCCTGAAAAAGATGAAAAATCAAAAATCACCCGGAGAAGACTGCGTGGTTTCCGATGCGATAAAGATTGCTGGTCCTTGCTTGCTCCAAGAAATCAAATATCTTTTCAACCTTTGTCTCTTCAATAGTACGATACCAGAAAAGTGGCACAACACCATCGTAATACTGATCCACAAGTAAGGAGACATCTCGAACCTACAAAATTACAGGCCGATAACTCTACTTAGCCACCTCTACAAATTATTTACTCGAATAATTACCACACGACTTGAAAATAAGTTGGACTTTATACAGCCAGTAGAACAGGCCGGTTTTCGAAGTGGGTTTGGAACCAGTGATCATCTTCACAGCGTTAAAACAGTGATTGAAAAGACCATCGAATATGGCAGACCATTTTCGACACTGTGGAGCTGGACGCAGTGTTGCAGTTCCTGAAAGCATGCCGTATTGACTATCGCTACACCAAACTAATCTACAATATATATAAAAATGCTACTCTTGTGGTAAAACTACATGAAAACACGAATCCTATAAAAATTGGGAGAGGAGTACGCCAGGGAGATACAATGTCTCTAAAACTGTTTGTCACCGTCCTGGAATATGTGTACAAGAAGCTAGATTGTGACCAAAAAGGTTTAACAAACATGCGAGATAAACAGAAGAGTTATACTCTCCTGGGCGGCTTACAGCAAACTTAGAGACGTTTTCAGAAGCGACCTTCCAATATGCTTGAAAAGGAAAGTTTTCAACCAATGTGTTCTACCGGTTATGACCTACGGCGCCGAAACACTAACCCTTACCAACGCTTCTGCTAAGAAACTAAAAGTAACACAGCACAAAATGGAAAGGTCGATGCTTGACAGTTCGTTAAGTGACCACATTAGAAATGAAGAATTACGCAGAAGAACAGGCGTGACTGATGTGGTCGTACATGTGGCAAAACTCAAGTGGAAGTGGACAGGACATGTGGCTCGCATGCAAGATGAGAGGTGGACAAAACGATTACTTGAATGGAGACCCAGATCCGATAAAAGAAACAGAGGAAGACCACCACCTCGCTGAACAGACGACATTACAAAAATTACAAAAAACTGGATTCTTAGCGCTCAAGACAGAAAAGAATGGACTCAACTAGGGGAGGCCTATCTCCAGCAGTGGACGAAGAGGGCTGATTCATGATGATATTATGTATACACTTTGAATTGTAATATGAATACCATAATTCCGTTTATGTAGCTGAATAAACAACTTAAAACTTACATCATTGAATTTATCTCTTAAATGTTTATTAGAATCTGCAAAATATACAGGGTGTTCTATTTAAAATAACAAAGTTGGTATTATTTCTCAGCTTACCTGTATAGTTACACATACTTTTTTACTTGTCAAAAGTATATTGAAATTAAATACACCAATATACAAGTGTCAAAATATATGTTCCGTAGTTTTCGAAATATTATCAATTTTTAAAAATTGTTTTGAACAACCATTTTTTTAGTAGTGAATGAAGATAGAAAAAATCTTCAAATACAATTAGACCTTAAATTGTATGTAAATTCAGAAAACGCAAAAACATACAGGCTATTCCATTCGAAATAAAAATGTTCCTATTATTTTTGAGCCACCTGTGTAGTTACACATACTTGTTTACTTGTCAACAGAGTACTAAATTTAAGTACATCAATATACCAAGTGTCAAAAAATATATTTAGTAGTTTTCAAAATATCGGCAATATTCCATACTTGTATTAATATTGCTGTACAGTGAAGTAAAGCTGATCTTGTTTATTTATAGTTTGCGTGCTCGCTTTGAATCGATGAGGGAACAGACAACTGGAGGCAGTAGGTCACCTAGAGTGAAAGTCAATAGATTTGTGGTAAGTTTGATTTTTTGTGTTTTATTTTTTCCCTAATAAATATCTCACTAATTGGGCTTAAGCCTCAATAAACATTAAGTTGAGCCTTTTAAGGCACTGGTGGCTGGTATAAGGTTATCATATTTTAAAAGTATGTCATTAAGATTGGTTGAATTGTTGCACGATCTAATTCCTAAATTTCATATTAATTCTAAGATTTTTTTGTATCGCTAACCATCTAAATTTTAAATAATGCCCAATATTTATTAATTTTTATTGTAATAAATTGGAAAAACTAAGAGTTAATTAAATAATAGGGTATTTGATACAATGAACAATAAATTAAGAAATTATATAAATACAATGGTCTATGCAATGGGAAACTAAAATGTATTGTTTTTATTAATAAAATCACTAGATTAATGTAATATTTAAATTTCAAAATTTAAAATTTTCTATGTGTTTATGATGTGAAATGTAACTCCAACTACCATGTTATTTTTATGTGTTATGTCACTCTTATAGTAAACAAATTAAGTAATTTAATTGTAGTTATTTTGCAAATATTTATACTGTTCTTTGGTTGTTCTTTTTTTGCCATGGGCCTGTCTACAAATAAGTGTTAAAACAATAGAGACTGTATACAACTAACTAACAATTTAGGAAATTGTCAGCCCTGGCCCATTTCTACCCCAATATAGGGACAAAGTATGTAAGGCTAAATGCATTCTCGAAACAATTAGAACCGTAGACCAGTTTCGCTCTCATTAGAGCTCTTCAGTACGGCATACTAATTGTAGTAAAAATGCCTACTATAGCCGTATTACTTTAGGTACATTTTTGCTACAATTAGTATGCCGTACTGAAGAGCTCTAATGAGAGCGAAACCGGTCTACAGTTCTAATTGTTGCGAGAATGCATCTAGCCTTACCTATCTACAGATTTGTTTCAGATACACTGCACCTTAGAACTTGCCTTTGTTTACAAATATTTGCAAATACTGACAGGATATTGAGTACTTCACCACTTGGACACGTCTATCAAACAATGTGAAAGGAAATCATCTAATGCCATTATTGATTTTCTGAACAAGCACTGCTTTTTATTGTCCAGTGATTCACATGTTTTTTCACACCATTTGACATTCTGGTGTGTCATCTGCTTATTTACATAAGCCCACTTATTATTTTCTCCTGCATACTCTAGGTATGCCTAAATTTATGCTAAAAATACATTGGTATGCCTGCCTAGAGGACAAAATATGTCCAGCCTTGAATGCTCGCTTCAGTACCTGTCTTGGTTTTTGACCCATTTGTGTACTAAACCAGGCCTTTAGGAAGAAACTAGCTCGTTGTCTGTCATCTCTCTTTTGTCCATCAAAATAAACCTCAAAAGTAGTTTCTGGGTACAGCCGTCGAGTGATGCAGTGTATATTCATATCAAATATGGGTTTCCCTACATCATACTCCATATTATCATGACCAGCTCGCTTGTGACAGTTGGCCATCCATCTCCTTCTGTAGAGATCTATTCTTGCATCTCTCAAATCAAAGGGTGAGGCAGTAGGAAGTCTAGGAGAGACTCAATTGAGGCTGTATGGTTCATTCTTATCTCCCTTGTAATTCTCAGAAAAGCAAGTCTTTATATCTTACATTGTTTTAGTTTGGTGGCCTTTTGTCTGACTTTTTACAACTTTTCACAACACACATACATGTCACTGCAGGTCTTGCCAACATGTTTGTCTTGCACATTCGTGTAACTATCGCAGGTATGATCATAGATTTTCAAAGAATTATTCCAATCTGCCAAAGATCTACAGTACAACTTAGCTAATTGGACAGATATAGGTTCTGGGTTTTTTCGGACAGTTGAAAAGTTTATAAAGTAAAGGTAATGAAGCAAATAATATTACGTCAAACAGTGTTTATTGTAATAGACTTAAAATGCACATTTTAATTTACATGAGTACATACATATTATTGCTTTATGAAAAAGTTATTGATTTCTTGCCGAGTTGTCTTCTTTTGGAGCATATGGGTAGCAGTCCCTTTGATTTTTTTTCATAACAATCAGGAGGTTATTCTCTTCAGCCCATTTCATGCTTCCACTGCATCAGTATGATTATTTCTTTTTGAGATCGCTAAGAGGAATCTCATTTTCTTCCCATGTCGTTGTTAAATCTGGCCACAGTGCTGGCCAACTTTTTAAAATATCTTTTCGCTTATAGATCAAGCCTGACCCAGGTGATGTGTAGCATCTTTCAGACTAAAGCTTTAAAAAGCTCTATGATAGCCTTACCATCTTGTGCAATTATCTGATTTTTTGTATATGAAACTTTGATATTTAAAATTAAGTTCTGGTCCATCGGTTCTAATACTGTAGTGCAACTGGGTGGTAGATGTACTGGGGGGTACCCAAAAGAAAGCTAATCTATAAAAAAAATGTTTATATAATTTTTAAACAAAAACCTGCAATCCCCTTCAATGAACTCGCTACTGGTACTAGTGCACTTGTCTAATCTTTTATTCTATTGTTTAAAACATTTTTGAAATTTGTCTTCCGTAATGCCCGTCAGCACCTCTGTCGTTTTTTTATTAATCTCAGTAAAGTCGTTAAAACGCTTTCCTTTTATGTCTCTTTTTATTCGGCCAAGTAAAAAAAGTCACAGGGGGCCAGGTTGTGTGAATAGGGCAGAGGGGTCATGCCATTTTTGGTAAAAAATTGGCACACAGGGAGGGCTCTGTGAGGAGGGGGATTCTCTGCTGGAAAAATCAGTCGCTTGACTGCCACAAATCAGGCCTCTTGTATTGTAAACTGTTGTGCTATCTTTTCTAGTTAACTTCTAGTTAAAAAGCCTGGTTAACTGTCTGACCCTGCAGAACAAACTCTGAATGGACAACTCCTCTGACATCGGAAAAACAAATTGGCATTGTTTTGACATTTTATTTCACTTGACGAACTTGGAGTCTTCCCTTGGTTTGATTGTTGCTTCGCTTCGGTGTCGTAGCCATAGCACCATGATTCGTCACCTGTAATGACCTTGCAAAAAAAGTTTGGACCATTTTGGAACCCTTATCAAAGCACAAAATGCTTCTATGCGATTTTGCATTTGTTCAGCAGTCAGCAGCCTAGGCACGAATTTAGTAGCCAGCCTTTTCATCCCCAAGTCTTCCGTTAAAATTCGCGAAACTAAAATCCAAGTCACTCCAGACAGCTCCATAAGATTGCCAATGTGGTCCGTCGTCGATCTTCCACAATGATTTTGTAAATTTTTTTCAACATTTTCATCGGTTCAAGTGGTGGAGGAACGACCAGAGCGAGGTTTGTCATCAATTAATATTTTACCTCATTTGAAATGGGAAAACCACTCAAACACTTGAGTTTGGCTAATAGTATCAGCCTTGTGGCCCGTTTTTAACATTTCAAGAGTTTCTGTGCCAGTTTTGCTGAGCAAGAAGCAAAACTTCATGACTGTGCGCTGTTCACGAGAATCAGCCATTGTAAAAATGACGAGCACACACAAAACAACTCAAAAACATTCACACCAGCCGAAGGGAACCTTCTTTAACGACGATGCTTAGCTTATTGGCTCGGGAATAGTAGATCTATACGCTCCTAGCGGCAGAATGTGATACTACAAAAACCATGCCCACTCTAACATAAGTTTGCTTTCTTTTAGGTTCTCCTTCGTAAAACTTTTAACTTGGGATTTGAGTTACCTCTTCAGCTTTCGTATTGGAAGGTGCATTATCGAGTAGTAATGCTTTGGCAGGCCTTACTCCATTCAGCAACTGTTTTACATCTGGGATGAAATAATTCTGCAATCCATTGAAAAATATCTCCTTACTCATCCACCTCTTGTTACCCTCTTTATGTATGACAGGAATTTGAAGTGAATTTGAAAGATCTTGGGTTCTGAGCCTTCGCAATGAGCAAACTAGGGAGCTTTATAACAAGGCATTATAAGAAGGCATGTTATCAAGGCTTTTTATTCTAAATTGAACTGTCTTTCAAAATTTCACATAATATACAGTGTGTTCCATTTGAAAAGCTCATAGTTTTGAGAATATGTCGAAAATACGAGGTTTGGTTGTTTTTTAATGTTTACATTCTCGTTCTCAACAGAAAAAATCACCCTAGTTTAATTACCTTTGTTGCTGTAATAAGGATTTATTCTCGAAGTAATTCCAATGCCTTCATAAATTGAAAAGAAAGTGCATACAGGAGTTTTAACAGCTGTGTCTTTCTCAGGAAATGTTTATCTTGTCCCTTTCTACTGTCCAGTCTTGAATGATGAGATGAGATCAAGTGTGAAAAGATAGGGGCAAATAAAGTTTCTGACTTTAACACAAACATTCCTGGATATGTATCATTCTCAGCATTCCTATTGTATTGGCACGTTCAGAGATAAATAAGAATTCATCAGAACAGAATAACCAATCTTTGACAGTTCATTCTGCTTCTACATACTACTACACTACAGGTTCTAACAAATTTCGCAGTTTTATTTTCTTCATGATTTTTGCAACATACTAATTATAATAGGCAGAGCCGTACTTAGATGGTAGTTGGTTTTTATTAGGGATATTTATTATATTTGTGCCAGAGAAAACGAAAAAATTAAAATTTCGATCTATTTCTGATTTGAAATTTTGGTGAATTTCTCAGCACGGATAATCCGCAAACCGGATAAACTGCCCACGAATAATCGAGAGTATATTGTAATTTTGGATGTCTTCTAGCAAATCTTAACCAAAGATTTCTCATGTAATCATTAACATCAATTAACAACTTTACTGGTGTTTCCACACTTGTGATCTTGCACTCTCCTCTCTTTCCACTCCTCTTCAACCTGTATTCTGAAAGCATCTTTCAGAAGGCGCTCGAAGAACGCGACCTAGGTATTAACGTGAATGAAGTGTGGATCAATAACATATGGTATGCAGACGACACAGTCCTAATTGCAGACAACATGAAAGACTTGCAGGATCTTCTTTATGCTATAGGTGATATGGTAGCAAAAACTTGGGCCTTAACATCAACACCAAGAAGACAAAATTCATGATAGTTTCTCGCAAGCCGGAAGAACATCAAAATGCAAGCCTGACACACAACAGATATCCAGTAGAACAGGTATATACATTTAAATATTTAGGCACGTGGCTGTGTGAAAACTGGACGTCTGAAACAGAGATCAGATGCCGAATCGAAATGGCCCGAAACACATTTATGAAATTCAGGAAAGGGCTTACCAACACTGATTTTGACCTCAACCTAAGAATTATATTTTGTTACATGCGGTCAGTGTTACTATATGGTGTGGAGGGCTGGACGCTGGGGGTGAATGCCATGAATAGACTTGAAGCCTGCGAAATTTGGACACAGACGTATACTAAAAGTACCATGGACGACCAGAAAAGCAAACGAGGAGACCCTAAGAACGGTTAAAAGAGAGCGTGAACTGTTGAACACCATCAAGCGCAGAAAAACAGCATATGTGGGCCACGTAATATGGAATGAAAGATACCAATTCCTACAATTAGTAATCGAAGGAAAGATCGAGGGAAAGAGAGGAGTCTGCAGGAAGAGGATGTCATGGCTTAGAAACATGAGACAATGGACAGGACTGAAAACTGTAGGAGACCTATTCAGCGCCATCAGAAATAGGGAAGAATGGGCACATGTGATCGTGAATATCCATTAATGGATAAGCAATAGAAGAAGAAGATCTTGCAATTTGCCACCAAAGTTTACGGATAGAGATTGCAACTAATTATTTTCTAGCAAATTATCTGAAATGTTATTTAATACCCTACAAAACATATATTTCTGTTTGTTTACTGTAAGAGTGACATCAAAATCAAAACATCTATTTTTACATTAATCTAAATAAATTTTAAATGTTAAATTATACAATTTGGCTCTTTTATCTTAAATTATGATATAAACTTTCTAAAACACTTCAAACACCCTATCAAATACGCAATTCATAAATCTGACTTTAAACAAGTATGTAAACTACAATACCAGTCGTTAGAGTGCATATTCTAAAAAGAAAATGATAAACAAGTTTTCCTACAATTGTGTCTTGTTAAAAAATTGACTTTTCTAATTTACATGATGGCAGTGGCTCATCTACACATTTTTCTCTGAATTTTAAACTGTTTATTACTATTAGTTCACAAAACTACATGTATATTCTTTATATACCAAATCAAGTGAACACTGATAATTTAACACACATTAGCACTGTGTCAGGTGCACGCCCAAGAAGATATCAGACTTCAACTTATCCAAATTTTTAAATAAAAATTAATATCGCTCAAACCGTTGTAGGGAGTTGTTAATAAGTTTGCAAGAGTAGCTATTAGCTGGTGTGTGCATTGTGGTTTGACTCGAATTTTACAATGCTCAAAGATGGTAAAATGAATAATAAGAACAATATAAATAATGCAAATGGTTTAATCTAAACCGTACCCAAAAAAACTAAGAATGAATGAAGGAATGAAACCGTTTGATGTACAAGAACATAACTTATCTTATGATAAGCTTTAGTCAAAGGTAAATTAAAATAAATCATGTTTCTAAGAGATTAGCAAAATTATTACTGCATTTTAAGATAACAATTTAATAGAAAATCTGAAATTACAAAAAAAATATTCGCCTGAATAAAGTATTTAGTAAAAATCACAATTTACCCAAATCACGTGAAAAAGCATAGTGTAAGAAGGAGCCAGAATGAGTACTCCACTGTGAGCTTCAAAGCAGCAAACAACCTCACTTGGATGCTGCTTGGGAGTGGGATTGCATATGATACCACCTGGAATCAAACACTGTTGGATCCAGACAAACTTGGAGAGAGGCTATCTCTCTGTGAGCTTCAAAATGGGCACGTGATTTCACTAGCAGGTGGTAGTACACCTGTCAATCCAACTTTCACCCTAAAAAATATCGTCTCCTACAGGGAACTGTATTTGATGAGTGAAATTTAAGCAAACACTGACGGATGTCAGGTCCAGAAGAACTCGAAGAGAGGCTATCTCTCTGTGAACTTCGAAATGGGCAAGTGACTTCACTAGCAGGTGGTAGTACACCTGTCAATCCAACTTTCAGCCTCAAAAATATCGTTTCCAACAGGGAACTGGATTTGATGAGTGCAATTTAAGCATACACTGACGGATGTCGGGTCCAGAAGAACTCGAAGAGAAGTTATCTCTCTGTGAGCTTCAAAACGGAAAAACGATCCTGTTTGAATGTTTGGACTCAATGATACTGCCTCGAGTCAAACACTTGACAGATGTCGGGTCCAGACAAACTCTGAGAGTCTATCTGTCTATGAGCTTCGAATGGCAATACACATCAACAGCGGGCAACAAAAATCCCTTATAGGGCCCAGCCGACTTTCGCCCTGAAAAATATCGACTCCTGCAGGAGACTGGATTTGATGGGTTTGATTAAGCAATTAGACCTGAGCCACAGTGACCTAAGGTTGCAGTGGAGGAACTGGAATAGCCCACTCACATTGAATCTAACCTAGTCTAATCTATTTTAACTGGCCATTGGTCAAGGCCTATAATAAGGGTAACTTATGTAACAATTTTGATTTTTGTACATCAAACAGTTTTTGAGTATTAATTTTTGTTCAAATTTTGGGATTAACTTAAAGTAATTATATCTTTTAGGGATGCAAGTTGGTATGAAAGTAAGTTGGTCTAAATTATCGTGTTTTAAGATCTTCTTGGGACACATACTTTTTGTTTCAGTTCTTAGACAAAAATCATGTATAATACTTGCATTAAGTAGTGACTCCACTTGACATCTAGACATTTTGTAGACAGTTGTAGGAAAAATGTTTATGTTACAAAAATTTATTTGCACAGGTTTTTGCACCTGACATTTTCCTTGTAATAAATATAAAATATAAAAATGCAAACCACTTATCAGTGTTCTCAATTCATGAATAAATATACATTTTTGGTGAATTTTTATTTAAAAAAATTCACTATTAAAAAGGTACGGATGGTGAGATTTGGAAAATTTTTTAATGAAATTTGGTGAGTATCTTGCCTTGGGAAAGACCTTATTACATACCAAAACTAAACTTTCTAAGTTTATAGAAAATTGAGTTATTTAAATTTGAAGCATTTAATAAAAATTCACTACCATAACGCACTTGCTGCATCCTGAACTTTTAAAAATTTATGTACTCCTTAAATATACCAATCGTTACTTAAATCTAATATGCGATTTGTTTTTCTAAGTGATTAGTGATACATTAATTAATAGCAGTTTTGGGCATGTCAAGTAGAACTAGTAAAAGTCATGTTGTAGAAATTTTCATTAAAAAATTTCTAAATGGATAACTCAATTTTTCATTGGTATAGAAACTTAATATCTAATTTGTGTACCAAGTTTCACTGAGTGAAAATTGGAACTGTGATGAGCACAGATAAGTAGACTGCGGAGAACAAAATTGGCCATATTTTTCAGACCTGCCGATCGTTTCGCTAACAAAAGTTAGTGTCATCAGAGGGATAAATATACTAAGCGAATTAGAACTAGGACTAGTATTTATATATTAGTTGACAAGCAATCACGAACAGTGTCCTCTACAAACATATACTGTTAAGTCAAAAGTACCTTTAATTAAAATTCCATTAACTGTCTTTGAAAAGACTGTGGGACATTAAATGCTCTTTCTAAGAAAGAGACACTGATTATGAAGGTAACAATTCGAACGACGAACTACACCGAATCGCACCTGTCCTATTCCTCGCAAATTTGTAATCAAATTTTTAACTATATATATATATATATATATATATATATATATATATATATATATATATATATATATATATATATATATATATATATATATATATACATATATATATATACTTTTATTGTCGCGATTGCCTGACAGTTTTGATTAGCTTAAGATTTTCCATATCCACATATTCGGGATAATAATCATCATATAGATTTAAAAAAATCTCGATCCAATCAAAAGTGTTGGGCAGTCTCGACAGTTGAAAGTATAATATTATTATAGTGTTAGAAATTTGATTAACAAATTTTGGATGAATAGGACGGGTTGGGTTCTGTGTAGTTGGTTGTTTGTATTGTTATCTTTATAATCAGTGACTCTCTCAGAAAGAAAAGTTAATAGCGACACACAGTCTTTTTAAAAGCAGGTAATGGACTTTCAATTACAGGTACTTTTAACATTGGCGAGTTTGTCTATATACCTTCATAGAGGACGCTGTTCACTGTTGCTGCTTGTTACTAGGACTAGCATTTACATATTAACAAATACTAGTTCTAGTTTTTATTCACTTAGTTTGTTCATCCCTCTAATGATGCTTACTTTATTAGCTAAACAAGTGTCCGGTATGAAAAATGTGTTTTTTTTATTTTTATTTTTTTAATTTCAACAACATTCCACAAGGGCTCACAGCCTAAACACTATCGTACCGTGGGTGTCGACAAGGAGGAAAGTGGCAACTTGTTAATTCTGGACTCGAAGAATTGGAGGTTCAGAGGAGAAGGAAAAACATGTGCCGGCAAGGAATTTCACAACTTGGAAGTCCTTGGGACAAAATGTTCAAGAGACAAGATGTTCTATGTCTGGTGACCTGGACAGTAAAAGGGTGCATTCGCTCTGTTCCCCTGGTAGATCTGTTGGGGGCAGGAGGTGGAGGAACTATGGAAGAAAGCTCATCTGAGCAGTGCCCGTGCAGATATCTATCAGAGAGAGAGAGAGAGAGAGAGAGAGAGAGAGAGAGAGGTCACCAACGGCACGTCAGTGGACAAGGGATGGTAGCCTTTGGGTTAGGATAGGGTCACCGATGAGACGTATAGCTCTCTTATGAATGGAGTCCAGGATAGCGAGTGTAGAAGCGGCAGTGGCACCCCAGATGTGGGAGCAGTATTCGAGGTTTGGCCTTATTTGTGATGTATATAAGGTATAAAGATTAGCGGGTGAAAAGTACTTGCGAGCCCGGAAGAGGAAACCTAATTTCTTAGCAGCTGCTTCTGCAATTGATGTGACATGTTGGTGCCAATTGAGATTTCGATCCACAGAAATGACAAGTGAAAAGGACTCATTACTTTAAATAACTTGGTTGTTCATTGTGATGGGTCTAGGGCTGGTGTATCTCTTATGAGATAGAAAGCAAGACTGAGATTTGGTGGACTTGAATTGTACAAGATTTCTACTTCTTCAGTCTAATATTTTTTGGAGATCCACAGAAAAAGAACCCTCCATGAGTCTGCGATCCTCATCTAATTGGGCTAATAAGACAGGATGAGAGAAGCAGACAGACGCCCATGAAAATGAGGAAAAGTAATCCCGCATTTCGTCTCAGTTCGTGGAGTTGTAGTGCCAAACGATACGTGGGTGTGATGACTGTGTGACCTCGGATTGCTTTGCGCAGGAAGCAGTGACCATGCTGTGGTCTAAGCGACCAAGGGGGGCGGTGACTGATGTCTTATAGCATTCAGGTTTTGTAGTAAGAAGGAGATCCAAAGGATTTCAGCTGTGTGTTGGGATGCGAGGAAAGTAAGTAGGCTGCTGAACCATATTAGCTAAAGAATTGCTGACTGCAAAGGCCTCCGCTACTCTCCCTTGTGGATCGGTTTTTGAAGGTCCTAGCCATTCCTTATTATAGTCATTGAAGTCACCAAGAGTAATGACCTCGGAGGAAGGATATTCAGAATTCAGATAGTCGGTTTTTTCAGAAAGGTAGTCGAAGAGCTGGACAAAGTTGTTGCCAGAAGGTGACCGGTAAATGCAACAGATGAATTTAGTTGCAGCCTTGAGACAGAGAGTCTCATCCAAAGTATGTCTTTTCTTCCAGCTTCCAAATTGGGGAGTCTGGTGCAGGGTAGATTGCTGCGGACGTATGTGCACACACCTCCATGCAATCTAAAGAAGGTAAGGAGCTCATACCCCGGGAAATTAAGGTGATTAGTGGCTGTTTTGGCACTGATTTGGGTTTCGGTGAGGAAGAGGAGTTGGGGCCTATTAGCCTAGAGGAAATGGTGGATGGAGTTCAGGTTAGAATTTAGGCCACATATATTCGAGAAGGATAGGTTAAATCTTCATGCCGGCGCCCCCTGCACACCCCTCTCCCGGAGATCCGAATGGAGGGGTGTTTTATCTCCGGAATCTTTTGTACAAGGAGGAGCCATCATCATTTTTGTTTATAAGGGAAACCGACTCATACCAGAACTGGAAACGTCTGTTGGGATTTCAATGGCCCCTTGATGTAAGGGGTGGTACCTCCTCGGGCGTGAAAAAAATCCTTTACTATTATGTAAAGGAAAAGTCCACTACCACCTACCTGTTGTGGTGAATTGGGTTCTCCAAAGTTTACTTAGCAAGTTTCTAATTTTGTGAAACACAAAATTTCGCAGAAAGACTGTCTTCATTAGGTGCACTGGCCAAGTTTCATTAAATAGTTTTTCAATTATTGCAAATTGTGACATCGTTAATTTTTTCACAATACCAACATCATTATTTTTTAAATGGCAATTTCCAGGTTTTTCAGTGTTTTTGTTAGTTCTTTTTAGTATTAACCCCTTAAACCTAATAGCGTAGTTCACTACGTAGCTTGCATATCTGTCTTTAAAGAAAAAAACGCAACAAACTTAATCCTTTTACATATTATCATGATAATTTGTAAAAACATATGTTATTCCATATTTTTTTTCTTACATTTCACTTTGTTTCATACTATCGCAATATAAAGTATGAAATATTGTACCTAAGACTGCCTGTTGTTGTAAATTTCCTCTGATAAAAATATCACATTCATGAATTTGATTTTCATTGTATCATTATGGGCCTTACTATCATAAAAATTGGGGTATTTGATCTCAGCCTAATTTGTTTTCTATTTCAATTAGTCAATTTATGATTTATCCTACAGGCAAGTAGAATATAATAGAATAGATATATTTGGCATATAAATTACATTTTGTTGTCAGAATATTACAATAACAACATTATTATTAATTAATTAGAAAAGGTGAAAAGCTTATACTCCAGCAATGTAGAAACTGACGTGTGGTTGCATTTGTTTTTTTGCATGTTACCTACTCTTTTCACATCACCATTATTTACATAATTTTAGAATAGTTTTTAATTTTTTAAGTTGGTTATTTCACGGTTTTTCCTGTGTTGTCCTGTTTGTTGATTTTTGCATTTTATTCAGTTTGTTTTTGCGCAATTAATTCATATAACAATCACTAATTTAGTTTTTGGTCTGGATAATGAAAAAATAACACAATAATATGCATGATATTGTAGCTTTTGTTTAAAAAGTTCATATGAATTTGATAATGTACTCACATTTATGCTAATTCCATGATAATCTACACAAAGTGGAAATTGAAAAAAATATATTAGTCATAGAGAGCACATTGTTTTGTAAAACAATTATTACTTGAAAATAATAAAAATATATAATTGTATGGTTAGTTTAATTATTATTTTTTTACAAAAAGAACATCCAAGAAGTAACAAATATCCCATGAAATGCTGACATAGTAATATAAAAACGCAATACTTACTTAGATTTTTTTTAAGGGGGTGGGGGAGCTATCCATTTGGCGTTTGCCACTGTGACCTTTAATATTTATTGTGATTTATAAGAAAATAATAGACCGAGCTTGGAAACAAAAGCAGAATCACCTCAAAAAAACCACAAAATCATAACAGGAGAGTTAGGCGCTAAGTACGTATTTCGACAACGAAGTTGTCTTCATCAATAGCTGTCGCTCAACTAACTCTATGGGCAAGCGCCGCCGTAGCCGTGTTGGTAAGTCGAGTAAAACTTCCCAATTCGGACTCGGGGGACGACGGTTTGAGACTCACTGGCAGCGGATGATTTTTCAAATCACTTCTGTCGTTGAGATCGAGCTTAAGGTGGAGGGTATTGCACAATAGGCCAAGGGCTGTAGTGCTATTGGGGCGGTAAAGGCGCGGACGAGCCCTGAGGGAGAAAAAAAACTGTATGGGCAAAATTATCCTGTTTGCCTAAACAATCTACACAAAAAATGATGTAACACTGGTGATTAATTGCCGGATGATGCAATACCCGATGATGAAATACCGAATGATGCAACACCGCATGATGTAATATTGGAGGCCTCAGCACCGGATGATGCAACACCGAGTGACGTAATTCAAGGACTATTGTTATGTCAGTGGATACACCGAACTGGTTGTTGTGCCGATGTTCAAAGCAACCTTGGATTATTTCATGCAATTTCAAAAAGTGCTGTACTGACTGGACCCATGTCTGAATTCATTAAATATTGTGGATTCACTTTGCGGATGTCTAAACTTTCCAAAGCATCTAACTTGCGATAATCCGTGGCTACTTTAACTTAAGATTACTATTGCCTACCTTATGTCCTGAGTCAATCATACGTTGGGCAATGCTAGATTTTTTGCTCTATGGAATCTGGAATGAGCTATGTGGTCTTTGAATTTGGTTTTTATTGATCTTCACGTTTCCCCAATATAGACTTTTGTCTCACTTAAAATTATCAACCTTGTAAACAACTCTCAAGTCATTATCTTCGAATATTTTCTCTAACCCTTTGGTAGGAAGAGGATAGAAAGGAAATACAGTGAAGTTTTTAAGTGGCTTATCAGATTCAGGTTTCAATGTCGAAATGTAACTTATTGACATTTTCCACCTATGCTTGCTAACTAATATTTAATTTATAGGAAAAAAAGTTCTAAAAATAGTTTTGTACCATCAGATTCACATCATTCTTTGGTCACAAAATCTTGATATTGAGCTTTTTTGTTCAGTGGTTATTCAGTGTTCCTTTTAGCAGTAAGCTAATAAGTACAATTCAATGAACAAAATTATAGATATTGCAATTTGTAGCAGTTTCTCTCCAGATATTGTGTATAGATTAGTTACTAAGAATATGTGGAAAATGTTGTTAGTAACATTATGACATTGAAGAGTGAATCCGATGTGCCACCAAAAAAGTTCGCTGTACTTCCTTTCTATCCTTTTATTACAAAATGGTTAGAGTAAATATTCAAAGATAATGATGTGAGGGTTTCTTATAACATTGATAATTTGAATAGTATTTTGGGTGGACCAAAGGATATTATTGACTGACGACAAAAATCAGGCATTTATCAAATGCCTTGTAATACTTGCGAGAGTGTCTATATTGGGCAAACATGGAGATCAATAGCAACAAGCTACCAAGAGCACATAGCTCATTTCTGATTCAATAGAGCAGCAAAATCTAACGTTGCTCAACATCTGATTGACTTGGGACATAAGGTAGACAATAGTACTCTTAAGTTATTGAAAGTAACAACAGATTTTCGCAAGTTAGATGATTTGGAAAGTTTAGACATCCGCAAAGTGATCTCAATATTTAATGACTTCAGATATGGGTCCAGTCAATTCAACACTTAAACTAGCACGAAATAATCCAAGGTTGCTTTCAAAATCGAGACAACAACCGGTTAGGCGTATCCAGTGACACAACAATATTCCTTGGATTACAACACCCAGCATACAATATTGCATCATCCGGTATTGCGTAACTGGTATTGCATCATCTGGTGTTTCATCATCCATCATTGCATCACCAGTATTACATCAATTTTGGTTCAGATGGTTTAGGTATATAAATAAGATGATTTTGCCCACACAGTTAGATTAGCAACAGCTACTGATGAAGACAACTTCGTTGTCGAAATATGTATCTAGCACATACTCCGTTATTATTTTGTGTGTTTTTTTGGTGGTTCTGCTCTTTCTTTTGTAAAAACAAGCCGGAGAAAAAGTCTCTACATCTGTATTTAATATGAATCGGTTTCACCAAGTAAGGGCAACAACAATTCATTAATTTTATAAATGACTAAGAAAACAACTAAAAGACTGATTCTTAGTCTTATCTTTTAACAATATAGATAAAGGTGGCTCACTGTCGATGGTAGGGTAGACGTTTACGGAGAACGGGGGCGTAGAATTATTTTTAAAATGCAGTTTCTTGTGTAATTAGTTCTGCTCTATTGATCTAAAATATTTTCAGCACTGTAGCGTTACCGCTTATATTGAAAAGTGGCAACAACTTTGGTATTATTAAATGAGACACCCTGTATATTATTGCTTTTTTCGCTTCGCTATTGATTTTTCATTATTTTTGTATTACCCTTCCCCTATACCTACCTCCAGCGGTTTTCGAAAAATTAATTGATTTCCTTATTTTTTGTGCAAAACAGGTCCAATTAAATGTTTATTACTGCGGTATTTGGATTCTTAGAAAGCTGAAATTTTGGGTGTAGTTTACCAGTGGGCTACATATTAGTTATGTCTAAAGGAATTTGTTCTCCATTATATAGGGTTGTTCCAAATTTATGATTTTACCAATAGATACAAAAAAAATTATTTTTATTTTTAATGTCGGTCTATTTACGAGACTATGGCCAATCACCGACGCCAGGACTCAGTTTCACCTCACTATCCTGGAATTTTTGCTCAACCCCCGCCTTTCTGTAAGGAGGGTAAGGATCTTTAACGTGTCCACCATCGCATTTACACGGGACCGACGGCTTTACGCCCCCTCCAAAGGGCGGAACGTGCAGAAATTCAACTTGCCCAAATACAACGCTACAACCTGGGTTAATGTTAATGTTACAGTATGTACTGAAAAAATGGGAAGTGAACCCGGTACCCCTCGGTCAGAGGTCCATGTCCTTCCCACAGAACCACCGAGGCTCTAACAAAAATGGTTAAAAGTGCATTTTTAAAAATAGAACACCCTGCATATTATTAGATCCTGAAAGACGATTAAAGTTCCTTTCAAATGATGTTCCTATACCTAAATAGCCAGGTTTTGGAAATAAAAGCAAGTTTCTATAAATATCGGATTATTTTGTCATATTTTGTATTAAGTAGTAAGAAATATCATGGAACATGCCATTATGAAAGTTTGACGATTAGTGCATCAATAATAAACCGTTCGTCTGTTATTAAAGAAAATTTGTTTTCAAACGGATGAAAATGGAAGGCAATAACCATTCAAAGCAAGTTTAGATGAAATTGGTTATTCTTCATTGTAAATGTGATCAAATTATAATAAGAACATGCAGAAGGTTTAATGAAATGTATCCCGATTTACAAGCAATGAAATAGAAACAGCATTTGAAAGGAACTTTAATGGTCTGTCCGGATGTTTGATAATACACCGGCTGTTCCATTTTAAAAAATCCACTTTTTCTCATTTTTGTACCTATCGATAAAATAGCAAATTTTGAAATACCCTGTAGAATGGAGAACGAATTTCCTTAGATGTAACTATATACAGGGCATTGGTAAATCACATCGATAATTTCAGCTTTCTACGAATCCAAATACTGTAGTAATAAATACATAATTGAAGCTATTTTTTGTACAAAATAAGGAAACCAATTAATTTCTTGAAAACCGCTGGAGGTAGGTATAGGAAAGCATTATACAAAAATAATCACAAAGCAATAGCAAAGCGTAAAATGTAATAATATACAGGCTGTCTCATTTAAAATATCAACGGTGTTGCTACTTTTCAATAAAAGTGGCAACGTCGCAGCGCTGAAAATATTTTAGATTGATAGAGCAGAACTAATTACCCAAGAAACCAACTGTTTAAATTAATTCTAGGTCACATTCTCCGTAAACGTCTAACCTATCATCGACCATGAGTCACATTGTATATTGAGTGTAAATTTTGAAATATGTTTTGCAAACTGGATCAGGAAACTTCTTCACTTTTGAAGCTAGTTTCGTATCCTTATAAATTATTTATCATCATGATCATTACTGGGATTAACGAATATTAGTATGATATAAAACTGCTCGAGTACAACTCGTCCCCAAGAAAGAACCCAGAGCACTTCCTAGCAACTACAGGCCTATTTCTCTCCTTTCAGTCGTTTCTAAAGTGATGGAAAAGTATATAAACACCGAATTACTAAACTTTCTTGAAAAACACAGTCTAGTCCATGACAGGCAGTATGGATTCCGTCAGCACAGATCAACTGCCGACCTCCTTTACTTTGTCACCCATTCTTGGAACAAGTCTATGGAACTACATGGTGAATCCCAGATTGTCGCTCTAGACATATCCAAAGCATTAGACCAGGTCTGGCATGCAGCGCTGCTTAATAAACTACCGGCCTATGGCCTACCACCAAAACTCTGTACGTGGACAGCAAATTTCCTCTCCAACAGGAGCATTTCTGTTGTCCTGGATGGCCATTCCTCTAAACTGTATCCAATTAATGCAGGAGTTCCTCAAGGTTCAGCTTTAGCCCCTACTTTGTTTCTTCTCCACATCAATGACCTCCTCTCTAGCACATCAAACCCAGTTCACAGTTACACGGACGACAGCACCCTCCACTCAAATATACAATATTCTAAGCCTGTCTCTTTACCCCAATCAGATGAGGATCGCAGACTCATGGAGGGTTCTATCTCCGTGGGTCTCCAAAAAATATTAGACTGGGGAAGTAGAAATCTTGTACAATTCAACCCCACCAAATCACAGTCTTGCTTTCTTTCTCATAAGAGATACACCATCCCTAGACCCATCACAATAAACAACCAAGTTATTCAAAGTAATGAGCCCTTTTCACTTGTTGGCATTTCTGTGAATTGAAATCTCAATTGCCACCAACATGTCACATCAATTGCAGAAGCCGCTGCTAAGAAATTAGGTTTCCTCTTCCGGGCTCGCAAATACTTTTCACCAGCTAATCTCTATACCTTATATACTTCACAAATAAGACCAAACCTCAAATACTGCTCCCACATCTGGGGTGCTGCTGCCGCTTCTACACTCGCTATCCTGGACTTCATTCAGTAGAGAGCTATACGTCTCATCGGTGACCCTACCTTCACCCAAAACCTGCCATCCCTTGCCCACCGACGTGCCGTTGTTGACCTCTCTCTCTTTTATAGATATCTGCACGGGCACTGCTCAGAGGAGCTTTCTTCCATAGTTCCTCCACCTGCTGCCCCCAACAAATGTACCAGGGGAACAGAGCGAATGCACCCTTTTACTGTCCAGGTCACCAGACAGAGAACATCTTGTTATGCCCGCTCTTTTGTCCCGAGGACTTCCAAGTTGTGGAACTCCTTGCCGGCACATGTTTTTCCTTCTCCCCCAAACCTTCAAGTCCAGAATTAACAAGTTGCCTCTTTCCTCCTTGTCGACACCCACGGTACGATAGTATTTAGGCTGTAAGCGCTCGTGGTGTGTTGTTGAAATAAAAATAATAATAAAAAAAAGGTAGTATTTCAAATCAATTTGAAACATGACAAATTTCTTTTATTCTGACTGTGACACAAACCTAATAAGAAAAAGCAGAATAAAGTTATTGTCTCGACTTTTAGCCGCTTCTTTTATTCAGCTACATGGGCATTTGTAAATTATTTGTACCAGAAATTAAAATAATGTACATATTTTATCACCCAATTTGTGTGTGTGTATGTGTGTTTGAGTTGAAATGGCTATAGTGAATATCTTTGGCCAGAGATTTATAATAAATTAAAGAAAACAATTGAGAAAAAAAGTAAAGCTATGTTTGTATGTTACACTTACTGACAAGTGTTACGAGCAGATCTAAAATAGGTTTTTTGTTAAGCGACAGGAGCGAAAATAAGATGGGGGGGGGGGTAAGCTGGACAAGTTGAATCTTTATTGAATTATTGAGTAGCTTTATTTGAAAGTCTAGAACTCAAATTTTAAAGCTCTTAATTTTCTGTTCACCTAAATTGATTCAATTGATTCATGATGAAATTGTTGCAAAGTGTTATAAAATGGTTACATAAGATAGGAAGATTTAATTGGTAATACTTTTTCATAAGTTTCAAGTTATAAATTGTAAGACTATTTCAAAGAGTTCGTTTGAATTTTAATCCATGGATAGTGTATCTCTCTTAAAACCTGTTAAGCTACAGATTAATCAGTTAAACTGGCAACACTGACTTTTACTCTGTGAAAGTGTGTGCCTATTACAGGTAAAATGTAACATCTTCCTAAAACTTGCTTTTATTAAGTCACTAAATTCAGAAGTTCTTAGTGTCACCTGTTATTGTCGAGTATTCTTAATTTACATAAACTTATTATCAGCTACTGAAAAACAATTTGACAATGGAATTAGCATAAATCTAACTGTCACTGTCGGATATACATAACAGTTTTTGTTTCTTTTTCTTTTTTCAGTGAAGACGCTGACTGTGAAGTAATGTCTTTTAAAAGCAGTAATTTTAGAATTAAAATTTTACAGTATATCGATAAAGATTTCTATTCGCTTTTTTGTCTACCAATACCTAAATTAAGAAACTTAAAATAATAGAGTAGAATGAGAGAGAGAAAGAGAGAATAAAAACAAGTAGATATTTTGTTGATGATCTTACTATGTTTCTTGTTCTTTTTTATTAATATTTATTCTGTGTTGAGACGATTTAATTATTTGACTTGTTTATATAAATTTTATAGTAATTGTTAATGTATGTCGAACAAAAAACTTTAATCAACTTGTGATTGTTTCTATTTTGTCTTATTTTGTATGTTTAATGTTACTTTATGGATGATTTTAAAATTGTAAAAATGGACATTAAAGGTTCTAAATGGCTCTAATATACGAAATAATCATGTCTTCTTTTGCACAATTGAATGTTTACTGTTTTTATGTGCCGTTATTGATCATTGAGAAGAGAGATTTAACTCTTTAATTTTTCTACCGTTCTTCCACAGTTATGTTTTGCACTTGCAATGTTTAATGTCTGTTTTAACTATATTTTATGATAAGTCGAATATTTTATGACGAATTTATTATATGATGGATTAATTGTGCCAATTTATACAATATTTTTGGGTGAAATAAATCTATATGTAAAATTTTATGTTTGTCTTATTACCCCCCAATTAACTTTGTATAACGAATTGAATAAATGTAAAAATCAACAAATACGTACGCTTAAATGGTATTTTTTCCTAATATTTTCCACAGGGGTCTCTATCTAATCAGCAGCGTATCTCTGATTTCTTTATATTTTGATTTATTTATTTAACTTAGTCCAATAATTAATAACATCAGGTTGCATAAGGTCCTAGAATTTATATATATATATATATATATATATATATATATATATATATATATATATATATATATATATATATACAGGGTGGCGCATTGAAAACGAAACAGACCGATTTGCGTCCAGAGAAATTTTTTCTTTAAGAAACGCTGAAACACGTCAATTTTAATTTTGAGCGGGACATGTTTTGACATAAAACTCAACTTTGTTACATCAACCCCTTAAGCGTGGTGATGACAACCCTTATATTTTAAATAGGGAATATGGGTCGAGTGTTACATCATTTGAAAGCTCTTTCTTTTCTGAATTCAGCACATTAATTTTTTTGGAAGTTTTATCAACTCGTTCAAAAATTATTCACAGTTGGAGTTGCAAGAACGTATTTCATTCATTGTGATAAGGAATGCACTAATTAGTCAATTTTTCGTTAAAAAAACAAAACCAAACGTTCAAAAATGTTTATTCAGTGAAGTAAGTGTTCAAATTGTTGACCACCAGCTTCCATACAAAAGTACAAATTTTGTTCAAAACGAGCTCTGACATTCTGGAGCATTTGTGGAGTTATTAGACAGCATTCTTCAACAATACGTCGTCGTAATTATTCCAGTGACTCCGGTTCTGTTGCGTAAATTCTACTCTTTAAATGGCCCCATAGAAAGATGTCTAAAGGAGTTACATCCGGTGATCTAGAGGGCCACTCAATGGCACCTCTACGCCCAATCCATTGTCCTGGAAACTCTCTGTTCAAAAACTCCCTAACACGTTGTGAAAAATGCGGAGGAGCTCCATCTTGTTGAAACACTAATTGATTTTCTTGATAGCGATCATCATTTTCAACAATGTCAATTAGTAGAGGGTAAACAATATTTTCTAGTAACTCCAAATACGTTTCGCCACTCAAATTTCCATCAAGAAAAATTGGTCCGATTAAACGGTCTCCAAAATTGCCAGTCCAGACATTCAATTTCTGTGGAGTTTGAGTGTGGACTTCGTGAAAACTTCTTGGATTATTATCTGCCCAATAACGACAATTATGACAATTGACTGTAGAGTTTAATAAAAACGCTGAAAAACAGATATTGAACAGAAAGTTCCCATTATCAGCTATTCGTGCAGTCATAACTTCACAAAACTCCAGCCGCCGATCAAAATCATCTTCATTCAGTTGTTGTACAAGATGAATTTTATACGGGTGGAATTTATGATGCTTCAATATTCGCTGAATAGTTATTCTTTTGATGCTTGAAACAGTGGTCAATTTTCTCGTGCTCGAAGTTGGGTCTGCAGCAATTTGTCCTAAAACTTCAATCTCAGTAGTCTCATTTCTAACCGCAAATTCACGTTCAGGATCCCGTTTTTTGTTGGCTACTGAACCACTTTATTGAAACTTTGCAACTAACTCCAAAATGTATTTTCTGTTAACATGTCTGTTCGGATGTCGTTCATTAAACAAATTTGCAGTACGGTTGGCACAGTCATCAACTCTCTCTTCTACAGAATACACCATTGTGAAATTAATTTTCGGTAGTACTATCAAGTATCAAGCGACCGATAAACTGAAATAATAAACCACATTTCTCTCATTCCGATAAGAAATGTTCTGATAGTCAATTTTTTGTTTACAAACCAACAAAATATTGACTATCAGCACATTTCTTATCGGAATGAGTAAAATGCGTTTTTGCGTCTTCAACTGTGAATAATTTTTAAACGAGTTGATAAAACTTTCAAAAAAATTAGTGTGCTGAATTCAGAAAAGAAAGAGCTTCAAATGATGTAACACTCGACCCATGTTCCTTATTTAAAATATAAGGGTTGTTATCACCACCCTTAAGGGGATGATGTGACAAAGTTGAGTTTTATATCAGAACATGTCCCCCTCAATATCAAAATTGACGTGTTTCAGCGTTTCTTAAAAAAAAAATTCAGTTATTGGTAATTTTCTTAGAAGCAATGCATAGTAGATGACATCCTTTTTGCCTGACTAAATGCACAACTTCAGCTTACGCTGATGGGTACCACCTTTTGCTTGGGGAGTTGTCATATTGTTGGTCGATATAATTTTGTCCCTCGCTGATGTTGGCATGGTAGCACTACTTGTCCCTAGTAACAACCAGAAAAAAAAACGGATAAGGTTTCCGGAACGATAATAATCCAGAAGAGACATAAATGTTGAGGTTTGGTTTCTTTCGTTTTTGCTCAAAATATACGACACCCATCGGCAAAAATGTTGAACTTTGCTCATAAAATGCCAATGTCGTACTGTGGTCAACTGGTCGCAATTAATCATAATTGTCAATTCCCGGATTGATTGACATGGAGATGTGGATCATAATGAACTAAAGCTTTCACATCATCTTCATTAAAATCGGATGATCTTCCTAAACTTGAAGAATCGTTCATGTCCAAATGGTTTTCCATGAAACAGGAAAACCATTTTTGTGCTGTATTTTCCCCAATGCCATTTTCTCTGTGAACAGTTAAAATAGTTATGTGTCTATTATCATGAACTAAAGCGTTTAGACGATCTCCCTCAAAACTAGATGGTGCTTCTGAACATGGAGGATTGTTCATGTAAAAATGGCCCTTTTTGAAATGAGAAAATCATTCTTATGCTGTACTTTCCCCAGTGTTCTTTCTGTAAACAGTACAAATGAGTTTAGCAGCATCTAATGCCTTAACCTTTCTGTTGAACTAAAACAAGATTATATGTAAGGCTAGATGTATTCTCACTATAATTAGAAACACATAGGTTTGGCTCTAATTAGAGCTCATCAGTGCTCTATACTAATTATAGCGAGAACACAACTATCAAGTAATACAGCTAAGCCAGCCAGCCTACTAGAACATTGAGGGATGTATGACAGGGTCGCCATCTAGGTGCGGGATCAGGTAGTATGTTGTCACGACAGCTCTAATTGACATAACATGTTATAAATAGAGACTGTGTACAATCAACCAACAATTTTTATAAATTGACAGCCCTGGCCCATTTCTTTTCTAATACCGGGACAATGTATGTAATGTATGGTGATAATACATCTAGCCTTACACAGATTGTCCCGGTATTAGGGAAGCCAGTGTTGCCAATTAACAAAAACTGTTGGTTGGTTGTACACAGTCTGTATAACATGTTGTGTTAATTGGAGCTGTCTTGCCAACATACTACCTGATTCCATACCGAGATGGTGACCCTGTCATAAATCTGACAATGTTACAAGATAATATGCAAGAAATGTGGTCCTTTTCTGCTTGACATTGGATTTTCTTCAGCCGATAATTTTACAATGTTTGGACAAATTCGCAAATTCGAAGGAATATTTAAGCAAACAATAGTTTACTATTCAGGGCAGATTTCTACTAGTACACAGACGGCTCCAAAACCGAGTCAGGGGCAGCAGCGTTCAAATATGGAAGTAGCACTAATGCTCTAATATAATCTAGTCTCGGAAAGTATGGAACCATATACCAGACAGAAGTATATTCCATCGAGATGTGTGCAAGGGAGATTACAGTAAACGGTTGCACACACAAATCGATATAAGTATTTTCTGATAGCCAAGCTGCTATCAGAACACTTTGACCCTACCATTGCAATTCTAAGACTGCCTTTAAGGAACTGGGTATCAACAATGAGGTGTCGTTGGATACCAAAGTACTCAGATCTTGATCGCAATATAGTGGTCGCCGCTCTTGCCAGGAAGGGTGCCGAGCTAAACTATATCAGACCGGAACCTGCGCTAGGCATATCCGTATGCTCAGCGAAACACACCTTGAAAACATGGACAGATGGAAAGACAAATATGACTCTATCTGGTTGAATTATTTTAAATCACGGAATGAACATGACATTGCGAATCAAGTTTTTCATCTATGTAGACCCCTAAAAATTTAAGTTGTTTAATTTGTCACAACTAATTATTATCACACTTCACATATGATTCATCAATGTTGCCAGAAATGATGAAACTCGTTTTGTCATACAGTATATTAACCTAATCAGGTTCAAAATGGTTTGCCTGAGGAACCTGAACAACGAAATTAATGTTTGAAATTATTGTTACCTATGTAAGAAGTAAACCAAACCTCCAGAATTGAATTGTAAGAAACGTGAAGCGCCCCTCACAAGGTAAACAATAATAAACTTTACAGGCTGGTTGAGGTTTACTCAACTAAACACTTGGATGTGAAGCCTCCTCGTGGGTTTTATGTCCTTATGACCAAGAATAACAGCAAGATGACCCTATAAGTCAGTAATCGTGAACAATAAATAACACATCATGAGGTTATACTTCTGGCAACAAGTGGCACTCAATATATTCACTTAAATTGATTACGCTATGGTGGCATTCACCAGGTCCACCGACTTGATCGTCAGGTCATCGCTGATGATGACGTTAGCAGTCGCTATATGTCACGCAAATTTTAATGGCATATAAGATATAGCGCACACAAAAAAAGGATATACTTATCGTAGGCAATGGCACAAACTATATCACACAACTAACGGAAATGCATCAATGAGGTGGTTGTTGTAAATACTCATCTGAGCAATCTCGAGCAGCTTCACCAGCGTCCGCTAGACCGGCACCAGACCAGGAGCATCAAGGCACGCTTGCTACAATCCAAGCATCAGCGGCTTATCCACTATAACGACCCATCTACGTTACTCTCAATTACACTGGAATGGCAGTGACCCTAAAACGTAGTAGGTACCAGCCTGCCCTGAAGGACGATTTACAATGTGGTGGCAGTTACCCACCAAAAATGGCCGCGGCTACTACAGCACTTGCCGGCTTTAACACCAGTACCAGAAGAGAGCTCTATGGAGACGTGACAGTCATCCTCTCCATGTACACATGTGCTACAAACTTAATCATGCCAACCCATAGACATCGGATCGTCTCTCCGCTAATAGCCATAGACCATAACTACCTGTTGCACAAAAATAAAGAGAGACAGCATATGACCCCCAGCGCCACTGTATATTTACCATAGACCTAAAAAATTATACGAGCAGCAGTACTGGAGGTATCACCTGCTCGAGGATTATGAACCGACACCGACACAGTTTGTGTCAACCTAAATAACTCACCTACGTGAGATCATATTAAATGGGAAAAAACCTTTTAAAATGATGACATATTAACAAAAAAGTAACAAGTTACGACATCTGGGTCGTAACACGTTTTACAACTTATATGTTCCCATTGTGGCATTCATTGGTACATAATTACATTATTTTCTCAATCAATGAAATTCATTTTTTGTTAGTCAATGGAATTTATTATTTTCTCAGTCAATAAAATCTACCACTTTCTTACTCAATGAACTTTATAATATAACTAACTATTAAATTCATGCCCATAGAAACACACATATTTTCTGGTATCGACTGAATCTCGTCTTTTTGTAGTTCAGTCACCTGATTCACTCTTCAAGGTAGGGTTCTATTAATTTCACACATTACTCTCACCCGTGATCCACTAGTTTTCCCATGAGGGTTCTGTGACAAACCATATGACATGTCAACTCTCTAAATACTTAACGGTCTTCACATTAATTGTGGCAAATAACTTCGAGCTCTCTTTTCGAGTATTAATATATTTTGGGCAGCTGCAAACTCATACATTTGGTTTTTCACGTACCTCCACAGAACAACATTCAGTTGGCATATCTAGCAGGCTACTCCATGGGACTACATTTGTAACCAAAAGCTGCTCTCAACAGATCTTTAACAATCCTGAAATTATGGATGGGACAACCATCTACAGATATGAAACCATACATTATGTAATTCAGTTTGTGACACTAGTTTTCCAATTGCCAGTGCGAGGGTCAATCAATAAGTACCCGTGTTTGAAGACAGGTGGCTTTGCTGTGAGAAGTTCGCATTACCGTTGTGTACTATCATCTGTCAAACGATACCATACCAAATTTCAGACTCATTCATTGGTTAGTTTTTATTTGGCAGCCAGTTGTATCTCACGTGTTTCTCGATAGAATGTAAAAAGTGCAATATCGATCCGTAATTCGCTTTTAGATTTTAGATGGAAAAACATGCGAAGAAATTAAAGCGAAGTTGGATGCTGTCTATAGGGACTCTTCACCATCTATGACAATCGTGAAATATTGGTACGATTTAAACGTGGTCGTACATCTGTTTTTCATGATGAGCGGCTAGACTGCCCGGGATACATGGATACAAAGGAAATCGTTGAAAAGGTCCAGAACATGATTTCACTGATTGCCAAACTGAAGTGCGCGTGGTAGCAGAACGTTTGGACATCTTTAAGCGAATTTCGCAGGAGTTTTTGCATCGAGTCGTCACTGTTGATAAAACCTGAATATATTATTATAAGCCAGATATCAAGCGACAGTCAAAACAATGAATTTTCTAGGTGAATCTGCTCCAAAGAAGGCAAGATGGTCACATCGACTTAAAATATCTTGGGCTCGATGTTTTAGGATTCGAAGGGAATAATCCTCATGGACTTTTTGCAGAAAGGAAGAACGATCACAGGGCAGTACAACAGTGAATTATAGAACCGATTCGATAAGAAATTGAAGGAGACACGGCTCATTTGGCTAAGAAAAAGTGCTATTTCGCCACGATAACGCACCAGCACATTTAAGCAGAATTGTCACAGCCAAATTGCATGAACTGCACTATGAATTGCTGCCGCACCCACAGTGGTCACCCTGCAACTTCTTTGTGTTCCCTAACATTAAAACTTGGCTCAGGGCAAAAATTCATCTCAAACGACGGGGTTATCGCCGAAACAAAAGCGTATTTTTATTTTGAAGAGTTTAACAAACCGTATTTTTTGTAGCGGTTAAAGAAATGGCAGAACGTTGGGAAAAGTGTAGCGACCTAAAAGGATATTCTGTTGAAAATTTTTTTAAAATTGTTAAAAACTTGCGTCTTCATTCCCAACACAAGTAGTTATTGATCGACCCCCGTATATGAAATTTTCTAGCACTTGTAAGTAAATTTCCTCTTTCAGTTGATGTTTGTAAAAAAATTGTCTTATAAATTGATTTCATAAGAAGAAAAAGTGTGCATTTGCATTGTAATGTGTAGTGAAGAAATAAATGGCGTATTTTGTTGCACACTGAAAATTATTGTATTTCTCTTCAAAATAATTACTATTTTTTATTTTGATGTTTAGAAAGCAAATATATAAAAAACTAATAGGTAGTTTTAAAATTACAGCTTTGAATAGAGAATCAAAGGTGCCACTCGACCTACTTTCTCTATTCAAATTAAGGAGGTGTCCCTATTGCAACCACAATTGAGCTGTTTCACGGTTGGTTTTTCAAAATGCAATCTTTTACAATGGACACCCAGTATGAATTACAAAAATGGGCCACCTGTATATTAGTCAAATGCAGAATTAAGCTAGGTTCATACACTCGAAAATTACGAATATGCTACGAAACGTATCCCTATTGGCTTATTTGAAATAATATCCTAATATTATTTGAAATGGACCAATAGCAATTAGTCTCGCAATTCGGCTTTGCTAATTTGCGAGTGGATTAACCTAGCTTTAATATTCAGTGCAATTAATTTTTAATATGACATTACAATCATTTTCCTGAATACAAACATTTTCTTATTTGTTTTGTTGCCCCATAGTAATTTTTTTCTTTCCTTATGTCTTTCTTTTGGTGTGAAATCTTTTGATTTAGATTTTTTTAATGTTTCTTATTTTGACTTCACCACTGACTAGATAGTGATAGGCTGCTTTGTCTACAAAAAGAATAAGATAATATTCTTTTGACATTCCAAAGCCTACCTTGACTGGATTTTAGGTTTCATTGCAAATATGTCACTGAGACTGAATTTTATTTGAAAGTTAATCTGCAATTGTTTTAAATTATTTAAATGAATTAAATTTTGCAAGTAAAAGCATCAATTTAGTTAGCTGTTTATCTTAATTATCTGATTTTAGAACACACCAGATGTTTAATAAAATAATAAACTCATTTTTGTTAAACATCAAGGAATTAAGTGTGCTATAAGTTACATTTGTAGAAGTTAACTTGATTAGGTTATAGTAACATGAAGTAAACATTGCTGCAAGTTAATATTATGATGTTGACTTTAATTTATGATTATTATTAACTCCTAAGTCAGTTCTAAAATTTGTTTTTTTAAATTAATGGTCTGATTTTCCTTTATTTAAAGAAAATACCCAGTATTGATGAAACTTGTAAGAGGTGCCATTATAAAGTGTATCCTTTAGAAAAGATATCAGTCCATGGAGATATTTACCACAAGAAATGTTTTAGGTGTATGGAATGTAGCGCTGTTCTAAGGTATGTATTATTCTTTAACTTCTCCCGTTAAGCAATAAGTTTAACACTTAAGTTTCAAACAAATGATGATATACTCTTCTTCGAAATATATATGACACAAGTCTCCTTCAAGGGCAAATTAGTAAGGTAATTTAGGTTATTTGTCGGCCTTAGTTTTGTCGTTTGTTGTTTTGTGTAACTGGTTTGATTATGTTTTTGTTGTAGCATCTCTACTGTTAGGACATGCTATAAGCATTTTGTAGAATCTGGCAAAGTTAATATTATTAATAAGTAAGCGAGGATTGGAACCCGTGATGAGTACTGATGAGTACACTTTCGTCGGGTCTTTTAAAAATATGCCATGGTGAATTAGGTTTCCGCAAAAGTGAAATAATATTATATTATAAAATACAATACATTCTCCCAGTAAGGGATCATCTTACCTCCCATCGGGTCGCGTATTGATAGGAGTGGAAAGGAACTCAAAAAACAGAATAAATTGTTTCCTGAGAACATATCTTTTGCTTGGTATTTTGTAGTTTTGCGGAATCATATATTTTCCGATCCTAACACTGATGATGGGGCATGTAGGTTTTTGTCTACAGGAAAAAGTGGATCCTAAGCTATAGGAGTATATAATTTACTTTGTTGTTTATGGAATATCTATTGTTTTTTCCTCTCACCTCTTTTATCTATTTTAAAAATGCTTAACAAACAGAACTTTTTTTGATTTGCCGGGGTTTTTTCAAAATTTTTAAAAACCTGTGGAGCAATTTATATGTTTCACAACTCAATCATATTAAACAAATCAATTAGTTGCAATCTAATAAAAGAAGATCATGTTATATCTCAATCCAATAGAAAGTTTCAGAAAAATACATTTATCTGTCAAAAATTGCATAAATTCAAATACAGTATACTCTCGATTATCCGGCCTAGGGGGGAGGGGTATCGGCAACACGGATAATTGAAAAACATGAACATGTAGTAGTAGCAGTGGTGGGAAGGCCAACGCCAAGCAAGTAGGCCACAATGGGCCCTTTTTGCCAACCCCAGCAACTTTTTTTTTTTTTTTTTTTTTTTTTTTTTTTTTTTTTTTTTTTTTTTTTTTTTTTTTTTTTTGTCAACAACACACCACGAGGGCTTACAGCCTAAATACTATCGTACCGTGGGTGTTGACAAGGAGGAAAGAGGCAACTTGTTAATTCTGGACTTGAAGGTTTGGAGGTTCGGAGGAGAAGGAAAAACATGTGCCGGCAAGGAATTCCACAACTTGGAAGTCCTCGGGACAAAAGAGCGGGCATAACAAGATGTTCTATGTCTGGTGACCTGGACAGTAAAAGGGTGCATTGGCTCTGTTCCCCTGGTAGATCTGCTGGGGGCAGCAGGTGGGGGAATTATGGAGGAAAGCTCCTCTGAGCAGTGCCCGTGCAGATATCTATAAAAGAGAGAGAGGTCACCAACGGCACGTCGGTGGGCAAGGGATGGAAGCCTTTGGGTGAGGGTAGGGTCACCGATGAGACGTATAGCTCTCTTTTGAATGGAGTCCAGGATAGCGAGTGTAGAAGCGGCAGCTGCACCCCAGATGTGGGAGCAGTATTCGAGGTTTGGCCTTATTTGTGAAGTGTATAAGGTATAGAGATTAGTTGGTGAAAAGTATTTGCGAGCCCGGAAGAGGAAACCCAATTTCTTAGCAGCCGCTTCTGCAATTGATGTAACATGTTGGTGCCAATTAAGATTTCTATCCACAGAAATGCCAACAAGAGAAAAGGACTCATTACTTTGAATAACTTGGTTGTTCATTGTGATGGGTCTAGGGCTGCTGTATCTCTTGTGAGAAAGAAAGCAAGACTTAGTTTTGGTGGGGTTGAATTGTACAAGATTTCTAATTCCCCAGTCTAATATTTTTTGGAGGTCCACGGAGACAGAACCCTCCATGAGTCGGCGATCCTCATCTAATTGGGCTAAAGAGACAGGCTTAGAATATTGTATATTTGAGTGGAGGGTGCTGTCGTCCGCGTAACTGTGAACTGGGTTGGATGTGCTAGAGAGGAGGTCATTGATGTGGAGAAGAAACAAAGTAGGGGCTAAAGCTGAACCTTGAGGAACTCCTGCATTAATTGGATACAGTTTAGAGGAATGGCCATCCACAACAACAGATATGCTCCTGTTGGAGAGGAAATTTGCTGTCCAGGTACAAAGTTTTGGTGGTAGGCCATAGGCCGGAAGTTTATTAAGCAGCGCTGCGTGCCAGACCTGGTCGAATGCTTTGGATATGTCTAGAGCAACAATCTGAGATTCACCGTGTAGTTCCATAGACTTGTTCCAAGAATGGGTGACAAAGGAAAGGAGGTCGGCAGTCGATCTGCGCTGACGGAATCCATACTGCCTGTCGTGGATTAGACTGTGTTTTTCAAGGAATTTTAGTAGTTCGGTGTTTATATACTTTTCCATCACTTTAGAGATGACTGAAAGGAGAGAAATAGGCCTGTAGTTGCTAGGAAGCGCTTTGGATCCTTTTTTGGGGATGGGTTGTACTCGAGCAGTTTTCCAATTACTAGGGAATATGCCTTTATTGTAAGATATCTGAAACAGACGAGTCAGGACAGGAGCAAGTTCTGGTGCGCATTTTGTGAGAACAATTGCTGGGATCTCGTCAAGGCCAGAGGCTTTCCTGGTATTAAGAGAAGAGAGCATCTTTAGTACCTTTTTAGTTTTGAAAATGATATCAGTCATTTTATGCGCGACATTGGGGACTGTTGGTGGTTGAACATTTGGAGGTGGGTTGAGAGTAGAATTTTCGGCGAACAACGAAGCAAAAAGTTGAGCCTTGCCCAGGGCGGTAGAAACAATTTCATCCCCTGAGACAAGAGGTGGGAACGTGCTCTTGCAGAAATTATTCCCAATAGACTTAGCAAGAGTCCAGAAGGGTTTGCCGCCGTTGGAGCTTGAGAGGACTTTGTTTTTGATGTGGTTATTAAACGAGTTTTTTGCCTCAGAAAGAATGCGGACATAGCGGTTTCTTGCGTCGTTGAATGCTTGACGATTTTCTTGACTGGGATTGTGTAGAAGCGTTTTGTGAGCTTTGACCTTTTCAAGTCTGGCCTTGTCACAGGATTTAGAGAACCAGGGCTTTTGAGTGGCTGAAGAGGTTTTCTGTGTACGTGGAATAAATAATTCCATGCCAGCTTGGATAATTTCGGTGACATTTTGTGAGATATCAGAGGGGTCAGGATGAGAGAAGCAGACAGACGCCCATGGAAATGAGGAAAAGTAATCCCGCATTTCGTCCCAGTTTGCGGAGTTGTAGTGCCAAACGATACGTGGGTGTGATGACTGTGTGACCTCGGGTTGCATTGCACAGGAAGCAGTGACCATGCCGTGGTCTGAGCGACCAAGGGGGGCGGTGACTGATATCTTATAGCATTCAGGGTTTGTAGTAAGAAGGAGATCCAAGGGATTTGAGCTGTGTGTTGGGATACGAGGAAAGTAAGTAGGTTGCTGAACCATATTGGCCAAAGAATTGCTGACTGCAAAGGTCTCCGCTGCTCTCCCTTGTGGATCGGTTTTTGAAGATCCTAGCCATTCCTTATTATGGACATTGAAGTCGCCAAGAATAGTGACCTCGGAGGAAGGATATTCAGAAATCAGATAGTCGGTTTTTTCAGAAAGGTAGTCAAAGAGCTGGACAAAGTTGTTGTCAGAAGGTGACCGGTAAATGCAACAGATGAATTTAGTTGCAGCCCTGAGAGAGAGTTTTATCCATAGTATGTCTTTTCTTCCAGCTTCTCAATTGGGAAGTCTGGTGCAGGGTAGATTGCTACGGACGTATGCGCACACGCCTCCATGCAATCTAAAGGCAGTAAGGAGCTCATACCCCGGGAAATTAAGGTGATTAGTGGCTGTTTTGGCACTGATTTGGGTTTCGGTGAGGAAGAGGAGTTGGGGCCTGTTAGCCTGGAGGAAATGGTGGACGGAGTTCAGGTTAGAATTTAGGCCACATATATTCGAAAAGGATATGTTAAATCTTGATGTTGGCGCCCCCTGTACACCCCTCTCTCGGAGATCCGAATGGAGGGGTATTTTGCCTCCGGAATATTTTATACAAGGAGGAGCCATCATCATTTTTGCTTATAAGGGAAACCGACTCATACACCAGAACCGGAAACGTCCGTTGGGACTTCACCGGCCCCATGATGTATGGGGTGGTACCTCCTCGGGCGTGAAAAAATCCTTTACTATTACATAAAGGAAAATTCCACTACCACCTGCTATGGATTGGATTGGATCAATGTCTACCCCTTTAAAAATAAGATTAATAAAGGGACTATCAATTGTCCAGTAGTTATGATTTTCGAAATAGTAGGAGGATACAAAACATTATCATCATTTTGCATCCATGCCTATTGTCACAAACCATGCTCTACTCTTCCTCGGTTCCATCGCCAAACCGCCTCGACCCCGAGATGAAGGCCGTGACGGTCTTCAATTGGACAGTACTTACCTGATTCCTCTGCAGAGTCCTCGATCCGAACAATTCTGCTTGAAGACTCCCAAAAGCCTCGCATTCACACAGGTAGTGGTAGGACGTTTCCTCATCCTCGCCGCATTCCTGGCAAATGGGATCCCTCGCAACATAGTAATTATAATAGGCACACCTGTACTTAGATGTTCGTTGGTTTCTATTAGGGATATTTATTATATTTGTGCTGGAGAAAATGAAAAAAACTGAAATTTTGATGTATCCCTGATTTGAAATTTAAATCAATTTCGCAGCACGGATAACCCGCAAACCATATAATCTGCATACGAATAATTGAGAGTATACTGTATCTCAGAAAATATTCTACATAGGGACTGGTAAATGTACCTTACAATTTTACGAGAAATTCGAAAACAAAATAATATACAGTCTGTTTTATTTAAAATAACCGTCTGGACTGAGGATTTTGTAACAATTTGGAAGCCATTCTTCTTCTTAGGACGCCGTCTCCCTACGAAGGTTGGCGATCCAACTGGCTATAATGGTGCGTGATACCGCACCTCTGAAAATCTCCACAGATGTCCGTCCAAACCATCGACGCAGATCTTTCAGCCATGAGTTCTGCCGTCTGCCCACAGATCGTTTGCCCTCGATCTTTCCTTCGATGAGGAGTCGGAGGAGCTCGTACCGCTCCCCTCTCATAATGTGCCCGATGTATTGGAGCTTTCGTTCTTTGATGGTTTTCAGCAGTTCTTTGCCTTTACCTATTCTCCTTAGCACTTCCTCGTTGGTTATGCTGTCTACCCAGGATATACGCAGTATACGGCGATACAAGTACATCTCAAAGGCGTCAATGCGGCTCTCCATTGATTGGCAGAATGTTCAGCTCTCGGATCCATAGAGTAGCACTGGGAAGATATAACAGCGCAATATACATATGCGGAGCTGTAGGTTTAGGTCTCTACTGGTGAAGAGGTTCTTCATGGAGATGAATGTCCTTCTGGCCTGTTCTATCCTTGATCTGATTTCCATTTTAGGGTCACTGTTCTCGTTGACGAGGGCTCCAAGGTATTTAACGGACGACACCTGTTCCACAACCTGGTGGTTAATTTGAAGGATCATTCGTCTTGGTGCCCTGGAGATAATAACCACCTTGGTCTTGGCAACGTTTATGTGTAGACCATACTGTGTGCTGTGCTCAACGATGACGTCCACCATATTCTGAAGATGTGGGAGGCTGTCAGCGACCACGACCCTATCATCGGCGAATCGTATATTATTAATAAGGGTGCCGTTGATTTTAACGCCCTCTTTCACATTCTCCGGTGCCTCCCGGAACACCGCCTCCGAGTATATGTTAAAGAGTAGAGGGGACAGGACACATCCTTGTCTGACACCCCTTCTGATTTTTGTTTCTTCGGATGTTATGCCCTCTATCCTAATCTCCGCAGTCTGATGCCAGTACAGCTGCGTGATGATGTTCAGATCTCCCGCATCGACTCCGGTGTATTTTAGGATCTCAATGAGCTTCTGGTGCGAGACACAGTCGAAAGCTTCTCGGTAGTCAATAAAGCAGGCGTATATATCAACATTCATGTCTCTGCATCGCTGCATGAGAACGTTGAGAGAGAAGAGAGCCTCACGCGTGGCCATTCCGTTCTTAAATCCAAACTGCATCTCCCCAGCCTGTCTCTCACATCTGGCGTATATGCGAGTGTAAACGATGCGAGAAACACTTTGAGGACGCGAGATATCAGGCTTGTCATTCGGTGGTCGTCGCATTGAGAAGCGTTCGGTTTTTTTTTTGGCAGAGCGATGAACGTCGACCTCAGCCAGTCTGTTGGTATTTTCCCAGTTTCATATATTGAGTTGAACAACGATGTAAGAAGTTTTAGGCCTCCATCATCTGCACTGACGAGCAATTTTAAGGTTTCCGTGTGAATATTGTCTGGTCCTACAACCTTGTCATTTTTCTGAACTTTTATAGCACATCTCACTTCCTCTGCCGTGATAGCAAGGCTGGGTTCTTCGTTGATATCATCATATTCCCTAGGTGGTTGGTGGGGTCGTGTGTCATTGAAGAGGGCCTCAACATACTCCTTTCATCTTTTAATCTTTTCCTCAACGCTTGTTAAGATCTTGTTGTTAGTGTCCTTCAAAATACCGTGGATCTGCCTGCGTTGTGTGTTTGTGAATTCCTTGATCTTTTTGTGGAGATTAAACGAGTCGAAGCCATACAACAGTTCAAATAATAAATGCTTCATTACAAAATGTCTCTTGACAAATTAAGATTTTCGAAATTGCATTATTAGGCCTGTCATGCGAAAAATATGAAAATAAATATTAGTAGTAGCAATAAGTAAAATGAGTGAAGGTTGGAACCGGTGGTGCACACTGATAAGTACAATTTGGAGAACCCAATTCATCAAAGTACAGTGTTTTAGACCTGACGATCGTTTTGCTAACAAAGTCAGCGGGATCAGTAATTCATCCCTCTGATGACGCTAACTTTGTTAGCGAAACGATCGTCAGGTCTAAAAAAACAGTATTTTGATGAATTGGGTTCTCCAAGTTGTAGTTAGCAATAACTAAATTTCATCTTGAAAGTAATTATTGGCTTGGCTTTTGAAGGCATATTAATTACATAAATAAATAATTATGTAATAAGACTGATAATTTTATATTTTTTGTACATATTTTTTTTCTTGTTAGGATGGATTCTTACTCCTACAACCAAGGCTTGTTGTATTGTATGACTCACTTTAAGCGCCTGTTTATTACAAAAGGTAATTATGATTCAGCTTTTGGTTTGGATCAGCATAAGGAGAAATGGAATGCCACTGTTGCTTAACACATTCAAATTTTAGTTTATACTTTTTGTAAATTTTTGTGATATTTTAATCTAATTTTAAATTCTTGTCTATATGAAAATTGTCTTACATTGCCCTTTCTTGTCATTTTAAATTACTTAGTCACTTTTTATTTATAAAAAATTTGCAATATGCCTGTGTACTTTGGATGTACTTATCATGTGTTACATTTTTATATGTCTCGACGACAAAATAAATATTGAGCTTCTATGAGTATGCTTATGTAGTCTTTAACTTAATTATTTTTATATTGTATTATTAATAGTTGTAGGTCGTATTTTACATTACCATATTTGAGTTTTATGAAAATATAATACTGAAATACAATACATAAAATAAGTTGTTTAATAAGTAACTTGGTTTGACAATAAAAACAAAAATTGTGTGAAACTACTTTTTTTGCTTTGACATAATCTGTAACTTCATCCTTATATTTATTATTTATGTATTTATTTATTTACTTACATATATACAGTGAGCGGCAAAATTATGGAATAAATTCATTAATGTAATGTGTAGCAGTGGTGGGGAGGCCAACGCCAAGCAAGTAGGCCACAATGGGCCCTTTTTGCCAACCCCAGCAACCATGCTCTACTATTCCTCGGTTCCGTTGCCAAACCGCCTCGACCTCGAGATGAAGGCCGTGACGGTCTTCAATTGGACGGTACTTACCTGATTCCTCTGCAGAGTCCTTGATCCGAACAATTCTGCTCGAAGACTCCCAAAAGCCTCACATTCACACAGGTAGTGGTAGGACGTTTCTTCATCCTTGCCGCATTCCTGGGAAATGGGATCCCTCTCTACGCCTATCAATGTGAGGTGTCTTCTAAGGGCGCAGTGGCCTGTCAGCACCCCAAGGATGCGATGAAGCGTAGGTCGACTCCTTCCGAGTAGCCAGACAGCTTTATCTCTGTCCAGCTCCTCCACGAAGTCCCTCGCCTGCCTGCAGCCACCAACCGACCCCCAGTGCCTCTCCATTGCTTCCTCGGTCCACCTGTCTAAGTCGACAGAGACGGTCTTCCTACTAATGCCTATCGCAGGCTCCGGTCCACAGAACGGCGCCCGGGAACCGAGTCTTGCGAGATTATTCGTCACCTCATTCCCCGCTACGTCACAGTGTCCCAAAACCCACACCAGTTGCACCTCCTTCGTCCTGGCTAGTCTACTGAGGGCGGCAGCGCACTCCTGAACCAGTGTTGACCTGATTCTGGCCGCGCAGACTGCCCTGAGGACCGCCTGGCTATCCGAGCAGATGTACACACATTTCTCGGGACTCCTCTTCACATCCTGTCTATTGGCCACAGACAGGATAGCATACACCTCTGTTTCGAATGCCATGGTATATGCGCCAAGAGCATAGCTCTCGCGCACCCCCAGGCCCTCGATGTATATTCCTGCCCCGGAGGATTGTTGGTCCTCCAGCCGCGATCCGTCGGTGAAACAGACCAGGCTTGCGGGCTGGAATGCAACCTCATTTCCCCTCCACTGATCCCTACTGGGGATCCTGAGGGTGTATGGCCTAGTCCACCTAATATCGTCCTCGGCATCCCGCACCTTTATGGTGGAAATCAGAATTTCCTTTTCCACCTCCTTGACGACTCTTGCATGCCCTATTACTGCTCCCTCGCCGCACCAGTTTCCTGAGTCTCGCGTTCTAAGATGCGACGCCATAGCCTCCCTTCTGATGCTGATGGGAAGCGGTGGCAGCATCAACAGGACCTCTAGCGCGTCTGAGGGTGTCGTCCTCATAGCGCCTGTGATACCCAGGATTGCCAGCATTTGGAGTTTGGCCAGCTTCCTGCTGGTAGTTTGGTTCACACCACACCACCAGACCAACGCCCCATAGAGGATTCTCGGCCTGACGATCGCAGTGTAGATCCAATGGAGGATCCGAGGATTAAGTCCCCAGGTCCTCCCTATCACACGACGCAGCTGCCAGAGGGTCGCTACTCCCTTCCTCACTACTCGTTCTATTTGCGATCCCCATGTTAGTTTGGGGTCTAGGATCACTCCCAGATATTTGAGCTCCTGCACTAAAGCTAAAGGTTTTCCAAACATCACGGGCGCCCTGAACCCCTCTACCTTCCTCTTCTTGGTAAATAGGATCATCTCCGTCTTCGCCGGGCTTACGGAGAGTCCCTGCTCACCACACCACCTTTTGATTATGCTACAGGCAGCTTGCATGCACTCACAGACGACGCCGAGGAATTTGCCGGTGACTAAGGCCAGCCCACCATCAGCGTATGCCTGGGCGTAGAAGCCATTCTTAGAGAATCGCTTCAAGAGGCCGTCCATGACCAAACACCATAGATGGGGCGAAAGGCAGCTGCCCTGAGGACAGCCGCCCGTCACCCCAACGTCCAGCCCCCGGCATCTCAAGGCCAGCGAAACTCTTCTGTCCTCCAGCATGCTCGCCACCCAGCTTATTAGGGACCTCGGCGTTCCCCAATCGTGTAGGGCGGTACAAACCGTATCCGTCCTTGCCTTATCATGATTTGTCATTTAATCTGCATATTGATGCTGTGGTGCTGTGCAATCACTAGTTTGTATACATCCTTAGTTCGAAGTAATATTGAGTATCGTTGTGTTGTATGGTTTCCATCCTATGCTTTCCATATTAATCGCATTGAAAGGGTACAAAACAAATTTGTTAAGTGCCTTCTTTATAAGCATCACTTTCCTTGCCAAGATATTGGGTATGATGTCAGATTGCTTCTTTGTGGTATGGTCAGTCTCAAAGCGCGACATGAGTATCTTTCATTGATGTTTATATATAAGTTAATTAATGGTCACATTTACTGTAATGATCTGCTCGAGTTGGTCCTATTCCATGTTCCACCACGCTCAACTCGCCAACAGCAACTTTTTTTTAGCGAACACACAGGACCAACTATGGATGTAACAGTTTCATGGACAGATTGTTGCATAATTATAATGCTAATTTTTCTAATTGTGATATATTTTATATTGCTATGTCTAGGATGAAAACTGTCTAAGACAGTGATTTTGTTACTTTGAGTTTTTTTTTTGGCTTTTATTTTTTAAGCACCATTTGGAATTGTTTATTCTGTAGGTGCAAATTTAAATAAATAAACGTCACATGGTCTGGGATAGACATAATCAAATACTCAATGAAAGGCTTCTGATCCAGACAGCAAAATTTATTATTAAAACCCTACGTGTTTCGGCTACCTAGTAGCCATCATCAAGGGAAAATCTCAAATACAATAAAAAGGTCTGTCAGAAAACATTGTTTTCTGGTAGGCAATTGTGCCGGTTTAAGCACAATGATCTCAATGTAAACACTACAGACATCATCAAGGTTAAAAATCTACAGTCAAACAGTAAATAGGTTAAAAATAACACTAAAAGCCAAATTTACAGTAAAAAACTACAGGCTACAGTTAAACAAGCCAAACAAGCTACATTATAATCAAAAACATGCTGTCAAAGCAGGTTAAAATTATTAATATCAGAACAGAATAAAAGCAAATCAAGCTGATTGACAAAATGTAAAAGTCAAATGTTAAATTAAATTTGAAAATTGAAAAGCTGTGGAGTGAATTGACAAAGCAAACGTAACAGAAGGCTACACAGTCAAGCAGAAACCCCAATGCACTCCCAAGGTGGTTGAGAAATGAACCTATTAATAAATTCAGAGCAATTATTAGAGATTTTTTAATATAGGCTTGTCTATACAGAACAGATGAATATTTTTATGTAGTGCCACAGTTGAGATTCTCAATGGCCAGGTGATCCACTGTTTTAGTGATTGACAGATATTGTGTGTTTTAGATGTGTATGTATTTTTGTTAATTTTTAGTTTTACATTTACATGTGTTTTATGTATAATTTTTTATCTTGACTGGCCAATTTCATTTTTGTGTGATCTTGTGGCTAATAAAGTTATTCTATTATATTCTATTCTACGTGCCCCTTGACTGAATGAATATTATAATGAGGCATTGATGAAGTTTATAGCTTGGGTAAAGATGGTAAAGCATTGCAATGCGACCGCAAACGTTCTGTTATTGGTCGTGACCTGCTTGGACTGTGATTAAGTGACGTGCTTACATTTGCCTCATGGTATGATAAGTACAGTCGCTTGTTTCTCAACATGGTGGTGAATTTTATTCGGTTATTGTATTTTTTCTTGTTGAATAGTGTAAAGTGTTTTCGATTATTACCAGAGAAGGCTTTCCTGTTGTTGCAGATGAAGTTTTCTCCTAAAGCTTCTGCAATCAAACTCCTTCTGTTTCTTTTTGAAGCTGCTGCTCTTTCCACTGTAGATGTTTCATTTCGCCGTTGGAAATAAAAAATGCGAGGTACTACATGTTTTTCCAATCTCAGTTTCACATTCCCCATAAGTTTATGTCAACAAAAATTGTCCACATCTTGTTCTAACTGAAATAATACGCCAATCTTGTGAAAATTGTGAAAATGACGAGGTACTTACATTAAAATGGTCTTCACAACCATATAAGCCGGTTTTCGCAGATAACCGTGGATTTTTCCTTTCATCCCACTTTATATCTTTGCACCATTGCTTTCTAATTTGACACACTTTTGGAACAATTAAAAATAGTTTCTCTGGAGTTTTTATAGTCATATTTGTACACATTGGTACTATACAGTATGTATAACCTTTATGTTTCATATTATCAAATAAAATCACACGCAAAAGCCAATATTCAATCACTAGCTTGTAACACAGGATGTAAACAGAGAGAAGCAAGCTCATTGTCATTGTTGACATTACCGTCCAGTGACTTTGCAGATCATACTGGTAAAATAGTGGTGTTTGAAATCAATTATGAAATCGCATTTTCAAATATTTTTTTGCATCGTGATTTTTGTAGTATGTGAAATGAAAAAAAATATTTAAAAATCATCTCTGTGGGATGTGCTAAGAAAAAAAATATGCAAATTTTCTATTATTCTTCTTCTTGGTGAAACCGTTCTATACTAAATACAGACATAGAGACTATTTCTCTGACTTCACAAAGGTTAGTTTTCTTCTCTGTAGATGGTTTTGCTGCTGATGATACCATCAAGCAGAAAAACCAGTTATAGAGATTATGCTACAGGCAGCTTGCATGCACTCACAGACGACGCCGAGGAATTTGCCGCTGACTAAGGCCAGCCCATCATCAGCGTACGCCTGGGCGTAGAAGCCATTCTTAGAGAGTCGCTTCAAGAGGCCGTCCATGACCAGACACCATAGATGGGGCGAAAGGCAGCTGCCCTGAGGACAGCCGCCCGTCACCCCAACGTCCAGCCCCCGGCATCTCAAGGTCAGCGAAACTCTCCTGTCCTCCAGCATGCTCGCCACCCAGCTTATTAGGGACCTCGGCGTTCCCCAATCGTGTAGGGCGGTACAAACCGTATCCGTCCTTGCCTTATCAAAGGCCCCCTCCACATCTAAGAACACAACTAATACGCTCTCTCCGTAGTGTAGGGCCCTTTCCACCTTCCGTGTCACAGCATGGAGCGCCGTTTCCGTCGACTTCCCCCGCTGGTACGCGTGCTGACCTTTATGGAAGGGGTGATCCTTTAGGATCCCTCTCAACATAAACCTATCTACTATCTTTTCGAATCCCTTAAGCAGGAATGATGTAAGGCTGATTAGCCTGTACGCCTTGGCCAGCGTGTAGTCCTCCCTTCCCGGCTTGGGAATGAAGACCCCCTAACCCGACGCCAGCCCGTTGGGACGTAGCCCCATGCCAGGCTGGCCCGGAAAACCTCACTTATGTTGGGAAGCAGTATATACAGGCCCCTCTGGAGCAGGGCCAGAAAAATCCCATTATAGCCTGCGAACTTGAAAGGAGCGAACTCGCCCACTGCCCAGGCTATGGTGCCATCAGTGCCCTCTGCCAGCTGTCAAATAAATTCATTAAAAATCGAGCGATTTGTGTTTTGACGAAATGCTCAGGACGTCAATTCTAATTTTCAAAATTACACATTTTTGCATACATTTTATGTTTCTTCCACTCTCGCTTTTCAAATATGACGTGACTGACGTTTTTAAAATGACAACATAAATCTCCTTTAAAGGTTAATCAAGTATGGCACATTTAAGTGAAACCCAGCAAATGGAAATTTTAATTCTTGTTGGATGCAGTGATAAAACCAGAACACACCAAAAAGTGTGTTATTTGTTTAATGCGAAATATCCAGATAGATGTATCAGCCAAATCACTGTTAGTAAAATCGAGAAGAAATTCAGAAAACCTGGACACGTTGAACTATTGGACAATTGATAGTCCCTTTATTAATCTTATTTTTAAAGGGGTAGACATTGATCCAATCCAATCCATAGCAGGTGGTAGTGGAATTGTCCTTTACGTAATAGTAAAGGATTTTTTTCACGCCCGAGGAGGTATCACCCCTTACATCAAGGGGCCAACGGACGTTTCCGGTTCTGGTGTATGAGTCGGTTTCCCTTATAAGCTAAAATGATGATGGCTCCTCCTTCTACAAAAGATTCCGGAGGTAAAATACTCCTCCATTCAGATCTCCGGGAGAGTGGTGTACAGGGGGCGCCAACAACAAGATTTAACATATCCTTTTCGAATATATGTGGCCTAAATTCTAACCTGAACTCCGTCCACCATTTCCTCCAGGCTAACAGGCCCCAACTTCTCTTCGTCACCGAAACCCAAATCAGTGCCAAAACAGCCACTAATCACCTTAATTTCCCGGGGTATGAGCTCGTTTAATAACCACATCAAAAACAAAGTCCTCTTAAACTCCAATGGCGGCAAACCCTTCTGGACTCTTGCTAAATCTATTGGGAATAATTTCTGCAAAATCACGTTACCACCTCTTGTCTCAGGGGATGAAATTGTTTCTACCGCCCTGTGCAGAGTGAACTTTTTGCTTCGTTGTTCGCCGGCAATTCTACTCTCAACCCACCTCCAAATGTTCAACCACCAACAGTCCCCAATGTCGCACATAAAATGACGCATATCATTTTCAAAACTAAAAAGGTACGAAAGATGCTCTCTTCTCTAAATACCAGAAAAGCCTCTGGCCTTGACGAGATCCCAGCAATTGTTCTCAAAAAATGCGCACCAGAACTTGCTCCTGTCCTGAATCGTCTGTTTCAGATATCCTACAATAAAGGCATATTCCCTAGTAACTGGAAAACTGCGCGAGTACAACCCATCCCCAAGAAAGGATCCAAAGCGCTTCCTAGCAACTACAGGCCTGTTTCACTCCTTTCAGTCCTCTCTAAAGTGATGGCAAAGTATATAAACACCGAATTACTAAAATTTCTTGAAAAACACAGTCTAATCCACGACAGGCAGCATGGATTCCGTCAGCGCAGATCGACTGCCGACCTCCTTTCCTTTGTCACCCATTCTTGGAACAAGTATATGGAACTACACGACGAATCACAGATTGTCGCTCTAGACATATCCAAAGCATTCGACCAGGTCTGGCACACAGCGCTGCTTAATAAACTTCCGGCCTATGGCCTACCACCAAAACTCTGTACCCGGACACCAAACTTCCTCTCCAACCGGAGCATTTCTATTGTCGTGGATGGTCATTCCTCTAAATTATATCCAATTAATGCAGGAGTTCCTCAAGGTTCAGCTTTAGCCCCTACTTCGTTTCTTCTCCACATCAATGACCTCCGCTCTAGACATATCCAAATCATTCGAGCAGGTCTGGCACGCAGCGCTACTTAATAAACTTCTGGCCTATGGCCTACCACCAAAACTTTGTACCTGGACAGTAAATTTCCTCTCCAACAGGAACATTTCTGTTGTTGTGGATTGCCATTCCTCTAAACTGTATCCAATGAATGCATGAGTTCCACAAGGTTCAGCTTTAGCCCCTACTTTGTTTCTTCTCCACATCAATGACCTCCTCTCTAGCACATCCAACCCAGTTCACAGTTACGCGGACGACAGCATCCTCCACTCAAATATACAATATTCTAAGCCTGTCTCTTTAGCCAAATTAGATGAGTATCGCAGACTCATGGAGGGTTCTGTCTCCGTGGATCTCCAAAAAATATTAGACTGGGGAAGTAGAAATATTGTACAATTCAACCCCACCAAATCTCAGTCGTGCTTTCTTTCTCATAAGAGATACACCAGCCCTAGACCCATCACAATGAACAACCAAGTTATTCAAAGTAATGAGTCCTTTTCTCTTGTTGGCATTTCTGTGGATCGAAATCTTAATTGGCACCAACATGTCATATCAATTGCAGAAGCGGCTGCTAAGAAATTAGGTTTCCTCTTTCGGGCTTGCAAATACTTTTCACCAGATAATCTCTATACCTTATATACTTCTCAAATAAGGCCAAACCTTGAATACTGCTCCCACATCTGGGGTGTAGCTGCCGCTTCTACACTCGCCATCCTGGACTCCATTCAAAAGAGCTATACGTCTCATCGGTGACCCTACCACCCAAAGGCTGCCATCCCTTGCCCACCGACGTGCCGTTGGTGACCTCTCTCTCTTTTATAGATATCTGCATGGGCACTGCTCAGAGGAGCTTTTCTCCATAGTTCCCCCACCTGCTGCCCCCAACAGATATACCAGGGGAACAGAGAGAATGCACCCTTTTACTGTCCAGGTCACCAGACATAGAACATCTTGTTAGGCCCGCTCTTTTGTCCCGAGGACTTCCAAGTTGTGGAATTCCTTCCTGGCACATGTTTTTCCTTCTCCCCCGAACCTCCAAACCTTCAAGTCCAGAATTAACAAGTTGCCTCTTTCCTCCTTGTCAACACCCACGGTACGATAGTATTTAGGCTGTAAGCCCTCGTGGTGTGTTGTTGAAATAAAGTTTGGGATAATAATGATCATGTAGATGGAAATTAGCTTGTAATTGAGAAGCGGTGTAAGTGACATTTACCAAAGAACTGTGCTAGAAATATGTATGTGGAAGCCCAATTTCGTAAACCGGATTCAATTATGAAATAAAGTTGTGATGGTTTCTTGGAGACGAAACGTCGGATAAAAAATCTGTAAAGACCAACTTGTAGAGCTTAAAAAGTGTACGTGAGAAAGTGTTTTCTATTTTTCAATATCTTCTCAAATAACGTCAGAAAAAATTAAAACCAAAATTGGCGAATTTCGTTTTTTTTTCGAATATCTCCGGAATTAATCGGAATATCCAAAATTTCAAAATACTATTTAATTGAGCTCTAAAATGGGCAAATTTTCCCTGATTTAACTCACCCTGTATTTTTTACGGTTTCCGATTTCCACATGCTATCCCCTCCTTATCTTGGACACACTGTATATATATATATATATATATATATATATATATATATATATATATATATATATATATATATATTCAAAAATTTCAAAATACCATTTAATTGAGTTCTAAAATGGGCAAATTTTTCCTGATTTAACCCACCCTGTATTTTTTACAGTTTCCGATTTCCTCATGCTGTCCCCTCCTTATCTTGGACACACTATATATATATATATATATATATATATATATATATATATATATATATATATATATATATATATATATATATATATATATATATATATGTGTGTGTGTGTGTGTGTGTGTGTGTGTGTGTGTGTGTGTGTGTATATATAATCCATGAATTATCTAATTTGGAGTACATACTGGAAATAACAATCATTGAGGCGATAGCATGGTGTCTGACATAAAATATCTCCATCCTACTTAAAAAGAGGAGGGTTTGGCCACAATCTACAGGCCATTGAGATAAAACGCTCCCGGGTGTCGGTGAATAGTCATAGTCGCTGAAATAAGCCGACGTTAAATATACATAATACATACATACACATATAATGTCAAAATATAATTTTTACTCTAAATTCCAATTAGAACACTTTTCATTAACCACTCTGTATATTTTAGTAAAATCATCTCATTGAATAGCAGAAACCATTAACTTTTTCAATGAAATTCTTTTGATGCTCTATTCTGCAACAAAGCGTTATTATCAATTAATTAGCCTCAAGTTGATATCATGAATTAAAATACCACCCTGTATATTTAAGTAAAATCATCTCATTGCATAGCAGAAACCATTAACTTTTTCAATGAAATTCTATTGATGGTTTATTCTGCAACAAAGCGTCATTATCAATTAATTAGCCTCAAGTTGATATCATGAATTAAAATACCACCTGTATATTTAAGTAAAATCATCTCATTGCATAGCAGAAACCATTAACCTTTTCAATTAAATTCTATTGATGGTTTATTCTGAAACAAAGCGTTATTATCAATTAATTAGCCTCAAGTTGATATAATGAATTAAAATACCACCTGTATATTTAAGTAAAATCATCTCATTGCATAGCAGAAACCATTAACCTTTTCAATTAAATTCTATTGATGGTTTATTCTGAAACAAAGCGTTATTATCAATTAATTAGCCTCAAGTTGATATAATGAATTAAAATACCACCTGTATATTTAAGTAAAATCATCTCATTGCATAGCAGAAACCATTAACCTTTTCAATTAAATTCTATTGATGGTTTATTCTGCAACAAAGCGTTATTATCAATTAATTAGCCTCAAGTTGATATAATGAATTAAAATACCACCTGTATATTTAAGTAAAATCATCTCATTGCATAGCAGAAACCATTAACCTTTTCAATTAAATTCTATTGATGGTTTATTCTGCAACAAAGTGTTATTATCAATTAATTAGCCTCAAGTTGATATCATGAATTAAAATAAATGTGTGTACTTTGCTACCAGCTGTTCTGTGCAATATAACAAAGTAATTTACATCTCATTAATATATCCAAACAATAGGGAATTCTTCAATGGAAAAGGGCCATTCAATTGACTTTGATTTTCCTCTTAGAAACAAAGCACGATTTGAGCATGCTTGAATGTTATTGATTTTCCACAAACAGCTGACCATGTCAGTTTTCAACAGCACTTCTCAAAAAACAGGGTATGGTTTTGTGTGCACATTTCCAGTAGTTTTTGCTCATCACTTTGTAATTCAAAGACTTTTCTAAATTTTTCTAAAATCCTAACAAACCTTTGTTTTGTTTTTGACGAAATTTACACTGATTTTCTAGCCTCTATACTCTTTTATACCTTTTATATATGCTTTGAGTAGTTTGCTATACTTTTATATTATATGGAAATATTGAAAATACATAAAATATCATGGATTATATACGCGAGTTTGACATAAAACTGGATAAGGAGTATTACTATGCAGGAGAAACTATTAATGGCAACGTCATACTTGATACCATCGAAAACTTCAAACTTCGAAGTAAGTATCAAAGTAGGTGTAGGCTTAGTTGTGATTGTAACTGTTTTTCTTTTGTTTTATAGCAATTAGAGTCCTTTTAAGAGGCAAAGCACATGCAGAATGGAAAGTGTTGCTTTCTGGAGATAGAAGAACTGTAAGTATTTTTGTGTCTATTTTATTTGGCAGCCACAAAAGATATTTATTTATCATATCTGAATATTGTTTTCACAAATTTAAATTTGTGAGATGTTGTTAACATGGTGTCCCATTTTGGTTTGGCAATTTCTGGGTATCTCGGTTATTAGTAAAGATAGAACCCTGCGGTTTTTGCGAAGCTTAGCTAATTTTTTGTGAAACAAAAGATGCCGCAAACAAAATTGTCGTAGTCCTCTTAGTTTTTGACCTACAGGGCGATATTGAAAATATTGCATTTTCAGGTACCCCGTGCATTTCAGTGGTATGACAACGTGTCAAAAAGTCTGGACGCAGCAAGTGCGTTATAATAATAACAATAATAATAATACTTTATTCGTTTCAAAAATACCCTATTGGGTGTAGAACACGTCATTTGTAAATATAAAATAAAATCTAAATCTAAATATAAACAAATATATACACACACATATATCAAAACATAATAAATAATAACAAATGTATACACAAATCTAAACATAAAATAAAATACCGTCAATGCAGCAGTATTAACTCGACAATATAAAACTTACAGACTTAACAATGCAACCACACACCGGCATATACACCCCACAAATATTGTATTAACCCTTCAGAGAAAGCATGCAATGGTGAACATTGCCATGCCAAAGTGACAGCTATTAATCTTGATCTTGGAGTGGTGGCCATATGTCTCCGTCTCTGAAGAATTCATCGCAAGAATAGTAACACTTTCGCAGTAGAATATACTTTAGTTCTTTTTTCAATGTTTTTACGTCCATAATTTTCCAACAGAGAGGTAGGTGATTGAATATTTTTATCGTCTCATATTCTGCATTTCTCTGCACCTTTGTTACTGGTGTTTTTGGAAGTTGGAGTTTCTAATTCAATCTGAACCTTGTATGATGCTCATGCTCAGGGAGGTATTTTGAGGAAAGCGACATATTTTGCTTGACAAACAGGATGCATTCCAATATGTATACACAATGTAGGGTCAGTATCTTCTTCTCTATGAAATACCGCCTGCAGGATTCTCGAGGTTTCAGCCCATACATGGACCTGACACAAGACTTCTGCAGTATGAATATACGGTCCACATCCACAGAGTTTCCCCAGAACACTATGCCATACTTAAGTATTGCATACACATAGGCATAATAGACCATGAGACATGTGCCCTCATCCACACGTCTCTGCAGCACTCTTAAGGCATATGAAGAACTGAAGATCTTGGGAGCAATATACTCTATGTGTTTCCTCCAGTTCACATTATTGTCTATAATTAGGCCAATAAACTTGCAGCTTTGTTAAGTCTGCAACTGAGTGTTACCACAATTTATCGTCATTGCTTCTCCTCCAACAGCAGAAAATTTAATTAGCTGTGTTTTTTCAGCATTCATCTTCATTTGATTTGTACTAAACCGTGCGTCAAGGTCTCTCATGACAGAAATCATCTGATATTCTAGTTCATCTATCTGTCGCATGCGTAGGATGATCAAAGTGTCATCTGCATATAAGATTGTTTTGTGGTTGAGAAGTGTAGGCAAGTCATTAATGTAAATTATAAACAGCAATGGGCCCAGCACTGACCCCTGTGGTACCCCTCTCTTAACTGTCTCTACTGAAGAATAGATGTTATGGTAGCGAATTTTCATACAAATGTTTTTAATGCCAAACTTTTTTTTTTTACAATAACTTACTAAACATTTATTATTAATTACAAACATATCACAAAAATCTTACAAAAAATGATTTTTAGGGAATAACTACAAACATTTCTGAGAAAACTTTTCAAATTCAGCCACTATTTAAGAGTGCCTGTATACGGCAGCTTGATTTTAGTGAATTTTCTTAAAAAAAATTCACTAATGAGGAGATCCCGACTTTTGAATTTTGAAAAAATTTCTTCAAATGACCGCGAACTAGGCCCCCTAGAACACATATCCGGGGTCCGTTTCAATTTTTATATGTTTATATATGTATATATATTTATATATATATATATATATATATATATATATATATATATATATATATATATATATATATATATATATATATATATATATATATATATATATATTTATATATATATGTATCACACCGATAACTCAAAAAATAATAGGCCGATTTTGACTAAATTTGGTGGAAAAATTCCTTTTGCAAATGGCTTGGATAAGTTCGTTATCCAGGAAAATCTGCCCAGGTTTTCCAGGAAAATTTTGTATTTTCTTTCGAAAAAAATTTATATCTCCGGAATTAACAAAGTAAGGGCAACCAAATTTGGTACGCTAGTTAATATCCTTATAGGTAAGTTACCTACCAAAATTTAGCTATGTAGGTCAAAAGGCAAAAAAGTTATAGGCATTTAAAGAAAAATAAATTGGGGTTTTCCTCAAAACGTCAAAGTTGCGATTTAAAACGTCAAAATCGGCAACATTTAGGCAAAGAACTTGAATCTAATACGGGATATGGAAATCAAATGTCTCAAGAAGGATCTTTTACAAACTCTGAAGTATTAGTTTCAACCGTCACTGTCCTTCATTTTACTAAAATGTTTCCAGAAAATACATTTCAAATAGACCCTTTCTCGCGTGGCAGTAGCCTTAGCTTTAGAGTTTATCGTTTAATGGTATATAATTTTTGTCGAATTTTCGTAAAAAATCAATAAAGCTCAATATGTCCGTTATTATACAAGATATGAAGAAAATTTGTATATATTAATTATAGGGTGTCTTGAGCTACATCTTAAAAAAATATTTCTACAATCACAGGATGGCCCATAAGTCGTTGGTGATACAAATTTTCTTTTTTTTTTAATCAAACACGCCTTATGTTATTGCATTTTTGAATTTTTCAGCGATGCATGTTTGTAAGAAAAGAAATTCGGGACGCAGCAAGTGCGTTATGGTAGCGAATTTTCATTAAATGCTTCAAATTTGAATAGCTCAATTTGCTATTAACCTATAAGGTTGACCAAGAAACGAGTTTTTCCGGGAACACTTTAAGTTTACTTTTGGAAATTTTTGTACATTTTCACACAATAAAGTTATTTTTATGAAACATGGCACATTGTTTTTACTATATAGGTTATACTGGTAACCAAAATTAATGCCTGCTTTCTTAAAAAGGAAACACACATATTTGCAATTAAAAACATTTTTATGAAAATTCACTACCATAACGCACTTGCTGCGTCCAGAGTTTTTTTCTATGAGTAATACAAACAAAAAGCTCTCTGAATGCATCATTTCCATGGACTCCGCTATCTAGTGGTAAAAACGGCGTATCACAATTTGCATATGTGTTTGTGATTGTGCCAAAAACGTGAAAAGTTGCAAAAGAATTGAAATAACCCAAAAACGATGAACTATATCAATTTTCTTTCCTTACAAACATGCATTATAATTCGGTGGAAAATACAAAAATGCAATAACATAAGGGGTGTTCTATTAAAAAAAGAAAGTTTCTATCACCAACGACTTATGGGCCAGCCTGTGATTTTTCAAAAAAGGTTTATAAGATGCAGCTCGAGACACTCTAACGTATTAATGTATATAATTTTTTCTCATATCTTGTATAATAACGGATATATTGACCTTTACCGTGGGAATGTGTCACCCTGTATATGTGTAAACGGACAAAAACTGAAACTCACCCCGTATATGGGTTTTAGGGGTTCTAGTTCGCGCTTATTTGAAGAAATATTTTTAAAATCCATAATTCAGCTCTTCTCAATAACGAATTTTTTCTACGAAAATTTGCAAAAATATAGACTATTAAACCATAAACTCTATAGCTGAAACTACTGCCAAAGCATCAGAAAGCGGGTCTATTTGAAAAGGATTTTTCGAAAATATTTTAGTAAAATGAAGGATAATGATGGTTGAACCTAAAACTTAAGGCTTTGTAAAACACACTTATTACGACATTTCTTCTACATAATCCGTATTTGTTTCAGATGGGTTGTCTGAAAATTACAAATTTTGACGTTTTAAATCGCGACTTTTACGTTGTAAGAAGAAAAATTATACAATTTTTAAAATATTTTTTTGGGCTACTTCTTGACCTTTTCGCGTCAAGAAAACTTAACCGTTGTATGTAATAGAGTAGATTTAAAACGGATCATGAAAGCGAAAGTGAGTATTTTTCTAGAGTATGTTTTCGTTATGTGGATAATATTTTCACAGTATTCAACACAAACATTTACAAAATAGACGATTTTATTACCAAATTGAATAGTACATTTGACTATAAGATTTACCCACGAATTGGAAAAAATTAATAATAAACTACCCTTTCTAGATGTACTAGTTATCAAAAATAAAGACACTCTAGAGTTTAACATCCATATGAGGGAAACCACCACTCTAAGCTACATTCTGAATGATTCACATCATATGTACACACAATAAAATGGTCAGTTTGAATTTTTTTAGTAAATAGTTTACTACATTTACTTTAAGTAAAGATATATATCTTTAGAAAGCGGAAAATAACTTTGTTTGCCTACCATTAGAACCGCGAATCACGAGGGGTCTAGATGGCATTTTTAGGAAAGCTGATTTTCAACTAATATTTTCAACAAAAAAAAATACTTTAAAACACTTGCTAGGTAACCCAAAAGTCAAGGATAGATCCCTGAAAATGTCAGGAATGTATTAAATAAGTTGTAAAGATTGTGATCTTAAATAAGTCGGACAAACAAAAAGATCTATTGAAATTAGATTTAAAGAACATCTAGCACAACTAAGATGCGGTACTGTAGATAGATCTTTAGTTGGCCCACATATTTGGGATAACAATCACCACGTAGATAACGAGAAACTAAAACTAATAAAAAATATTAGACAACTAGGACAGATAAAGGCTTTCGAAAGTATATGTATTGCTAAGTATAATAAGAATAAAAGGTGTATGAATTCCGCGTCGCCGCCTATAGCCAGTTTATTGATTGACCACTTTACAAGAAAGACCTACAGAAGCATGTTCGGTAGACAATAAAATAATTAAGGTATTTCCGCCAAACAAAATATGTTAATTTCTGCTTTGTTGAACCACCCCCCATTGAGCAAGGTAATATTGCATTAACATTGCAGAATCTTTTCCAAAGCAAGCGTAAGTTTGATAGATTACTTGCGGAAAGCCTCCTGCAAGTTTGTTGCAAATGGCAAATCTTCCCCCCAGTGACTTTACATATGTGTGTTTCTTTTGTAACGTTACTGCAAGTTTACTGTAGTGAGCTGTTACAAACTTTCTTTATACTTACAAATGTTACCTTATAGCAAGCTTCAATTTTAAAAAGACCTAGCAAAGTTGTAAAATTTAAACTTACATTTGCAACTTACCTGCAATTGTATATATTATACATACAGTGCAAGTTTGTAACTTCGAATAATTCCAATTAATCTACTTTAGCTTTTTTTTTCAAACATGCTCGGAGTCAGATAATATTCTCAGTTACAATCTTTTCAAAAATGTTATATACAATTTGTGTCAAATGCCATTGATAATTTTAGTAAATGACAACCTTAGCTTTTTGTTGACTATTGTTAAAGTACACATCAAGCGATACAAAACCACCAAATTTCAAATTTTTATTATAAATCTTGAGTTGAAAGCACGAAAAAAATTTGTGTAGTTGATCAATGAATAAAAATTTTAAATCTGCTGGTTTTCTACAACTTCACATGTAAGAACTTTAAAAATAGCCAACAAAAACCTAGGGTTGATTTAAATAAATTATTGATGAAATCATTTTTCAAATATGGTACATACCGTATAGATTTTTTAAGACTGCAACTAATACTAAATCAAAACTGCAAAAATACTAATCAATGTGTCCAAGCATTTTTGAAAAAAAGAAACTGTATCTGATTAAGTGAATTTATTTCAAGTTACAAACCAATACTGAATATATGTATTATAGGTGTATTTATACATAATATATATTTCTTGTAAAACTGTAAAAAAGACAATGTTAATTAGAATAAAATCTTTATTACATAAAAAAATTAAAGACGTACAACATATTATTCATTTCTGCTGATAGATATATAGATTTTATTGACCATCAAATGTACATGGTAAGTCACTGCCTTTATAAGTACTGACTATGTTAAAGTTTGTATGTTTTAAATGTTTGCACTTTTGACCTTTAATATATATTTTTTAGGTGAAAGATGAACAATACTTTATTGATGAACGCCATATAGTCTGGGGTGAGAAAAATTTGGAAACTACTATCCCTATTTTACCTCGAGGTTTCCACAGATTTCCCTTTAAGTAAGTTCATATTATTTTCATGTAATTTATTTAAATTAGAATGTGTCAGAAATTATGCAAATTATTTTTCTATCCCCTTTGCTTAGATGAAAAGGTTATGTTTTTGTTATGCTAAATTTGAATGTGATTACATGTAACAAATTATAATATATTTAAATTATATTCAAAGCATTTAGGTCACAAATGCCTTCTGTATAGGAAGTGTTGCTGTGAGCAGACATTTACATCTGGTTTAAATTTAAAACTACGTAACACTAGATGTAAGATTAACATGTAAAGAACTTAAAAGACCTTTAAAATATATTGCATACTTTTTGTGAATTTTCATTACGGAAATTCACTCACAGAGAGGACACGATGAAAATTTGTTTATGTAAGTGTGAATTAGTCTGTAGAACTAAAATAGTGCTGAAAAGTAAATCATAACTTCCACATAACTGTGATAATCTACTCTCCTCAGAAAGACATTCTCATAAAATTAATTTAGGCTCCATGACTTGACCACAAAGAAAATATTTGTATTCCATAAACTTATGAAACGTTATATTACTCTAGTTTTAACGAAATAATGTCAATTTTCACCAAATCACTCCTCATTTATCCCCTAGCCCCTGAAGCGATCTTACCTAAAAACAATTCGCAGCGTTGCTTTGTTGGGTGCTAACTGTATACTGTAGGCGGAACTAAAGCAATGTTTTGCTAGACAGAAATGGCAAAATAATCCCAGACACTGCAGGGAAGCTGGCAAGATGGAAGGAGTATATCCAGGAACTATTCGACGATGACAGACAACAAGAAATTGTAGAAGAGGACACATAAGGAGATTTGGGCCCAACAATAACAAAGGAAGAGGTAAAGCACGCGGTAACAATGACAAAGTCTAATAAAGCTCCAGGACCCAACGAAATGCCAGCAAAAATAATTAAACTAATCACAGAAGATCAAATGGGCATATTGGTGGAACTATTTAACACAATATACAACACATTCCCCCCGAATGGCTTAGATCGACCTTCATTACATTACCAAAAAAGGTTACTGCAAAAAAATGTAGTGACCACTGAACCATCAGTCTAATGAGTCACGCTCTCAAAATATTCCTAAAGATAATACACCAGAGAATTTTTAGAAAATTAGAACAAGATATTAGCGAAACCCAATTTGGCTTCAGAAATGCAATGGGAACAAGAGAAGCCTTGTTTGCCTTCAATGTGTTGACTCAAAGATGCATGGACAGCAATCAGCCGATGTATGTATGTTTCCTTGACTACAACAAAGCATTTGATAGAGTCCGCCACAACCACCTCATTCAGTTACTTAAAAGTAAAAATATAGACATGAAAGATATTAGAATAATAAATAATTTATACTACAGCCAGACGGCTAATATTAAGGTGGACAATGAACTCTCAGAATAAGTAAAAATACAACGTGGTGTAAGGCAAGGATGTATACTATCACCGCTATTATTTAATCTTTACTGGGAAGAAATCATTCATCTTAGCTACATGACTTACATGACGCATGTTATTGTAAAAGGCTGCACTTTTTTTTATTGTGTTTAAGATGAATTTTTATTTTAACAGATCTTGGTTCTTTACAGATTCACACTTCCAGAGTCCAGTCTTCCCTGCTCCTTTGAAAGTAAACCATGTTGTATTAGATACTATTTTAAAGTCACAATTGACATACCATACGCCAGTCCTCCCCAAGGAATGAAATATTTCACAGTTATTGGACCTCATATTGATTGCATGGATGAACAATATCTTGTAAGTATTCTACCTTTAATTGAGAAAAATACTAATTTTTATTAAAAAAAGTTCTACCAAAAGGTTAACAGCACAAATGTTTAGTTTTATTTTCATTAAAAACAGCAATCTTAAGTTGTATGTAATGTCTGCCTAAAGTTCATACGCCGGGAAAAAAAACGAGTGCAATCGTCTCTGGTATTAGTTTCTCAACTTATGAACTTCCCAAATGGTTATCGAAACAACTGAGTACATTGGAAATTCAACTTCTTATTTTTTTTGGTGAAATGATAAAATAATGTTTTTTTTTATAAGATAACTCTAAGAACTAATAACAAGACTTACAAGGAAGGCCACATATCACTGCAGACGTCTTAATTGTATCAGCTGCTATAAATATGGTGACCATTATATATTTAAATGCTGACTTTGGAGCTTTCTTGACTCCTTTTTAAGAAAATTTTTAAATTAATTCTTAGATGTGGACCATCCCCTACGATTTGAAAGCTGTCATGAGTTTTTCCTGCCTTCAAGGCGGGGGATAATAGTGATCCATCAAACTATCAATCAATTCTGTAAGATTTTCGAGGCCTGTCTTTTTCAGCGAATATTGTTTCACATTAAAAACACACTTTCCATTTCTCGGCATGGTCCCATTCCAGGGAGATCGACTTTGACGAATTTAATTGACATTACAGTTCACTGCATCCACTCTCTACCGCTCTTCACTGGTTGATGTTGTGTATACTGATCTATCTAAAGCATTCGATTGTCTAAATCATTGTGTTCTAATTGACAGGACGAGGGCTATCGGATTCTCTTGGGGCTTGCTTGGCCTATTCAGATCTTACCTGAATGGAAGGAGGCAATTGGTTGAGGTCAGGAGCTTCATATCAAACATTTATAACATAACTTCGGGAGTGCCCTAGGGTTTCATTTTCGGTCCACTACTGTTTAATATATTTATCGACTCTGTTAAACACGTTTTACATGGAAGCTGGTCAAACTCCAAAGGCTGGCAATCCTGGGTATCACAGGCGCTATGATGACGACACCCTCAGCCGCGTTAGAGGTCCTGTTGATGCTGCCACCGCTTCCCATCTGTGTCAGAAAGGAGGCTATGGCGTCGCATCTCAGAATGCGAGACGCAGGAAACTGGTGCGGAGAGGGAGCAGTAATAGGGCATGCAAGGGTCACCAAGGAGGTGGAAAAGGAAATTCCGATTTCCGCACATAAAGGGGATGCTGAGGATGATATTAGGTTGACTAGGCCATACACCCTTAGGATCCACAGTAGGGATCAGTGGAGGGAAAATGTGGTTGAATTCCAGCCCGCAAGCCTGGTCTGTTTCACCGACGAATCGCGGCTGGAGGACCAATAATCCTCCGGGGTAGGAATATATATCGAGGGCCTGGGGGTGCGCGAGAGCTATGCCCTTGGCGCATATACCACGGCATTCGAAACAGAGGTGTACGCTATCCTGTCTGGCCAACATACAGGATGTGAAGAGGAGTTCCGAGAAATGTGTGTACATCTGCTCGGACAGCCAGGCAGTCCTCCCGGCAGTCTGCGCGTCCAAAATGAGGTCTACACTGGTTCAGGAGTGTGCTGACGCCCTCAGAGGACTAGCCAGGACAAAGGAGGTACAACTAGTGTGGGTTCCGGGACACTGTGGCGTGGCGGGGAATGAGGTCGCGAATAATCTCGCAAGGCTTGGTTCCCGGCGGCCGTTCTGTGGCCCGGAGCCGGCCATAGGTATAAGTAGGAAGTCGGTCTCCGTCGTCTTAGACAGGTGGACCGAGGGAGCAATGAAGAGGCACTGGGGGTCGGTTGGTGGCTGCAGGCAGGCGAGGGACTTCGTGGAGGGGCCGGACAGAGATAAAGCTGTCTGGCTACTCGGAAGGAGTCGACCTACGCTTCGCCGCATCCTTGAGGTGCTCACAGGCCACTGCGCCCTTAGACGACACCTCACATTGATAGGCGTAGAGAGGGAATGCCAGGAATGCGGCGAGGATGAGGAAACGTCCTACCACTACCTGTGCGAATGAGAGGCTTTTGGAAGTCTTCGAGCAGAATTGTTCGGGTCGAGGACTCTGCAGAGGAATCAGGTAAGTACCGTCCAATTGAAGACCGTCACGCCCTTCATCTCGAGGTCGAGGCGGTTTGGCGACGGAACCGAGGAGGAGTAGAGCATGGTTGCTCTGGTTGGCAAAAAGGGCCCATGGTGGCCTACTTGCTTGGCGTTGGCCACCCCACCACTGCTACTACTACCCATCACTGGGATATGTTGAGTAGCATGAGCGTTAATGAGGAGTGGGAACATTTTAGTTCAACTTAACAGAATTATATAGAATTATATTCGCGTCTATATACGTATCGCCGAAATAACAATACGCCTCGGTTAAACCCAGCACATCTTATATCGAGTTCGCACCACTTACTGCTACACAAATTCGAACATAGTGGAATTCGTGGCCGACTGCTTGGGTAGATGCGGGCATTTCTGACTGGTCGCAGATTTTTTGTTAAGGTGGGAAAGAGTCATTCTTAACGAATTTCCGTTGCTAGTGGAGTGCCTCAGGGTTCGATCCTAGGACCGATCCTGTCTTTGATTTACACTACAGATTTACTTGGTTCACTCCGCAGTACTCATGGTGTCTATGCTAATGACTGTAAGCTGTTTGGGTGTCCGACCTCATCAGGTGATATGCTTCAACGGGATTTGGATCCAATCATGACCTGGACAAGAATTCGGCAAAACTCTCTAAATGTTGCTAAGTATAAGGTGTTGCATGTTGGTCGCAACAACTCTCGGCGTGTTTAGCGTCTGGGACCGGATGTCGTCAACCCGGTTGAGTCGCACACCGATTTAAGTATTGCTGTGACGTCGGAGCTGGCGTGGACCGCCCAGGCGACTACAGCGCCGAAGAGGGCTAACAGTATCCTATGCATGTTCAAGAAGTCATTTCCTCAACCATCACCTGAGTTTGCTAGGCAGCTTAAGTCACGTATATCTGCCCGCATTTGGAATACGGGATACCTGTTTGGTCTCCAGCTGTGGTTAGAGACAAGGATATCCTAGAACGATTTAAACGCGCTGCAACACACGCCATAGCAGATTAGGTATCTCACCTACCAGCAAAGGCACCTGAAGCTGCCTTCTCTTTCTGCAAGACGTAGGAGGTCCGATCTTGTGTATATGTATAAACTAACACATGGTCTATGTCATGGACCTTGTTCTGCATTTGTGATCCTGGACAGTGACTCAAGACTTCGAGGACACCGGTTCAAGCTAAAGAAGGAACCATTCTATACCACTTATAGGCAGAGATTCTTTGTCAATAGATCTTTTGATGCTTGGAACAATCTGCCGGAGGAGATTGCAGCTCCGCCAGGTATAGGAGGCTTCAAGAATCGGCTGGATACTTACCTGGGACTAGTGTGTTTTTTTTTTCCTTCGACATAATCAGTTTTACTGTACAAACGTTTTATGTTACAATATAGGCTCTGCATTTGTAAACCATCGGAATAAATAAATAAACTAAAATAAAATGTAGACATTTGTGCTGTATTTATTATTGAAACAAGACCAGGATCATTGAACCTTCAATTTTTCAGATCTGCTAAGCAGTTGGTGCTAGCATATGTGTTAATATTTTATGCCTTTTGAATAAAACGTTGATTATTGTGTATAGTTTTATGATACATATTTGCATATTTGTCCTTTAACAACAACATCTTTTCACAGAAACCTATTGTTATGGAAGATCGCAAGAGTACATGTTGTTGGTGTTGCAAGCGTGGAACCGTCAGCTTACGGTGTGTATTAGAACGTTCTGCGTATGTATGCAAAGAGAGTGTGAAGCTGAAGGCCACTATAGACAATCAGAGTGAGGAAGAGGTTAAGTTACGTGTACGTTTAGAACAGTGCTGCGAGTTCTTTATAGATAGGGGCGTACTAGGTGTCAGCAAAGATATCAAACATCTTGTCTTTGAATATCGGTAAGTTTATCTTCAACTTTATTTATTTATTTAAATTTGCATCTACAGAATTAAACAATTCCAAATGGTACTTAAAAATAAAACCAAAAAAAAAAAATAATAACTCAAAGTAACAAAATCACTGTCTTAAGACATTTTTCATCCTAGACATAGCAATATAAAAGATATCACAATTAGAAAAATTTGCATTATAATTATGCAACAATCCGTCCATGAAACTGTTACATCCATAGTTGGTCCTGTGTGTTCGCTAAAAAAAAAGTGGCTGTTGGCGAGTTGAGCGTGGTGGAACATGGAAAAGGACCAACTCGAGCAGATCGTTACAGTCAATGAGACCATTAATCAACTTATATATAAACATCAATGAAAGATACTCATGTCACGCTTTGAGACCGACCATACCACAAAGAAGCAATCTGACATCATACCCAATATCTTTGCAAGGAAAGTGATGCTTATAAAGAAGTTACTTAACAAATTTATTTTGTACCCTTTCAATACGATTAATGTGGCAAGCATAGAATGGAAACCATACAACACAACAATACTCAAAATTACTTCGAACCAAGGATGTATACAAACTAGTGATTGCCCTTGTGTCAGTCATATGTTTAGTGTGTCTTTTAACAAACCCCAAAAGTCTGCAACATTTCACAACCACAGCATCAATATGCAGATTAAATGACAAATCATTTTTGAAAGTTACACCAAGATCTGCAACTGAAGTGACAACGTCCAACACCGTGTTATAAATGGTATAGCTATGAACAATCCGATTCTGACCACTAAAATAGCTCACAACCTTACATTTACCCACATTAAGCGACAACAAGTTTGAACTGCACCAGTGAGTCAAGTTGTCGAGATCATGTTGCAAAGTGTTGACACCATGGACAACTTCAGAAAAAAAATTTAAGTCATCTGCATACAATAAACATTTCAATGACTCAAAACAACTCACAACATCATTAATAAAAATATTGAAGAGAACGGGACCTATATGTGATCCCTGTGGTACCCCAGACAAGACGAGGACCACATCTGATAGAGCATCACCAATGCTATCAAATAACTTTCTGTCAGACAAGTAAGATCGAATTCACGAAATATAACAACCACAGATGCCCATCGCAAACAGTTTCTGCAGAAGAAGGGTATGACACACACTGTCAAAAGCCTTTGATACATAAGTGTATATAACATGAACTGGTTTACCAGCCTCCAATGCATCCGTCACGTAATATTGAAAAATGGCGAGATTAGTGACCATTGACCTTCCACTACAGAAACCATGCTGCTCACCAACAATACTGTGTTTCAAGGTATTGGAAATCTCATCCGCAAGGATAGATTCAAATAGTTTCGGTATTACAGGTTTCATTGAAACACCTCTATAATTGACAACTTGTGTCTTATCACCTGATTTGTGAATGGGGATCAGAGTAGACAACTTCCAGAGTGAGGGGCAAAAACCGGCATTGAAAAACCTTTGAGAGATACTACACAAAGGGCCGCTCAAAGAGTGTCGACAATTTTTCAAAAATGAAGAAGGAATACCATCCAAACCATCTCGTTTTTTGCCATCTAGTGAGTCAATTTTATCCTCGATTTCCTCAATTGTAAAAATGTGCATAGAAAGGTTATGTGCAGACCGTATATTAGATACATCACAAAAGTCAACATCAATGGAACCATGGTCAGAATAACAGGATTGAAAATGTGCAGCAAAGGCGTCTGCTACATCAGACTCATTATTATATATTACATTATTAAAACTCATTCTATTCGGAATCCCAGAATCTTTCCTCAAGGAATTAACGAAAGACCAGAATTTAAGTTATAGTTGGTTCTCATGTTTTATATGAATTGGAATAATTATTTAAAAACAATATCATGCAAACTACATTGCGGCCACAATTAAATTTGTTTAATGAGTAAATCTTATAGAGTCATATCTATTTTGCATATGTTTGTGTGGAACACGGCGAACTCACAAATTATAAATTAATAATAAACTACCTTTTCTAGATGTATTACTTATCAAAAATAAAGACAGTTCAGAATTCGACGTCCATAGAAAGGAAATCGCCACTCTAAGTTACATTTCGAAATGCTCACATCATATATACATGCAAAAAATGGCTACGTTGAATTTTTTTGTAATTAATACAATTTCCTTTAAGTAAAAAAAAATAAAGCAAATAATCAGGGCCATATTAAGAACACGTTTGAATACCACTGATACACTGATTGCGTAGTGGAGAAATTAATTAATAAACAGAAAACAAAGAAAATGTTAGCGGAATTAATAATGACCTTTAGAAAACAAAAAAATCTCTGGACGCAGCTAGTGCCTTATGGTAGCGAATTTTCTTTAAAATATTTTTAATATCAAATGTCTTTCTTTGATGAAACCAGGCATCTAACTTGGTTGCCTATATAGTAGAAACAATGTACCATATTTCATCGAAATAAATCTATTGTTTGAAAATATATAAACATTTTTCAAAAGTCTAGATGCAGCAAATGTGTTATTGAAGTGAATTTCCATAAAAATGTTTTTAATAGCACATGCGAGCAGGCATCAATCTGATTACCGGTATAACCTATGTGGTAGGAACACTGTACTATATTTTATCAAAATTACTTATGGTTTGAAAATATATTTAAAAAAATCCGAAAATAAACATAAATGTTGGTTTTCTAACCAACAAAGCTTACGTGAATAGCAATTTGAGTTATTGAAATTGGAAGGATTTAATGAAAATTCGGTAAATTTTCAGATTAGCTCCCGAACGCTTTTCAACAAATTGTTTTCAGAAACATTACTAGGACCCCACCTGGATGCACAAACCACAAGAAAAATTTCTAATTCACACCCCCCAAGGAAGCTACGGGACTGGGAGTGAATAGGGGTACTCTGCGGGGTAGGAAGGGTTTAAGGGGGATATGGCTTCAAGATGTGAAAAAGACAACTTTCAAGCCCGCTTTATTCGAATTTTCTGCTCACATTTCCATTTTACTACCTACCCCGCCCAGCACCCCTACTCACTCCTGGTCCCGTAACTTCCTTGAAAAGTGTGAACAAGAAAATTTGATTGGGGTTTGTGGATCCAGGGGGGGGTCTAGGCAGGTTTCTGAAAACAGTTTTTTGAAAAACGTTCGGGAGCTAAACTGCAAATTTACCGAAAATTCGCTACCAAAACGCACTTACTGCGTCTAGATCTTTTTTCTTACAAACCCATCATATTTCGATTAAAAATTCAAAAATGCATTAACGAATTTGTTCTACGAAAATTAGCTTAAAAAAATTATACATCCCTACTCACTCCTGGTCCCGTAACTTCCTTGTGGAGTGTAAACAAGATTTTTTTTTGGGAAAATAGGGGTGCCGTGAGGGGTAGGCGGGGTGTAAGGGGGATATCGCTTCAAGATGTGAAAAAGACAACTTTCAAGCCCGTTTTATTCGCATTTTCTGCTCATATTTCCTTTTTACTACCTACCCCGCCCAGCACCCCTATTCACTCCTGGTCCCGTAACTTCCTTGGGGGGTGTAAACAAGAAAATTTTCTTAGGTTTGTGGATGGGGGGGGGGGTCTATGCAGGTTTCTGAAAACAGTTTTTTGAAAAGCGTTTGGGAGCTAATCTGCAAATTTACCGAAAATTCGCCAGCAAAACGCACTTACTGCGTCCAGATTTTTTTCTTATAAACGCATCATATTTCGATAAAAAATGCAAAAATGCATTAACAAATTTGTTCTACGAAAATTAGCTAAAAAAAATTATAGACCATTAAACCATAAACTTCACTAAACCTGCAAATAAATATCCAAAAAGGCATCAACTTAACTAAACTGACAGCCAAAGCATCAGAGAAATGGTTTATTTGAAATGAATATTTTGTAAATATTTTAGTAAAATGAAGGGCAATGACAATTGAATCTGAAACTTAAGGGTTTGCAGAACACTCTTCTTGCAACATTTTATTTTCACAATCGGTATTTGTTTCACATTCTTTGCTAAACATTGGCAATTTTGACGTTTAAAATTGCGATTTTGACGTTTTGAGGAAAACTCCAAAATTTGTTTCTTTAACTGCCCATAACATCTTTGTCTTTAAATCTAGGGACCAAAATTTTGGTACAGAGGTCACTCTTTATAATACAAACACGCGTACCAAATTTGGTTGCCCTTACTTTGTTATTTACGGAGATATGAATTTTTTTAGAAAAAAACAAAATATTCCGGGAAAACCAGGTCCGATTTTCCTGGATAACGAACTTATCTAAGCCACTTGCAAATGGAAGGTACTCACCAAATTTGATCAAGATCGGTCCTTTTTTTTAAAGTTATCGGTCAGATATACATATATATATATATATATATATATATATATATATATATATATATATATATATATATATATATATATATATATATATATATATATATATATATATATATATATATATATATATATATATATATATATATATATATATATATATATATATATATATATATATATATATATATATATATATATATATATATGTAAATACCACGTGTATTTATTTTATAATGAATAACAAAAAAAACAGAACAAATAGGGCACTGACAATAAGCAAAGTTACCTACCTTTATTCTCCAATAATGCAGGAACATAAGCTTCGTTTTTCTGTATTCACACACAACACCTCTAGGGACCTCGTGTCTCCCAAAGGACTTACAAACAAAATGGATATTTAGAGACCTCGTGTCTCTTCAAGGGGTTGAAAGCAATTCGCTTTCTCGAGACCTCTTGCCTCTTCAAGGACTCAAAAACAAGTGGCAGAGGGATGCAAGCTTCTCTCCCTTCTCTCATTCTTCTTCCCCCCCTCTGGTCTTCTGGCGGAAACCATTAGTAACACTTACTCTATGTCAGTGTAGCGCGCGACATTTGAATTTAAAAGTGACAGAACAACGAGCATGAACATTCCGCCCACCAAAATAAGGATTTATTTTCACAATTATATTGTTTCTCAAATAAACAAACGAAACAAAAATTTACAATAAGCACAAAAAACAAAAAACTGAAGCTATTGGATTTATAATTAACTGTACAAAAAAATTTCAAGGCGGACGTATTACTGCGATGGCAACAGACATAACTTCGTCAGAGGCCTATCAAAAGTGCCACTACTAGTGCGAACTTGAGCTACCCGAGCTATACCATCACGGCCTGGGTATAGTTGCATAATGCGTCCGAGCTTCCAAACAAGAGGTGACGAAGTCTCATCTTTAATCACAACTAAAGCTCCGATCGGGGGGGACGTTTGCACAGTATCCCACTTACCACGCTGCTGCAGTGTATGCAGGTATTCGTTCTTCCAGCGGCGCCAAAAGTCCTGGTGGATCCTTTGCACCAGCTGCCAGCGTGACAAGCGATTCATACTTAACAAAGTCAAATCAGCATCAGGAGGAGCACCTAACGGTTCCATTGTAAGAAAATGTCCTGGGGATAGGGCTAACAGATCATTTGGATCAGTACTCGCACTACACAATGGTCGAGAATTCAAAACTGATTCCACTTGAGCAAGCAACGTGGACATTTCCTCAAAGGTCAGAATCTGCAAACCGATCACCCTTCGCAAATGAGTCTTGACTGAGCGCACTCCTGCCTCCCACAGACCTCCAAAATGCGGAGCTGATGGGGGGTTGAAATGCCACTTAATGGTACAAGCATCTGCTGCCCCCTTTGCATAGTTTAAGAGCTGCTTATTTGAGCCGACGAAGTTGGTACCTCTATCGCTATACAAATTGTCACATCTTCCTCTGCGAGCCACAAACCTCCGAAGAGCTGCCAAGAAGGCTTCAGCTGAAAGATCAGACACTACTTCCAAATGGAGGGCCTTCGTTGCCATGCACACAAACAAACAAATATATGCTTTCACCTTTCGGACACCTCGATATCTGCCCTGTGTCACAAAAACTGGACCTGCAAAATCAACTCCGCTGTGTGAAAACGGCTTCAACTGAGAAACCCTGGCAACTGGCAAATCAGACATCATCGGTGCCATGGGAGTAGGATTCACTCGAAAGCAACGATAGCACCTTGACAAAACATGATGAATAGCTCTCCGAGGGGACAAAATCCAAAACTGTTGCGAAAGCAAATGAAGCAATGTGCGAGGACCAGGATGAAGATTGACATGGTGTGTGTGCAATGATTAACTCGGTGAGACGATGTGAGCGGGGCAACAATATAGGGTGTTTCACTTCAACTGGAACATCAGCTTGACGAAGGCGACCGCCCACCCTGAGGATACCCTCTGTATCCAGAAAGGGGGCTAACTTATTTATTGCCCTCGCACACCTCTCACCTTTAACCAAGGATGCTATTTCCCTTTGAAATACTTCACCTTGAGCACATTTGATAAGCATATGAAGCGCCTCCTGTAATTCGGTGGCTGTCAGAGATGCAGTAGTTCGGTCAGATGGAGACACCCTACAATTTCGCACAAACCGCTGACAATATACAACAACACCCTGAATTTTCCGTAGATGCGAAAAGCGATTCAAAAGTTTACTGAGCCACTCCTCATTTGCCAAAGTAACTAGTACGGGGAGAGTTCGTTGCTCCGCCAGGCACTCTTCTGGCGGCTCAAAACGCAACGACTTGGGCCAATTTTCTCTTGCCAATTTTAGCCAGGCGGGTCCCGCCCACCATAGTGGATGCTCACAAAACCCAGAAGGTAACATGCCTCTCGATGCACAATCAGCTGGGTTTTCTTGTCCACTTACGTGATGCCATGACTCTGGAGGAATCTTCTCTTGTATGCTTGCTACTCGATTCCCAATAAAGGTCTTCCACCTATTGGAAGATGATTTTATCCAGGCAAGTGCCACCATAGAGTCTGACCAAGCATACATAGAGTTAAACTCAAAACGACCTTCATACACCCGACACACAAATTCCAGAAGCTTTGCCAACAATAAACACCCACACAATTCGAGACGTGGAATCGATATTCTTTTTAAAGGTGATACCTTGGACTTGGCACACAGAAAATTGATCCAAACTTGACCCTCCTCTGATACTTGTCTTAAGTAAACAACTGCAGCATACCCTCGCTCCGATGCATCACAGAACCCATGGAGTTCTGTACTGATGATATTATCGTGTTTTACGCCTCTGGGAATTGATAAACCTGCTAGCGCACTGAGTTGTGATTTATACTGAGACCACTGACCAACAATATCCTTTGAGGGCTTATCATCCCATCCCACTTTTTGCTCCCACAAGCACTGCATAAGATATTTTGCCAACAGGGTAACAGGAGACAAAAAACCCAGGGGGTCATAAATTCTTGCCAATTCCGAAAGAAGATTTCGTTTTGTGCACGGACGATCAATAGGTTCAACATTAAAAGAGAATGTATCACCTATGGGACACCACTGCAATCCTAAAATTTTCAACACTGATGGATCATTTAAATCTAACGATCGAGGTTGCTGACTATCAGCTGATACTGTGGACAACAGTTTCGAATTATTGCTGGCCCACTTCTTCAATTCAAAACCCCCCTTAGCAAACAACCCAATCAATTGCCGTTGCAACTCAAAAGCCTCTGACAATGAGTCGACTCCACTGACTACATCATCCACATAGAGATCGGACCGAACTAGCTTTGCTGCCAATGGAAAAGATGATTCCTCATCATCACAAAGCTGCATCATTGTTCGGATTGCCATGTGTGGGCTTGAGGAGACCCCATATGTGACAGTATTAAGGCGATATTTCTGTACAGGTTCCCCCTTTGAGAACCTCCAGAGAATTCTTTGATAATCCCTATGATTATCTACAACCAAAATTTGTCGATACATTTGCCGAATGTCAGCAGTAAATGCAATTTTGTTTGAGCGAAATTTCAACAACACAGTGGCAATATCTGTCTGCAACTTCGCTCCCACTAACAACGTATCGTTCAGAGATACACCATTCGTACTTTTGGAACTAGCATCAAATACCACCCGCAGTTTGGTCGAAAGGCTGTGAGGACGCAACACACAATGATGGGGAATATAGTATGCATCAGATGGTTCCACAGCTACATCTGATACCAGAGACATATGGCCAGACTCATAATAATCCCTGATAAACTCCGAATAGGACTTGTGCAACGCTGGATCCCTACTAAGACGTGCTTCCAGGGAGTAAAACCACCTCAATGCAACACTGAAAGATTCTCCCAAACACGGAGTACCCTCACGAAAGGGCATATTTAAAATATATCTCCCAGCACTATTTCGGTGCTGAGTCTTCTTGAAGATTTCCTCACATTTTTTATCTTCCGGAGACATAACTAAACCTTGTGGTACCTGTTCCAAGCTCCAAAACTGTTTCAAGGTATGATCCAAGTCGACCAACGTGCATAAACTATTCACAACAGAATGAGACTTTGACTGTTCTACACTGCCCATAAGCACCCAACCAAAAACAGTATTGATGGCCACTGGTGCACCTCGAGGCCCTCTCTTTATTCCAGGTCTAACCACATGAGCATAAACGTCAGTACCCAACAAAATTTCAATGTCCCCTGGTATACCAAACTCTGAATCTGCCAACTCTAAGTTCTGAATATGTTGCCAGTGGCACTGCTCAATTTTAGCAGAAGGGATCTTGGAACAAATGTTCGGAATCACAATCATGTCCAACTCTAACTTTGTTGGCTCATAAATGGACTCTACTCGACATTTGAGAGTGCCTTGGCTAGCAAGCGAGCTCATTTGGTTCAAGCCTTGAACCATCACTGAACGAGATGAGGTGTTGAGCCCCAATTTTTCAACACACTGCTGCGAAATGAAATTAGCCTCACTCGCACAATCCAGGAGAGCTCGACATCTCCTAACCTTTCCATTTTTATCTCGTACTAATAGCATTATAGTTGCCAGTAACACGGACTGTTCCCTTTTTACCACACTTGCCAACACACGCAATTGCTCTGCACCTTGTGGCTCTTCCACAGGTGGCTTGTTTGAGTCACTCTCATCTCCCGATGCCGGTGCTTTTGGGAAGTGCAATAATGTATGATGGTGTTTATTACATACACGACAACTTGATGACTTGCACTCCCTGCTGGCATGCGAGTTTGATAAACAGTTAAAACAAAGATTATTTTTTTTTGCGAACGTATACCGTTTATGAGAGGATAAAGATAGAAATCCATCACACTTGAGCATGGGGTGCTCCTCCTTACAATAAGCACATACAAGCTTTGTGCTGGTAACAAAGGACGAAGCGGGCCTAGCAGTGGTTGCTGAAACATGCTGCCTTCTATTAGTCACATAATTGGAAGTTAAGGCAGTTGTCTCCATTGCTTTACACTGCTTTTCCAAGAATCTACATAAACTACTAAAACTGGGAATGTCCGATTCGCAAAACTCAAGCTCAAATTTTTGCTTAAGACTCATATCCACCTTTTGCAGCAACATGTTGAATTTAGTGAAATCCCACATGTCATGTTCAAACTGCTTCAACGCTTCCAAATTTTCACTGAATACAGACAACAACGTTCGTAGGGAAGAAGCAGATTCACTATTTGCTTTGGGGGCCTGTACAATACCCTGCCAATAATTGGTCAACAAAACCCGGGTATTGTGATACCTTGAGACCAGAGACTTGAATGCAATCCCATAATTGCTTCCCGTTAGCGGTAAATTCTTGATTAGGCCAGCTGCATCCTTCACTAACGAAGCACTCAAATATTGGAACTTTTCAATATCTGACAATGATTCGTTCTCATGAATCATTGTTTTAAACAGATCATAAAAGGTTGGCCAGTTTTTCCAATTTCCATCGAATTTTGGCATTTCGATTTTCGGTAACCTCAAATGTCTGTTTAAATTTGAAGTTGACATAATCGCGTTTGCGTTCGTTACTTCCTTTTCACTGAGAGATCGAGCGTTCGATGATTTGACAGAACACCGCGACTTACTCGATGCTCGACTCGATTTCGAACTACCGTGAAAAACGGATCGAGCTTGATTCTCAGCGGCTTTATTTGCATAACCTCTCAGTTCTCGATAGATAGTTTTTATAGAGTATTGCAGTTCATCGAATTTGTTCTGCATTTCATGCTCGCTCTCCAACTCTGATCGATCAACTACCGACACGATGTCCAAATGCAATGAATCAAATAGATTGACCAACTCATTCAACGCCTCAAAACGAACCTCAAATCTATTCAACCTATCTAAATCCACTACTGCGTCTATTTTGACCTGTTGAGCCACGTGCAATATGGCTTCTACTCGTGTATAAACGCTTTCGCGCTTATTTTTTAGCTGAGTCAACTCCATTGTTCAACGCAAAAAAAATTCCTAAACGCGATTTAAACAATATGCAAACGTGATTTCAACAATATGCAATTCGAGTATGTACCTAGTTATATACAAGCAATAACGTCACCTTGAAATTAAATGACTCAACACGGCAATAAACAATTACAAATTTACTAGACTAAAGGAAACAAGTAAAATTACTTCAAAAAATGGACTGTATCAACTAATAACAAAACAAAACAACTATAAAAATCCGGTCGATGGGCCAAATGTAAATACCACGTGTATTTATTTTATAATGAATAACAAAAAAAAACAGAACAAATAGGGCACTGACAATAAGCAAAGTTACCTACCTTTATTCTCCAATAATGCAGGAACATAAGCTTCGTTTTTCTGTATTCACACACAACACCTCTAGGGACCTCGTGTCTCCCAAAGGACTTACAAACAAAATGGATATTTAGAGACCTCGTGTCTCTTCAAGGGGTTGAAAGCAATTCGCTTTCTCGAGACCTCTTGCCTCTTCAAGGACTCAAAAACAAGTGGCAGAGGGATGCAAGCTTCTCTCCCTTCTCTCATTCTTCTTCCCCCCCTCTGGTCTTCTGGCGGAAACCATTAGTAACACTTACTCTATGTCAGTGTAGCGCGCGACATTTGAATTTAAAAGTGACAGAACAACGAGCATGAACAATATATATATATATATATATATATATATATATATATATATATATATATATATATATATATATATATATATATATATATATATATATATATATATATATATATATATATATATATATATATATGTATGTATATCTGACCGACACAGATCTCCTCATTAGCGAATTAAGAAAAAAATTCGCTAAAAGGGAATAAACTTTGTCTACCATTTGAAACGCGAATCACGAGAAGTCTAGACAGCATTTTAAAAAAAGCCAATTTGCAATTTCACAAAAAAATCCTTAAAAAATTTTTCTAGGTAACCGAAAAGACAATGATATTTAGTATCACTAAACTGTCGGGATCTGTGAAAGGAGTTGTAAAGATTGTGATCTTAAATAGGTAGTTTGTCTTCAACACTGTTGTCACTGAATATAAGTTCACTCTAACTCGATCTCCTCTACTTACAAAATTTAGACTTTAATAAACTTTATTTATGAGTTCAAAGCAGAACTTTGTACTGCTAACAAGTTCTACAATTAATTACAATATAAATAATAAAGAAATTTTTCTGAGGATTATGATAACTGCAATAATATACTAACACTTAAGTAGTCTGAAACAGTATTTAACACACAGATAACTTAACTAAATAATTTCCCACCCCTATGTAAGCTTTTTAACTATGTGTCATTTTGTACCCTTAGCAAAAATTTTTTATTTTATTTTTATTTCAACAACACACCACGAGGGCTTAAAGCCTAAATACTATCATACCGTGGGTGTTGACAAGGAGGAAAGAGGCAACTTGTTAATTCTGGACTTGAAGGTTTGGAAGTTCAGGGGAGAAAGAAAAACATGTGCCGGCAAGGAATTCCACAACTTGGAAGTCCTCGGGACAAAAGAGCGGGCATAACAAGATGTTCTATGTCTGGTGACCTGGACAGTAAAAGGGTGCATTCGCTCTGTTCCCCTAGTAGATCTGTTGGGGGCAGCAGGTGGAGGAACTATGGAAGAAAGCTCCTCTGAGCAGTGCCCGTACAGATATCTATAAAAGAGAGAGAGGTCACCAACGGCACATCGGTGGGCAAGGGATGGCAGCCTTTGGGTGAGGGTAGGGTCACCGATGAGACGTATAGCTCTCTTCTGAATGGAGTCCAGGATAGCGAGTGTAGAAGCGGCAGCAGCATCCCAGATGTGGGAGCAGTATTCGAGTTTTGGTCTTATTTGTGAAGTATATAAGGTATAGAGATTAGCTGGTGAAAAGTATTGGCGAGCCCAGAAGAGGAAACCTAATTTATTAGCAGCCGCTTCTGCAATTGATGTGACATGTTGGTGCCAATTGAGATTTCGATCCACAGAAATGCCAACAAGTAAAAATGACTCATTACTTTGAATAACTTGGTTGTTTATTGTGATGTGTCGAGGGGTGGTGTATCTCTTATGAGAAAGAAAGCAAGACTGTGATTTGGTGGGGCTGAATTGTACAAGATTTCTACTTCCCCAGTCTAATATTTTTTGGAGATCCACGGAGATAGAACCCTCCACCAGTCTGCGATCCTCATCTAATTGGGCTAAAGAGACAGGCTTAGAATATTCTTTATTTGAGCGGTGCTGTCGTCCGCGTAACTGTGAACTGAGTTGGATGTGCTAGAGAGAAGGTCATTGATGTAGAGAAGCAACAAAGTAGGAGCTAAAGCTGAACCTTGAGGAACTCCTGCATTAATTGGATACAGTTTAGAGGAATGGCCATCCACGACAACTAATGCTCCCGTTGGAGAGGAAATTTGCTGTCCACGTACAGAGTTTTGGTGGTAGGCTATAGGCCGGAGGTTTATTAAGCAGCGCTGCATGCCAGACCTGGTTGAATGCTTTGGATATGTGTAGAGCGACAACCTGGGATTCACCATGTAGTTCCATAGACTTTTTCCAAGAATGGGTGACAAAGGAAAAAAGGTCGGCAGTTGATCTGCGCTGACGGTATCCATACTGCCTGTCGTGGATTAGACTGCGTTTTTCCAGAAATTTTAGTAATTCGGTGTTTATATACTTTTCCATCACTTTAGTGACGACTGAGAAATAGGTCTGTAGTTGCTATGGAGCGCTTTGGATCCTTTCTTGGGGACGGGTTGTACTCGAGCAGTTTTCCAGTTACTAGGGAATATGCCTCTATTGTAAGATGTCTGAAACAGACGATTCAGGACAGGAGCAAGTTCTGGTGCGCATTTTTTGAGAACAATTGCTCGGATCTCGTCAAGGCCAGAGGCTTTCCTTGTATTAAGAGAAGAGAGCATATTTCGTACCTTTTTAGTTTTGAAAATGATATCCGTCATTTAATGCGCGACATTGGGGACTGTTGGTGGTTGAACATTTGGAGGTGGGTTGAGAGTAGAATTGTTGGCGAACAACGAGGCAAAAAGTTTAGCCTTGACCACGGCGGTAGAAACAATTTCATCCCCTGAAACAAGAGGTGAGATGTGCTCTTGCAGAAATTATTCCCAATAGATTTAGCAAGAGTCCAGTAAGGTTTGCTGCCGTTGGAGCTTGAGAGGACTTTGTTTTTGATGTGGTTATTAAACGAGTTTTTTGCCTCAGAAAGAATGCAGACATAGCAGTTTCTTGCGTCGTTAAATGCTTGACGGATTTCTTGACTGGGATTATGTAGAAGCTTTTTGTGAGCTTTGGCCTTTTCAAGTCTGGCTCTGTCACAGGATTTAGAGAACCAGGGCTTTTGCAGAGGTTTTCTGTGTACGTGGAATAAATAATTCCATGCCCGCTTGTATAATTTCGGTGACGTTTTGTGAGATATCAGAGGGGTCAGGATGAGAGAAGTAGACAGACGCCAATGGAAATGGGGAAAAGTAATCTCGCATTTCGTCCCAGTTCGCGGAGTTGTAGTGCCAAACGATACGTGGGTGTGATGACTGTGTGACCTCGGGTTGCATTGCGCAGGAAGCAGTGACCATGTCGTGGTCTGAGCGACCCAGGGGGGCGGTGACTGATATCTTATAGCAGTCAGGATTTGTAGTAAGAAGGAGATCCAAGGGATTTGAGCTGTGTGCTGGGATGCGAGGAAAGTAAGTAGGTTGCTGAACAATATTGGCTAAAGAATTGCTGACTGCAAAGGCCTCCGCTGCTCTTCCTTGTGGATCGGTTTTTGAAGATCCTAGCCATTCCTTATTATGGACATTGAAGTCACCAAGAATAGTGACCTCGGAGGAAGGATATTCAGAAATCAGATGGTCGGTTTTTTCAGAAAGGTAGTCAAAGAGCTGGATAAAGTTGTTGTCAGAAGGTGACCGGTAAATGCAACAGATGAATTTAGTTGCAGCCCTGAGAGAGAGTTTTATCCATAGTATGTCTTTTCTTCCAGCATCTAAATTGGGGAGTCTGGTGCAGGGTAGATTGCTACGGACGTACGCGCACACGCCTCCATGCAATCTAAAAGAAGTAAGGAGCTCATACCCCGGGAAATTAAGGTGATTAGTGCCTGTTTTGGCACTGATTTGGGTTTTGGTACAGAAGAGGAGTTGGGGCCTATTAGCCTGGAGGAAATGGTGGACGGAGTTCAGGTTAGAATTGAGGCCACATATATCCGAGAAGGATATGTTGAATCTTGATGCTGGCGCCCCCTGTACACCCCTCTCCCGGAGATCCGAATGGAGGGGTATTTTACCTCCGGAATCTTTTGTACAAAGAGGAGCCATCATCATTTTTGCTTATAAGGAAAACTGACTCATACACCAGAACCGGAAACGTCCTTTGGGACTTCACCGGCCCCTTGATGTGAGGGGTGGTACCTCCTCGGGCGTGAAAAAAATCGTTTATTATCACGCAAAGGAAAATTCCACTACCACCTACCATATTGCAAGTATACCACACCAGCCAACTATTAAAGAGCTAACCAGCTCTAGAACTTGCGTAATGTACTTTAATAGATCATGGGAACTTTTCTGGTTGTTGTATGGTCCTTAGTTCTTCAGAAATAGTCTTATATGATCTTATACTTCTAGTCATTACACTGTTGAGCTTTGAATATGGGGGGTCTCCTCTTATCTATATAGTTGAGTATAAATGCACTTCAGTACTCTTACTACTTTCATGTTTGTTTTTATTTCGTTATTTACTATGTTACATATTAATTTGCACTTCCCCATTTCTTCGAGATTGTTAATTTGTAAAGTGTTCAACTTTTTATACAACTGCCTTGTTGGATAGTACCAGCTTAGACCATATAATATTATCAATATCCGATTTTATGTTCTTTGCAGTCGCTGTAGTTCTCTTCTTGGTGAAGCTGCCCAAGTGTATATAAATATATCTTGGGTGAGCAAAACTGACCTTGAAACCTGTGGAAAATCAATTGATAACTTTGAAATCGTGTGTCGTCTGTCCTTTCAAATTTTGTTGTCCACACTACGAACCAAATCTTTAGAAGTCATAGAAGGTCGTCCAGGGCTTGGCTCGTCATGCACATTAACCCGCCTGTCTTTCAACATTCTCACCCACTTTCGAACTTTACTGTTACTCATACCATTATCACCGTAAACTTCACAAATCTGAGGGTGAATTTCCGCTGTGCCAAGTGTCTTGCACTCAAAAGTCGAATTACAGATGGTATCTTACAGTCGGCAGGCTATTCAATTTTCTTAAACATTATAAACTTCTACAGTTCAGCACACAGACAGACCATACGCCTGAAAAAAGTTAAAGAGGCTTTAGTTTTCTTATTATTCAAAAAAGGAGACCCTGAAAGTTTCTTGAATTATCGACAAATCAGCCTGTTAACCTCTTTTTCAAAAATCTTTGAAGGTGTTATTAATAATCAGTTGTGTAAGTTCTTCTCTGCAAATTCAGTTTTTTTCATTGTGGCAGCATGGCTTTACTGATGGTAGAAGTACCAACACAGCCTTATATGAGTTCATATTTCAAATTGTAGAGTCAATAGATAAAAAGGAACCTTGCTTGGGACTGTTTTTGGATTTTTCAAGTGCCTTTGATCGAGTTGATCATGACATTCTATTGAGCAAATTATTTAGATGTGGTATTAGGGGAGGGCCTCATCAGTTATTATCTTCATATCTTCAGGGCAGGAGTCAGAGGGTAAGGCTTTCAGATGGCACTGTAAGCGAACCACTGCCGATTAAATTGGGTGTGCCTCAGGGCTCAATTTTGGGGCCATTATTTTATCTGATCTATGTCAATGATCTTCTTCTTTACATTCATCACATTTTAGGCATAACAGTTGTGTGTTATGCAGATGACACAAATATTCTTGTCAGGGCAGATAGTTTCCATGAACTGACCCAGAAATGTAGCTTGGTGTACGAAAGGGTGAATGTATGGGCTGGCAAGAATAAATTAGTCTTAAATCACGAAAAAACTGTGAAAATTTGCTTTCGATCAGGTGGTATGAGATGTGTTGATGATATGGTTTACGGTTTTTCCAGTCATGTTAAGATGTTGGGAGTATTTATTGACAGTCATATGCGCTGGCTACCTCATGTCGATTTTCTGTGCACTAGATTGAGGTGTTGTGTATATGCAGTGAAATGTTTAAAGAATGTCTGCGGTGAAAGCACCCTGTTGAGTGTATACCACGCCTGCTTCGACTCACTTATGCGCTATGGAATCATTTTTTGGGGTGCTGTGTCTGACTCTAATCGTGTCTTTTTAATACAGAAATTGATTGTTAGAATGGTGGCTGGTGCGGAGTTTCGTGAATCATGTAAACCTTTGTTTAAGAAGTATTCCATTCTCACCTTTTACGACGCTTACATATATGAAATTTGTTGCTTTGTTCATAAGAATTATCATTACTTCACAGGAAATCAAATTTATCATGGTTATCCTACCAGAAATAGAGACATTTTGAGGCCTAGTGCACATTGTACTGCCCTATACCAGAAGAATGTTTATTATAATGGATGTAAATTTTATAACCAACTGCCATCTGCTGTGAAAGTCTCTAATACTTTTTATACTTTTAAGCACACCCTAAAAAATTTTCTGTTGGAAAAGACCTGTTCTCTCTCGAGGGCTTCTTTGTTTAGATTAAGTGATGTGCTTCATGTTTGTACCGTGCTATATTTAAAATTTTAATTTTAGTTTTACTGATGTATCGCTTATACTGACATTATCACGAACAGATTTTATGCTGTATCTGTGAAATAAATATCTAAAAAAATGATGTCTAAACGTGTGTAAAGAATGCTTGGAGCAGATGTACATGCGCACTGCGGGAATCACGCACCAGTGCCACTCTCATTCACAAATAGACCTCATTTAAAAAACATAAGCCTCTTAGCCAAACTTGAAAAATGCATACGTCTTTTGTATATATATGACAAAGTTCTCTTAATTTTGAAGTAACTGAAAATAATTAAAATTCTTTCATCTTTATTTAATTTGTTTATTTGTCTATGACATATAGAACCACATTTCATTTGCTCTTCTAAGTTATATATTATATTCTGTTATACTGGTATTTTTATGTTTTAGTGTTATGTTTTTTTAAATTTATTTATTTCGTTATTTTTTGTTTCAGAGGAAGCAATGTAAAACCCCATTCCCGAAGTAAATGGGATAGTTCAAATAGCCTTGTTTTGCCTACGATGCCTACCACGTTGGTAGGAATTTGTAGATTAGTACAAATTTATTACGTATTGACGGTAAGTTTCTATCTTAAATTAAAAAAACTTAGGTGTTATGGAGATTTCCATAATATAAATATGGGATGCTACCATTACGTGAAGCTGAGATACTCACTTCCGCAGATACAGCCCAGTTCTTAACAAAGTCACCCAGAAACAGGGTGGAAACTGTTAGATATAAACTTTCTCACGTCCTGTTGTGACGAAGGTCAGTTTATTACCTCTATTCAATATGTCTAAATTAAATTTCATAAAGAATTGTAAAAGTGCCTCACCCCTAGAGTTTGTGTCCGAGCTTCCCCACAACTCATGGTGCGTGTTCGCATCCATGCCGATGATGGTCTGCCATCCACCTGCTCTGCTACCCACCATCAGCTGCTCCAATTCCTTGGGTGGAGGAGGGTCCGTGCTGTCCCCTGGCAGATCGGTTGTCCCTCAGCCCCTCCGCTCCTCCACATCGGATTTTGATCGTTGCCAGGTCCCTGGAACAGAAAGGCAGAAACCCTATCCCTTCCCTGACAAAAATGCAGGTCCTCTGGTTCTCGCTGGATCTGCTGTAGATAAGCTTTCCAGCAGCTCGGCTGAGTCCCTTGATCTCTCCTTTATAGGAGTACGGTTCCTGGATGAGGGCCACATCCGTGTTCCTCAGAGCCGTCAGTAGTCCGACTGTGGCTGCCCTACTGTGTTGGAGGTTGACCTGAAGGAACCTAAGTCCCATCAACCCCTGGTTGCTTCCCTAGTAGGCGGCATGAGTCTGTAGCCGGAGCCACTCCTCGAGCCTCATTGGTTTTGGTTCCATATATGATATGCATGTTGTTCCCACGAGAATGGGTGAAATACTGTCTACACCATCAGAACCCCCTGTGTGGTGCAAGGCGGGCTACTCTGGAGGGTTGCCCGGTACTCCAAAGGTTCCGTTCATGACACCATCACCCTGGTGCCACCCATCCCTAGGCACGGGTCACGTGACACCATAGATTGGGGGAGTTTATTTCGACTTGCCCGTCTAGATCCGTCATTTTTAGTTATCAGAAGGGTCACCTCGTGCAGGATGCGGCTCATGGTGGTCTTGTTGAAAGCTTTATCGAAAGCTTATGTTGTGGTTTCCACTTCCTCAGCTTGCCGCTTGGAGTCCTTTGGCCCACGACTCCTTGCCCCTAGCGGCAGAGTTAGAAACTTAAAAATTATTTCTAGCATTTTTTCTTAGCCACTTTCCTTAACAGGATTTTTTTTCGCAAATCTCCTGGACGATCCATTCCTGAGATATGGTACCTCTTCACCTTTAATGAAACACCCTGTATATATATATATATATATATATATATATATATATATATATATATATATATATATATATATATATATATATATATATATATATATATATATATATATATATATATATATATATATATATATATATATATATACTAGCTGACCCGGCAGACTTTGTCCTGCATATCTTCTTTCGACATTGTGAATTGACAAAAATGATCATTAATTTACTTAGTGGAAATTAGTTTTCTTTTTTTGTTGTATTGTTTCTCGATAATAACATGAACCATTTTGAGGTTAGCGGTGTCACACCCATACTTAAGGAAGCGTGAATTTTTGTGAATTGAAAAAAAAAAGAAATGCAATTATTTATTTATTTATTTATTTATTTATTTATTCATACACCATCCAACAGCTTAAAAGCCAAATTAAGGATGGGCCAATACACAAAACATAATAACTAACAATAATCAAACTAACAAAAAAACTCTGGACGCAGCAAGTGCGTTATGGTAGTGAATTTTCATTAAAATGTTTTTAATTGCAAATATGTGTGTTTCCTTTTTAAGAAAGCAGGCATCAATTTTGGTTACCAGTATAACCTATATAGTAAAAACAATGTGCCATGTTTCATAAAAATAACTTTATTGTGTGAAAATGTACAAAAATTTCCAAAAGTAAACTTAAAGTGTTCCCGGAAAAACTCGTTTCTTGGTCAACCTTATAGGTTAATAGCAAATTGAGCTATTCAAATTTGAAGCATTTACTGAAAATTCGCTACCATAACGCACTTGCTGCGTCCCAAATTTCTTTTCTTACAAACATGCATCGCTGAAAAATTAAAAATGCAATAACATAAGGCGTGTTTGATTTAAAAAAAAAGAAGAAAATTTGTATCACCAACGACTTATGGGCCATCCTGTGATTGTAGAAATATTTTTTTAAGATGTAGCTCAAGACACCCTATAATTAATATATACAAATTTTCTTCATATCTTGTATAATATAGGAATATATTGAGCTTTATTGATTTTTTACGAAAATTCGACAAAAATTATATACCATTAAACGATAAACTCTAAAGCTAAGGCTACTGCCAAGCATCAGAGAAAGGGTCTATTTGAAATGAATTTTCTGGAAACATTTTAGTAAAATGAAGGACAATGACGGTTGAAACTAAGACTTCAGAGTTTGTAAAACATCCTTCTTGAGACATTTGATTTCCATATCCCGTATTAGATTCAAGTTCTGTGCCTAAATGTTGCCGATTTTGACATTTTAAATCGCAACTTTGACGTTTTGAGGAAAACCCCAATTTATTTTTCTTTAAATGCCTATAACTTTTTTGTCTTTTGATCTACATAGCTAAATTTTGGTAGGTAGCTTACCTATAAGGATGTTAACTAGCGTGCCAAATTTGGTTGCCCTTACTTTGTTAATTCCGGAGATATAATTTTTTTTCGAAAGAAAACACAAAATTTTCCGGGAAAACCTGGGCAGATTTTCCTGGCTTACGAACTTATCCAAGCCATTTGCAAAAGGAATTTTTCCACCAAATTTAGTCAAAATCGGCCTATTATTTTTTGAGTTATCGGTGTGATACATATATATATATATATATATATATATATATATATATATATATATATATATATATATATATATATATATATATAAACATATAAAAATTGAAACTGACCCCGGATATGTGTTCTAGGGGGCCTAGTTCGCGGTCATTTGAAGATTTTTTCAAAATTCAAAAGTCGGGATCTCCTCATTAGTGATTTTTTTTTAAGAAAATTCACTAAAAGTCACAAATTAGATCGTTTTAAAAAACATTTTTATCTCTGATATGTTACATGAGAAGATATCTAGGCGGTCTTGCAGTGCAGAGTAATCATTGCACATCTGGTAAATTGGAGACGATCGCAGCAATCGTGTACGAGCAGTCGCGAGATAGAATGTGCCTGGAAAACGTGCTGCAATACGAGGCACATTGAAATTAAGTTGCTGAAGCAGACTAGGGCAGTCGAACACAGAATTAACCAGTTTATATAAAAATATAATGAAACTGCACTGCCTGCGCATCAACAGACTCTGCAGATTAAAGCGAAGAAGTAAACTTTCCTGAGGAAAACCAATAGACGGATATCGACCATCCTCACGAAAGCTAAGAAATTTTAGAAATTTCCTTTGCACTGATTCCAGGCTTACCACATGTATTTCATAAGTACGAGCCCACACAACTGAGCCATATTCAAGTCGGGACCTAACCAAACAGCTAAAGAGCAGGAGGAGGGTGTCAGTCTGTGAGAACTTTTTGCTGCTTCTTATTAGAAACCCTAGAGTTTTGTAAGCAGAGCTGACAGTCTGCTCATAGTGTGGTTTAAAAGATAGAGTACCATCAAAAACAATTCCAAGGTCCTTAACTGTCCCGGGGCGATCAAGTGGAAGCCCTCTTATATTGTACCCGAAAGTGATTGCGTGCTTATTTCGAGTAAAGGACATCACACAACACTTGGAAACATTCATAGAAAGACCACTCTGACAACACTATTCATCTAGGGTCTGAAGACAGTTCTGGAGCCGCAAACAGTCATCAACACTCGAAATGTTTGCGAAAATCTTAATATCATCTGCATACATTAAAAAAGGAACATGTAAAACATGTTTGACTGGGTCAATAAAGATATTGAATAGTAATGGACCTAGTATGGAACCCTGCGGCACTCCCGAGGTTACGTGATAGGTGTTAGATTTGAAGCCCCCAACCTCAACAAATTGCCTCCTTCCATCCAGGTAAGATCTGAACAAGCCAAGCAAGCCCTCGGAGAATCCGATATCCTGTCAATCAGAACAGAGTGATTTAGGCAATCGAAGGCCTTAGATAGATCAGTATACACAACATCAACCTGTGAAGAGCGGTCAAGAGCGGACACACTGAACTGTGTAACGTCAACCAAATTTGTTACAGTCGATCTACCTGGAATGAAACCATGCTGAGAAATAGAGAGTCTGTTTTTGATGTGAAACAGTATTCGCTGAAAAAGGCAGGCCTTGAAAATCTTACAGAAGACACATAATATGGCTATTGGTCGATAGTTTGATGGATCACCACTATCCCCCGCCTTGAAGACAGGGAAAACCCGTGACAGCTTCCAAATCGCGGGGAATGTTCCAGATCTAAGAATCAGTTTGAAGATTTTCTTAAGTGGAGTCAGGAGAGCATATAAGCAGTCACGCACCAAGAAACCAGGAACCAGATCAGGTCCACAGGACATGTTAGCCTTAATTCTCTTAGCGGCAGTAATAATTTCGTCATCTGTAAAGTCATCCACAAAGAACATTGTGATGTCACCTGAAGCCAGGCTGGCAGCTGTAGGCGATGAGGATGAGGTGGGGGCGGAACCAGAACATCCCGCAAAATAAGAATCAAAACTGTCAGCTGCCTGTTGCTGGTTAGATGAATTCCCAACAGAAACGTTTTGACGGCGTCGAGAAGAACAGTTCCAGAATTTTTTAGGATTAGACCTAATCTCTCTTTCAACCCTCTGAAAGTAGTTTACTCGAGAAAGATAAATGTCTCTCTTAAGTTTTTGTATCAGCTCCCTAAATCTATCCAGAAACTCCACATTTCCAGACTTCTTAAACTTACACCATAATGAATATTTATATTTGATACTAACCTTAATTTCTTTAGAAAACCATGGAGGGTACCTATTACATGCTCTTGGAGCAGTCATGGGAACATACAGATCAAACAAGTCGTAAATTCTGGAATAGAAAAACTCAAGCATAGAATCGACATCCTGAATTATGATCATTAAATTATGGAAATGAAATAATATGCAAATCATTATTTTGTCAATCATTTGTTGGTGTTTTTAATGCATTCATTGCAACGCTTGGTGATAAACCAGTTCTTTCTGGAGAGAAAACTAAAATCACCGATGGTTTACAGACTCTCGAGCATGCCGCGTAAAACTGCCTAAGGGAAAACCACAGCAATTCAAGGTTTATTCCACACGTTTTACTTTCCCGTTTACACAACATAATCCTGACGTTTTGTGTCGAAACATCAAAGCATTGCAATGTTGACAAACAGTGCTCATTGTTCCGAAGTCGACCGATTCATCTGCAGCATATTCGACTGTTGGATCTTATCTGAAGGTCAAATGCTCATATCGAATTGTTACATTTGGCCGTCTGTTTTGTCGACGTTCCAAATTGTTTTGTGCGCCAGCTCCAACAGAGCGAGTCGAACTCGACTTTATCCGTTATTCCAGAGTCATGATAGATCGCGTTTGAGAAATTCTTATTCGATTTGGCCCCAAACACAGACCACGCTATTCATCAGTCTCAATGACTCGACGATGCTGTCGTTGGTTTGTTGTGGGCGTATGTGGACCGATATTTCAACGCCTCACTGGTGGCATCTTTTCACACACACACACTGAACTATTGATTTTAATTTAATTTATTTTCCGTAAAATATCAATTTTCAATGCAGAATCTGTTGTTACGAAAACTTGTCACATAATGTTAAGTATTTTTCGCTAAATATCAATTTTCAATGCAAAACTTTGGAAAACTTCGGAAAACTTGTAACAAAATTATGCCGTACACAGCAGAACTCTTAAACTTAATGTCACACCGTGATGCCATATGTTCATATCTAGACTTTAATTTTACGAATTGCGGAAGATTTTCGAACCAAATGAATTAAAAATCATACGAATTGTCTGAGCTCGGATGGGAACATGACTTTATTTTTCTTTTTTTCTTTCAACAACACACCACGAGGGCTTACAGCCTAAATACTATTGTACCGTGGGTGTCGACAAGGAGGAAAGAGACAACTTGTTAATTCTGGACTTGAAGGTTTGGAGGTTCGGGGAGAAGGAAAAACATGTGCCGGCAAGGAATTCCACAAGAGACGGCTGAAAGGAGAGAAATAGGCCTGTTGTTGCTAGGAAGCGCTTTGGATCCTTTCTTGGGGACGGGTTGCACTCGAGAAATTTTCTAGTTACTAGGGAATATGCCTCTATTGTAAGATGTCTGAAACAGACGAGTCAGGACGGAAGCAAGTTCTGGTGCGCATTTTTTGAGAACAATTGCTGGGATCTCGTCAAGGCCAGAGGCTTTCCTAGTATTAATAGAAGAGAGCATCTTTCGTACCTTTTTAGTTTTGAAAGTGATATCCGTCATTTTATGTGCGACAGTGGAGACTGTTTTTTTTTTTTTTTTTGTTCCCTCAGGGCTCGTCCGCGGCCTTGCCGCCCCGATAGCACCGCAACCCTTGGTTGATTGTGCATACCCCTAGTCTTACTCCACCCATTCCAAAATCACTGTGCCTTGAACTAGTCTGCACAGCGATTGGTAGGGTGAAATTTTATATTGCTCTGTCTCCGGTCTAGAGTGACCGTAGATCAGTTGTCTTTTCCGGTCCAGAGCTATACACTCGCACAAGATGTGCTGGGCTGATTCCTCCCCCTCGCCGCAGAGTCTGCATGCGAGGTCCCCTTCGAACCGCCCCATTTTATGTAGGTGTTTCTTGACGGCCATGTGTCCCGTCAAGAGACCTGTTGTGTTTCTGAGCTGTCCTCTGCTAAGGTTTAGCAGCTCCACAGCTCTCTTTGAACTGGGTCCGTCAATTATTGACTTCCCATGTCTGAGCCCTGGACAGTCCGCCCAGTACACCTTGTGTTGGTTTCTGACCCAGGACTTAATGGCTCCCCTGGCAGTGCTCTTTGACACGCCCAGAGCCGGTTCTGGTCCCATAAATGGTTCTGCTGACCCTCTCTTCGCGAGACTGTCAGCTTCTTCATTGCCTTTGACCCCCGAGTGACCCGGCACCCAGATGAGGGTCACCTCATTCTGCCCAGCCAGGTCGCTCGTCTCGTCTCGGCACTATCTCACCAGCCAGGAATTTACCTGTGGGCTACTTAGTGCCTTAAGGGCTGCCTGGCTGTCTGTGGCTATGAGGATCCGCTTGTTGGTGTAGCCCCTCCTCTTGTTCTCCCACACACAGTGCAGGATGGCGTACATCTCGGCCTGAAACACCGTTGCATGGGCTCCGAGGGAAATACTGTGACTTACCCTCGGTCCTTCCGAGTAAACACCTGCCCCCGTCCCACGCTCCCCGCCAGATCCGTCCGTGAACCAGACGAGCGCGTCCCCTGGTATGCCCGGCGTCTCCTCCCCCCATGCCCCGCGATCAGGGATTTCCACTGTGAAGTTGTTTTCCCTGCACATTCGCGGGCTCGCGAAGTCTGACCTCATTTCAAGCATGGGTTCCTTCACGATCTCCTGAATTTTGCAGTGGCCCCTGAAGCCTAGGTTGATCTTCAGTCTACCATTGCAGGCTAGTCTGTATAGTCCTAGCCTGGCCTCTCCCATAATAACGAAGTGTAGGGGGGGTAGATCCAGTAACACCTCCATGGCGGCTGTTGGGGTTGAAGACATGGCCCCTGTGATGCCTAGGCAAGCCATCCTTTGGATCTTGCCTAGTTTTTGTTTGGCACTGGATTGTGTCACCTTAGGCCACCAGACCAGTGCCGCATATGTTAACGATGGTCTGACCACCCTTGTGTACAGCCAGTGGGCCATACTAGGTCTTAGTCCCCACGTTTTTCCATATAGCCGCCTAGTGACGGCTAAGGTCATGACTGCCTTACGCAGTATTTTTCCAATGTGACCATTCCAGGTTAGCTTAGAGTCCAATACGACCCCAAGATATTTCACCTCCCTGGCCATTGGAACGCTCCTACCGTATAGAGTGAGAGTTCTGTGGCTTTCACACTTCCTCCTCCTCGTAAACGGCACGACGGTTGCTTTCTCGGGGCTCACCCCGAGCCCTTGATCAACCGTCCACCCTTCCACCACTTTCAGTGCAGTCTGCATACGCTCCCACACTGCCTGTGTGACCTTTCCTCGGACTATGATGACAATGTCGTCCGCATAGCCCTGTACCTCATACCCCCCTCCCGAGAGCCTCCCCAGCAGGCCGTCCACGACTAGACACCACAGCAAGGGAGACAGAACGCTCCCCTGCGGACACCCCGCCGCGACCCCCGCCAGCAGAGTCCCTCCCGCGAGTGAGGTGAACACCGCCCTGTCCCTGAGCATGGAACCGATCCACCTGCAGCAGGTCTCCTCTATTCCACGCTCCCGGGCAGCTGCCAGAACCGATCCGAACGAGGTGTTGCTAAAGGCCCCCTCTATGTCTAGGAAGGCCCCCAGCGCCACCTCCTTGTTCTCCAGCGTATTCTCCAGTTTCAGCACCAGTTGGTGCAGTGCTGTTTCTGTTGAGAATCCTGCTCTGTATGCATATTGTCCGCAGTGTAGAGGATATGCTTCCAGTACACCGCCCCTAATGTGCCGGTCGAGCAGTTTTTCCACTGTTTTCAGCAAGAAGGACATGAGACTTATTGGCCTCAGGGACTTTGCCTGGTCTGTTGGACGCCCAGGTTTAGGAATAAATACAACCCTGGCCAGTCTCCATGCCCTCGGAATGTACCCCAGAGCCAGGCTGGCCCTCATAATGAGGGTAAGCACCGGCGCCAGTATATCTATCCCCTGTTGGAGCATGATGGGCATTATTCCATCAAATCCCGGCGATTTGTATGGCTTAAAGCTGTTAATGGCCCATCTGATTTTGCTCCAGGTAACCACCTCTTTAGCGACTGTCCAGTCTACTCTAGATGCCCGCCTATAAGGCGCCTCTATTTCTGAGTGTTCCCAGTCCGGAGGTGATTGGTTTATTATGTTACAGCCGGGGAAGTGCGTCTGGAGTAAAATTTCCATAGTTTCCTCCCCCGAGCTTGTAAAGCCTCCCGTGGGTGTTCTAAGGGAGCCTATGTTAGTCTGAGGGCCCTTAGACAGGATCTTGTGTAGTCGAGCACTCTCGGACGTGTTTTCCACTTCTTCGCAGTGCCTCCTCCACGACTCCTTCTTGGCGTCCCTCAGTCTTTTGTTATAGGTCGATAGGGCCTGTCTATATTCATCCCATGCTCCCGACCTTTTGGCCGCGTTAAACAGCTTACGAACCTGCGTCCTCCTTTGCCTGAGGTCCTCGTTCCACCATGGGACGTTCCTGGTGGACACCCTCATTTTCAGGGGGCAGTTGGCGTTATAGGCCGAAGTAATTGCGTCTCGCAATTGGACTGCTGCAATCTCGAGGTCTATTGAATCCCTTATGGCACTCTCAACCCCCCGCAGTTCCACAGCTAGGTCTGCCCTGTAGGCTTCCCAGTCCGCCTTGCGGGGGTCCCGGTACCATACCGTTTCTCTTTCGACTTTGGCGATTTCAAACCGGATGTATCTGTGGTCTGAGCTACTCACTTCCCCAGACACAGCCCAGCTTTTAACAAAGTCACCCAGAAACTGGGTGGAAACTGTTAGGTCTAAAACTTCCTCACGCCGTGTTGTGACGAATGTCGGTTTATTACCTCTATTCAATATGTCTAAATTAAATTTCATAAAGAATTGTAAAAGTGCCTCACCCCTAGAGTTTGTGTCCGAGCTACCCCACAACTCATGGTGCGCATTCGCATCCATGCCGATGATGGTCTGCCATCCACCTGCTCTGCTACCCACCATCAGCTGCTCCAATTCGTTGGGTGGAGGAGGGTCCGTGCTGTCCCCTGGCAGATAGGCTGACGCGACAGTAATGTCCCTCAGCCCATCCGCTCCTCCACATCGGATTTTGATCGTTGCCAGGTCCCTGGAACAGAAATTCATTAGAGGGAGAAACTCTATCCCTTCCCTGACAAAAATGCAGGCCCTTGGATTCTCGCTGGACCTGCTGTAGATGAGCTTTCCAGTAGCTCCGCCGAGTCCCTTGATCTCTCCTTTGTAGGAGTACGGTTCCTAGATGAGGGCCACATCCGTGTTCCTCAGAGCCATTAGTAGTCCGGCCGTGGCTGCCCTACTGTGTTGGAGGTTGACCTGAAGGAACCTAAGTCCCATTAACCCTTAGTTGCTTCCCCAGTGGGCGGAAGCTAACCCTTCCCATGCCCCAGAATGCCTTGAAGGAGGTTCCTTCAAGGGCTCTGTAAGATGTTGGGTCGATCGAGAAGGCGAGCGTCTGTCCTTTCCCCTCTGCCTTCCTGCTTAGAACCGACCAGTGTTGCGTCCCCAGTTCAGGGTTCTGGATCTTAAGTCTGCTGATCACCGTCTCCTGCGGGACGGTGTCAGGGATCCGTACGAGGACCTTGCGTCTCTTTGGGAGTTCCTTGGGCTCGACGGCTGTCAAGTCCGCCCCCTCCCAAATCTGACCGAGGCCCCCGATCGTTTTCCGCAGCCAGTCCCGCGACTGCGGGCCGGCACAGGTTGTCCAGAGGATGCCCCCCGTCAGGCGCGTCCGGTGGAACTGAGGCGGGCTCTCCCCTTCCTGAAGAGAGTCCACTGCAGCTACCACCGCAGCCTGGATCAGGTCCGCCTTCCCCTGGTCTAGCGTGACCTCAGGATGGCGTCTGTCAATCACCGCCATCCCGAGGCCCTCCGCAGCCTCCCTGTAAGAGCCAGTCTGCGCCGGTGTTCCGGCCTTGGTTCCTTTGGGAGGTCTGTCTGTAGTAGGCGTGCTAGAGCCAGAGCGCGGCGTCTTCCGACTCGCACTCTCCTCTTGCGCCTTTACAGGCACCCTGGCCCTTTTGGAACGTCTGTCTGTAGTGGGCGTGCTAGAGTTCGAGCGCGTCCTCTTCTGACCCGCACTCCCCTCTTGCGCCTTTACAGGTTTCTCGACCGTCCAGGTCCCGGCCGCCATTTTTTGCGCCCTCCGGAGCTTCTATCTTTGCGCCCCGGAAAGACGCTTGGACTGCCGGGGCAGTCCCTCTACTCTAACAGTAGAGTCCTCACTGGTGGAGGGGCCCCCGGAGCCCGCGGAGCTCGCCGCCCTCCGGTGGGACCCAGCCTCCAGCTTGGGTGTCGGGGACAGGTCTCTGGTTGAAGCTACCCCCTGATCCCCCGTATCTACGCCGGTCGTGGGACCTCCAGAGTCCGCTGCCGCCCCCTGGCTCGTCTCCGTTTCCGGGATAGACTCAAGGCACAAGTCTGTAGCCGGAGCCACTCCTCGAGCCTCATTGGTTTTGGTTTTGTATGTGTTTATTATCTTCATGTTGTTCCCACGAAAATGGGGGAAATACTGTCCACACCATCAGAACCCCCTGTGTGGTGCAAGGCGGGTTACTCTGGAGGGTTGCCTGGTACTCCAGAGGTTCCGTTCACGACACCATCGCCCTGGTGCCATCCATCCATAGGCACGGGTCACGTGACACCGTAGATTGGGGGAGTTTAGTTCGACCTCCTTGTCTAGATCCGTCATGTTTAGTTATTAGCAGGGTCACCTCGTGCAGGATGCGGATTTTTACCGCGCATGACGGTCTTGGGGAAGGCTTCATCGGGAGTTTATGTTGTTATTTCCACTTCCTCAGCTTGCCCCCTGGAGTCCTTTGGCCCGCGACTCCTTAACCCCTTGGAGACTGTTGGTGGTTGAACATTTGGAGGTGGGTTGAGAATAGAATTGCCGGCAAACAACGAGGCAAAAAGTTCAGCCTTGCCCAGGGCGGTAGAAACAATATCATCCCCTGAGACAAGAGGTGGGAACGTGCTCTTGCAGAAATTATTCCCAACAGAGTTAGCAAGAGTCCAGAATTGACTGATATCTTATAGCAGTCAGGATTTGTGGTAAGAAGGAGATCCAAGGGATTTGAGCTGTGTATTGGGATGCGAGGAAAGTAAGTAGGTTGCTGAACCATATTGGCTAAAGAATTGCTGACTGCAAAGGCCTCCGCTGCTCTTCCTTGTGGATCGGTTTTTGAAGATCCTAGCCATTCCTTATTATGGACATTGAAGTTACCAAGAATAGTGACCTCGGAGGAAGGATATTCAGAAATCAGATGGTCGGTTTTTTCAGAAAGGTAGTCAAAGAGCTGGACAAAGTTGTCGTCAGAAGGTGACCGGTAAATGCAACAGATGAATTTAGTTGCAGCCCTGAGAGAGAGTTTTATCCATAGTGTGTCTTTTCTTCCAGCTTCTAAATTGGGGAGTCTGGTGTAGGGTAGATTGCTACGAACGTACGCGCACACGCCTCCATGCAATCTAAAAGAAGTATGGAGCTCATACCCCGGGAAATTCAGGTGTTTAGTGGCTGTTTTGACACTGATTTGAGTTTCGGTGAGGAAGAGGAGTTGAGGCCTATTAGCCTGGAGGAAATGGTGGACGGAGTTCAGGTTAGAATTTAGGCCACATATATTCGAGAAGGATATTGTAAATCTCGATGCTGGCGCCCCCTGTACACCCCTCTCCCGGAGATCCGAATGGAGGGGTATTTTACCTCCGGAATCTTTTGTACAAGGAGGAGCCATCATCATTTTTGCTTATAAGGGAAACCGACTCATACACTAGAACCGGAAACGTCCGTTGGGACTTCACCGGCCCCTTGATGTAAGGGGTGGTACCTCCTTGGGCGTGAAAAAATCCTTTACTATCACGTAAAGGAGAATTCCACTACCACCTACCATATTGCAAGTATACCACACCAGCCAACTAGTAAAGAGCTGACCAGCTTTAGAACTTGCTTTCCGAGTTTTACCAATTTCCCGAGTTTTGCACTCCTACTTTTTCATCTTTCTCTTCGAAAAGCCATTGTAAAACAAAAACCCGATACAAAAATACCATAAAAGAATTTTACAAATTTTCCGATTTTTCCAGTGGATTTTCCACAAAACGCAAACCTTGTCCTGACAGTTACAAACACACAACAACAAAAAAAAAACATTAGCCAAATCGGTTGAGCCGTTCTCAAGTGATGATGTCCCTAGGCACGGGTCACGTGACCGTAGATTGGGGGAGTTTATTTCGACCTCCACGTCTAGATCCGTCCTGTTTAGTTATCAGCAGGGTCACCTCGTGTAGGATGCGGCTCTTCATATATATATATATATATATATATATATATATATATATATATATATATATATATATATATATATATATATATATGTGTACAAATCTCGCCTAAAACTTCTTATCCTTGGCCATAAATCTTCCTTCAATCCAATTTCTGCCACCACTTCGTCCCATCTTTTCCTTGGTCTGTCTTATGCCTTTTTTGGACACTTCATGCCTGCCACACTTTCTTTACTTGTCTATCATCTCCAATCCCTATCAAGAGTTGTTGCCTCTTCTATACTGTCCCCTATCGGTTATTTTATGTGAAATATAACTTACATATTTCTTATTTTATATGTCTTGAAGTTGGACTGTTTTGACTGAATTTAACCTGTAAATATTGTGACTTTGATCTTCACTTTGAGCCTAACATAAACAAACCAATTCTGATGTTTTATACAATAGTTTTTAATATTTAATAGGTGTACCAATGATAATTTTTTAATTAATTGTTTCAGGTAAGCCTAGATAGTGATAAGGATTTTGATATAGTTCAACTAAATTTCCCGATTACAATTGCAACAGTACCTTTTCGAATACCTAACTCGAACCATGGTCCAGTTATAAAATATGGTAAGTGAAACTGCTTAAATTTATTTCTAGAAAGTCCTTATTTTAAGTGCGCTATGGTTGGTATTAAGATTAAATCAAAGGGATTGCTTTCAACCATACCACCTGCGATCGTGAATGTACAATTTGTAAGCCGAACCTATACTCTGTTGAATCGAGCAGATATGTCTGGAGTTTTAGCGAATTTTCATTTAGAAAAATTAGCTAATAGAGAGGTCACGATGAAAAGCTTTTGAAACATTTCTTCAGATGTGCGTGAATTTGGGTCCCTAGAACCCAAAACCAAGGACCGTTAAAATTTTTATATGTTTATATATATATATATATATATATATATATATATATATATATGTATGTATATATATATATATATATATATATATATATATATATATATATATATATATATATATATATATATATATATATATATGTATGTATGTATGTATGTATCCGAGCAATAACTCAAATACAGTTTTAGCGCAGCATAGATATATTATGCTGTCGCATAATATAGTAAAAATAATGTGAACAAAATCAAGCAAAGTCTATAAATATAATTGTAAAAGAGTTTCTTTTATCTTTAAACTTAAACATAAGATGTCATATAAGACCGAACCAGTCGTGGGATGTGTTTTAATGGTAATTCTACTAATTGTTACGTATACTTTGAATATAATATCCTGGGCATGAAGCCGATCTAGTGTATCACCTAAACAAAACGTTTTTTGACGTATACCCAGATGGCTCAGAGACGTGCCGCCGCCTCATAAGCAGAAGGTTCCGCGATCGATTCCAGTTCAATAAATGTATGTTTTTTTTTATGTTTTATTTTGACGTTTGGAGAAACAATAGTGCACAGATTTCGTATATTTTGAACAAGATCTCATTTTTGTTTAAAACGCTTTAAAAAACCGGTTTGATTAGGTTGACTAAAACGAAATCATACTGGCGATTAATAAGGAAAAATAACTGCTACGGTTATAATTTGGCAGATACTTTACTTTTCTAAATATGAATTAAGTTTCCTTCTGGAAATCTTTTGTATAACTTTAATGAAATTTGTAATAAAAGTTTCTTTTAAAGAGACTTAAACTATCTACAGATATAGCAAAATTTTGCTCTTTAGCTTAATAGAAAATTGACTTTTGGGTCTTTTTCTCAAAAGGAGTTAGAACGCAGGATTTTTTTTAAATAGAGAGATATTGATGGTAACACTTTCAAAATAACTCTTCAAATAGGCGCGTACTAGGACCTCTAAAATCGATCTTTAAGGTCTGTGTAAGTTTAAAGTAATAACTTTACTAATATGCCATATAGTAATAGTGTACAATTCTTATGAAAATTCACTACGATAACCCACTTGCTGCGTCCCGTAAATTTTCCTTATCAAGTTTTTTTTAGTGCTTTCTCAAATTCTTCTCTTGCAATTTCTTATCATCCAGGTTTATCTGCCTTATCTCCCCTATACAGGGTATTTCGTGAGGAGAGGAAAATATTTTAAGGGCGTATTCTGGAAGTCGAAAAAAGGAAAAAATCTTATGTGGTGTCTGGAAATATGTGCTTCCTGGGTTACGGGGTGACAAAAAATATATATAAAAAATCCGTTTTTCTCAAATACTTCGAAAATGATTTAGGATATTACATTGAGCTTTTGATATTAGCAAAACTGATATACAAAGATATCTTTTTGACTAAACCATTCTTCTAAATTTTGTCAGGGGCATACGTGACGCCCAAAAATGATTTATTTTTAAGGGCAAGTTGTTTCTGATCCAGATACAGGCTCTGGGGTTGGTACCAGAGCCCACCTCTACTATCTTACCAGAAGTGTTACCCAGCCTTTTAGTTAGGTCCGACCTGGCGGTCCAGAGCTCTTGGAGAAGAACAATGTCTATCTGCTCCTCCTTTAATTTCATGCTAAGGAGGTATGTCGCTGCCTTATCATGATGCAAATTAGCCTGTATGCACCTAATAGCTCTGGTGGAAGGATGTATCCTGCCACCTCCTCTATTGGGGCCCTTTTTTTTTTGGGGGGGGATTTGATTTCCCCTGCGGTGCCACTTCCCGAGGGAATAGCCGGGGGGATTGATCCCCCCCACTCTCGGAGTGGCCCGCTTCATTATACAGTGAGGAGGAGGGATATTCAGAGTGGATAATGCCCACTCCCACCCCTCCAGCCACCTCACTGAACGTCTTCCTGACACACCCTCTCTGGGCTTTTTTGCCCTCTGTTGTTGTATGCTGCCGTCTGACCGGAGTCGTTTTCCGCTGACGGCGCCATCAGTAGCGGCATCAGACTCCTCGGGTCATTTTATCGTACCCTTAGAGCCCTCGACTTCCATTAGTACCTGACTCAAGGCGGTTGAATATGGCACCCCCGCCTTGAGCGGACGACTAGGCTGTCTCCTTGCGGATCCAGGCAGTCGTTTTTTCCTTCGCTCCTCCGAGTGGCGCACGGGAGATTTTAAGAGCTCCCGCCCCTCATCGGAGGACAGAGATTTGGAGAATAGGGAGAGGATGACCCTCGACCCCCCCTCCATTGGTTTGGCGGTAGGAGAAGGGACAACCCCCATTTCTACCTCTATGTGGTCTCTAGTTGCCTGGAGATCGAGAGTATTATTACTCATCTCGTTTGGGTCTGTGTCTATCGTGTTCATATTCTGATCCCACGAGCAATTACCAACCTGCCAATGCCCGGCCATATCGGCCAAAAGCATCATCGCTTCACCACCAACCCTCAAACGACCTTGCGATGTGTTTTTTTTATAGAAGTCTCTCCTCGCAATGCCGGTCAGTTAAGGCAAGCATTCCCGGCCCTCCCAAGGCATGCCTTGGTAGGGTTACGGTATTGCCCTCCTCCTTTCTCAGCCGAGCAGGTGTGTAAATAGCTTGAACACGTTCGTTGTCCAGGAAAATCGGACCAGTTTGGAGTATACTGGGGGTTCCGTGTTACGTGAGAACAAACACAATGATTTAACTTAATTAACATGTATTAACTACAACTAATAACTAATATACACGATAACAATAATAACAAAGCATTGACTGTCTAGAGTAGATGGCCATGATGAACTGTGAGCGTTTATTCGTTGGCCAAGGAGGTATGAAGTGTGGCGTTTGCGCTTTTCATATATTTCCATACATAGTACAGTTTTTTCTGGATTTTTAAAGCTTATTTTCGGAAAGTGTTTGTACTTTTTAAAACAACAAAGCTATTTTAATGAAATATGGTACATTGTTACTACTATATAGGTTATACTGCTAACCAAATGTCTTTCTTTTAAAAAGAAGACATATTTGCCATTAAAAACATTTTTCAGAAAATTCGCTACCATAACGCACTTGCTGCGTCCAGACTTTTTTTAATTTTGAAAAAACTCCAAATTTTGTGAACCATATTACTTGAAATTCACAACAGAGGTAAATTTACATCATTTCTAGCTACATGAAAAGTATCATTTCAGTTACGCCAATACTTTAAAAATAAAGCATATTCAAAAATGTTTTTTAAATATTTTTGGGGGAAAATGTGTGTGATAGCTGATTTACAAACTCCTCGCATGCACGCACGCATTTTATGAATGAAAATTTACTAATATTGTTATCCCAGTTATGTATTAAAACGAAGATGCTAATGGATGTTGGTTATTTTAATTACCAAGGTTGGTACTATGCAAAGCCCTCTGCTGGTGACAATTACAATTACTTATAAAAATGTTTACAAAGTGGGTCTATTATGTTGATGTATTTCAGTTAGGATAAATAAAATGGATAATTAATGTTAATTACAACACTCTTATTAAACCCAAGACATATCAATGCCTACTCATATTATATACAGGTCTGGGATACCTTAATGTGCACTGTTGTAAGTTTTAATAACATTTGATGTTATAGGAATAATATGGAACTAATTACTTTTAATCTAATATTTTACTTTTTACAGTTAAAAAAAATCGTTAAAAATTGTCTAAAACCTGCTCTCTGTTGTGAAGGTACCGCTAGCTGTATCTATTGAACCAGTATATAAGAATACTTTTCATATTTTTTTATTTTGTTTTATTACCTTTTATCATGATACTAAGAAGTTTTTGTTTGTTACTTTCAGAACATGCATCTTCCCATGTGGAGGGTGGACAATATATAGGTCCCGAATTCTTACTAGGACAGGTGTACGATGGCAACGAACATCATTTGAGGTAAAACATTTTTATTTTATCAAAAAAGCTTAGTTTATAGTTTCCATTTTTTCCCTGGTGAATTTTTTGTCCTCAAAATGTACCGAGACTACAGCTTTCATCTATTCGCTGTCACTGAAATGGCTCCCGCAAAGGTCCTTTTTCAAATTGTCAAATAGACAAATAGGTAGTCACTGAGGGCCATATCTGGACTATACGGAGCATGATAAATTTGTTCGAAACCGCAGTCACGAATTGCGGCTTGTGCAACTCCAGGAGTGTGCATGGGTGCATTGTCTGGAGCAAACGCATGGCTCTGGTCAGTCTTTGCTCCCAAATATTTTGTCGTATGAGTGTTGCATAATATGCCCCGTTGACTGTGGTATTGCATTCCTTAAAGTTTATGAGAGTACCCTCATAATCCGAAAAAATCGTAGCCATCACTTTTTTTGTCAATGGACAGATCTTGAACCCTTTTGGTGGTCCTCATCCTTTATGCGTCCATTCCATCGACCCTTTTGCACAAAGGATCATAGTAGAGAACCATAGTTTCATCCCCTGTGCTAGTTTTTTCTCATCTGTGTATGGGGGTCAAGCTGGGAGTGTCAGTCCCGATCCTCTTTTGCGTGAGTCGGTAAATATGTCTGTGCCTGCTGATATCGTTGATCATATCTGTGGTTTGAAAGGTAAATTTACTTACGGTCCAGATGGAATCCCCTCCCATCTGTTAAAATCTTGTGCCTTCACCTTGGCAATTCCACTGAGGATTCTCTTTAACAGGGCTTTGTTGTCTGGCGAGTTTCCACATGTTTGGAAACATTCTTATTTGATGCCCGTTCATAAGCAGAGGCCAAAGCATTTGGTTACTAATTATAGAGCTGTTTGTATTCAGTCAGAGATACCTAAACTACTTGACTTTTTTGTCTCTAGACATATAACTTGGGAATGCAGACATGTTTTCGTCTAACAGCAGCATGGTTTTCTTAAAGGAAGATCTACAACAACCAACCTTCTTATTTACCAGAATGTATTGGTCTCAGCTTTGGAGGATAGGTTACAGGTTGATTCGGTGTATACAGATTTCTCCAAAGCGTTTGATAAGGTTAATCACACCTTATTATTGTCAAAACTTGCATTGTTGGGTTTTAATGCCAATTTGTTGTCTTGGGTACGCAGCTTCCTTACAGGTAGGTCCCAGAGTGTAAAGATCAGAAACTTCATTTCTGATAGTATTACTGTTTCTTCAGGAGTTCCTCAGGGTTCACATTGTGGACCAGTCCTCTTTAATCTTTTTATCAATGATGTCATACATTCACTTAAGCATAGTCAGATTTTGATGTTTGCTGATGATATCAAAATTTTCAAGATTGTTCGTTCCAGACAGGACGCTTTACTTTTACAGGAAGACTTAATCGTTTTGCTCGGTGGTGTGGTGACAATCTTCTGATTATGAATGTTGATAAGTGTTTCTGCATTACATTCACTAGAGCTCAGTTTCCCATTGACTTTGTGTACTTCATAGGCTCTAACACTTTACAGAGGAAGGAAATAATTAAAGACTTGGGCATTGTATTGGATAGGGAATTATCTTTTAAGGATCACATAGAATACATAGTATCTAAAGCATATAAAATCTTAGGATTTATTCATAGATCAACTCTGGATTTTTCATGCAATAGCTTGAGAAGACTGTATTGTGGTCTGGTTCGCTCTTTGTTGGAATGCTCTTCTGTAGTCTGGAGTCCGAATTAAAATATTTATATCAATCAGATTGAGGCCATACAAAATAGATTCTTGAGAATTTGTGCTTACAGAATGGGCTTGCAGAGAAATGATTTTAACTTTTCTTATTTGCGGAATCGGCTACATTTGCAGTCACTCAGTGGTAGAAGGATTGTCAGTGATGTTTGTTTTCTGCATAAATTATTAGTGAATAAAATTGATTGTCCTTCTGTGCTTGAGTTAGTCTCTCTAAGGATTCCGGACCGCACGAGAGCAAGGGAGGTTTTCGTGGTTCCCTTCCATCGAACCAATTATGGCTTTTTCAGTCCAATGTCGAGAGTAGCGAGAGCTGCAAATGAGTATTCGGAGCTCTTCGATATGTTTAATGATTCTGACCGATCAATTAGAGGCATTTTGAGAGGTGTTATTGATTGAATTGTCATACTGGTTATGTCTTACTTTTTTGTTATGTTCTCATATTGAGATAGGTTATTTAAGACTAATGTAGTTTTAGATGTTATTATTATTGTAAATCGTTGATCCATTGAATAAAAAAATAAAAAATAAAATAAAATTGGCTTGAATACGCCCACAGGGTTTTCTCCACAGTGGTCCAAAAAGAATCGGGCACATTCAACACCACACTGGCGCTGAACGTTGTTTGGACACCCACCTTTTTTTTTTGTTCCCTCAGGGCTCGTCCGCGGCCTTGCCGCCCCGATAGCACCGCAACCCGGACACCCACCTTGCACTAACTCTATTCATGCCTAAATGTTCTTGGAGAATTCGGCGAATGCTTGTATCTGAAAGCCCAGAAATTTTTGATATTTCTTTCATTTTCAAGCATGGATCGCTTAATACAAGATCCCCAGCAAGGACAGTATTGTTGTCCATCACCACTTCCATCATTCTTCCTGTTCTTGTGTCATCTTCCAAAGATTCCTGTCCCATTCGAAACCGTTTTGACAAATCTTTTACTACAGAATAAGATGGAGAATTTTCCCAGTACACACCATCCAGCTGATCTTTGATGCTTTGAGGTGAAAGACCTCCTCGAGTAAGGAATTTAATCACAGCTTTGTACTCAATTTTCGTGACTTTTGACATCGTGATGAGCAAGTGTCAGTTATTTGTGTTTTCTCCAAGGCTAATAAGACTTGAATTAATGGCTTACCAAATTTTGACACGCTGAGATACCCTCGATCTATGTCAGGCCGGACAATTTTGGCGCCTACCTTATAAGAACCTGCTTTGGTGAGCCTTCTGTATTTGTAAATAATAGAGAAGCAAAATGTAGCCATGAATTATCCAATATAGGTATTACATTTTAGCTTCTGGTCTTTTTTTTTGTACAAAAGTTAATTTTAATTTTTTAGCAGTGTTTCAGTACCTTAACTCAAAATATCCTTTCCTTTGCCAATTAAGCTGAATAAGTTATTTTTACGATACCACATTTTTAATCTTGTTTGAATCTTGAATGCCTATGACTCAATTTTCTATGAAGCTAGAAAATTAAATTTTGGTATATGTAGATATTGTAATCTCTTTAAAGTAAACTTATGTGGCAAATTTCATTAAAATAACAAAAGTTTGCCAAAGGAATATTTACATTTTTTCTGTAAAAACCCATGCAGTCTCATAGCAAGTGCTTTATTGTTTCTACTGCTTCAGCGCAGTCTCTGCAGTTTTCACTGCTCGTCTTGCCCATCTTCATACACGTTACTGGGGGACTCTCCTGTGAAAACGAAGATGTCCGGCCAGCCGAGGGTCGATTTAAACGCCCTCGGGGGGAGGACTGGCGGATTGCTCGGAGAATAGTTACAGCCTCAGCGGTGGAGTGTGCTGTGAAACATTTCCAGCCATTCAAGGCGCCAGGGGAGGATGGGGTGGTACCGGTCCTTCTACAAAATGGACTGGAGATTCTCCTACCTTTCCTAATCAGACTGTATAGAGCCAGTCTGGCTTGGAACTATATTCCATCCAGCTGGACGGTGTATTACATCATTCCTCTTGAAGGGATTGGAAAAAATACTGGACGGACACATTAGGGGGAGCATCTTAGTCAACAACCCCCTTAATACCCACCAGTATGCCTACCAAACTGGCAAATCTACTGAATTAGCACTCAATAACCTCGCGAGAAGATCACACACTCCCTGGATAATGGTGAGGTGGCGGTGGCTGCATTTCTCGGCATTGAAGGAGCATTCAACAATGCATTACCTATCTCCCTCTACGAAGCCACTATCGCCAGAGGGGTGGAACCTACCATTTGTGGCTGGATTGGAAGCATGCTCCACAATCGGACCGTTATTACCTCGCTGCAGGGGGAGGTGGTCGGCTTCAGGGCTGCGAGGGGTTGCCCTCAGGGGGGAGTTCTATCCCCTCTGCTGTGGTCTCTCTTTGTGGACGATTTGCTGGCTATCCTCGGACTGTGGAAGGTTAAGGTCCAGGCGTATGCTGATGATCTAGTCATAATGGTTAGGGGCAAATATGAGGAGGAACTAGCAAGTACTCTTCAGGAGACACTAAATATAGTGAATGATTGGTGCCGGAGGGAACAGATGTCTGTGAACCCCCGCAAAACGATCATTGTTCCATTTACCAGAAGAAGAAGGTTGGACAAATTAAAACCACCTATTCTTATGGGGGAAACGATTCCATTTTCGGAACAACCAAAATATCTGGGAGTAACCCTAGATAAGAAGCTCAACTGGGACATACAGTTAGAGAATGTAATCCGCAGGGCTAAACTGTCCCTGTGGACATGCCGGAGAATCTGTGTAAGCAACTGGGGAACAAACCCCCAACAGATGTACTGGTTCTATGTAGTGGTTATCACACCAATGATAACATATGGAGCCATAGTTTGGTGGCCTAAGGCACTTCGTGGTATCGCGAGGGCCAAACTGGCTCATCTACAGAGACAAGCTTGGCTGATGATAACGGGAGCGATAAGCACCGCACCATCAGCCGCTCTGGAGGTCCTCCTTAATATTCCACCTTTTTACATATGGTTGGAAAGGGTGGCGAGGTGGACAACGTACAGACTAAAACAAACGGCCGACAGTATGCCGAAGGAAATCAGTCTGGGAGGGTCCGGACTCCTCGATGACATTGAGGGTCACGGGATTCTGGGAATGGTCTCAGACTTGATGCCTACAAAGATCAGTATAGATCTGTCTTTCAAGACCGTCCTCCCGGAAAGGGAGGACTGGGACCGAAATCAAACGACCCTATTGTGAGCCGATCTCTGCTGGTACTCTGACGGCTCCAAAACCAATATGGGAGTAGGAGCCGGCGCATATGGGGGCAGCACCGATGAACTATCAGCTAGCCTCGGCAAGTATGCAACCATACACCAGGCAGAAGTGTATGCCATCGAGATGTGTGCCAGGGAAAGTATAAAAAACCAGTGCACACACAAATCGATAAAGATATATGCAGATAGCCAAGCTGCAATAAAAGCTCTTGGTTCCTACCGGTGTAATTCAAAAACGGTATGGAGTTGTAAATCTGCCCTTAACGAACTGGACAGCTGTAATGAGGTGTCGCTGGTCTGGATACCGGGTCACTCGGACCATGATGGCAATGTTGCGGCCGACACGCTTGCCAGGAGTGGTGCCCAGAGAGACTTTGTCGGACCAGAACCGGTGCTGGAAATAACATCATGCACAGCAAAACGCACCTTAAAGACCTGGACAGAAAGAATGACAATCCAGTATTGGCAAAATCTTCCAGGATTAGCTCACTCTAAGGCCTTCATAAATGGCCTGTCTGAGTCAAGACCGGTATGGCCCACTCGCATACAAACCTAACTTAACCTCCTGTGAAAAGTCCTGTGATTATTCTCAAGTCGTTCCTGTTCAATTCAAGAAACAGTTCAGACTTCTCTGTGATGAACTGTTTTTCCTACCTTAACCCTGGCGGATTCCTCCAGTATGACAGCATTTGGTTCCTCTCCCAGGTATCAAGTTGATTGCTTACATGGCTTTTTGTTAATCCATAATAGGGCTCTGGACCATAGAATGGTATTCTTGCTGCCCTTTTAGCAAGACTATTTGCTTCCTCATTTCCTTCAATGACTTGATGCCCTGGTACCCACATTAAAGTTACTTTGTAGCTTGTAGCCAAGATTTTTTGCAGTTCCAGGTCAGTATGCCTGGTGGTCACTGATTTCAATGATTTCTTTAGTGGCATAGCGGAGAGGATTGTCAACTCCCTGCCCCCTCCCGATGTGGATTTCACAGAGTTTTTGAATTACGTTCCTAAACCTCAATGCTGTTTTGAGCTGGGGCTGGTTTCTGAGGGGCAAGTACTTGAGGCGATACTAAGATTGAGTGTTTCAAGCTGCACGGATGTATATGATGTTAATAGCAAGTTGATAAAGTGCTCAACGGATTATCTTGTTGAGCCATTAACATTATTGTTGAATGCTTCTTTTGAGAGGGGTATTTTTCCCGAGGTTTATAAATATTCAAAGTCAATTCCCCTACATAAGAAGGGAGACCTTAATGAGCTGGTTAATTACAGGTCTTTGGCAATTGTGCCCATGTTTGATAAGGTGATGGAGATCATTATCAAGGACATGCTTGCTGATTACTTTGAGAGAAATTCCTTACTCAATCCAGTTTGGTTTTCGTTGCGGCTGTTCTGCAACCCACCGTGTGCTGAGGGTGGTTGAGAACTTGGTGGATGGCCTTGAGAGACGAGAGCATTCAGCTGTGCTGTTGTGCGATCTCTCGAAGGCTTTTGACTGCGTGTCTCACTCAATAATGTTGAGGAAGTTGGAGATCTATGGAGTTTCGGGGGGTGCTATTAGACTTTTTGAGTCGTATCTTAGTCACAGGCGGCAGGCTGTTCCGATGGCGAATGGGGGAAGCACGGAATTTAGGTTGGTTGGGCATGGTGTACCTCAGGGTTCGGTTTTGTCACCACTTTTATTTATTGTTTACATTAATGATCTGTATTACTACATGATGCCATTTAAGACTATTTGCTATGCCGACGACACCACTTTTATTAGTTCGCACAAAAACACTATCGATATGACGACTCAGTTGGAGAGGCGACTTGTTCGGCTGAGCTGTGGTTCACTAGTAACAGACTCAGACTCAACTCTGATAAGACACAGCAGCTTATTGTTTCTTCAAATCATAACATAGCAGGTGATGAACCAGTGGGATTGTTGGGTCTGACTTTGGATGGTAACCTGAATTGGGTGCCTCACATTGAGCAATTAGGAAAAAAACTTTCTGCTACTTTATATCTGTTATGTAGATTGAAGCCTCTAGTGAGTGCCTCACGTTGAGTAATTAGGAAAAAACTTTCTGCTACTTTATATCTGTTACGTAGATTGAAGCCTCTAGTGAGCCCATATGTGTCGAGAGCGGCATATTTTTCATTGTTTAACTCTAGATTGAGTTATGGTGTTATTTTATGGAGTAACTCTACCCACTCCATAGCGATTTTTAGACTTTAGAAGCAGGCTATCCGGCTGTTGGAGGGTGTTGGTCTCAGGGAGCATTGTCAGCCTCTATTTGTGAAGCATGGGATAATGCCTCTTCCTTCGATGTATATCTATGCCACCCTTCTGAGGGTACATGAGACAGCAGGGGATTATTTTTTGCGGAGTGGTATTCACACGTGTAACACACGTGATTGCAGTCTACTATCGGTTCCACGTTGTCGTCTAGCTATTTCTTTCAGAAACTCAGTGGAAGTGGATCTATATAATCGTTTACCATACTTGGAAACCTTCAAGTATATGATAAAGTCATTTATTCTGCAGCATTGTTTTTACTCCATCGACGAATATACTAATGTGGCCATGCCAGTGTTCTGATCTGGACTGATGTGTGTGTGTGTGGTTTTTTTTACTGTGCTTTGACTGCTAGTTAATTGTGTTTTGTTGTTAGGATAGATTAATTTTAGGCGTTTTTGAATTTGTATTGACATGACTGCTTTTAACATGTATACTGACTTGCTGTAAACATAAACTAATTATGTAACATGGCCAGTATATTATCTATCTATCTATCTATGGCCCTGTCGAATGGGACTATGAAGTTCAGTTTAGCTGGCATTTGATCTGTTGGTTTGGCGAGTGACTCCAATGGAATGATTTACAGGATCTTCAAGTGGCCAACCAAGTGGTTTGGTTTAACTTGGTCTGCTTGAAAAAGCCTCGAGGCACTTAGTGCTGCTTTTCTCTTCACGCGTATATGCACTGGAGTAATATTTATAATTGCCTCTATTGCAGCAGTAGGGCATGATAGCTCCAATTATTCAAGACAGAAATCCTCTGCAATTTTTGAAATTTGCTTTGTGTTGAGGCATTTTTGGCCACCATACTATATGTATATGCATATGTGCCCATGGGTGTCACGACAGTTTGGTATATGCAATATACCATCATGGGATTCAACCCCCATGTCTTTGCTATGACCAGAGCACCCAGCGACCTGGAAAACCGGGAAAACCTGGAAAGATCAGGGAATGTGAAATACCCCCTAAAATGTCTGGGAAATGTCAGGGAAATTTGTGATTTTACTCAAATGTCATGGAAATCGTTCAATAGACCTGGAAATTATATATTTGTAAAATTTCATCATTAGCAGATGCATTTTTATTCTGATTTCATATATATTATATAAATTTTCTCACATAAATAGTTTTCTCATACCTACGAAAATATATCCAATAACAATGCGGTTTACCTTTGGTACCAACATCAATTAAATCCACCAATGAATGTAGCATATGCCACACCATGAGCTGATATAAATACTGCCTTTATCTATCTCAAACATGTCTCATATGTAGGTACATCTCACTTGGAATATTCTTCGTGGAATGCATAAAATGCAAAATGCGTTTTAGATATTGACCGAGTACAGTTGTGCTGTGAATGTGTTTATTCTATTGTAACCTTGATGATCATGGTGAAAGTTGAAAAATATTTGGCATTTGTATATGGCGCATGTAAACAGTATCTTTGTTTCATTTGTTGAGTGAATTTTCAAAAAAACAAAACAAAATAACGGCCGCGAATCTGTGCTTTTGGAACCCATTTCCCAGGCTTATTCAAATTTATATTTACGAACAACCTGGTTTGCTAAGTTTCTACGCCACCTGGGGACTTCTGGTTTGTTTCATCACATTGGAAAATTCTTTCCAGAGGCTAAGTTCGCCGGCCAGTCATGAAAGTAAAGTGTTTCCAAGAAAAAAATGCAAATTTTCTTTTCGAAAATGCTATGTATTATCAATTTAACGGAGTTAAGCAGACTTATGTTTTTGATTATGTAAGTTTTTTGTTCGTAATTTTTATTTATTTTGTTCATAAAAAAAAGTATTCAGGTATATGTGTTTTTTATTTCGATTATTATGAAAAAATTACTCGAGGGGCCTGGAAATGTCAGGGAATTTGATTTGTGATTCCTGCTGGGTACACTGTATGACTCTACGGCAAGTCCAGGTTGCCATTGTGGCTCTCAAAGGAGTTTTTTCCAAAATTTCCAAGTGTGTGTTCCAGTTCAGTTTCTGGTCTAAGAAGATCCGTAAATATTTAACTTCATTGCAAAATTGTATGTGTTCCATTCAGAGTGGGAGTTTTTAAATTTAGTTTCCTTCTGTTCAGGGGAAGGTAGGCAGGGAAATATGTTTTAACGGCCAGGCAAAAATCAGGATTTTTTAAAAATTATAAGTAATGGACACGTTTAATACTTATAGAAATAATTGTACTTTCATTTTAATCTATATTTATTTTTTCTTATTTCAGAGAGCCTGTGGTACTGTATAAACCCCTGTATGTGACTGTAGACAAGTCTGAAAACAACAAATAATTACCTATGTACAATGGCAATAATACACAACTAAAGAAACTCCAGGGTATAGACTCTTGTTCTTTTTTTAATTTGTATCACATTAAGACTGAAAAAAACAGATAGTAACAATTTTGTAGTCAATTTATTAATTTTATACCCTGTATAATTAAGCTTTACAGTAGAAACGAAAACAAAATGTTAAGAATTATTAGTCTCCTAAATGAAACGACCTCAGATCTTATTTATATTATATTTACCTTATAAGAACAAGCACCAAGATTATTAAATGTTTAAGTGAAAAAACTATATATATATATTTACATATATATTAAATTATAATAATATAATAACTCACCTCACATTGAAAAATATATAAATGTTGCCAAATTAAATATAAAGTCAACCTAAATGTCTACTATGCTTGGAAAAATCAGGAGTGCAATGTTTCAACTAGCATAAGAAGTTATTATCACATTATTATTCCTGCATGTATTTTATTTAATGATGAAATATGTTAAAAAAATGGGTTCGGCTGTTTCTTCAACATATTATTGATCTGCCAAAACATAGAGAATGTGCAAATTAATGGAATCATAGTTAAATATAATAGTAAAGTTTTGCTTACAAAATAATAATTTTGTTAAATTACACAATTATCATTATGTTAATTAATAGGAAATATGTCCCTCTTTGGTGTCAATAACTACTTTTACTTATTCTGGCTTTGATTAGATTAGATTAGATTCAATTTGAGTGGACTAATCCAGTCCCTCCACCATGACTTTAAGTCTATTATGGCTCACGGCTAATTGCTTCAATTTCACCCATCAAATCCAGCTCCTTGCGGTAGGCGATTTTTTTTTAGGGTCAAAGTTGGTTTGACAGGTGTACTGACATCTGAGTGAAGTCGCTTGCCTGTTTCCAGCTCGAAGAAAGATAACCTCTCTCCGAGTTTGTCTAGACTGGACATCCGTAAGTATGTGACTCAAGGAGGTATCATGAAGTCCCGCTCTCGAGCAGGATCCAAGCGGGATAGCTAGCCCGTTTCGAAGCTCACAGACAATGACTCAATCTCCAGGTGTGATCCACCCCTGAGGATCTCAGTTCTCCTCTGGGTTCGTCTAGACCCGATACTCGACAGTGTTTGCTTAAATTTCACCCAACAAATCGAGCTCCCTGCAGGAGATTATATTTTTGAGGATGAAAGTTGGCTTGACATGTGCACTATCATATGGAGTCCCGCACCTGAGCAGCATCCAAGCGAGGTTGGTTGCCCATTTCAAAGCTCACAGAAAAGGCCTCAATTTCCAGTTGTATCCATCCCTAGAGATCTCAGCTCTCCTCTGGGTTCATCTAGACCTGACAGCCTCAGTGCTACACTCAAGGCGACATCCCACTGAGTCACGCTCCCGAGCAAAACTTAAGCGAGGTTGTTTGTTCGTTTTGGAGCGCACAGTAGGTGTCTCAAAATCTGAGTGTTTACCACTGCCCAGACATCTCAATCTTCTCCGAGTTTGGAATCCCGCTCCTGAGTAACAACCAAGCAAGGTGAGTGGTGCATTTTGAAGCTCACGGTGGAGACCTCAAAATCCGGGTGTATACCACTTCCCAGAGATATCCACTCTCTCCAGTCTTAGGTTAGGTTAGAGTTGAATGTGAGTGGGCCATACCGGTCCCTCCACCGCGACCATAAGGTCTATTGTGGCTCACGCCTAATGGTCTATATTTCACCCAACAATGCCAGCCTCCCGCAGAGGTCGATCATCTTTGTGGGCGAAAGTTGATCCTGATCTTCTGGAGCAAGCTTTGTCTTGCCAAAGAGCAGGTATCTAGTCCTGCTTGTTCCCTAAATAGAATCGTTTCCCCCATAAGAATAGGTGGTTTTAATCTATCCAGCCTTCTTCTTCTGGTAAATGGAACAATGATCGTTTTGCGGGGGTTCACAGACATCTGTTCCCTCCGACACCAATCATTCACTACGTTTAGTACCTCCTGAAGAGTACTTGCTAGTTCCTCATCATATTTCATATTTGCCCCTAACTATTATGACTAGACAGCCCCAGGATAGCCAGCAAATCGTCCACAAAGAGGGACCACAGCAGGGGGGATAGAACTCCCCCCTGAGGGCACCCCCTCGCAGCCCTGAAGCTGACCACCTCCCCCTGCAGCGAGGTAATAACGGTCCGATTGTGGAGCATGCTTCCGATCCAGCCACAAATGGTAAGTTCCACCCCTTTAGCGATAGTGGCTTCGTAGATGGAGATAGGTAATGCATTGTTGAAGGCTCCTTCAATGTCGAGAAATGCAGCCACCGCCATCTCCCCGTTATCCAGGGAGTGTGTGATTTTCTCGACGAGATTATTGAGTGCTAACTCAGTAGATTTCAAGAGGAATGATGTAATACTGAGAGGTCTCAGTGATGTGGGTAGGAGGTCATTACGTCCCAATTTGGGAATGTAAACCCCCCTAATCACTGTCCAGCTGGATGGAATATAGTTCCAAGCCAGTCTGGCTCTATACAGCCTCCCTCCAGTGTTAGACTCCAATTAGTTCGACAGGCAGAAGTTACCTTGGGCCTATTATTTTACTTCGTTCCCGAACCAATGGGGAAAATGGCATTGACTCAACAAGTTTCTGACAGTTTACAGATACCACACCTGAATGACAGGTTCTGTCATCTTTGGTTTTGTAGTACAGTCGATTTTGCATGGTCTAGTCTAGCAAATGACCCATAGGTTCTGTATAGGATTTAGATCAGCTGAATTCTCAGGATAGTCCACAACTGTTATTACCTTATCCTGGAAATATTTTATTATTTCCTTCGATCTGCAAAAGGGAGCAAAGCCTTGCTGGAGAATTGCCACTCCCGGCAGTTCGCACTTCATGAGATCTTTGTTCAAATTATCTTCCAAAAATTATTGGTATTTTTGACTGTTCATCATGCCATCAATTGGCACCAGGGATCTAACCTTCATGTGAGAAAAACCCCACAGATTTTTTTAACAGCATGTTTGACAGTTTGGTCAATGTGAGCCATAGCCAGATGTTCGTTTGAAGGCCTTCTAACAAATTTAGGTCATTGACCTTTAAAGCTTTCTAACAAATTAAGATCATTGACCTTCAACTACAAAGTGAGTCATTGTCCGTTAGGGAAGTTTGTTATCCTGAGTAGAGTTGGTTATGTTCACTGTTCTGGTTTCTATTCGCCTTAGCTGCATAGATTCCAGCTATTGTGGTGGTTTTATTATTTGGACTACACCTTCTAAATTGTGCGTAGAACATTTTCTAGGATATGTTATGTTTTAAAGATTTGGCAGCTGAGAAATGGCGTTATACAGCAGACAAGTTACAATGATACAATATGTAAAAAAAAATCACTAAGAGATTCCATTGATTTTCACAATACTGCAGCTACCTCCAATAGATTGAACAAATGAAAACAATAAAGCATCGAACATACAAAATTATTTGGAACCTGTGCTGTGACAAACACTGTACAAAATACACTTTGATAAAACCCACTTCACCAGAGCCAGTGTTTTTTACATCTGATGATCATTTTACTAACAAAGTTATCTTCATCAGATCATGAAATATAATCTATTTTTTTACACCTGATGATTGTTTCAATAACAAAGCTAATTGTCTCAACCGGTGAAGTAGAGTCTCTAAAATACAGATGTAAAGCCTTTTTCTCTGGTTTCACAAATGTTTGTTTTCTTCTCTGCAATTGGCATCATCAGGCAGGAGTAAATTGAAATAAATGTTTCAGTTTTCTCCTACCTAACGAAGCTGTAAAACGCCAAAGTATGGCTAAAAACTGATGATAAATTGATCTATACAAACCAACTGCTACGAAACTAATGCACAGAATAACCGACATCTGATTCTTATTTTAGGATGTGTAATTGTTGCTCCAAATAATAATCTTTATCAGTTGACATTAGGTTATTTAAAATGTTAAGAAAACAAGATGCTCTTTCATACCAGATATGCCACAACGACATGTATGAGTTTCTGTTGTCACATAATGAATCCATAAATCACAAGAAAGTTGGCTTATGTAAAACATAAGAAAATGAAAATAAATACTCTAACTCAACCTGGGTGTCGTTGTTTTCCGAAAGAAACGTAAGTGGCAAATATACTCAGTGGTTTGGCATTGCCTTTGGAGGACATTCAAAAGCACACAGTCTTCCAAGGTGGTCACCCATCCAAGTATTGACTGTGCCCGACGTTGCTTAACTTTATCCCTGTTCACACAGTATGTAAGTGAAGCTTTGGATGGACGGGGTTGGGTGGATGTCATTTATACAGACTTCTCCAAAACGTTCCATCATGTTGACCACTCAACACTTCTGTACAAGCTGCATTTGGCAGGCCTTGATGGACGGCTGATAGCATTCTTTGGATCCTACTTGACTAACCGTGTGCAACATGTTTTTTATAATGGATTTAAGACTGAACCCTTCACTGCTAGCTCCGGCGTTCCACAGGGTGCCAATCTTGGCCCACTCCTCTTTTTGTTATTTATCAACGACATAAGCTCTGTAATTTCTGGTATTCATCCATTATTTGCTGATGATCTCAAATTATACTCCAGTGTTCACGATATTGGTGACGGTTGAAGACTCCAGGTGGACCTTGACAACTTGCAGCTGTGGTGCGTTGAGAACAGACTTGAATTAAATGTCTCGCAGTGCAAAGTGATGACATACACTATAAAAACTAGCCGTATAGCTTTTCCCTACAAAGTGGGTGGTGTACCATTGGCTAGGACTGAAACGCACAGGGATCTTGGCATTGTATATGATGAACATTTAAGTTTCACTGGACATATTCAAACAATTACAGCATCCTGTTTGAAGTTGATGGGTTTCATTACGAGGAATACCAGGTCATTTTCCAATTTGGATAGCTTGAAAATTCTCTATTTTGCCTACATTCGATCGAGGCTTGAATATTGGAGCTTGGTTTTTGATCCCTTTTATAGTGTTCATATTGGTGCTCTGTAAGATGTTTAGCGTACGTTTTTAAAACACCTTGTGTATATGGCATCTGTTACCTACCCACAGAGGGGATGCAATCATGGCCAATTGGTGATGCAAGCTCGCATACCCAGTTTGTATTCGCACAGAAAACTTGCATCTGTTATGTTCCTGCATAACTTGTTTCATGGTATAGTTGATTGTCCAGACTTATTGATGCAATTAAATTTCTCAGTTCCATGGGCTGCATCTAGAATGGTGAGAGTGTTTAAGCCTCCAATACCAAGGTCTAACTCGTATATGAAATCACCTGTGTATACAATGAGCTCTGACTTTGTCAGTTATTAGGACCATTATATGTACTGTTTTGTGGAATTTCCGCCTTGTGATGTTTTGCACAGTATTTTAGTTTTGTTTTTAGAAGTATTTTTTGTTCATATTGTTACAAATTGTTTTTTTTGTGTGGTGACCTATTAATGGGATTATCCTGTCGGGCATGTATTCAATAAGTAAATAAATAAATAAACTACGGTGATTGCGTCAATCTGGTCAACACGGGTGTAAAACAGATCAGAGTCCATTAAAGACGGTCTAAACAGTACTTGTTCGAGATTGATAGAAAACATGCTTGATTCACACCCTGGAAGTTGTGATTGATTTATATCTGCAGTCATCATTGGCTTTGTTTTCTGAGGTTTATGATGATGAATCTCCGTTTGATATATTTACCAAAAAAAGGAGTCTCCAAGAAAGTAGAATACATCATCTAATCAGTTTGCTTGTTTAAAACAAGGCAGTTGTTATGGTGTATGTGCTTTTTCATCTCTAAAGCTTTAAAAAGTCAAGTTTGCACTTGCCATTACAATATTCTAGTGGCTCTATGCAGTTACTTACTGTGGGTCTATGTTGAATGTGGATAATATGTTTTGCAAATGTAGTTTTATCATCCTGGTTAGTTCGAAGTATAGAAATATGTTCTTTCTATTTGGTGTTAAAACATTGAGAAGTTTGACCGATGTGAACTGTGTTATAATGTGTACAAGCTAATTTTTAGACTTTAGCTTTTGTCATGAAGCATGTGTTTTCTTTCGTGTTAAATAGTAAATCAGCTTCATGTTAGATTTGAAAACTACTGGCGTTTAAAACTTTTGGAATGTTTCTATGGCTTAGTTAACTAATTTAATGGATTCTCCTTTATTGGAAACTTTTTTTTTTAATTAAATAAGTGAAACAAAATACGTCTAACCTTGTTGAGAACATCACCCAGGCCTTGGATAATAGGGAAGTAGCGGTGGCACATTTCTTAACAGATGGAGCATTCAACAATGCACTATCCAACTGCCATACAAAGCCAATGCCGCTAGAGTAGTTGAACCTACCATATGTGGCTAGATCAGAAGCATGCTATACTACAGGACTATCACCACCTTGCTGTAAGGAGAGGTGGTCAGCTTTAGAGTTGCGAGAGGGTGTCGCAAGGAGGAGTATTTGTTTCCATGCTTTGGTCCATCTTCTTAGATGATTTGATGGGTATCTTCAAACTGTGGAAGATTGAGATCCAGGCAGATCCGGACAATTTTGTCATATTGGTTAGAGATACCCCTCAAGAGACACTAAGCATAGTGATTGTTTGGTGCCAGAGGATTCTGTGAACCCTCACAAAACCCATCAAGGTCCCATTCACCAGAAGGAGAAGGTTGGATAACTTCAAGTCACCTACTCTAATAGGGGAGACACTTCCATTTGTGGAACATGCGAAATATCTAGAGGTTATTCTAGATAAGACACAGTGGACCATACAGTTAAAAAAATAATCGTCAAGGCCAGGTTGTCCCTGTGAACATGCCGAAAGAATTCTGGGAACAACTGCGGGACAAACCAACAGCAAATGTCTAAGCTCTATGTAGTAATTATCATACCTACGGTAACTATGGAGGCGAGCCTGTCGTACATCTCACAATGTTTACGCAGGCTACTAGCCGAATTTACTTTAGGCTATTCTCGCTGTAATTAGTATAGCGGACTGACGAGCTCTAATAAGAGCGAAACTGGTATGCGTTTCTAATTATGGTGAGAATGCATCTAGTCTTACATACATTGTCCCAGTATTAGCAAAGAAAGGGCCAATGCTGACAATTTACAGAATTGTTGGTTGGTTGTACACAGTCTTTATTTATAACATTTTGTATTTGTTAGAGCTGCCTTGACAACATACTACCTGGTGGTCTACCAATATGACAACCCTGTCTTATATCAATGTTTTATTTTCATTTTAAAGACGTCATCTGTCATTTACATTTTATTTTAAATGATTTTTTTAAAATCAAAATAGCATAATATTCCTACGGAATTTTATTTATAGTTGTCACGGTTGTGCAGAATAAATAAATTTAATTTTCTCTTTTTTGATGATGCCATAAAAGTTAAAACTGCTTGTAGAGAAGCAAGAATAAGCACAAGCCAGAGAAGAAGTTGCTAGAGTTGTATTTAGTAGGGAACGGTTTCACCAAGTAAGAGTAACAACAATTAATGAATTGATTTACTCACAGCTTGACAGATACTCGTTAAAAAGTGGCAGCGACTTTACAGCAAATAACTGTCATAACAGCACATTTGTTTCATGGCTGGGTAGATTTCCAATTTTATCTTCCTCGTGTATTCGTTACTAGTTGCCAAATTTTCTCTTCATCGAAATCTATGTGCCAATATTTATATTGTGATAATGTTTTGTAGTAGGAATTTATATATTCTGTATAGGGTGTTTCAAAAAAATATGTGCCATCGCTCGTGCTTAGATTCCTCACGTAAAAATAAGACTTTTTCATACCAACATAGGTTCGATTTGGGTTCTACGCCCAGGCATACGCTGATGATGGGCTGGTCTTAGTCACCGGGAAATTCCTTGGCGTTGTCTGTGAGTGCATGCAAGCTGCCTGTAGCATAATCGAAAGGTGGTGTGGTGAGCAGGGACTCTCCGTAAACCCGGCGAAGACGGAGAGGATCCTATTTACCAAGAAGAGGAAGGTAGAGGGGTTTAGGGTGCCCGTGATGTTTAGAAAACCTTTAGCTTTAGGGCGGGAGGTCAAATATCTGGGGGTGATCCTGGACTCCAAACTAACATGGGGGTCGCAAATAGAACGGGTTGTAAGGGAGTAGCGACCCTCTGGCAGCTGGTTCGAGTGATAGGGAGGACCTGGGGAGTTAATCCTCGGATCCTTGACTGGATCTACACTGCGATCGTCAGGTCGAGAATCCTCTATAGGGCGTTGGTCTGGTGGTGCGGTGTGAACCAAACTACCAGCAGGAAGCTGGCCAAACTCCAAAGGCTGGCAATACTGGGTATCACAGGCGCTATGAGGACGACACCCTCAGCTGCGCTAGAGGTCCTGTTGATGCTGCCACTGCTTCCCATCTGTGTCAGGAGGGAGGCGATAGTAGGTAGGGGGTCACTTGGGACAGACAGGAAGTGACGTCACTGTCGGGCGCCGGCGCCTAGCCACGCCCCGGCGCCAGCCCCGGCGCCACGCCCCGGCGCCAGCCCCGGCGCCGGCGCCTAGCCCCTAGCCACGCCCCGGCGCCAGCCCCGGCGCCTAGCCCCGGCGCCACGCCCGGCGCCCAGCCCCGGCCCACGACTTGGTCCAGACAGTCACATTTACATTTAGCCCGTGTTATGTAACCTGCATTCTAAGGTCATTGACCATGTCTTTGGCCAGACAGTGACGTCACACGACTTGGGCCAGACAGTCACATAAGTGTCTAACCTATTACTTCAAATTATTATATTTTGAAAAAAACCATTTGGTGCAGGTGAGTTTCGAACCCGGGGCATTCAGATGGGAGGCAACGATGCTACCCGTTGAGCTAAGCAGACGCTTGTTAATTTATTGTTTTAGGCTGGTATATATATATATACGACTTTTAATTACAAATAAACCATACATGTAACATAATTAAAGTTTTTTGTTATTATTAGACAAATGGATGATTTACAAAATAATGTTTAATATTAGAGGCTGAACCAAAACGGAGGAACCAAAATGGCGGAATAAAAAAAAAATGGCGGAATGAAAGATGGAAGCCTGTGATACCTTAAGCTGACATCCCTGACATTATAAAAAATGGCGGCTTTCGTTCTTAAAGATGGTGCCTTTCGCTGATAAAGAATGGCGGCTTTCGTTCTTAAAGATGGTGCCTTTTGCTGATAAAGATGGTTGAAGACTCCATTATTTAAAGTTACGTCACCCCAACCTTTAGAGCCGACAAATGAGAGTGAGGTTGATAAGCGAGAATAATGGTATTGTTGAAGACTCCATTATTTAAAGTTACGTCACCCCAACCTTTAGAGCCGACAAATGAGAGTGAGGTTGATAAGCGAGAATAATGGTATTGGTCGAAGACTCCATGATTGAAAGTTACGCCCCCCATTAAAACAAACCATTCATAAAGCTTTTGTTATTAGACAAAAGACATAATAATTAATATGTTTAATATTAGACAGACTATTAGATTTCGCATAGAAATTAGCCGAACGCCACAATTGTTATATGGGTAGGTTCTAAAAATAACACACAGAGGTCGTTGGCAAACAAAAGAAGGAAGTTCAGAAACAAAACTAATGTGGTTGGAAATAAATATTAATAAATACAGCTTCAAACGATAGTGGTATCAACATCTATAAATTGTTCACTACACACTGTTAAACTCATTCAAAATTTAGTTATCGTAAAGGTAAGACGTGCTTCAGTTAACTCTAACGTATCCAAGTGCTCAGTAGTGTGTTTAAAATGGCTACATTAAATGATGTGTGCTACCAGCAAATTAAAGACAACTTCTGGTATGGTTTATTTGGAGACTTTCAATTAATTATTGATAAAAACACTGGTTATTTTAATGCGACTAAGCTGTGTAAAGATGGTGAGAAAAGATTCAGACATTGGTTGGAAAATAAGAAAACTAAAGAGTTGATTACCTATTACAACGGTCAGGCGAAGAAACATTTAGGTAGCCAGAATACCGATTACCTAAATATTTCAACCGAAGGTGTCCACTTAGAGTCACATCTAGGGGGCCGGAATTCCGGCCCCCTAGATGTGCTGGAAGCAACATCTCAACTAACACCTACAACCGCTACATACTTGGTGGACTTTGGTGGAACACAGACTGAAAACAACTTGATATCTGGTACATATGTCTGTAAAGATTTGATATTAAATTTGGCTTGTTGGATATCCAATAGTTTCTATGAAAAGTGCAACCAAATTATTTTTGATTTTTTCGTAAGTGAATTTAATCAAAAATACAAGGATAACCTCAAAGAAATTGAAGTGAAATTAATGGAGATAGATGATGAAGTGCAGCGTATGCGAGAAACAAATGCTAAAATCACAGAACATTTAGAAGATATATCTCCAAAACCAAGCAACCCTGGAAAACTTTGTGTTTTTGGTTTGCTTTCAAGAAATGAGAAGGATACTACCTATCCATATCATGCTGTAAGGACTCAGAAGAAAAGTTTTAAAAGAGCTGTCAAGAACTTTAAAAATAAACACCCTGATTCCGAAGTAGTTTTAAACATGTTGTATGATCCAAATTCTGTAAATCTCTTTAACAGAATAAAGACCGAAGTCGAATACCTCAAGGCGAAGAGAAACGATCTACAGATAGCAGATGTACCTCAGGAGAAGTTTATTCAGGATATTATTGATTTACGATATAAATTGTAATTGTTCACTTAGCTTAATTGTATGTAACCAGATGAAAAAATAAAATAACATTATTTTAATAAAGACTTTTATTTTATTCTAAGTACATTAATACATTAAATATATAAGCTTATTTAACATCATCTGAATTTATCCAAGAATTCTGAGATTTATCAAAACCCAGCCATTTTACATAGAGCTGCTTGCCTTTCTTCCTCAAGATGCGTTCAACCAGATAGATGTCTGTTTGTTTAGTCGTTTGTAGTTCTTCCTCTCAACAGTTTTGCGTCTCATGGTGATGTTGGATTTAAAAGTATCCACTTATCATGTAAATCTTTTAGTTTGCTGTCTATTTCTCCCAGCTTATTCTTTAGCTTATTATTCTTTAACACATTAACATCTTTTAAAACTTGAGCAGTTATGTTCTTAGCTAAAATTTTCAATTTATTTTCAAATTCGTTTTTTAAATCTTCCAACTCAGGTTTGTGTACAGCTTCAAGTAGTATGGCAATGATTCTTTGTTTTACCTCATCTTTGTTCTTCTGATAGTCGTCTATCCATACATCAACAAATTTTTTATTTACACCATCTGTTGCATCGACTGGATCAGCTATGTTACACAATCTATGGCTTTGCAAATCAAAATCACCACTATCAGTTCTTGGGAAAATCTCTCTTTCAATAATTTTAAACTTAGAACCTTTATTGGATTGGGAACGTCCGAACTTATCGATAGACATTTTTATACTAAGCATTAAGGTAGGTATGTCTGTGATATATGTAGGTATACTAGGCGATAACACCAACCTCCTTCAGTTCTTCAATGATTGACTGAATTTCATTGTTATGAGTATTATTACCAGCAGCCTGGGAAGCTACTAAAAGTCTAAGTCTATCAACCAGCTCATTTATGTCATCCCAATAGACATATTCTATTTGTTTGTTATTTTGTAGCATATAGTTGTTAGTGTTGCTGCTTACATTCTGAGCTCTAGGTTCAGTTTTTTGTTCTGCGTTATGATGTGTGTCGTAACCAAAACCTTGAGGAGTTGAGGATCTACGACCTCGTGGATTTATCACCGGTTTTATTAGAGTCAGATACTTTTCAGAGGAACAACCCTTGGTTCGTGCGTTAGGATCATAGTTCATTTTATGCACACTAGTTGCTTCTAGAATATCTCTATAGTGTTGAAGATCGTCATAGGTATACCCTCTAGGTGTTTTCATAAATATCAATTCTAGCAGACCTTGTGTTTGCGGATATCTCCGTTGACCTAGTCGAATATCATTATCAGTAAAATCCAAGTGTTTATTGCCAAGACTCCAGCTACCGGTATCTTTAGCGTAGCGAGCACCATACGTTTGATCAATGGTAGCGAGCCTTGGTGGTTCAGTAAAATACTTGTCTACATAATATCGAACTCGTTCAGGATATTGCTCCAAAAATTCTTGATATGCAGGGTTGGATGTGACAGTTTGTAGGTCTGCCTCAAGCTCTTCAAATGTTGGGATATCCTCATCGGAACTTGTCTCCTCAGCCTCTTCCCTAGGTTCAGCTTCAAAAACTTCATGGTCTTTAAGGAACTGTACTTGGGGTTTCGTTTCTGGTATATCGACTTCGTCTTTGATTTGTTCAGCCTTTGGTTGTTGCTGGTGCTGCTGCTGCTGCTGTGCTGCTGTGTTTTTAGATATTTCACTTAGGGGCTCAACAAGTGGTTTATATAAACGTTGCAGAGCATCATCATTCTCGGCTCTGTTAAGTTTAAGCATTAAATGTTTTTTTCGAATATTGTCAGCAAGTTGTAAAATCCTTTTCTTAACTTTTCGCTCTTCCTTACCCAGTACTTCCATTGTGCTACAACTGGTCGGTATTACCAGCTGGTCTAATAATTTGTTTGAGCGATACAGGTTGTGTGGTGGTTTAACATATACTGACTCCTTCATGGTACATGCCTTCTTATTTATCACGACGTCTGGCTGTCTTGTTAGACAGCTGTGTTAGACAGCTGTGTTAGACAGCTGTGTTAGACAGCTGTGTTAGACAGCTGTGTTAGACAGCTGTGTTAGACAGCTGTGTTAGACAGCTGTGTTAGACAGCTGTATGACAGCTGTATGACAGCTGTATTAGACACCTGTATGACATCTGTGTTAGACACCTGTGTTAGACACCTGTATGACATCTGTGTTAGACACCTGTGTTAGACAGCTGACTGTCCTGTCTATCATCGTTTGTTAGAATAATATATATCTATCGAATCCTTTTCTATATCGACCTTTGTGTACATCGTTTTCCTTCACAATCACCAACACACCATACTTATTATCTTTCCAGCATTGGTGGCAGATAGTTTTAAATTGTTTAAAGTCCATATCGGTGGTCACATGATCGTCGTACACATGTTTTAAATTGGATTCATCTTGCTTGAATAACACAATAACATTGGTGTTGTCACGTACCAGATGTTTGGGTATTCGTGTATATGTTTGACAGAGATAGAATGAATCAATATTCTTATGTCTGCCCATACTGAAGTATGCTCTTATTTTATCTTGTTTGTCACAAGCTACATCATCAAATATAAACACAGAGTTGTCCTTGGCATCTGCCGGATCTAATATTTCATCGTTTTCTCTATAAGGATAGTAACCAACACCTTTTGTTGCATTCATCACCTCCTTTAACATCTTGTATTTCGGTTGATACAGAGACTTTGAATACACATACACGTTATCAAATTTTAAACCGTTTGCTTCAAACAACAAACTCAGCATGACATTAGTTTTACCACACCCACTGGGACCACATATGATACAGCGAACGGTGTTTGGAAAGAGAGGACCATGCCTCAGTTGTTGTTGAGCTGTGTCCGTAACAACATCGTCTATATTTGTAATGGGTAAGGCAGAAGCGTGTTTGCTGGTACGCATCTTAACTTAAACTAAACTATATTTTATTTGGGTGTGTATATATATGAATGCAAGTGAGACACCCAGTCAGTATGCATGTTGGTGTCACAGAGTGAGGGCTGTTATTAACAAAGACAGATACAGGTTTTGCTGAAACGTTGCGGGGCGTTACAAACACCATGAAAGTTAACAGAAAACTTGATGAGGGGTTTTATGTAATCAACTCGAAGCCAAAGAAGAAGCTTCCCTTTAAAAACATACTAAGTCTGATTGAGGAAGTTATAAAAGATAGAAATCTTATTCCAACAGCGAACGCCGTATTTGATATAGCTCATACAATCGTTAGAAACATTGGTGGACGTAAGAATGTGCAGAAACCTCGAGTTATTCCAATACCTAAAAGTGGAGGCTTCCTTCCGCTGTTGCCTCTGATATTTGGTGGGCTGTCAGCACTAGGAGCTCTGGGTGGTGGTGCTGCAGGTATTGCCAAAGCCGTGAACGATGCCAAGTCTGCGAAACAGAAACTAGAGGAGGAAGAACGGCACAACAAAACAATGGAAGCCATCGCGATGGGTAGGAGAGGGAGTGGCTTGAAATTTAAGCCAAAATGCAAGAGACTGGGCAAAGGCATGTATCTCAAGAAACAGCGCTCCGGTTATGGGTTGTATCTGCAGAAACCAAAAAACGAGTAAGATGTTTACCAGCAAGACCTCTAACAAATGAAGACCTTATGAAATTTGCTGGTAAAATGAAAATTCCATATTTTAGAGGTGTATACATGCGAGATACTTTGCCATCGAATGGGCCACGCAAGAATGAATCACTTATCATGAATTTGCAAACAAACAAGGAACCTGGCAGTCATTGGGTTGCAGTTAAGAAACGTGGTGACACAGCCGTGTACTTTGACTCATATGGAAACTTGAAGCCACCAGTTGAGCTGCAGCGTTACCTTAAAGACTCTACTCTAATGTACAATCATGATGTGTATCAGAAATATAATACTTATAATTGTGGTCACTTATGTTTAAAATTTTTAAATAAAAGCCTTAAACAGTAGCCTGTGTGTATCAGTCATGGCGCACACCTTTGTGTTGAAAGACCGCAGCTCCCATCTGTCGTCAGACTACCATCCACCAATTGTTTTGGATGGTAATTATGCTGTTGCCTTGATAGGCTTTCACACCTACAACAACATACCCAACATCTATGAAGGTAAAAACAAATTTCATGTAAAAGAAGGAACCGGTTGGCGAACCATCACGATACCCACCGGTGCTTATGAAATAACACACTTGGAAGAGTTACTTCAAAATGAACTTGTTGGTGCTACAGCAACACACGAACAAAAGCAACAGGCTCTGATTCTGAGACCTAATCCGAACACCATCAAATGTAGACTAAAGTGTTATACAAATGTCAGTTTTGAATTTGATGGTTCGATTGGGCGAATGTTGGGCTTTTCAAAACAAGTTCTTCAGCCGGACACCTTTTATGAATCTGATTTACCTGTTGATATAGTGGATGTTAGACAGATTCGCATCGAAACCAATATTGTGTCTGGTTCCTATTATAACGGACAACCCTCACATACGCTGTATGAGTTTGCTCCGATGGTTGATCCTGGCTACGCAATCGACATAGAACCTAAAAATTTAATTTACTTGCCGGTGAACAAGCAAGAGATTTCCAATATAAGCATCGACATCGTCGACCAAGATTCAGTTCCTGTCAACTTTCAAGGTGAAGAGGTGTCTGTTCGCTTAAAACTTATAAAAGTTGCTTAGTATGTTGGTCTTCAAGGATATAAAATCAAGTGCATCTACCACATCAAATTCAGTTGAGTCAGACACGTCAAAGGGTACGCTTCGTCCCGATAATATTGAGTTCCTGCAAAGCCTGGGTTATCATGTCGTCAAAACTAGAAATATTCAAAGAACCCGTGTTTGATGATGGCATCGATCGAGAAGAGCTGCGTTCTTACTATTCACCAACTAAATCGTTTGGTAACAGCGATGAAATTGAAATAGCCATCAACCAACAAGATGCGTTCGTATGTCTGGCCGAGTCAGCTCTAATAATCGAAGGTGCTCTGGAACCTGTAGCAATCCAAAATGCCACTGGTGCTTGTTATCTGTCAAATAATGGAGGAGCAGCTCTGTTTGAATCAATGACCTATGAGTTAAATAACAAGGAAGTGGAACGAGTGCGAGACCCATACACCACAACCATCATCAAAAGTCTGCTATCGTTCAGTAAGAATGAAGCCCAATCTCTTAGCAACGCCGGTCTGAATGTGTCGTCGGAGCACATCACCTTAAATGATAACAAGTTTCACATGCTCATACCTGTCTGGTTCCTCTTCAGTTTCTTTCATCATTTCAAAGGAGTTCTCTGTGGCAAACATACTTTCCGCTTTACAAGAAGTCGAAACGATTCCAACGGCTATTACAGCACAGGTACGGCACGAGCAAAAATTACCGTAACCAATATGTTTTTAAAGGTAAAACATGTATTTCCCAATGATAAAATGAAATTGGAACTGATGGATAAAATAGCCAAAGACACCTCTATATTTCTCGCATACCGCAAATGGGACATATATGAGTTACCAGCACTCAGAGATATCAACAGAGATGTGTGGGCTGTTAAAACTGCAACCAACTTGGAAAGACCTCGATATGTGATTATAGCATTTCAAACAGATCGTAAGGATAACGTGAAGAAGAGGTCAGACTATTTCGATAACATTGGTATGTTGGACCTCAGAGTGTTTCTAAATTCAGAATGCTACCCTTATGAATCTATGAATATGGATTTTGAGAAATCGAAATATGCAGAAGCCTATAACATGTATACAGATTTTCAAAAAAACTTCTGTTATAAAAACATGTCGGAGCCTATCTTGAATTATGACGAGTTTAAAGACAGAGCTCTATTTGTGATTGACTGTCAGCACCAGAACGAGTCAATCAAGTCTTCAACGGTGGACATTAAGGTGGAGTTCATGAGTCACGCCAACTTCCCAAAAAATACTCGTGTTTATTGTTTGGTTATTCATGACAGTGTAATGGAATATAAACCTCTAACGGGTATCGTTAGAGCCATTATGTAATAATAGTATGTCATTTATGTATGTCATTTATGTATCAATATGTACAACTTAATTAATTCTAATAAATTTTTATTGTATGTAAATCAGTTGTTTTATTTTTATTTTGTTGCATTTTTATTAACCCCTTTCTGTAAGGTTAACAACTGTAAAAACGTTGTTTATCCTTTGTAAGACCCCCTCTCTCTTACATCAGTTTGTTTCCTCAATACAAGAGAGAGAGACACTTGTTCAGTATGTGTTAAGTCGTGAAACAAGGATGACGTGTCTTGCTGTATGTAAGTACACTCTTCTTATTATGTCTGTTTGTATTCAAATAACAAATACAAACATAACCTTACTAACAATTGGATGGCAGGGTAATCAGCCTGTACAAGAGAGTGTGTGTTGGTTTTAGGTGTTAATACAGCTTGTTGTAACTTACTTAAATATTATATTTCTTCTGTTCAACAAGACGATTATTTTGATGTGTCACACATGTATGTAGCTCTAAGAATAGCTATACCGGAAGTGTCTACCGGAAGTAACATTTTTATTGAATATGCTTATAGAGTTTGCTTTGCTGAACAGCGTGTATGTATTAGTTCTATCGTACGTCTCGCCGATCTTCCGAGATAAGGGTTTGAAGTTTTTTATCTCAGTTTCTTGTAGAGCTTGTTACGAAACATACATTTTTGAAGATAGTTCCTTTCTATCACTTTCCATTGAAAAGATATAACGATTTAAAGTTTAGACCGGAAGTGGCCATTTTATTGTATATTCCACTTTGATTTGGCCTCCTTAACACCGTGCATGTATTGGTTCTATCGTACATCTCACGGATCTTCCGCGATAAGGGTTTGAAGTTTTTTATCTCAGTTTCTTGTAGACCTTGTTACGAAACATACATTTTTAAAGTCGGTTCCTTTCTATCGCTTTCCGTTGAAAAGATACAAGGATTTAAAGTTTAGACCGGAAGTGGCCATTTTATTGTATATTCCAATTTGATTTGGCCTCCTTAACACCGTGCATGTATTGGTTCCATCGTACATCTCACTGATCTTCCGCGATAAGGGTTTAAAGTTTTTTATCTCAGTTTCTTGTAGACCTTGTTACGAAACATACATTTTTGAAGTCGGTTCCTTTCTATCACTTTCCGTTGAAAAGATATAACGATTTAAAGTTTAGACCAGAAGTGGCCATTTTATTGTATATTCCAATTTGATTTGGCCTCCTTAACACCGTGCATGTGTTGGTTCCATCGTACATCTCACGGATCTTCCGCGATAAGGGTTTAAAGTTTTTTATCTCAGTTTCTTGTAGACCTTGTTACGAAACATACATTTTTGAAGTCGGTTCCTTTCTATCACTTTCCGTTGAAAAGATATAACGATTTAAAGTTTAGACCGGAAGTGGCCATTTTATTGTATATTCCAATTTGATTTGGCCTCCTTAACACCGTGCATGTGTTGGTTCTCTCGTACATCTCACGGATCTTCAGCGATAAGGGTTTGAAGTTTTTTATCTCAGTTTCTTGTAGACCTTGTTACGAAACATACATTTTTAAAGTCAGTTCATTTCTATCACTTTCCATTGAAAAGATATAACGATTTTAAAGTTTAGACCGGAAGTGGCCATTTTATTGTATATTCCACTTTGATTTGGCCTCCTTAACACTGTGCATGTGTTGGTTCCAGCGTACATCTCACGGATCTTCCGCGATAAGGGTTTTAAGTTTTTTATCTTATTTTAGTAGCCATTTTTTAATTCTGCTTACCTAGACGAGTGATATGACACACTAGTTAGAAGGGAATTGAACCTGTAACCAACCATTGTTTCTTAAATCATAGAGTCTTCCACCAATACCATTATTCTCGCTTATCAACCTCACTCTCATTTGTCGGCTCTAAAGGTTGGAGTGACGTATCTTTAAATAATGGAGTCTTCAACCATCAAGCGAAAGGCACCATCTTTAAGAACGAAAGCCGCCATTTTTATAATGTCAGGGATGTCAGCTTAAGGTATCACAGGCTTCCATCTTTTATTCCGCCATTTTCCGCCATTTTGGTTCCTCCGTTTTGGTTCAGCCTCTAATATTAAACATTATTTTGTAAATCATCCATTTGTCTAATAATAACAAAAAACTTTAATTATGTTACATGTATGGTTTGTTTGTAATTAAAAGTCGTATATATATACCAGCCTAAAACAATAAATTAACAAGCGTCTGCTTAGCTCAACGGGTAGCATCGTTGCCTCCCATCTGAATGCCCCAGGTTCGAAACTCACCTGCACCAAATGGTTTTTTCAAAATATAATAATTTGAAGTAATAGGTTAGACACTTATGTGACTGTCTGGCCCAAGTCGTGTGACGTCACTGTCTGGCCAAAGACATGGTCAATGACCTTAGAATGCAGGTTACATAACACGGGCTAAATGTAAATGTGACTGTCTGGACCAAGTCGTGGGCCGGGGCTGGGCGCCGGGGCAGGCGCCGGGGCTAGGCGCCGGGCGTGGCGCCGGGGCAGGCGCCGGGGCGTGGCTAGGCGCCGGCGCCGGGGCGTGGCGCCGGCGCCGGGGCTGGCGCCGGGGCGTGGCTAGGCGCCGGCGCCCCACAGTTACGTCACTTCCTGTCTGTCCCAAGTGACCCCCTACCTACTGGCGATGGCGTCGCATCTCAGAATGCAAGACGCAGGAAACTGGTGCGGAGAGGGAGCAGTAATAGGGCATGCAAGAGTAGCCAAGGACGTGGAAAAAGAAATTCCGATTTCCGCCATAAAGGTGAGGGATGCCGAGGATGAGATTAGGTTGACTAGGCCATGCACCCTCAGGATCCCCAGTAGCGATCAATGGAGGGAAAATGAGGTTGAATTCCAGCCCGCAAGCCTGGTCTGTTTCACCGACGGATCGTGGCTGGAGGACCAACAATCCTCCGGGGCAGGAATATACATCAAGGGCCTGGGGGTGCGCGAGAGCTATGCTCTTGGCGCATATACCACGGCATTCTAAACAAAGGTCTACGCTATCCTGTCTGTGCCCAATAGACAGGATGTGAAGAGGAGTCCCGAGAAATGAATGTACATCTCCGCGGATAGCCAGGCAGTCCTCTGGGCAGGTGGTCCGAGGAAGCAATGAAGAGGCACTGGAGGTCGGTTGGTGGCTGCAGGCAGGCGGAGGCCTTCGTGGAGGGCCCGGACAGAGATAAAGCTGTCTGGCTACTCGGAAGGAGTCGACCTATGCTTCGCTGCATCCTGGGGGTGCTAACAGGCCACTGCGCCCTTAGAGGACACCTCACATTGATAGGCGTAGAGAGGGATCCCATTTGCCAGGAATGGGGCGAGGATGAGGAAACGTCCTACCACTACCTGTGTGAATACGAGGCTTTTGGGAGTCTTCGAGCAGAATTGTTCGGAGCGAGGACTCTGCAGAGGAATCAGGTAAGTACCGTCCAATTGAAGACCACACGGCCTTCATCTCGAGGTCGAAGCGGTTTGGCGACGGAACCGTGGAGGAGTAGAGCATGGTTGCTGGGGTTGGCAAAAAGGGCCCATGGTGGCCTACTTGCTTGGCGTTGGCCTCCCCACCACTGCTACTACTACTACTGCTAGGTTCGATTTTGATTCGTTTCGTAGCTACAGGTGTTAAAGATTTTTTATTTTTTTTGTTTATTCCAAAGTTCTCCAAAACGGCTGTAGCAATCCGATTAAAATTTCGAGGGTGACAGTTATTTAAAATAATACATATTTAATGGCTAAGAAAGTGTGGGCAATTTCACCAGGGCAATGCGTATATGCCATCACTACTATAATTTTCTTAAAAAAGCTGTATGCCATTGACTTTTTCTTGTTATGTTAGCAAAGTTATGTAGTTCATTGTTGAAAGTTACCTCTTGATATTTGATCGATTGTGATCTCTTTTATGGGATAAATGCAGTTATGTTGTATTATGTAGTGTATTGAATATGTTTTGGGCTGAATAAAAATATGAAGTGGTTATTGTCATTTGCTTGTCAGTGATAGATGCTGTTTATTGCTCTGAAATGCCCTTTTTCGATTATACCTTGGCTGAATTAACCGATATATTATTACTTTATGGTGAAGCGAGACAAAAGAGAAGAGAAGCAGCGAGAATATATCATGACAGGTTTCCCGGACGAATAGCACCCAGCAAAAATATTTTTGAACATATCTGCAGACGTTTAAGGGAAACCGGTGCCTTAAAGCCGTTAAAATCTAATTCTGGACGCAGAAGATACTGATGAACTCTTCAAGTTGAAGAGTTGGTTCCCAATCCATTGTAATGTAACCCCACTACAAGTATCAGAATCGTTTCTAACGAAATAAGAATTATTTCCGCAGCATCTGTACACAGAATCTGGGAAGAGCAACAATTAAAACCATACCACTACACACGTGTTCAAGAATTTTTACCAAGAGATTATGAGCCTAGACAAAAATTTTATCAGTGGCTTTTAAATAAGTTGGAAAATGAGCAACATTTCTCTCGTCGTGTTCTTTTACAGACGAAACATCATTTAAAAGAAAGGGAATTATAAAGTTCCATAACTTGCATAACTGGTCTGAGGAAAATTCCTATTTACTAAGAGTAGTAAACTCACAGTATCAGTTTTCTGTAAATATTTGGGCTGGTATTATTAGAAATGAAAATATTGATCCAATTATTCTGCCACATAGACTAAATCATGTGTCGTATTTAAATTTTCTGATGATGATCTGTCCGAACTATTACCTGTGTGGTAATAGTGGACGGACACATTAGGGGGAGCATATTAGTCAACAACCCCCTTAATACCCACCAGTATGCCTACCAAACTGGCAAATCTACTGAGTTAGCACTCAATAACCTCGTCGAGAAGATCACACACTCCCTGGATAACGGGGAGGTGGCGGTGGCTGCATTTCTCGACATTGAAGGAGCATTCAACAATGCATTACCTATCTCCCTCTACAAAGCCACTATCGCTAGAGGGGTGGAACCTACCATTTGTGGCTGGATCGGAAGCATGCTCCACAATCGGACTGTTCTTACCTCGCTGCAGGGGGAGTTGGTCAGCTTCAGGGCTACGAGGGGGTGCCCTCAGGGGGGAGTTCTATCCCCCCTGCTGTGGTCCCTTTTCGTGGACGATTTGCTGGCGATCCGGGGACTGTGCGAGGCTGAGGTCCAGGCGTATGCTGATGATCTAGTCATAATGGTTAGGGGCAAATATGAGGAGGAACTAGCAAGTACTCTTCAAGAGGCACTAAATGTAGTGAATGATTGGTGTCGGAGGGAACATATGTCTGTGAACCCCCGCAAAACGATCATTGTTCCATTTACCAGAAGAAGAAGGTTGGATAAATTAAAACCACCTATTCTTATGGGGGAAACGATTCCATTTACGGAACAAGCAAAATATCTGGGGGTTACCCTAGATAAGAAGCTCAACTGGGACGTACAGTTAGAGAATGTAATCCGTAGGGCTAAACTGTCCCTGTGGACATGCCGTAGAATCTGTGGAAATAACTGGGGAACAAACCCCCAACAGATGTACTGGCTCTATGTAGTGGTTATCAGACCAATGATAACATATGGAGCCATAGTTTGGTGGACTAAGGCACTTCGTGGTATCGCGAGGGCCAAACTGGCTCATCTACAGAGACAAACTTGTCTGATGATAACGGGAGCGATAAGCACCGCACCATCAGCCACTCGGGAGGTCCTCCTTAATATTCCACCTCTTCACATATGGTTGGAGAGGGTGGCGAGGTGGACAACGTACAGATTAAAACAAACGTCCGGCAGCATGCCGAAGGAAATCAGTCTGGGAGTGTCCAGACTCCTTGATGACATTGAGGGTCATGAGATTCTGGGAATGGTCTCAGACTTGATGCCTACAAAGATCATCATCTGTCTTTCAAGTCCGTCCTTCCGGAAATGGAGGACTGGGAACGAAATCAAACGACCCTATTGAGAGCTGATCTCTGCTGGTATGCTGACGGCTCCAAAACCAATATGGGAGTAGGAGCCGACGCATATGGGGGCAACATCGATGCTAAACAATCAACTAGCCTCGGCAAGTATGCAACCATACACCAGGCAGAAGTGTATGCCATCGAGATGTGTACAAGGGAAAGTATAGGAAACCAATGCACACACAAATCGATAAAGATATATACAGATAGCCAAGCTGCAATAAATGCTCTCGGTTCCTACCGTTGCAACTCAAAAACGGTATGGAGTTGTAAATCTGCCCTCAACGAACTGGGCAGCTGTAATGAGGTGTCACTGGTCTGGATAGCGGGTCACTCGGACCATGATGGCAATGTTGCGGCCGACGCGCTTGCCAGGAGTGGTGCCCAGAGGGACTTTATCGGACCTCAACCGGTGCTGGGGATAACATCATGCACAGCAAAACGCACCTTAAAGACCTGGACAGAAAGAATGACAAGTCGGCAATGGCAAAATTTTCCAGGATTAGCTCAGTCTAGGGCCTTCATAAATGGCCTGTCTAAGTCAAGGGCTAAAAAACTTCTAGAGTTAAACAGACAACAACTGAGTACTCTAGTCAGCCTGTATACAGGACACTGCCGCTTGCGTCACCACATGCACCGTATTGGAGTCGGTCAGGAGACTGAGTGCCGGCTGTGTATGGAGAGTGACGAGACAGCAGAGCACGTACTGTGTTCCTGTCCGGCGGCGAACAGGACTAGATACCTGCTCTTTGGCAAGACAAAGCTTGCTCCGGAAGATCTGTATCAACTTTCTCTCACAAAGATTATCGACCTCTGCAGGAGGCTGGATTTGTTGGGCGAAATATAGACCATTAGGCGTGAGCCACCATAGACCTTATGGTCGCGGTGGAGGGACCGGTATTGTCCACTCACATTCAAACCTAACCTAACCTAACCTACCTGTATGGTTCCAATACGATGGTGCACCGGCCCATTTTAGGGTTGCTGTTAGGGAGTAGCACACAGTCAATGATTCAATGATGGTTTGGTCTTGGGGGTCCAGTAGCATGGCTACCAAGATCCCTTGATTTAAATCCTCTAGATTTATATATATATATATATATATATATATATATATATATATATATATATATATATATATATATATATATATATATATATATATATATATATATATATATATATATATATATATATATATATATATATATATATATATATATATATATATATATATATATATATATATATATATATATATATATATATATATATATATATATATATATATATATATATATATATATATGGGAGGGGGGTGTCATATAAATGAGCTTGTTTACAGGACACCAGTACAAACATTTTAAGAACTTTTACAATGTCTAGAACTAGCATTTGTACAAGTTCGGCGAAATCTCACATTTGTACCAGGGTAAGATCTTTCCACGGACGATTGTTGGCTTGTAATGAAGCTGCAGGTGGCCATTATCAACACTTGCTGTGATTCATTTCAGGTACTTTTAACTAGTAAATGGTTTATACTAAAAACTTTAAAAATGTAAAAAAAAATCAATACACTACATAACACAACATATTGCATTTATTTCATAAAAGAGATCGAAACCAACAAAGTATCAAGGAGTTACTTCTAACAGGCCTACATAATTGTGCTAACAAAAGAAAAAGAAGTCAGTGGTACATAGGTTTTTTTTGCAAATGGTTGCAGTGATAGCACATACACACGGCCCTGGGGAAGCTTTTATATTTTTTTTAGCAGTAAAATATGTACTAGTTTAAATACCCCTCACCATCCAAATTTCATTCAGATTGCTACAGTCGTTTTGGAAAAATGTGGAATAAACCAAAAAGAACCTGTAGGTACGAAACGAAGCAAAATCGGACCTATGTTTATATGAGAAAAGTCTTATTTTTATGTGAGGAGTCTAACCACGAGTGATGGCTCATGTTTTTTGAAACACCCCCTATTCATATTTATTCTCATAACTATTTAAGCCTTTAACATTTTAGTTTAGGTCGTATTTTAGTCATTGGTAAGGTCATAAAAATATATTTCTACCAAAATAAGAATTTTGTTGTCCTCTGAGAAGACGATCAATATAATAAATCAGTACCTTACCAATATTGAATTAAGCGCCTCCGTGGCCGTGCGGGAAAGTCGATTCAGACTTTCCAATACAGACTCATCGGGGGACGACGGTTCAAGACTCACCGGCGGCAGATGATTTTTCAAATCACTGTCGTCGTTGAGATCAAGCTTAAGGTGGAGCGTAGGTTAGTTTAGATGAGCAAAAAGGGTCAGCAATGGCCTAATTGCCAGTAAGCATCTTACCTTTACCTTTTTACCAATATTGAATTAGTGATTGACGCCAAACAAGAAATGTGTAATCTTAAAATTATTTCAGATTACAAACATATTCAAGTTCTCTTGTTCTACTGAGAGTACTTGACCATTGCACTCATGATCTTTCTTTAAATTCCTTATTATTAAAAACTATAAACCTAATTAATATAATAAAGTAATTGTTAAACTTTCATATTATATTTATATATAGATAATTAATTATAAAATAATTTTCTTATAAATAGTTTGATATTATTGTCTTGTTGATGATATTTGTAGCACAAGGTTAGTATTTTTGGATGTGATATCTTGTAATGTCTCGTTTTATATTTGAGTTGGTTTAAGTTTGCGCTGATTTTATTTATAAAGTTTTGATGTTAGAGGGTTTATATATACATACATACATATATGTCTAGGAAACTGTTATCACACAAATTATGTTAGCTTAGTTGGAACAGTAATATATTTATATAACATATTGTTACTAATTGTTGTATTATTTTGAAATGCAGATTAAATAAATGTTTATGTCAATGACCTACTGTGTTTTATTTTTTATTCATATAATCCCTACCTAATTCCTCTTAAATAAAATTGGACATTAAATATTAGTTACATAAGCTGTGGTTCCTAATAATAAAAAAATAAGAAGAAAATTTATCAGGACTACATTAGAATTTCTCTAAAAATCAAGAAAAGTCAAACTTTTAATTTGTAAACAATATGTAAAATTTCCTTAAAAATGGAGCAGAAACGCGAGGAATTGTGTGAAACTGAAAAATTCGTTTGTAAAACATGAAAGTGTAATTCTGTTAAAAATCATGCAAAATTGAACTTTTGTATCAGGAGAGCAGAAACGCGAGGAATTGTGTGAAACTGAAAAATTCATTTGTAAAACATGAAACTGCAATTCTTTTAAAAATCATGCAAAATTGAACTTTTTGTATCAGGAGAGCAGAAACGCAAGGAATTGTGTGAAACTGAAAAATTCATTTGTAAAACATGAAACTGCAATTCTTTTAAAAATCATGCAAAATTGAACTTTTTGTATCAGGAGAGCAGAAACGCAAGGAATTGTGTGAAACTGAAAAATTCATTTGTAAAACATGAAACTGCAATTCTTTTAAAAATCATGCAAAATTGAACTTTTTGTATCAGGAGAGCAGAAACGCAAGGAATTGTGTGAAACTGAAAAATTCGTTTGTAAAACATGAAAGTGTAATTCTTTTAAAAATTAAGCAAAATTAAATTCTTGTATCAGGAGAGCAGAAACGCGAGGAAGTGTGTGAAACTGAAAAATTCATTTGTAAACATGAAACTGCAATTCTTTTAAAAATCATGCAAAATTGAACTTTTGTATCAGGAGAGCAGAAACGCGAGGAATTGTGTGAAACTGAAAAATTCGTTTGTAAAACATGAAAGTGTAATTCTGTTAAAAATCAAGTAAAATTGAATTCTTGTATCAGGAGAGCAGAAACGCAAGGAACTGTGTGAAACTGAAAAATTCATTTGTAAAACATGAAACTGCAATTCTTTTAAAAATCATGCAAAATTGAACTTTTGTATCAGGAGAGCAGAAACGCGAGGAATTGTGTGAAACTGAAAAATTCATTTGTAAAACATGAAACTGCAATTCTTTTAAAAATCATGCAAAATTGAACTTTTGTATCAGGAGAGCAGAAACGCGAGGATTTGTGTGAAACTGAAAAATTCATTTGTAAAACATGAAAGTGTAATTCTGTTAAAAATTAAGCAAAATTAAATTCTTGTATCAGAAGAGCAGAAACGCGAGGAAGTGTGTGAAACTGAAAAATTCATTTGTAAAACATGAAACTGCAATTCTTTTAAAAATCATGCAAAATTGAACTTTTGTATCAGGAGAGCAGAAACACGAGGAATTGTGTGAAACTGAAAAATTCGTTTGTAAAACATGAAAGTGTAATTCTGTTAAAAATCAAGTAAAATTGAATTCTTGTATCAGGAGAGCAGAAACGCGAGGAATTGTGTGAAACTGAAAAATTCGTTTGTAAAACATGAAAGTGTAATTCTGTTAAAAATCAAGTAAAATTGAATTCTTGTATCAGGAGAGCAGAAACGCGAGGAAGTGTGTGAAACTGAAAAATTCATTTGTAAAACATGAAACTGCAATTCTTTTAAAAATCATGCAAAATTGAACTTTTGTATCAGGAGAGCAGAAACGCGAGGAATTGTGTGAAACTGAAAAATTCGTTTGTAAAACATGAAAGTGTAATTCTGTTAAAAATCAAGTAAAATTGAATTCTTGTATCAGGAGAGCAGAAACGCGAGGAATTGTGTGAAACTGAAAAATTCGTTTGTAAAACATGAAAGTGTAATTCTGTTAAAAATCAAGTAAAATTGAATTCTTGTATCAGGAGAGCAGAAACGCGAGGAAGTGTGTGAAACTGAAAAATTCATTTGTAAAACATGAAACTGCAATTCTTTTAAAAATCATGCAAAATTGAACTTTTTGTATCAGGAGAGCAGAAACGCGAGGAATTGTGTGAAACTGAAAAATTCGTTTGTAAAACATGAAAGTGTAATTCTGTTAAAAATTAAGCAAAATTGAATTCTTGTATCAGGAGAGCAGAAACGCGAGGAATTGTGTGAAACTGAAAAATTCGTTTGTAAAACATGGACGTGTAATTCTGTTAAAAATCAAGTAAAATTGAATTCTTGTATCAGGAGAGCAGAAACGCGAGGAATTGTGTGAAACTGAAAAATTCGTTTGTAAAACATGGACGTGTAATTCTGTTAAAAATCAAGTAAAATTGAATTCTTGTATCAGGAGAGCAGAAACGCGAGGAATTGTGTGAAACTGAAAAATTCGTTTGTAAAACATGAAAGTGTAATTCTGTTAAAAATCAAGTAAAATTGAATTCTTGTATCAGGAGAGCAGAAACGCGAGGAATTGTGTGAAACTGAAAAATTCGTTTATAAAACATGGACGTGTAATTCTCTTAAAAATCAAGTAAAATTGAATTCTTGTATCAGGAGAGCAGAAACGCGAGGAATTGTGTGAAACTGAAAAATTCGTTTGTAAAACATGAAAGTGTAATTCTGTTAAAAATCAAGCAAAATTGAACTTTTGTATCAGGAGAGCAGAAACGCGAGGAATTGTGTGAAACTGAAAAATTCATTTGTAAACATGAAACTGCAATTCTTTTAAAAATCATGCAAAATTGAACTTTTGTATCAGGAGAGCAGAAACGCGAGGAATTGTGTGAAACTGAAAAATTCATTTGTAAAACATGAAACTGCAATTCTTTTAAAAATCATGCAAAATTGAACTTTTGTATCAGGAGAGCAGAAACGCCAAGAATTGTGTGAAACTGAAAAATTCGTTTGTAAAACATGAAAGTGTAATTCTGTTAAAAATCAAGTAAAATTGAATTCTTGTATCAGGGGAGCAGAAACGCGAGGAATTGTGTGAAACTGAAAAATTCGTTTGTAAAACATGAAAGTGTAATTCTGTTAAAAATCAAGTAAAATTGAATTCTTGTATCAGGAGAGCAGAAACGCAAGGAAGTGTGTGAAACTGAAAAATTCATTTGTAAAACATGAAACTGCAATTCTTTTAAAAATCATGCAAAATTGAACTTTTTGTATCAGGAGAGCAGAAACGCGAGGAAATGTGTGAAACTGAAAAATTCGTTTGTAAAACATGAAAGTGTAATTCTTTTAAAAATCATGCAAAATTGAACTTTTGTATCAGGAGAGCAGAAACGCGAGGAATTGTGTGAAACTGAAAAATTCATTTGTAAACATGAAACTGCAATTCTTTTAAAAATCATGCAAAATTGAACTTTTGTATCAGGAGAGCAGAAACACGAGGAATTGTGTGAAACTGAAAAATTCGTTTGTAAAACATGAAAGTGTAATTCTGTTAAAAATCATGCAAAATTGAACTTTTGTATCAGGAGAGCAGAAACACGAGGAATTGTGTGAAACTGAAAAATTCGTTTGTAAAACATGAAAGTGTAATTCTGTTAAAAATCAAGTAAAATTGAATTCTTGTATCAGGAGAGCAGAAACGCGAGGAATTGTGTGAAACTGAAAAATTCGTTTGTAAAACATGAAAGTGTAATTCTGTTAAAAATCAAGTAAAATTGAATTCTTGTATCAGGAGAGCAGAAACGCAAGGAAGTGTGTGAAACTGAAAAATTCATTTGTAAAACATGAAACTGCAATTCTTTTAAAAATCATGCAAAATTGAACTTTTGTATCAGGAGAGCAGAAACGCGAGGAATTGTGTGAAACTGAAAAATTCATTTGTAAAACATGAAACTGCAATTCTTTTAAAAATCATGCAAAATTGAACTTTTGTATCAGGAGAGCAGAAACGCCAGGAATTGTGTGAAACTGAAAAATTCGTTTGTAAAACATGAAAGTGTAATTCTGTTAAAAATCAAGTAAAATTGAATTCTTGTATCAGGGGAGCAGAAACGCGAGGAATTGTGTGAAACTGAAAAATTCGTTTGTAAAACATGAAAGTGTAATTCTGTTAAAAATCAAGTAAAATTGAATTCTTGTATCAGGAGAGCAGAAACGCAAGGAAGTGTGTGAAACTGAAAAATTCATTTGTAAAACATGAAACTGCAATTCTTTTAAAAATCATGCAAAATTGAACTTTTTGTATCAGGAGAGCAGAAACGCGAGGAAATGTGTGAAACTGAAAAATTCGTTTGTAAAACATGAAAGTGTAATTCTTTTAAAAATCATGCAAAATTGAACTTTTGTATCAGGAGAGCAGAAACGCGAGGAATTGTGTGAAACTGAAAAATTCATTTGTAAAACATGAAACTGCAATTCTTTCAAAAATCATGCAAAATTGAACTTTTGTATCAGGAGAGCAGAAACGCGAGGAATTGTGTGAAACTGAAAAATTCGTTTGTAAAACATGAAAGTGTAATTCTGTTAAAAATTAAGCAAAATTGAATTCTTGTATCAGGAGAGCAGAAACGCCAGGAATTGTGTGAAACTGAAAAATTTGATTGTAAAACATGAAAGTGTAATTCTGTTAAAAATTAAGCAAAATTAAATTCTTGTATCAGGAGAGCAGAAACGCGAGGAAGTGTGTGAAACTGAAAAATTCATTTGTAAAACATGAAACTGCAATTCTTTTAAAAATCATGCAAAATTGAACTTTTGTATCAGGAGAGCAGAAACGCGAGGAATTGTGTGAAACTGAAAAATTCGTTTGTAAAACATGAAAGTGTAATTCTGTTAAAAATCAAGTAAAATTGAATTCTTGTATCAGGAGAGCAGAAACGCGAGGAATTGTGTGAAACTGAAAAATTCATTTGTAAACATGAAACTGCAATTCTTTTAAAAATCATGCAAAATTGAACTTTTGTATCAGGAGAGCAGAAACGCGAGGAATTGTGTGAAACTGAAAAATTCGTTTGTAAAACATGAAAGTGTAATTCTGTTAAAAATCAAGTAAAATTGAATTCTTGTATCAGGAGAGCAGAAACGCGAGGAATTGTGTGAAACTGAAAAATTCATTTGTAAACATGAAACTGCAATTCTTTTAAAAATCATGCAAAATTGAACTTTTGTATCAGGAGAGCAGAAACGCGAGGAATTGTGTGAAACTGAAAAATTCATTTGTAAACATGAAACTGCAATTCTTTTAAAAATCATGCAAAATTGAACTTTTGTATCAGGAGAGCAGAAACGCGAGGAATTGTGTGAAACTGAAAAATTCGTTTGTAAAACATGAAAGTGTAATTCTGTTTAAAATCAAGTAAAATTGAATTCTTGTATCAGGAGAGCAGAAACGCGAGGAATTGTGTGAAACTGAAAAATTCATTTGTAAACATGAAACTGCAATTCTTTTAAAAATCATGCAAAATTGAACTTTTGTATCAGGAGAGCAGAAACACGAGGAATTGTGTGAAACTGAAAAATTCGTTTGTAAAACATGAAAGTGTAATTCTGTTAAAAATCATGCAAAATTGAACTTTTGTATCAGGAGAGCAGAAACACGAGGAATTGTGTGAAACTGAAAAATTCGTTTGTAAAACATGAAAGTGTAATTCTTTTAAAAATCATGCAAAATTGAATTCTTGTATCAGGAGAGCAGAAACGCGAGGAATTGTGTGAAACTGAAAAATTCATTTGTAAACATGAAACTGCAATTCTTTTAAAAATCATGCAAAATTGAACTTTTGTATCAGGAGAGCAGAAACGCGAGGAATTGTGTGAAACTGAAAAATTCATTTGTAAACATGAAACTGCAATTCTTTTAAAAATCATGCAAAATTGAATTCTTGTATCAGGAGAGCAGAAACGCGAGGAATTGTGTGAAACTGAAAAATTCATTTGTAAACATGAAACTGCAATTCTTTTAAAAATCATGCAAAATTGAACTTTTGTATCAGGAGAGCAGAAACGCGAGGAATTGTGTGAAACTGAAAAATTCGTTTGTAAAACATGAAAGTGTAATTCTGTTTAAAATCAAGTAAAATTGAATTCTTGTATCAGGAGAGCAGAAACGCGAGGAATTGTGTGAAACTGAAAAATTCATTTGTAAACATGAAACTGCAATTCTTTTAAAAATCATGCAAAATTGAACTTTTGTATCAGGAGAGCAGAAACACGAGGAATTGTGTGAAACTGAAAAATTCGTTTGTAAAACATGAAAGTGTAATTCTGTTAAAAATCATGCAAAATTGAACTTTTGTATCAGGAGAGCAGAAACACGAGGAATTGTGTGAAACTGAAAAATTCGTTTGTAAAACATGAAAGTGTAATTCTCTTAAAAATCAAGTAAAATTGAATTCTTGTATCAGGAGAGCAGAAACGTGAGGAATTGTGTGAAACTGAAAAATTCGTTTGTAAAACATGAAAGTGTAATTCTTTTAAAAATCATGCAAAATAGAACTTTTGTATCAGGAGAGCAGAAATGTGAGGAATTGTGTGAAACTGGAAAATTCGTTTGTAAAACATGAAAGTGTAATTGTGTTAAAAATCAAGTAAAAGTGAATTCTTGTATCAGGAGAGCAGAAACGCAAGGAATTGTGTGAAACTGAAAAATTCGTTTGTAAAACATGAAAGTGTAATTCTCTTAAAAATCAAGTAAAATTGAATTCTTGTATCAGGAGAGCAGAAACGCAAGGAATTGTGTGAAACTGAAAAATACGTTTGTAAAACATGAAAGTGTAATTCTCTTAAAAATCAAGTAAAATTGAATTCTTGTATCAGGAGAGCAGAAACGCGAGGAATTGTGTGAAACTGAAAAATTCATTTGTAAAACATGAAACTGCAATTCTTTCAAAAATCATGCAAAATTGAACTTTTGTATCAGGAGAGCAGAAACGCGAGGAATTGTGTGAAACTGAAAAATTCGTTTGTAAAACATGAAAGTGTAATTCTGTTAAAAATTAAGCAAAATTGAATTCTTGTATCAGGAGAGCAGAAACGCGAGGAATTGTGTGAAACTGAAAAATTCGATTGTAAACCATGAAAGTGTAATTCTGTTAAAAATTAAGCAAAATTAAATTCTTGTATCAGGAGAGCAGAAACGCGAGGAAGTGTGTGAAACTGAAAAATTCATTTGTAAAACATGAAACTGCAATTCTTTTAAAAATCATGCAAAATTGAACTTTTGTATCAGGAGAGCAGAAACGCGAGGAATTGTGAGAAACTGAAAAATTCGTTTGTAAAACATGAAAGTGTAATTCTCTTAAAAATCAAGTAAAATTGAATTCTTGTATCAGGAGAGCAGAAACGTGAGGAATTGTGTGAAACTGAAAAATTCGTTTGTAAAACATGAAAGTGTAATTCTTTTAAAAATCATGCAAAATAGAACTTTTGTATCAGGAGAGCAGAAATGTGAGGAATTGTGTGAAACTGGAAAATTCGTTTGTAAAACATGAAAGTGTAATTCTCTTAAAAATCAAGTAAAATTGAATTCTTGTATCAGGAGAGCAGAAACGTGAGGAATTGTGTGAAACTGAAAATTCGTTTGTAAAACATGAAAGTGTAATTCTCTTAAAAATCAAGTAAAAGTGAATTCTTGTATCAGGAGAGCAGAAACGCAAGGAATTGTGTGAAACTAAAAAATTCGTTTGTAAAACATGAAAGTGTAATTCTCTTAAAAATCAAGTAAAATTGAATTCTTGTATCAGGAGAGCAGAAACGTGAGGAATTGTGTGAAACTGAAAAATTCGTTTGTAAAACATGAAAGTGTAATCCTTTTAAAAATCATGCAAAATAGAACTTTTGTATCAGGAGAGCAGAAATGTGAGGAATTGTGTGAAACTGGAAAATTCGTTTGTAAAACATGAAAGTGTAATTGTGTTAAAAATCAAGTAAAAGTGAATTCTTGTATCAGGAGAGCAGAAACGCAAGGAATTGTGTGAAACTGAAAAATTCGTTTGTAAAACATGAAAGTGTAATTCTCTTAAAAATCAAGTAAAATTGAATTCTTGTATCAGGAGAGCAGAAACGCGAGGAATTGTGTGAAACTGAAAAATTCATTTGTAAAACATGAAACTGCAATTCTTTCAAAAATCATGCAAAATTGAACTTTTGTATCAGGAGAGCAGAAACGCGAGGAATTGTGTGAAACTGAAAAATTCGTTTGTAAAACATGAAAGTGTAATTCTGTTAAAAATTAAGCAAAATTGAATTCTTGTATCAGGAGAGCAGAAACGCGAGGAATTGTGTGAAACTGAAAAATTCGTTTGTAAAACATGAAAGTGTAATTCTGTTAAAAATCAAGTAAAATTGAATTCTTGTATCAGGAGAGCAGAAACGCGAGGAATTGTGTGAAACTGAAAAATTCATTTGTAAACATGAAACTGCAATTCTTTTAAAAATCATGCAAAATTGAACTTTTGTATCAGGAGAGCAGAAACACGAGGAATTGTGTGAAACTGAAAAATTCGTTTGTAAAACATGAAAGTGTAATTCTCTTAAAAATCAAGTAAAATTGAATTCTTGTATCAGGAGAGCAAAAACGTGAGGAATTGTGTGAAACTGAAAAATTCGTTTGTAAAACATGAAAGTGTAATTCTGTTAAAAATCATGCAAAATTGAACTTTTGTATCAGGAGAGCAGAAACGTGAGGAATTGTGTGAAACTGAAAAATTCGTTTGTAAAACATGAAACTAATTCTCTTAAAAATCAAGTAAAATTGAATTCTTGTATCAGGAGAGCAGAAACGCGAGGAAGTGTGTGAAACTGAAAAATTCTTTTGTAAACATGAAACTGCAATTCTTTTAAAAATCATGCAAAATTGAACTTTTGTATCAGGAGAGCAGAAACGCGAGGAATTGTGTGAAACTGAAAAATTCATTTGTAAAACATGAAACTGCAATTCTTTTAAAAATCATGCAAAATTGAACTTTTGTATCAGGAGAGCAGAAACGCGAGGAATTGTGTGAAACTGAAAAATTCGTTTGTAAAACATGAAACTGCAATTCTTTTAAAAATCATGCAAAATTGAACTTTTGTATCAGGAGAGCAGAAACGCGAGGAATTGTGTGAAACTGAAAAATTCTATTGTAAAACATGAAAGTGTAATTCTGTTAAAAATTAAGCAAAATTGAATTCTTGTATCAGGAGAGCATAAACGCGAGGAATTGTGTGAAACTGAAAAATTCGTTTGTAAAACATGAAAGTGTAATTCTGTTAAAAATCAAGTAAAATTGAACTTTTGTATCAGGAGAGCAGAAACGTGAGGAATTGTGTGAAACTGAAAAATTCGTTTGTAAAACATGAAAGTGTAATTCTGTTAAAAATCAAGTAAAATTGAATTCTTGTATCAGGAGAGCAGAAACGCGAGGAAGTGTGAGAAACAGAAAAATTCATTTGTAAAACATGAAACTGCAATTCTTTTAAAAATCATGCAAAATTGAACTTTTTGTATCAGGAGAGCAGAAACGCGAGGAATTGTGTGAAACTGAAAAATTCGTTTGTAAAACATGAAAGTGTAATTCTGTTAAAAATCATGCAAAATTGAACTTTTGTATCAGGAGAGCAGAAACGCGAGGAATTGTGTGAAACTGAAAAATTCGTTTGTAAAACATGAAAGTGTAATTCTGTTAAAAATCAAGTAAAATTGAATTCTTGTATCAGGAGAGCAGAAACGCGAGGAATTGACTGAAAAATTCGTTTATAAAACATGGACGTGTAATTCTCTTAAAAATCAAGTAAAATTGAATTCTTGTATCAGGAGAGCAGAAACGCGAGGAATTGTGTGAAACTGAAAAATTCGTTTGTAAAACATGGACGTGTAATTCTGTTAAAAATCAAGTAAAATTGAATTCTTGTATCAGGAGAGCAGAAACGCGAGGAATTGTGTGAAACTGAAAAATTCGTTTGTAAAACATGAAAGTGTAATTCTGTTAAAAATCAAGTAAAATTGAATTCTTGTATCAGGAGAGCAGAAACGCGAGGAATTGACTGAAAAATTCGTTTATAAAACATGGACGTGTAATTCTCTTAAAAATCAAGTAAAATTGAATTCTTGTATCAGGAGAGCAGAAACGCGAGGAATTGTGTGAAACTAAAAAATTTGTTTGTAAAACATGAAAGTGTAATTCTGTTAAAAATCAAGTAAAATTGAATTCTTGTATCAGGAGAGCAGAAACGCGAGGAATTGTGTGAAACTGAAAAATTCGTTTGTAAAACATGAAAGTGTAATTCTGTTAAAAATCAAGTAAAATTGAATTCTTGTATCAGGAGAGCAGAAACGCGAGGAATTGACTGAAAAATTCGTTTATAAAACATGGACGTGTAATTCTCTTAAAAATCAAGTAAAATTGAATTCTTGTATCAGGAGAGCAGAAACGCGAGGAATTGTGTGAAACTGAAAAATTCGTTTGTAAAACATGGACGTGTAATTCTGTTAAAAATCAAGTAAAATTGAATTCTTGTATCAGGAGAGCAGAAACGCGAGGAATTGTGTGAAACTGAAAAATTCGTTTGTAAAACATGGACGTGTAATTCTGTTAAAAATCAAGTAAAATTGAATTCTTGTATCAGGAGAGCAGAAACGCGAGGAATTGTGTGAAACTGAAAAATTCGTTTGTAAAACATGAAAGTGTAATTCTGTTAAAAATCAAGTAAAATTGAATTCTTGTATCAGGAGAGCAGAAACGCGAGGAATTGACTGAAAAATTCGTTTATAAAACATGGACGTGTAATTCTGTTAAAAATCAAGTAAAATTGAATTCTTGTATCAGGAGAGCAGAAACGCGAGGAATTGACTGAAAAATTCGTTTATAAAACATGGACGTGTAATTCTCTTAAAAATCAAGTAAAATTGAATTCTTGTATCAGGAGAGCAGAAACGCGAGGAATTGTGTGAAACTGAAAAATTCGTTTGTAAAACATGGACGTGTAATTCTGTTAAAAATCAAGTAAAATTGAATTCTTGTATCAGGAGAGCAGAAACGCGAGGAATTGTGTGAAACTGAAAAATTCGTTTGTAAAACATGGACGTGTAATTCTGTTAAAAATCAAGTAAAATTGAATTCTTGTATCAGGAGAGCAGAAACGCGAGGAATTGTGTGAAACTGAAAAATTCGTTTGTAAAACATGAAAGTGTAATTCTGTTAAAAATCAAGTAAAATTGAATTCTTGTATCAGGAGAGCAGAAACGCGAGGAATTGACTGAAAAATTCGTTTATAAAACATGGACGTGTAATTCTGTTAAAAATCAAGTAAAATTGAATTCTTGTATCAGGAGAGCAGAAACGCGAGGAATTGTGTGAAACTGAAAAATTCGTTTGTAAAACATGGACGTGTAATTCTGTTAAAAATCAAGTAAAATTGAATTCTTGTATCAGGAGAGCAGAAACGCGAGGAATTGTGTGAAACTGAAAAATTCGTTTGTAAAACATGGACGTGTAATTCTGTTAAAAATCAAGTAAAATTGAATTCTTGTATCAGGAGAGCAGAAACGCGAGGAATTGTGTGAAACTGAAAAATTCGTTTGTAAAACATGGACGTGTAATTCTGTTAAAAATCAAGTAAAATTGAATTCTTGTATCAGGAGAGCAGAAACGCGAGGAATTGTGTGAAACTGAAAAATTCGTTTGTAAAACATGGACGTGTAATTCTGTTAAAAATCAAGTAAAATTGAATTCTTGTATCAGGAGAGCAGAAACACGAGGAATTGTCTGAAACTGAAAAATTCGTTTGTAAAACATGAAAGTGTAATTCTCTTAAAAATCAAGTAAAATTGAATTCTTGTATCAGGAGAGCAAAAACGTGAGGAATTGTGTGAAACTGAAAAATTCGTTTGTAAAACATGAAAGTGTAATTCTGTTAAAAATCATGCAAAATTGAACTTTTGTATCAGGAGAGCAGAAATGTGAGGAATTGTGTGAAACTGAAAAATTCGTTTGTAAAACATGAAACTAATTCTCTTAAAAATCAAGTAAAATTGAATTCTTGTATCAGGAGAGCAGAAACGCGAGGAAGTGTGTGAATCTGAAAAATTCTTTTGTAAACATGAAACTGCAATTCTTTTAAAAATCATGCAAAATTGAACTTTTGTATCAGGAGAGCAGAAACGCGAGGAATTGTGTGAAACTGAAAAATTCATTTGTAAAACATGAAACTGCAATTCTTTTAAAAATCATGCAAAATTGAACTTTTGTATCAGGAGAGCAGAAACGCGAGGAATTGTGTGAAACTGAAAAATTCATTTGTAAAACATGAAACTGCAATTCTTTTAAAAATCATGCAAAATTGAACTTTTGTATCAGGAGAGCAGAAACGCGAGGAATTGTGTGAAACTGAAAAATTCGTTTGTAAAACATGAAAGTGTAATTCTGTTAAAAATTAAGCAAAATTGAATTCTTGTATCAGGAGAGCAGAAACGCGAGGAATTGTGTGAAACTGAAAAATTCGTTTGTAAAACATGAAAGTGTAATTCTGTTAAAAATCAAGTAAAATTGAATTCTTGTATCAGGAGAGCAGAAACGCGAGGAATTGTGTGAAACTGAAAAATTCGTTTGTAAACATGAAACTAATTCTGTTAAAAATCAAGCAAAAGTGAATTCTTGTATCAGGAGAGCAGAAACGTGAGGAATTGTGTGAAACTGAAAAATTCGTTTGTAAAACATGAAAGTGTAATTCTGTTAAAAATCAAGTAAAATTGAATTCTTGTATCAGGAGAGCAGAAATGTGAGGAATTGTGTGAAACTGAAAATTTCGTTTGTAAAACATGGAAGTATAATTCTCTTAAAAATCAAGCAAAATTGAACTTTTGTATCAGGAGAGCAGAAATGTGAGGAATTGTGTGAAACTGAAAAATTCGTTTGTAAAACATGAAAGTGTAATTCTCTTAAAAATCAAGTAAAATTGAATTCTTGTATCAGGAGAGCAGAAACGCGAGGAATTGTGTGAAACTGAAAAATTCGTTTGTAAAACATGAAACTAATTCTCTTAAAAATCAAGTAAAATTGAATTCTTGTATCAGGAGAGCAGAAACGCGAGGAATTGTGTGACACTGAAAAATTCGTTTCTAACATGAAACTAATTCTCTTAAAAATCAAGCAAAAGTGAATTCTTGTATCAGGAGAGCAGAAACGTGAGGAATTGTGTGAAACTGAAAAATTCGTTTGTAAAACATGAAAGTGTAATTCTGTTAAAAATCAAGTAAAATTGAATTCTTGTATCAGGAGAGCAGAAACGCGAGGAATTGTGTGAAACTGAAAAATTCGTTTGTAAACATGAAAGTGTAATTCTCTTAAAAATCAAGCAAAATTGAACTTTTGTATCAGGAGAGCAGAAACACGAGGAATTGTGTGAAACTGAAAAATTCGTTTGTAAACATGAAACTAATTCCCTTAAAAATCAAGCAAAAGTGAATTCTTGTATCAGGAGAGCAGAAACGTGAGGAATTGTGTGAAACTGAAAAATTCGTTTGTAAAACATGAAAGTGTAATTCTGTTAAAAATCAAGTAAAATTGAATTCTTGTATCAGGAGAGCAGAAACGTGAGGAATTGTGTGAAACTGAAAAATTCGTTTGTAAAACATGAAAGTGTAATTCTGTTAAAAATCAAGTAAAATTGAATTCTTGTATCAGGAGAGCAGAAACGCGAGGAATTGTGTGAAACTGAAAAATTCGTTTGTAAACATGAAAGTGTAATTCTCTTAAAAATCAAGCAAAATTGAACTTTTGTATCAGGAGAGCAGAAACGTGAGGAATTGTGTGAAACTGAAAAATTCGTTTGTAAAACATGAAAGTGTAATTCTGTTAAAAATCAAGTAAAATTGAATTCTTGTATCAGGAGAGCAGAAACGCGAGGAATTGTGTGAAACTGAAAAATTCGTTTGTAAACATGAAAGTGTAATTCTCTTAAAAATCAAGCAAAATTGAACTTTTGTATCAGGAGAGCAGAAACACGAGGAATTGTGTGAAACTGAAAAATTCGTTTGTAAACATGAAACTAATTCCCTTAAAAATCAAGCAAAAGTGAATTCTTGTATCAGGAGAGCAGAAACGTGAGGAATTGTGTGAAACTGAAAAATTCGTTTGTAAAACATGAAAGTGTAATTCTGTTAAAAATCAAGTAAAATTGAATTCTTGTATCAGGAGAGCAGAAACGTGAGGAATTGTGTGAAACTGAAAAATTCGTTTGTAAACATGAAACTAATTCCCTTAAAAATCAAGCAAAAGTGAATTCTTGTATCAGGAGAGCAGAAACGTGAGGAATTGTGTGAAACTGAAAAATTCGTTTGTAAAACATGAAAGTGTAATTCTGTTAAAAATCAAGTAAAATTGAATTCTTGTATCAGGAGAGCAGAAACGCGAGGAATTGTGTGAAACTGAAAAATTCGTTTGTAAACATGAAACTAATTCCCTTAAAAATCAAGCAAAAGTGAATTCTTGTATCAGGAGAGCAGAAACGTGAGGAATTGTGTGAAACTGAAAAATTCGTTTGTAAACATGAAAGTGTAATTCTCTTAAAAATCAAGCAAAATTGAACTTTTGTATCAGGAGAGCAGAAACACGAGGAATTGTGTGAAACTGAAAAATTCGTTTGTAAACATGAAACTAATTCCCTTAAAAATCAAGCAAAAGTGAATTCTTGTATCAGGAGAGCAGAAACGCGAGGAATTGTGTGAAACTGAAAAATTCGTTTGTAAAACATGAAAGTGTAATTCTCTTAAAAATCAAGCAAAATTGAACTTTTGTATCAGGAGAGCAGAAACACGAGGAATTGTGTGAAACTGAAAAATTCTTTTGTAAACATGAAACTGCGATTCTTTTAAAAATCATGCAAAATTGAACTTTTGTATCAGGAGAGCAGAAACGCGAGGAATTGTGTGAAACTGAAAAATTCATTTGTAAAACATGAAACTGCAATTCTTTTAAAAATCATGCAAAATTGAACTTTTGTATCAGGAGAGCAGAAACGCGAGGAATTGTGTGAAACTGAAAAATTCATTTGTAAAACATGAAACTGCAATTCTTTTAAAAATCATGCAAAATTGTACTTTTGTATCAGGAGAGCAGAAACGCGAGGAATTGTGTGAAACTGAAAAATTCGTTTGTAAAACATGAAAGTGTAATTCTGTTAAAAATTAAGCAAAATTGAATTCTTGTATCAGGAGAGCAGAAACGCGAGGAATTGTGTGAAACTGAAAAATTCGTTTGTAAAACATGAAAGTGTAATTCTGTTAAAAATCAAGTAAAATTGAATTCTTGTATCAGGAGAGCAGAAACGTGAGGAATTGTGTGAAACTGAAAAATTCGTTTGTAAAACATGAAAGTGTAATTCTCTTAAAAATCAAGTAAAATTGAATTCTTGTATCAGGAGAGCAGAAACGTGAGGAATTGTGTGAAACTGAAAAATTCGTTTGTAAAACATGAAAGTGTAATTCTCTTAAAAATCAAGCAAAATTGAATTCTTGTATCAGGAGAGCAGAAACGTGAGGAATTGTGTGAAACTGAAAAATTCGTTTGTAAAACATGAAAGTGTAATTCTGTTAAAAATTAAGCAAAATTGAATTCTTGTATCAGGAGAGCAGAAACGTGAGGAATTGTGTGAAACTGAAAAATTCGTTTGTAAAACATGAAAGTGTAATTCTGTTAAAAATCAAGTAAAATTGAATTCTTGTATCAGGAGAGCAGAAACGTGAGGAATTGTGTGAAACTGAAAAATTCGTTTGTAAAACATGAAAGTGTAATTCTGTTAAAAATTAAGCAAAATTGAATTCTTGTATCAGGAGAGCAGAAACGTGAGGAATTGTGTGAAACTGAAAAATTCATTTGTAAAACATGAAACTGCAATTCTTTTAAAAATCATGCAAAATTGAACTTTTGTATCAGGAGAGCAGAAACGCGAGGAATTGTGTGAAACTGAAAAATTCATTTGTAAAACATGAAACTGCAATTCTTTTAAAAATCATGCAAAATTGTACTTTTGTATCAGGAGAGCAGAAACGCGAGGAATTGTGTGAAACTGAAAAATTCGTTTGTAAAACATGAAAGTGTAATTCTGTTAAAAATTAAGCAAAATTGAATTCTTGTATCAGGAGAGCAGAAACGCGAGGAATTGTGTGAAACTGAAAAATTCGTTTGTAAAACATGAAAGTGTAATTCTGTTAAAAATCAAGTAAAATTGAATTCTTGTATCAGGAGAGCAGAAACGTGAGGAATTGTGTGAAACTGAAAAATTCGTTTGTAAAACATGAAAGTGTAATTCTGTTAAAAATCAAGTAAAATTGAATTCTTGTATCAGGAGAGCAGAAACGTGAGGAATTGTGTGAAACTGAAAAATTCGTTTGTAAAACATGAAAGTGTAATTCTGTTAAAAATCAAGCAAAATTGAATTCTTGTATCAGGAGAGCAGAAATGTGAGGAATTGTGTGAAACTGAAAAATTCGTTTGTCAAACATGGAAGTATAATTCTCTTAAAAATCAAGCAAAATTGAACTTTTGTATCAGGAGAACAGAAACGTGAGGAATTGTGTGAAACTGAAAAATTCGTTTGTAAAACATGAAAGTGTAATTCTCTTAAAAATCAAGTAAAATTGAATTCTTGTATCAGGAGAGCAGAAACGTGAGGAATTGTGTGAAACTGAAAAATTCGTTTGTAAAACATGAAAGTGTAATTCTCTTAAAAATCAAGTAAAATTGAATTCTTGTATCAGGAGAGCAGAAACGTGAGGAATTGTGTGAAACTGAAAAATTCGTTTGTAAAACATGAAAGTGTAATTCTCTTAAAAATCAAGTAAAATTGAATTCTTGTATCAGGAGAGCAGAAACGTGAGGAATTGTGTGAAACTGAAAAATTCGTTTGTAAAACATGAAAGTGTAATTCTCTTAAAAATCAAGTAAAATTGAATTCTTGTATCAGGAGAGCAGAAACGTGAGGAATTGTGTGAAACTGAAAAATTCGTTTGTAAAACATGAAAGTGTAATTCTCTTAAAAATCAAGTAAAATTGAATTCTTGTATCAGGAGAGCAGAAACGTGAGGAATTGTGTGAAACTGAAAAATTCGTTTGTAAAACATGAAAGTGTAATTCTCTTAAAAATCAAGTAAAATTGAATTCTTGTATCAGGAGAGCAGAAACGCGAGGAATTGTGTGAAACTGAAAAATTCGTTTGTAAAACATGAAAGTGTAATTCTCTTAAAAATCAAGTAAAATTGAATTCTTGTATCAGGAGAGCAGAAACGTGAGGAATTGTGTGAAACTGAAAAATTCGTTTGTAAAACATGAAAGTGTAATTCTCTTAAAAATCAAGTAAAATTGAATTCTTGTATCAGGAGAGCAGAAACGCGAGGAATTGTGTGAAACTGAAAAATTCGTTTGTAAAACATGAAAGTGTAATTCTCTTAAAAATCAAGTAAAATTGAATTCTTGTATCAGGAGAGCAGAAACGTGAGGAATTGTGTGAAACTGAAAAATTCGTTTGTAAAACATGAAAGTGTAATTCTCTTAAAAATCAAGTAAAATTGAATTCTTGTATCAGGAGAGCAGAAACGCGAGGAATTGTGTGAAACTGAAAAATTCGTTTGTAAAACATGAAAGTGTAATTCTGTTAAAAATCAAGCAAAATTGAATTCTTGTATCAGGAGAGCAGAAACGCGAGGAATTGTGTGAAACTGAAAAATTCGTTTGTAAAACATGAAAGTGTAATTCTGTTAAAAATCAAGTAAAATTGAATTCTTGTATCAGGAGAGCAGAAACGCGAGGAATTGTGTGAAACTGAAAAATTCGTTTGTAAACATGAAACTAATTCTCTTAGAAATCAAGCAAAAGTGAATTCTTGTATCAGGAGAGCAGAAACGCGAGGAATTGTGTGAAACTGAAAAATTCGTTTGTAAAACATGAAAGTGTAATTCTGTTAAAAATCAAGTAAAATTGAATTCTTGTATCAAGAGAGCAGAAATGTGAGGAATTGTGTGAAACTGAAAAATTCGTTTGTAAAACATGAATGTGTAAATTCTGTTAAAAATCAAGTAAAATGAGTTCTTGTATCAGGAGAGCAGAAACGCGGGGAATTGTGTGAAACTGAAAAATTCATTTGTAAACATGAAACTGCAATTCTTTTAAAAATCATGCAAAATTGAACTTTTGTATCAGGAGAGCAGAAACGCGAGGAATTGTGTGGTGCTGAACAATTTTCAGTTGTGAACAAGAACCTAAAATTTCCTTAAAAATCGAGTAAAATCAAAGGTACGTATTAGGAGAGCAGAAACGCGAGGAAGTGTGTGGAAATGAAAAATTTCGTTTGCAAACATAAAATCAATTCTTTAAAGAATGGTGGAAGAGTAAACAAGCAATTTCACAATTTCATTGCTACGCATGTTATGCAACCGGCAATTCACTATGCTGTAATGCGTGTTGCGCAAACACATTATCGATGTGCTTACTTTATTATCTTAACTAGTGAGTAAATAGGCGACCTGTTAAAATCATTGACTATTTGACCATAATTTTGTGAAATCAATGACTCACTTTCTTTCTTTGAGTAGTCTATGATACGAAACGAGCAGTTCACAATTTAATTACTACGTATGTTATGCAACCAGCAATTCACTAGACTGTAATGCGTGTTGCGCAAACACATTATTGATATGTTCACTTTATTATTTTAGCTATTGAGTAAATAGGGGACCTGTTAAAATCTTGACTATTTTACATTGATTTTTATGAAATCAATGACTAACTTTCTCTCTTTGTGTACTCTATGATACGAGACGTACAGTTGGTCTATAAATACAGAACGTCGTTGCTTAGTCGATGAGAAATAGTTTTATCAGGAGAGCAGAAACGTGAGAAGTTGTATGTAGCTGAAAAATTTCATTTGTAAACATGAAAGCTATTCTCGCAAAAATCAAGCAAAATTAATTTTTTGTATCAGGAGAGCAGAAACGTGAGGAACTGTGTGGAGCTAGAAATTTTCAATTGTAAACCCGAAAATGCAATTTCTCTTTAAAATCAAGCAAAATTGAATTTTTGTATCAGGAGAGCAGAAACGTGAGGAATTGTGTGGAGCTAAAAATTTTCAATTGGAAACCCGAAAGTGCAATTTCTCTTAAAAATCAAGCTAAATTGAACTTTTGTATCAGGAGAGCAGAAACATGAGGAATTAAGTGGAGCTGAAAAATTTCATTTGTAAACATGAAAGCTATTCTCGTAAAAATCAAGCAAAATTTAACTTTTGTATCAGGAGAGCAGAAACGTAAGGAATTGTGTGGAGGTGAAAAATTTCATTTGTAAACATGAAAGCTATTCTCGTAAAAATCAAGCAAAATTGAATTTTTGTATCAGGAGGGCAGAAACACGAGGAATTGTGTGGAGCTGAAAAATTTCATTTGTAAACATGAAAGCTATTATCATAAACATCAAGCAAAATTGAATTTTTGTATCAGGAGAGCAGAAACGTGAGAAGTTGTATGAAGCTGAAAAATTTCATTTGTAAACTTGAAATCTATTCTCGTAAAAATCAAGCAAAATTGAATTTTTGTATCAGGAGAGCAGAAACGTGAGGAATTGTGTGGAGCTAAAAATTTTCAATTGGAAACCCGAAAGTGCAATTTCTCTTAAAAATCAAGCAAAATTGAATTTTTGTATCAGGAGAGCAGAAACGTAAGAAGTTGTATGAAGCTGAAAAATTTCATTTGTAAACTTGAAATCTATTCTCGTAAAAATCAAGCAAAATTGAATTTTTGTATCAGGAGAGCAGAAACGTGAGGAATTGTGTGGAGCTAAAAATTTTCAATTGGAAACCCGAAAGTGCAATTTCTCTTAAAAATCAAGCAAAATTGAATTTTTGTATCAGGAGAGCAGAAACGTGAGAAGTTGTATGGAGCTGAAAAATTTCATTTGTAAACATGAAAGGTATTCTCGTAAAAATCAAGCAAAATTGAATTTTTGTATCAGGAGGGCAGAAACACGAGGAATTGTGTGGAGCTGAAAAATTTCATTTGTAAACATGAAAGCTATTATCATAAACATCAAGCAAAATTGAATTTTTGTATCAGGAGAGCAGAAACGTGAGAAGTTGTTTGAAGCTGAAAAATTTCATTTGTAAACTTGAAATCTATTCTCGTAAAAATCAAGCAAAATTGAATTTTTTATCAGGAGAGCAGAAACGTGAGGAATTGTGTGGAGCTAAAAATTTTCAATTGGAAACCCGAAAGTGCAATTTCTCTTAAAAATCAAGCAAAATTGAATTTTTGTATCAGGAGAGCAGAAACGTGAGAAGTTGTATGGAGCTGAAAAATTTCATTTGTAAACATGAAAGCTATTCTCGTAAATATCAAGCAAAATTTAACTTGTGTATCAGGAGAGCAGAAACACGAGGAATTGTGTGGAGCTGAAAAATTTCATTTGTAAACATGGAAGCTATTCTCGTAAAAATCAAGCAAAATTGAATTTTTGTATCAGGAGGGCAGAAACACGAGGAATTGTGTGGAGCTGAAAAATTTCATTTGTAAACATGAAAGCTATTCTCATAAAAATCAAGCAAAATTGAACTTTTGTATCAGGAAAGCAGAAACGTGAGAAATTGTATGGAGCTGACAATTTTCATTTTGGAACATGAAAGTTATTCTCGTAAAAATCAAGCAAAATTGAACTTTTGTATCAGGAGAGCAGAAACGTGAGGAATTGTATGGAGTTGAAAAATTTCGTTTGTAAACATGAAAGTGTAAATTCTCTTAAAAAATCAAGCAATATGGAACTTTTGTATCCGGAGAGCAGAAAGGCGAGGCATTGTGGGAAACCGAAAATGTTCATTTTTGAACAAGAACGAGAAATTCTTTAAACATCGTGTAAAGTCAAGCTTTTGTATCAGGAGAGCAGAAACGCGAGGAATTGTGTGGAACTGAAAATATTGATCTGTGAACATGAACCTGAAATTCCTTAAAAATCGAGTATAATCAAGTTTTTGTATCAGAAGAGCAGAAACGCGAGGCATTATGTGGACCTGAAAAATGTTCAGTTGTGAGCAAGAACTTAAAATTTCCTTGAAAAGCGAGTAAAAACAAAGGTACGTATTAGGAGAGCAGAAACGTGGGGAAGTGTGTGGAAATGAAAAATATCGTTTGCAAACATAAAACCAATTCTTTAGAGAATGTTGGAAAAGTAAACGAGTACTTTCACAATTTTATTGCTACGCATGTTATGCAACCAGCAATTCGCTCGACTGTAATGCGTGTTGCGCAAAAACATTATAGATATGTTCACTTTATTATTTTAACTATTGAGTAAAAAGGCGACCTGTTAAAATCATTGACTATTTGGCCATGGTTTTGTGAAATCAATTACTGACCTTCTTTGAGTAGTCTATGATACAAAACGAGCAGTTCACAATTTCATTGCTAGCATGTTATGCAAGCAGCAATTCACTGGGCTGTAATGCGTGTTGCGCAAACACATTATAGATAAGTTCCCTTTTTTTATTTTAACTATTGAGGAGGTAGGCGACCTGTAAAAATCATTGACTATTTGACCATGATTTTATGAAATCAATGACTAACTCCCTTTCTTTGAGTAGTCTATGATAGGCAATGTATAGTTAGTCTATAAATACTGAACGTCGTTGCGTTGAGAAATAGTTCCACCACAGCATAAAACACAGCCCAGTAGTCTTACTTGTTGCCTAAATCAGTCCACTTACTAGGTTGATCACATTTCATCACACTAAATGGATCACCAATTTTAAATATTTTATGTATTCTGTAGACAGTTAAGCCTCCTCGGTTTAATCCATTATTTATAAATGAGGAATAAAAATTAAACAAAAGTCATGATTGTCATATTTTTATTGAATACGGCAAAAATTACATTAGTACCTACATTATATGTGGCGGTGTTTAAATGAAGAAGGATGATAAATCGTATAATTTAAAACTCATTAAAGGTTAAATCTAGTTGATGCTTAACAAAAAGCAATAATGTAATATTATATATTTAAATAGTTATAAAATATATTACGTTTATATACAGGGTGCGTAAATAATATTGCACCAAATGAGATTATGCAGAGATCGCTTGACATTTAGATTTGCCATTTGATGGGGTTAAATTATAGATAAATACTCATATTTTGATGTAAGTTTCATTTGCTTTGTGCGACTGGTGTTTGTTAGAGACCGCCTTGAATGTTTTTAAATGGCAACCTAGGTTCAATTTCCTGTCATTTGTGGGAAGACCGAAAACATCAACAAATGATGACATTTCATTAAACAGTTTTAGTGGATGTTACTGATACACCACAAACTTCAATCAGACCACTTACTGCACATCATGATGTCTGAAGGATCAATAAGAAAATATCAAAGCAGTCTAAGTACCAAGTATCATCCCTAAAAATCACATTTACTTTATCAACTCTTAGAAGACGATTTTGACCGCGGGCGGGTTGCAATTTGCAGAAATTATGACGAAAAGAACTGGAGCTGATCAAATATTTGTAAACATTGGTTTTCTTTAGGCGAAGCCACGTTTAGGTAAAGGTTTACTTTCGGGGCGCGTGTTCGATTTTTGTGAAATTTTGTATATAGATGTGTTTTAGGGTATAAATGACGAAAATCACAATGAAAATGAGGACAGAAGCCAACTTTTGGAGTTATTTGGGCATTTTTGTAGGAAAATTCCAAGTTGTACTCACTTTTGCGACATGTTCTTGTGTATATATATATATATATATATATATATATATATATATATATATATATATATATATATATATATATATATATATATATATATATATATATATATATATATATATATATATATATATATATATATATATATTTGTGTGTGTGTATGTGTGTGTGTGTGTGTGTGTGTGTATGTGTGATGGGCCGATTTTGATCAAATTTGGTGAGTACCTTCGTTTTGCAAGTGGCTTGGATAACTTCGTTAGCCAGGAAAATCTTCTCAGTTCAAATAGGTTAAACATTGTTTTGTTTTAATAAGACAGACGGATTCCCCCGTTCAGTGTCAGGCTTGAGCTGACCTTAAATGTATGGAATTTCGACCACGAAATTATATTGCATGCTTGCAAGAAAATAAATTCGGGAGGCAGCAAGTGTGTTATGGTAGCGAATTTTTATTGAATGCCTTAAATTTGAATAGCTCAATTTGCTATTAACCTATAAGGTTCTTTGGCTAGAAAACTAGTTTTTTCGGGAATATTTAAAGTTTATTTCGAAAAATTTTTGTACATTTTCAAATAATAAAGTTATTTTGATGAAATATGGTACATTGTTTCTACTACATATGTTATACTGGTAACCAAATTTGATGCCTGCTTTCTTATATATATATATATATATATATATATATATATATATATATATATATATATATATATATATATATATATATAATGAAAATTCAGTATCATAACGCACTGGCTGCGTCCAGACTTTTTATTGGTTCTGTAAACAGGTATAACCGTAAATACTGCAATGCAGCTGATCCCCATGTCAACTTGTAAATTCACACGGAATTTCAAGAAATACTTAATGTTTGGTGTGGAATGCTGGACCGGAACGTCATCGGCCCGTTTTTTATACATGGTACATTAACATCTGTGTGTTCAGAGCCTCGGTGGGCCAGTAGTAATAACGTGTGTGAAGCCTGGGCGGATTTTACTGGCTAACAAACTTATTCAAGCCACTTGCAAAAGGAAGGTACTCATCAAATTTGATCAAAATCGGCCCATTATTTTTTGAGTTATCGGTGCGATACATACATATACATATGTATATATATATATATATATATATATATATATATATATATATATATATATATATATATATATATATATATATATATACGCATATATCTGGGGGGCCTAATTAGCGCTCATTTGAAGAATATTTTTTTTAATTCAAAAGTCGGGATGTCCTCATTAGTGAATTCTTTTTAAGAAAATTCACCAAAAATCTGTTTTTGTTTGAAAGGGTATATTCCTGAAGTGGTCCCATTTTCACAAAGTCAGGATCTGATGATGTAATCTCAAGGAAATCCTTAATTTTTTTGTGTATGCTCACCGATATTTTCGTCAATTGTGGACAAATTTAAAAAAAAAATATTTTTTTGGTTGAAAGGATATACTCTTCAGGTGGTCCCGTTCCCACCAAGTCAGGATTTGATGATGGAATCTCAAGGAAATCCTCAATTTCTTTTATGTATGTTCACCGATATTTTCGTCAAATGTGGACCAATGAAAAAAAAATCTTTTTTTTGTTGAACGGGTATACTCTTGAGGTGGTCCCGTTTTGACCAATTCAAAATCTGATGATGGAATCTCAAGGAAATCGAGGGAAATCCTCTTATAAACTATGTAACTTAAAGTTCTACTGTAATATTGATTATATTATAGCAGTTTTCTAATAACGTACCCACTACGTACGTACACTTTCACTAAAAATAGAAAAATGAACAAACCTAAGAAAATAAACAGACTTCAAAATAGGCACTAAAAGGCGAAAAATAACTGGATTACAGCCTTAATTCAAGACAGAAATTAATTTAAATGAAATATTAATATATGCGCTATCCACTTATCTGCTTAAAATCGGTGCCAAGCCCAAAACACAATAATACTTAGCGATATAAACAGCTTCATTAACAACGGATTATAATTCTAGTGAAAGACCTAAATATGTTGCTAATGATCAAAGACCAACCGACGCTAACGCATTCCCACGTGTGCGCGGAGAAACTTGTGATGGGGCGGGAGTGAACCTAACATATCTACTTACTACCTAATTGGCTTGGCGCTTGGAATCAAGCTTCAAGCGCGGAAAATCTGGCGCCGACTGGTTCACGAGTTTTAGAGAAAAAACACAGGTCATCAATAAAAAACATTATGTGGTCAGAAAAAACTGCATGAATCCATTCATCATCTATAAATACATCAACTTTTTAAAATAAACTGTTAAAGACTTAGGGCATTAAAGATAAACCACAACACATTTGTAACTTGGATCAAATAAGCTGCTCACTTGATCCATCGAAAACTAAAGTGGTAAGGCTGATAGGGGTACCATCTACCAAAACTACCAAAGGACATGGACGTCAAAATATGACCGTTCTGATGACCTGCAGTGTTTAAGAAATCTTTGCCATTAATAATTTAAAAAGGGAAGCATGTCTACGACAAATGGACAGCTCCTGAAGCAAATCCAGATTCTATAACTGGTTTAATGTAAGCACGCTGCAACGAAGAAAGGTTGAAGGGTGAAGTATTTAAAAACTATGTGGCAAAACCTTTGGTTAAATCAGTTGGAGACAGAACCAATTCTCCTTATACAGGGTGATTCTCATAAGGATTGACACAGAGCAGGGGCATGTAGGGGAAGCCAAAATATTGTGATTTAACGCAACTTACCCCTATACTAAGTTGCACCACTGAGAAGTTATAGGCTTTCAAAGTAAGGTTTCTAATTTCGAAAATAATCAATATCTCAGTTATGCTTGAACTTAGAGGAACTAAATTTGGTACATGTTTTGAGTGTACCAAGAGCAATAATCGACAGCAATAAGAATTCAATTGAAGCATTTTAAAGCGTTGAAAAGGGATGATGTACCCTTAAAATGTGGCAGAATTTTTGAACCTATTGGCGGATTTAAAAAATCTTAATTTTACTTTATGGGGAATTAATTCTAAAACTTTTATTACCCTTATTAATTTTCAAAAAACTTTGTCGTTTTCAACAACATTCCGAATAACTAAATACACGTATTGGAGCTGTTATTTAAAATCATTGGAAATTTAACCGTTGGCTATGAAATTTTACGTCAGACTTGACAATCAGGAAATTAAGTCATTTTATTTTAGTAATATTTGCTGAGTGTTGTGAAATTGGCCGGGAAATTTTCATATAGCGAACAAGTTGACATACTATTAGTGTTAGGTTTATATGAAGGAAACTACAGAAGAAGTGTTGAAGAATATCGGAGAAGATTTCCTAATTGTGTAAGCCCTCATAGAGAAACATTTGCCAATGTTGAAAGACGGGCTCGAGAAACAGGCAGGTTTTTCAGTAACAATCGAGAACGGGCTACTGCAACCAGGGCACAAGACGAAGAACTTATTTTGAATAAAATTGAAGATGACCCACATATTAGTACTAGAAATCTATCTCGACAAACTGGTATATCACACACTTCTGTTTACCGAGTAATGAGGCATAATCTACTGCGCCCATATCGTATCTAAAAAGTGCAAGAATTGTTACCGGAAGATTTGGTTAAACGAGTGAATTTCTGTCAGTTTATTTTGCATTTAGAAATTAATTTTCAAAAATAAATTCTTTTTACTGACGAAGCTTGTTTCACCCACAGACGTATTACAAATTGACATAACCATTATGAATATTCTGATATAAACCTTCATTCAATAACTCCTCGACATTTCCAATGCGAGTTTAAAATAAATGTTTGGGTCGGTATTATTGATCGGTATTTAATTGGTCCAGTTATTTAACCTAATTGATTAAATAGCGAAACTTATTTAGAATTTCTTCAAAACAATCTCCCGGATCTACTCGACGAAGTGCCTCTACAACTTAGACTGGAACATTGGTTTATGCACGTTGGAGCACCGCCTCATTTCAGTATTGCTGTTAGAGACTATTTAAACCACCAGTATCCAAATAAATGGATTGGAAGAGGAAATAATTGCCCACAAGTTTGGCCTCCACGATTGCCAGACCTCAACAAATGTGACTTCTTTCTTTGGGGAATCGCATTACACATAAATGCACACTCATTAGAAACAATCAACAGTTGTTGAAGAGTAGACTTCAATTTTCTACGAAGAATAAATTTATGCCTGAGAGAGAACGGTGATCATTTTGAACAATTTCTGTAATTTATCGGTGCAAATGTTATGTAATTTCTATTGTTTAAGGTGTTTGTTTTTCTATTAAATTATTCTTATTACAACTTTTTTTCTGATTGTCAAGCCTGACGTTAAATTTCACGTTTGAATTTCCGATGATTTTAAATACCACAGCTCTAATACGCGTATCTAGTTATTCGGAATTTTGTTGAAAAAAACAAAGTTTTTTGAAAATTAATAAGCGTAATAAAAGTTTTAGAATTAAATTCCCCATAAAGTGAAATAATAAGTTTTTAAATCTGCCAATAGGTTAAAAAATTCTGTCACATTTTAAGAGTGGATCAGCACTTATCAACCCTTTAAAATGCCTAAATTCAATTTTTATTACTGTCGATTATTGCCTTTGGTACACTCAAAACGTGTACCAAATTTAGGTCTTCTAAGTTCAAGCATAACTGAGATATTGATTTTTTTCAAAGTTAGAAACCCCACTTTGAAGGCCTATAACTTCTCAGGGGTGCAACTCAGTATAGGAGAAAGTTGCGTTAAATCACAATATTTTGGGTTGCCCTACATGCCCCTGCTCTGTGTCGGTTCTTTTGCAAAACACCCTGTATATACGATGGATGTCATCCACATGGGGTCAGAATTAATTAAAGAAGCTATGAGAAGCCAGATCATAATATTAAAATTACCTTCTCATTCTAGTCACATCTTGACATCTCCGTTTTGAGTTATCTGGGGGCATTGTGGCAGGCAAACTAGTAAAATATCAGCGTGAAAATCCTGATAAGAAATTCAGAAAAAAGCTTTTTCTGCTTATGAGAAACGTGGAACTAAGAAATCCTCTCATGATTCAAAATGGATTTAGAAAAGGTGGAATGTATCCCTTCGATGGTACAGTCACAAGTTGAGACAAATTTAATTCGACAGCTCTGAAAAGGTGGGGCCAGAGTTAGTATGAAGAAACTAGAAGAAATACCAGTATTGCTCACCCACAGGAAAATAATGAAACTGGACGTATAACGCTAGAAAATCAACGTCATCCAGTGTCTAGGAGAAGCAGCGGCGACCTGGAAACATACCTTTGGAGGAATATTTTTATGGACAATTAAATCAAAAGGAGCAAATTAAGTCAAATCGAAGAAGGGTGGTGGATCTGAAGTAATATCAAGACAAAAACTTTTGGACGATTTGATGAAAAGAGATGCGTTGAAAAGGTTAAAAAGTATAAAAAAGACAGACCTGAAAAGATATCCGTTAGGATATGTACCTTAAGAATCTGATAGAAAATAATTTGAAGAAGACAATGTTGAAAACGTTGAAGAAATTAGAGAAGAAATAGAATAGGAAGAAAGTGATGACGTGGAAATTTCAAGATAGTTTTGATATGGCAGTGTAAGACCAGACGCTCACTAAAAGAGAGACAAAACATTGTGTTGGATAACTTGTAGAAATCGATCAAGTTAAGGAGAAGCACCTTACACAAAATAATGTTAGTCTTTAATTTTCCATCTGTTGATCATATCTCTCAAGTTTCTGAGAATGATATCGTCAAGCTGTTACAAGTCCCTAAAAATGACAGACGAAGCGAAAATTCTTTCGTAATGAATTTTTTTGTCCGGTGAACTGATATTTGTCAAATAGCTACTGCTATGTTTCAGAACAATATTTTTTTTCTTACAATATTCCCAAATATTCCTGTCTGAGCAATTTCAAGACCCTAAACACAAATGTGTTAGTTTGTGAAGTTACTTTCAGTGTCTTATTAGTTAGTTCGTAGACATTTACTCATACAGGGTGAGATTTTTAAAGTGTTACAAAAGGAAGGGGAAGACGAAGGGGCATATTTAAACATAGTGTTGAAACCCCCCTCTATTTTGAGGGACGTAGGGTAACTTTGGATTTACTTCTTTCTTATAAAATTGGAATATATGTAAAAAACTTGGGACGTATGCGTGCAACAAAATTTTACTTTGCTCCTTTTGTTTTACGGAATTATGATTTATTAGGTTAAAAACAAAAAACCAATTTTAATTTACAAGTTGATCTGTTGTTAATTTTGGGGGTGTGCAGAAAAAACTACAGAAAAGCTACAGTTGTGTGGACAGAGAGGTTTCCTAATAATCCGAAATCTCACATGGAATTTTATTGCTGAAAAAAAAACACGAGTTCGGAAGAGAAAAACTGACTAAAATAGTGCAGTTGCTGTTTTAGGAGCGGTGGCTGTTGACCCGCATGTAAGTACCAGGCGGCTTGCTAGAGATGCTGGAATGAACCAAAAATCAGTTGAGAACATATTGCACTTGTACAAACTTCATCCATATCACATTACATTGCACAAAGATGTTTAAGATCGCGTTATATTTTGCAATCGGGGTCACCAAACACATGCAAGAAAATAACATGTTACTAAATGTTATCTTTATGATGAAGGTACTCTCCATAATCGTGGGCAAGTAGGCATTTAAGTTATGCAAGTTAGTATTTAAGTAATTAAAAAAAAATCTTTTTTTTTTCGCATTTCGCTTTGTTTTAAAGCAAATTGACAGAATATTCACTACTGGGCGGAGGAAAATCCCCACTGGATAAGAACTCTACCAAATCAACATCCATGGTGAATTAATGCCTGGTGTGATATAATCGGAGATAGTTAATAACTTTATTGATCCGCATTTTTTGAAGGGCATTTAAATGTACACATTTTTTTTAATAAATCAATTACCTCAATTAATAAACCAACACATAAACCTAAACATGTGGTTTCAACAGGATGGAGCTCCATCCTATTATACAATACAGGCCCGTAATCATTTGAATGGAACATCTGAAAACAGTTGGCTTGGTCGGGCAGGTCAGGTCAGGTCAGGTCAGGTCAGGTCAGGTCAGGTCAGATAATGTCAGGTCAGGTCAGGTCAGGTCAGATAATGTCAGGTCAGGTCAGGTCAGGTCAGGTCAGGTCAGGTCAGGTCAGATCAGGTCAGGTCAAGTCAGGTCAGGTCAGGTCAGGTCAGGTCAGGTCAGGTCAGGTCAGGTCAGGTCAGGTCAGGTCAGGTCAGGTCAGGTCAGGTCAGGTCAGGTCAGGTCAGGTCAGGTCAGGTCAGGTCATGTCATGTCAGGTCAGGTCAGGTAATGTCAGGTCAGGTCAGGTGAAGTCAGGTCAGGTCAGGTCAGGTCAGGTCAAGTCAGGTGAAGTCAAGTCAGGTAAGGTCAAGGCAGGTCAGGTCAGGTCAGGTCAGGTCAGGTCAGGTCAGGTCAGGTCAGGTCAGGTCAGGTCAGGTCAGGTCAGGTCAGGTCAGGTCAGGTCAGGTCAGGTCAGGTCAGGTCAAGACAGGTCAAGACAGGTCAAGTCAGGTCAAGTCAGGTCAAGTCAGGTCAGGTCAGGTTAAGTCAGGTTAAGTCAGGTTAAGTCAGGTCAAGTCAGGTCAAGTCAAGTCAAGTCAGGTCAAGTCAGGTCAAGTCAGGTCAAGTCAGGTCAAGGCAGGTCAGGTCAGGTCAGGTCAGGTCAGGTCAGGTCAGGTCAGGTCAGGTCAGGTCAGGTCAGGTCAGGTCAAGGGATTTGACCCTCCTCGATTATTTATTTTGGGGTTTCATAAAGGACAAAGCGGTGGCGATTGCGCCTACAACTTTAGATCATATGAAAAACGGAATCCGCCTTGCCTGCTCATTAGTAACACCAAAAATATTGCAGTATGTACGGAATTCATTTAGAAAAGGAGTGAGAAAGTATTTGTAAGTTGAAGGGGGACATTGCGAACAATTTCTCGACGATAAGTAAGTTGGAATATAAATATTAATATTTCTTTTTAGTGAATTTTCTTTAAAAAAAAATTCACTAATGAGGAGATCCCGACTTTTGAATTTTGAAAAAATTTCTTCAAATGAGCGCTAATTAGGCCCCCCAGAACACATATCCGGGGTCTGTTAAAATTTTTATATGTTTATATATATATATATATATATATATATATATATATATATATATATATATATATATATATATATATATATATGTATCACACCGATAACTCAAAAAATAATTGACCGATTTTGATTAAATTTGGTGAATAAATTCCTTTTGCAAATGGCTTGGATGAGTTCGTTAGCCAGGAAAATCTGCCAAGGTTTTCCCGGAAAATTTTGTATTTCCTTTCGAAAAAAAGTTATATCTCCGGAATTAACAAAGTAAGGGCAACCAAATTTGGTACACGAGTTTACGTTCTTATACATAAGTTAATTTATCCCTGTAGCTCAAAAGACAAAAAAGTTATAGGCAATTAAAAAAATAAATTAGGGTTTTCCTCAAAACGTCAAAGTTGCGATTTAAAATGTCAAAATTGGCAACATTTAGGCAAAGAACTTGAATCTAATACGGGCTCTGGAAAGAAAATGTCTCAAGAAGAATGTTTTACAAACCCTGAAGTCTTAGTTTCAACCGTCATTGTCCTTCATTTTACTAAAATATTTCCAGAAAATTCATTTCAAATAGACCCTTTTTCTGATGCTTGGCAGTAGTCTTAGCTATAGAGTTTATCGTTGAATGGTATATAATTTTTGTCGAATTTTCGTAAAAAATTAATAAAGCTCAATATATCCGTTATTATACAAGATATGAAAAAAGTTTGTATATATTAATTTTAGGGTGTCTTGAGCTACATCTTAAAAAATATTTCTACAATCACAGGGTGGCCCATAAGTCGTTGGTGATACAAATTTTCTTTTTTTTTTAAATCAAACACGCCTTATGTTATTGCATTTTTGCATTTTCCATCGAAATATAATGCATGTTTGTAAGAAAAAAATTCTGGACGCAGCAAGTGCGTTATGGTAGCGAACTTTATTTGTTTATATAGAAATCATTGTTTGTGAAATTTTTGTAAAATTTTGGTAATTAGTACCTAATGTTTAATAAGTTATTGTAAAAAAAAGTTTTTGGATTTTCGCAAAAAAGTTGTTTACAATTTTTTTTGTAAGTTTTGTCGAAAAGCTTTTTGTAAATAATTATATCTTGGTAGGGGCTAAATACCTTGAGGAAGTTCGTTGGCCAGGAAAATCGGGCCAGTTTTTCGGGGATATTTTAGTTAGTTTTCGAAAAATATTTGCCCTTTTTCCAACAACAAAGTTATTTTGATAAAATGTGGTACATTGTTCCCACTATAGAGGTTATACTGGTAACCATATTTGATGCCTGCTTTTCTTTAAAAAAAAGACATATTTGTTATAAAAAACATTTTAATGAAAATTCACTACCATAACGCACTTGCTGCGTCCAGAGTTTTTGTGTTTTAATCTAATAAATCATGGTGTTGTAATCGAAACAGCAACATATTGCTAAAATAATGTATATTTGTGGATTTGTGGTGTTCATTAACTGAACAATTACTGAGTTTGCAATAGAATAACGATTTTTAATTTTTGAAACTATGGTTGAATCAGAATTTTTGCTTGATAAACGCTCTTACATTAAATTTTGAACATGATACTCATCTAGGTTTTCACCTGTGGCGAATAGACTCGTCTGAAGCCACCTATAACTGTTTTCACACATACACATCTAGGTTTTGCCATATGAAAATGCACTTACCCCTTGTCAATGCGTAAGTATGCCTAACCTTGCAATAAAAAATACATTCACATACAGTATCTTATATATTGCGAGCGTTGACAGTTGATATAACTTTTTAACTGCATATCCATGATTAAGTTATATTTCATTTCTATAACTCCTATTCAAAAATTTTCATGCACGTTTCACATACAGTGTGGCGCATTGAAAACGAAACAGACCAATTTGCGCCCAGATATTTTTTTAAGAAACGCTGAAACACGTCAGTTTTAATATTCAGGGGGACATGTTTTGACATAAAACTCAACTTTGTCACATCAACCCCTTAAGGGTGGTGATAACAACCCTTATATTTTAAATAGGGAACATCGGTCGAGTGTTACATCATTTGAAAGCTCCTTGTTTTCTGAATTCAGCACACATTTTTTGGAAGTTTTATCAACTCGTTTAAAAATTATTCACAGTTGGAGTTGCAAGAACGTATTTCATTCATTGTGATAAGAAATGCACTAATTAGTCAATTTTTCGTAAAAAAAGTAAAAAACAAAATCAAACGTTCAAAAATGTTTATTCAGTTAAGTAAGTGTTCAAATTGTTGACACCAGCTTCCATACAAAAGTACACATTTTGTTCAAAACGAGCTCTGTCATTCTGGAGCATTTGTGGAGTTACTAGACGGCATTCTTCAACAATGCGTCGTCGTAATTCTTCCAGAGACTCCGGTTCTGTTGCGAAAATTCTACTCTTTAAATGGCCACATAGAAAGAAGTCAAAAGGAGTTAAATCCGGTGATCTAGAGGGCCACTCAATAGCACCTCTACGCTCAATCCATTGCTCTGGAAATTCTCTGTTAAAAAACTCCCTAACACGTTGTGAAAAATGCGGAGGAGCTCCATCTTGTTGAAACACTAATTGATTTTCTTGATAAAGATCATCATTTTCAATAATGTCAATTAGTAGACCGTAAACGATATCTTTTAGTAACCCCAAATACGTTTCGCCACTCAAATTGCCATCAAGAAAAGTTGGTCCGATTAAACGGTCTCCAAAAATGCCAGTCCAGACATTCAATTTCCGTGGAGTTTGAGTGTGGACTTCGTGAAAATTTCTTGGATTATTATCTGCCCAAAACGACAATTATGACGATTGACTGTAGAGTTTATTAAAAAGGTACACTCGTCTTAAAAACAGATATTTAACAGAAAGTTCTCGTTATCAGCTATTCGTGCAGTCATAACTTCACAAAACTCCAGCCGCCGATCAAAATCATCTTCATTCAGTTGTTGTACAAGGTGAATTTTGTATGAGTGAAATCAATATTCGCTAAATAGTTCTTATTTTGATGTTTGAAACAGTGGCCAATTTTCTCGTGCTCAAAGTTGGGTCTGCAGCAATTTGTCCTAAAACTTCAATCTCAGTAGTTCATTTCTAACCGGAAATTCACGTTCAGGATCCCGTTTTTTGTTGGCTACTAAACTATTTTGTCGAAACTTTGCAACTAACTCCAAAATGTATTTTCTGTTAACATGTCTGTTCGGATGTCGTTCATTAAACAAATTTGCGGTGCGGTTGGCACAGTAATCATTTTTGAAAAAAATTCTACTCTTTAAATGACCCCATAGAAAGAAGTCTAAAGGAGTTAAATCCGGTGATATAGGGGGCCACTCAATAGCACCTCTACGCCCAATCCATTGTCCTGGAAACTCTCTATTCAAAAACTCCCTAACACGTTGTGAAAAATGCGGAGGAGCTCCATCTTGTTGAAACACTAATTGCTTTTCTTGATAGCGATCATCATTTTCAACAATGTCAATTAGTAGAGGGTAAACGATATCTTTTAGTAACCCCAAATACGTTTCGCCACTCAAATTGCCATAAAAAAAATTGGTCCGATTAAACGGTCTCCAAAAATGCCAGTCCAGACATTCAATTTCTGTGGAGTTTGAGTGTGGACTTCGTGAAAATTTCTTGGATTATTATCTGCCCAATAACGACAATTATGACGATTGACTGTAGAGTTTAATAAAAACTCATATTGAACAGAAAGTTCCCGTTATCAGCTACTCGTGCAGTCATAACTTCACAAAACTCCAGCCGCCGATAAAAATCATCTTCATTCAGTTGTTGTGCAAGTTGAATTTTATACGGGTGAAATTTATGATGCTTCAATATTCGCTGAATAGTTCTTCTTTTGATCTTTGAAACAGTGGCCAATTTTCTCGTGCTCAAAGTTGGGTCTGCAGCAATTTGTCCTAAAACTTCAATCTCAGTAGTCTCATTTCGAACCGGAAATTCACGTTCAGGATCCCGTTTTTTGTTGGCTACTGAGCCACTTTGTCGAAGCTTTGCAACTAACTCCAAAATGTATTTTCTGTTCACATGTCTGTTCGGATGTCGTTCATTAAACAAATTTGCGGTACGGTTGGCACAGTCATCGTTTTTGAAAAAAAAGTAATTATTTCAACTCTTTCTTCTACAGAATACATCATTGTGAAATTAATTTTCGGTAGTACTATCAAGTATCAAACCGACCGATAAACTGAAATAATAAACCGCATTTCTCTCATTCCGATAAGAAATATTCTGATAGTCAATTTTTTGTTTACAAACCAACAAAACATTGGCTATCACCGCATTTCTTATCGGAATGAGTGAAATGCGTTTTTGCATCTTCAACTGTGAATAATTTTTAAACAAGTTGATAAAACTTCCAAAACAATTAGTGTGCTGAATTCAGAAAAGAAAGAGCTTTCAAATGATCTAACACTCGACCCATGTTCCCTATTTAAAATATAAGGGTTGTTATCACCACCCTTAAGGGGTTGATGTGACAAAGTTGAGTTTTTATGTTAAAACATGTACCCCTCAATATTAAAATTGACGTGTGTCAGCGTTTCTTAAAAAAAATTCTCTGGACGCAAATCGCTCCGTTTCGTTCTCAATGCGCCACTCTTTACACAATGTAACTTAATACTACACAGTGAAAAATGACGATAGGTTTAAAACATTTCATAAATACGCAAATACGGTATTGTGCGAATTAATGTGAACATTGGGAATATTTTGTATTATTTCAACATGGCAACACTGACAGGTGTTTCTCGATATAATGCATAACCTGTCATTCTGCATTAAGTTATTGCCTATGTCAGTCGGTTTGCCGGTTATTGTGACTAAGTTGTACGTGTTCCTGCGCTTTTGGGAGAAATTGCACTTTTAGTTAGTTTTTTTTTGGTGTTTGTAGCATCATGTATATTACACCAAGGAAAAGGGAAAGGATAACTACACTTACTGAGTCCACACTCATAACTCAAAGATACATTGCTAGTGAGAATTCCGTGAGCTTGAGAGCTGTCAATAAGATAATTAAATACAAAGAGGCGGATTGGATCAGTTGAATTTAAGCAGAAGGGGAAATGTGGGAGAAAAAGAAAGACAACTCTCCGAGATGAATCATTTTTTTGTTTGAGAAATGGCAAGCTGAACCCCAGTATGACCTTCAGGAAGTCTTATAAAAGACTGCAGTCAAAATTCACAACTCTACAAATCGCAGACGCCTTTTGGAGGGATGCAGAAAAGCTGTGAGAACTACAACTTCTGACGGAGGCTATGTTGAGGAAAAGACTGATTTGGGTTAAAAAATATGCTCATTGGACAGAAGAACATTGGAGAAATGTCTTGTTTTCAGATGAGACACTTTTTTCATGCAGAGGTACCGATCAAAATTCGTGCGAAAAGGTGTGGACAGAAATTTAACTGCAGCCCACTTGGTATTGACAGCGAAACATTCGGTAGAAAAAATGTTGGGGGCTGTTTTTCATATATGGGGACAGGGAAACTTACACCTAGCGCAGGCATGATGAACAGTGAAAAATATAAAGAGATGTTAGAAACGTGTTTGTCCAGAGAACTGGAAAAAGTTGAAACAGTTGGCAAACCAATGTTCCAGCAAGATTCAGCACCGTATCATGTTTTCAAGAAGATGGTGAAATATTTTAAAGGAAAAAAGATTACCCTTCTCGACTGCCTTGGAAACTCACCTGACATTAATTCTATCCAGAACTTGTGGTTTATATGCAAGGCCAGTCAGGTTGCTAAAAATGGATTGTACTACAAAAAGTAAGATGATTGAGGCAGCCATTCAAGTGTGGTTTCAAGATGACGGAATCAAGGAGAACTGCAAAAAATAATTGATTTTATGCCGAAATGCAGACGCCCTCGTAGCCCAGGTTGCTGGGTGTCAGCCTGCCAAGCCGGAGGTCCCGGGTTCAATTTCCGGGCGGACCAACGAAAAATTGATCTTATCCCTGGAAAATTGGTAAAATAAATAAAGAATTGGGAGTGAATGTGCTAATGGCCTGCGATGCCTCAGCGATAAATAATAATTATAATTAAAAATTAAAAAATATGCCTAAATCGAGTTAAATCTGTAATAAAAGCCAAAGGGATATTGAATAATATTAAAATAAAATTACCAGTACTGTTTGCATTTTTGACTTCCAATAACGATATTTAACGTCAATCTGCCTGCGTTCACATTAATTTGCACAGTACTGTATATGGTTTACAGTTTTTAAAATATTATAGTAGCAAATTAGTGAATATTTGAAAGTAATGGCAACTAAGCATATTTACTATAACTACTCACAGAATATTATATATTCACAAAGTAACTATTAGAACAGATAAAATAAATTGAATTTTCTTGTAACAGAAGGTCAAATATAACTATAATTATTATACAATAAAAATTTTAAATAGCATTAAATTAAGTATTCAATTTAGTTTTTTTTCCAATTCAGATTTGATAAAAGAGTCAACGGCTGCAGTAAACAATTGACACTGTTGCCGCGACAGACAAACGCACAGTGACTCTACTTTCTACGAAAACTGTGTAAATAGACTGTTTCTAAATAAACTATTAAATCTTAGTAGGCTCTGAAATATGTGACCAGCCATAATTTTGCAAATAAAAATTATTAAATTGGAGTGTAGCGAAAAAGTAGGGTTTGTTTTGTCCATTAAATGTCAAAAATTCAGTATTTATTAGGTTGTGTTGCGATTTACGAGATACGTTCCGATCTAATATGACATTTCAATATTATGATTTTTGATAACTGAGTTAATAAGACGGCACCCAAAAAGTTGGCAATAAAAAAAAAAATCGGGACGCAGCAAGTGCGTTACGGTAGCGAATTTCCATTAAATGCTTGTCAATTTTCTATAAACCTAGAAAGTTGAGTTTTAGTGTGTAGTAAGGTATTTACGAGCGCAAAATACAAACCAAATTTTAAAAAATTCTTTGCTAATACATGATCTCTATTGCGCCTCCTCTTTGGTGCTCCTCAGGAGCCTAGAAATAGAGTTACAGGTATGAAAGCTGAACAAATTACTAGAGGCAGCCAGCATGGGAACACAATAAATATATATATATATATATATATATATATATATATATATATATATATATATATATATATATATATATATATATATATATATATATATATATATATATATAGGGTGGCGCATTGAAAACGAAACAGACCGATTTGCGTCCAGAGTAATTATTTTAAGAAACGCTGAAACAAGCCAATTTTAATATTGAGGGGGACAAGTTTTGACATAAAATTGAACTTTGTCACATCCACCCCTTAAGGGTGGTGATAACAACCCTTATATTTTAAATAAAGAACATGGGTCGAGTGTTACATCATTTGAAAGCTCTTTCTTTTCTGAATTCATCACACTAATTTTTTTGGAAGTTTTGTCAACTCGTTTAAACATTATTCACAGTTGAAGATGCTAAAACGCATTTCACTCGTTCCGATAAGAAATGTGCTGATAGTCAATGTTTTGTTGGTTTGCAAACAAAAAATTGACTATCAGAACATTTCTTATCGGAATGAGAGAAATGCGGTTTATTATTTCAGTTTATCGGTCGGTTTAATACCTGATAGTACTACCGAAAATTAATTTCACAATGGTGTATTCTGTACTCTACACTCAATCGTCATAATTGGGCAGATAATAATCCAAGAAATTTTAACGAAGTCCACACTCAAACTCCACAGATATTTAAATGGCATTTTTGGAGACCGTTTAATCGTACCAATTTTTCTTGATGGCAATTTGAGTGGCGAAACGTATTTGGAGTTACTAGAAGATATCGTTTACCCTCTACTAATTGAAATTTTTGAAAATAATGATCGCTATTAAGAAAATCAATTAGTGTTTCAACAAGATGGAGCTCCTCCGCATTTTTCACAACGTGTTAGGGAGTTTTTGAACAGAGAGTTTCCAGAGCAATGGATTGGGCGTAGAGGTGCTATTGAGTGGCCCGCTAGATCACCGGATTTAACTCCTTTAGACTTCCTTCTATGGGGACATTTAAAGAGTAGAATTTTCGCAACAGAAGCGGAGTCTCTGGAAGAACTACGACGACACATTGTTGAATAATGCCGTCTAATAACTCCACAAATGCTCCAGAATGCCAGAAGCTCGTTTTGAACAAAATTTGTACTTTTGTATGGAAGCTGGTGGTCAACAATTTGAACACTTATTTAACTGAATAAACATTTTTGAACGTTTGGTTTTGTTTTTAGTTTTTTTTAACGAAAAATTGACTAATTAGTGCATTTCTTATCACAATGAATGAAATACGTTCATGCAACTCCAACTGTGAATAATTTTTAAACGAGTTGCTAAAACTTGCAAAAAAATTTGTGTGCTGAATTCAGAAAAGAAAGAGCTTTCAAATGATGTAACACTCGATCTATGTTCCCTATTTAAAATATAAGGGTTGTTATCACCACCCTTAAGGGGTTGATGTGACAAAGTTGAGTTTTATGTCAAAACATGCCCCCCTCAATATTAAAATTGACGTGTTTCAGCGTTTAAAAAAAAATTCTCTGGACGCAAATCGGTCTGTTTCGTTTTCAATGCGCCATTCTATATATATATATATATATATATATATATATATATATATATATATATATATATATATATATATATATATATATATATATATATAATATATATATATATATATATATATATATATATATATATATATATATATATATATAATTCTGGTTCTAGGGGCCCAAATACGCGCTTTTAAAATTTTTTTTTTGCAAAGTCTCACCATCGATACCTCTCGATTAGCGAATTTTAAAAAATAAAAATTCGCTAAAATGAAGAATGGTATTAAAAATGTACCCACAATCCACAAATATGGGACAAAGCGCAAATGTGTTAATGAATATGGATATAAACAAATTATTGGTGACATTTAAACTGATTTTTTGACATTAGTGGCAGACGTTTGACAACTTGAAAAATCAAAAATCACTAAACACGATGCTGACAACTTTAACTAAATTTTTCATGGCCTACAGAGATCTCATTTATTCGTTAGAATGTTTTTTAGCATTCTTATTCTATATGTACTTGCAATGTTAGCAAACATATTTTGACAAACTGCTTTATTTAAAAAACGCAGAAACACATGCGAATTTTATCTTTGGTGTCTATGTTCACTAAGGTCCCCTTAGATATCGACGCGTTCAAAGTGCTACATTTTTAAGCAATATTGTATGGAGAGATGGCTGTGGACTTTTCTGACTTTCTTGCCACCGCAGTTCTTACTCTTCGGCTACAAGCAGAACAATGTCAGCAGCAACCTGTAATCATGAGAAAAACAAAATTTTAGGCCATTGTTTAAAAATACATCAAGCTGATCTGGGTATACTGCGTAGCGCTTTAATTGAATTTGAAAATTATTTATTTTTAATACACAATATTCACTAAGTGAATATTGGAATCTGTGATGAGTACTGATAAGCGATGCGTGGAACAACATATTTGGGATAATATTCACCACATAGATAAAGAAAATCTGAAGCTTATCATAAATGTTAGACAACCGGTGAAATTAGATGCCTACGAGAGTATTTATATCTCTAAGGTCATAAAAAGCAAAAGTTTCCTAAACCGAGCCCCGCCACTGATTAATAGCTTGTGACATAAAAAATATTCCGAAACTCGGTAGGTAAAGTTATAACGGGATTTTAAAAAGCCTGGACGCAGCAAGTGCGTTATGGTAGTGAATTTTCATCAAATCGTTTTCAATACCAAATATGTGTTTTTTTCAAGAAAGCAGGCATCAAATATGGTTACCAGTATAAACTATATAGTAGAAACAATTTGCCATGTTTCATCAAAATAACTTTATTGTTTCAAAATGTACAAAAATTTCTGAAAGTAACCTTAAAGTGTTGCCGGTTTCTTGGTAAACCTTCTAGGTTAATAGCAAATTAAGCTATCAAATTTGAAGCATTTAATGAAAATTCGCTACTATAACGCACTTTCTGCGTCCAGAATTTCATTTCTTACAAACATGCATTATATTTCGATGGAAAATGCAAAAATGTAATAACATAAGGCGTGTTCGATTAAAAAAAAAGAAAATTTGTATCACCAACGACTTATGGGCCAGCCTGTGATTGTAGAAATATTTTTTTAAGACGTAGCTCAAGACACTCTATAATTAATGTATACAATGTTTTTTCGTATCTTGTATAATAACGGATATATTGAGTTTTATTGACTTTTTACAAAAATTATATAAGTACCCTTAAACGATAAACTCTATAGCTAAATCTACTGACAAAGCATCAGAGAAAGGGTCTATTTGAAATGAATTTTCTGGAAACATTTTAGTAAAATGAAGGACAATGACGGTTGAAGCTAAGACTTCAGGGTTTGTAAAACATTCTTCTTGAGACATTTTCTTTCCATAGCCCGTATTAGTTTCAAGTCCTTTGCCTAAATGTTGCCAATTTTGACGTTTTAAATCGCGACTTTGACGTTTTGAGGAAAACCGCAATTTATTTTTCTTTAAATGCCTATAACTTTTTTTGCCTTTCAGCTTGGAGAGCTCAATTTTTGTAGGCAATTTACCTCTCGTGACATAAAGTTTGGTTGCCCATGCTTTGTCATTTCCGGAGATATATATTGTTTTTTCGGAAGAAAACACAAAATTTTCCGGGAAAACCTGGTTCGATTTTTCTGGATAACGAACTTATCCAAGCTACTTGAAAAAGGAAGGTATTTACCAAATTTTATTAAAATCTGCCCATTATTTTTTGAGTCATCAGTGTGATATATATATATATATATATATATATATATATATATATATATATATATATATATATATATATATATATATATATATATATATATATATATATATATATATATATATATATATATATATATATATATATATATATAACATATAAAAATTGAAACTGACCCAGGATATGTGTTCTAGGGGGCCTAATTAGCGCTCATTTGGAGAAATTTTTTCAAAATTCAAAAGTGGGGATCTCCTCAAGAGTGATTTAAAAAAAAAGAAAATTCACTAAAAGGACGTCCGGCAATTAAAACACAAACACAGAAAAATTGCATGTGAACATTATCTCTATGAATCGGACTTTTATCTAACACGTAGTATAAATGTGATGTTTAGTAGTTAAGCAGTTTAGAATTTTTCATTCTCTGATGACGCTAACTTTGTTAGTGAAACGATTGCCAGACCTTTAAAAGATATGGGGTGGTAATTTGGGTTCTCCAATTGTACGTATTAGATACGGCATTTATCAAAATAATAGGCTAATTAAATATGATATGTAATGTTGCCATGGAGTAAGTTTATGGACTAATATATTTCGCCGTATATTCTTGTTCTTTTTTGAGCACGAAAGTTTATTTTACTGTTTTAGTATTTTTCGAGCTTTTAACCCTAAATGGTTTTTTTTTGTCTAAAAAATTACATAGATTGTGTGTACAAACATGTTTTTTCTTGTGTCCTTCTTTGGCTTCCAGACCGACCGAATTCTTTGCATTAAATGCCTATAACTTTTTCCCTTCTAACTTAGAAGTCTGAATTTCGGCATGTAGGCTTTATAGGCGAAACTCGCACACTTAATTTCGTGACAATTATTTTGTTATTTTAGAAGATACAAAAATTTTCGAAGAGAACCAAAAATTTTCCTGGAAAACCTAGCCTCATTTTTATGGTCAAGCCATTTACTAAAGGAACGCACGTGCCGACTTTCATTAAAATTGATTAACCGTTTTTTGAGTTATCGCTGTGACACATAAATAAATGTGTATATACACAGCCGGGAACTTTTTTCCCTAAAAGGTCGTCCGCGACTTTCCCACCCCGATAGCACTGCAGCCTTTCGCTTATTGTGTATGCCCTTAGTCTTTTTACTCCACCCATTCCAAAATCACTGTGCCTTGAACTAGTCTTCACAGTGATTGGTAGGGTGAAGTTTTATATTGCTCTGTCTCCGGTCTAGACTGACCGTAGATCAGTTGTCTTTTGCGGTCCAGAGCTTTACACTCGCACAAGATGTGCTGGGCTGATTCCTCCCCTCGCCGCAGAGTCTGCATGCGAGGCCCCCCTCCAACCGCCCCATTTTATGAAGGTGTTTCTTGACGGCCATGTGTCCCGTCCAGAGACCTGTTATGTTTCTGAGCTGTCCTCTGCTGAGATTTAGCAGCTCCATAGCTCTCTTTAACCTGGATTCGTCAATCACTGACTTCCCATATCTAAGCCTTGGACAGTCTGCCCAGTACACCTTGTGTTAGTTTCTGACACAGGTCTTAATGGCTCCCCTGGCCGTGCTCTTTTTCACGCCCAGAACCGGTTCTGTTCCCATAAATGGTTCTGCTGACCCTCTCTTAGCGGCGAGACTGTCAGCTTCTTCATTGTCTTTGACTCCCGAGTGATCCAGCACCCAGATGAGGATGACCTGATTCTGCCCAGCCACGTGGCTCGTCTCGTCTCGGCACTCACTCACCAGCCAGGAATTTACCCGTGGGCTAATTATGGCCTTAAGGGCTGCCTGGCTGTCTGTGAGGATTCGCTTGTTGGTGTAGCCCCCCCTCTTGTTCTCCCACACACAGTGAAGGATGGTGTACATTTCGGCCTGAAAGACCGTCGAGTGGGATTAGAGGGAAATACTATGACTTACCCTCGGTCCTTCCGAATAAACACCTGCCCCCGACCCACGCTCCCCGTGGTATGGCCGCGTCTCTCGCCATGCTTCACGGTCGGGAATTTCCCCTGTAAAGTTGTTTGCCCTGCAGATTCCCGGGTCCGCGAAGTCTGACCTCATTTCAATTATGGGCTCTTTCACGATCTCCTGAATTTTGCACTGGGCCCTGAAGCCTGGGTTGATCTTCAGTCTGTCATTGCAGGCTAGTCTGTACAGTCCTAGCCTAGCCTCCCCCATAATAAAAAAGTGTAGGGGGGCAGATCCAGCAACACCTCCATGACGGCTGTTGGGACTTAAGACATGGCCCCTGTGAAACTGACAACTCTGGCCGTTTCAATTTATTAGGCAGATTTTGTAGTTTTCGAACATTCAAAGAAAACAAACCAAGACATCTGTTATGTCAACCTCTTCCACACACATTACACAACGCCTTAATAAACTTTTATCAGCGTGTCGTAGCTTTTAAATTTCTTTAATTCAGGAGAACTTAAATTTGTGTCGAGAGAAACGCCTCAAAATTAACGTACGAGAAGATCTTTGAATGCTCTATATATGTGAAAAATTCTATTCTACTCACTTTAATAATTTAAAAAATATAGCGTTTTCAAAATGTTTTCCTCGATTTTCCACCGGAAAAACTTGAGCATAAAGGCTGATTAACTAACTCGACCTCGGTTTTTGCCCAAATAAGATTTTTGCCAAGTTTGATTGAAATCAGTTTAGCATTTTTTAAGTTATCGCTTCGGATACATACACACACACACACAAATATATATATATATATATATATATATATATATATATATATATATATATATATATATATATATATATATATATATATATATATATATATATATATATATATATATAATTAAACATATAAAAATTCTAACGGACCTTGGTTTTGGGTTTTAGGGTCCCAAATTGGCGCTCATCTGTAGAAATTTTTTCAAAAGCTTTTCATCTTGACCTCTCTATTAGCGAATTTTTCTTAATGAAAATTCGCTAACAAGGCCGAGAAAAAGTAAGGTTTAGCTACCAGAAAGCTGAAAGTTGACCTTAATCCAATGTTCCCTAAATCCGATTGTGAAGAAGACCCCTTTAATGTCGATGATTATCACGAGAAGCAGCTTGCATTTATTATTGTAACGGACTGTTTTCAATGTCGAAGCCTAAGGAAAACTGGATTCGTTGTCAGAACAGAAATAAATGGTGTCACCCCGAGTGTGCAAGAGTTTCTCGAAAAGCAATTTGTTTGTGAGCTTTGTTCTTAGTGTTGTAAGTATATGCAGTAGTGGTCGGATAAAATGGCACATTTTGCATTTGCACAAAAATAACTATTTTCTACCACTATTTTTTTTTAGTTTCAGAATTTCTTTTATCAAAGAAAATGTTGTTCGAAATATTATCTCTTTTCTTAGTTTGTTCAAGGAGCGTAGGATAATTAGGTAATAACTTGTAGAACTAGGATAATTTTGACATAGTAACGATGTAATATGTAATAAAATTTAATAAATAATAAAACGAATTAACTACTTTTTAAAACTAACTTAACCGAATAAAATCTAAACCAGATCTGTACATAATTAAATTAAAAAGTCCCGCGTCTTTACATTTTAAGAATCTAATCAAAAATCTCTTGTAATGTATACAAACACTGATATATATAGCCTTGCTTGGTCCACATTCTTAACAATGCACCATCAGCAATAGTCAGCATTCTTCAATATCGAAAACTGCAATTGCAACATGTTTATTAATTGGATAAACATGTAATACGAGCAATTCCAGGTCAATAATTATAATTTCTATGCGACCTACTTAATTATAAAAGATATTATTTGGATTTATGCTAGCTAATTTTCCTATAACTATCCTAATATAAAAATAATATTAAATATATTTTCACGCCTCGAGCCGCCCTCCTGGATTGCTTTGTGTTCCATGAACATAGTTTTTTATTCAAATATTTGAGAAATATATTTTGGTTTTTGAAAAAAGTATGCATATTAAGTACATCAACTCCCCTTAGACATTTTTTGTAATAGCTATGGTATCTCAGGCCATTAGCCAGTTTATTCATTATATAATTTATTAATCATGAATGAAGAACTGTAACAGATGACATAAATGACCAGTTATTTTAAGTGACAATTAAGAGTACACATTTATTTTTACTTAATCTCGCAACTAAAGAAACAGCAAGTACAAGTAAATAAACTTACTGATCTGCTGCTTTTTATGTCCTCATATAAAAGAAAAATACAGCAGTATCTTATGACGTGAAATGGGGCGAATATAAAGGCAGCGGTCTTATTTCTGACAATTCCAAATAAAATAATGAATCGCCTTCCTGCTACTACCATAAACTGGGATAAGGTCACAGCCACGCAGATAGAAAGGGATATAAAGTTTCCAAGTGTCTCGTCGAGAGGCGTCCTGATGCCTAGCCTCGACGACGCCTGGAAATGACGTCATTGTTGCGCTGGGAGACAAACTGGTATTGCCCAACTTAATGGGAACAGTAGTTTAGGATTTCCACTGCTAATTACAAAAACGACAAGGAAAGCTCATTAGCAGATATTTATATAAACAGCAAAACGCTTTTCGGCAATAAGAAGCCAGCATTGTTTTACACCCTTTAGGTGTTCTTGTTCTTTATTAATGTTGTTTTAGTGTTAGCGAATTTTCGTCGAAATAATTCGCTTATGGGGACATTCTGTATCTGTATCTTCGAAAATATTTTCTATATATATATATATATATATATATATATATATATATACATACATATATATATATACATATATATATATATATATATATATATATATATATATATATATATATATATATATATATATATATATATATATATATATATATATATATATATATATATATAGTTTCTACTATAAAACGTATCCCACATACTAAAATTTAGATCTCTAAATTAACAGAAAAAAATTCGGGACGCAGTAAATGCGCTATAGTAGCGAATATTCATAAAAATTGTACACACTTATTATACGGCATATTAATAAAGTTATTACTTTAAACTTACACAGACCTTGAAGATCGGTGTTAGAGGTCCTTTTTTCCACCTCGGGGCTCGTCCGCGGCCTTGCCGCCCCGATAGCACTGCAACCTTTGGTTGATTGTGCATACCCTTAGTCTTACTCCACCCATTCCAAAATCACTGTGCCTTGAACTAGTCTGCACAGCGATTGGTAGGGTGAATTTTTATATTGCTCTGTCTCCGGTCTAGACTGACCGTAGATCAATTGTCTTTTGCGGTCCAGAGCTTTACACTCGCACAAGATGTGCTGGGCTGATTCCTCCCCCTTGCAGCATAGTCTGCATGCGAGGTCCCCTTTGAACCACCCCATTTTATGCAGGTGTTTCTTGACGGCCATGTGTCCCGTCAAGAGACATGTTGTGTTTCTGATCTCTCCTCTGCTAAGATTTAGCAGCTCCACAGCTCTCTTTGAATTGGGTTCGTCAATTATTGATTTCCCATGTTTGAGCCCTGGACAGTCTGCCCAGTACACCTCGTGTTGGTTTCTGACCCAGGACTTAAGGGCTTCCCTAGCAGTGCTCTTTGTCACGCCCAGAGCCGGTTCTGGTCCCATAAATGGTTCTGCTGACCCTCTCTTTGCGAGACTGTCAGATTCTTCATTGCCTTTGACCCCCGAGTCCCCGGCACCCAGATGAGGGTCACCTCATTCTGCCCAGACAGGTCGCTCGTCTCGTCTCGGCACTCACTCACCAGCCAGGAATTTACCCGTGGGCTACTTAGTGCCTTAAGTGCTGCCTGGCTGTCTGTGGCTATGAGGATCCGCTTGTTGGTGTAGCCCCTCCTCTTGTTCTCCCGCACACAGTGCAGGGTGGCGTACATTTCGGCCTGAAACACCGTTGCATGAGCTCCGAGGGAAATACTATGAATTACCCTCGGCCCTTCCGAGTAAACACCTGCCCCCATCCCACGCTCCCCGCCGGATCCGTCCGTGAACCAGACGAGCGCGTCCCGTGGTATGCCCAGCGTCTCCTCCCGCCATGCCTCACGGTCGGGGATTTCCACTGTAAAGTTGTTTTCCCTGCAGATTCGCGGGCTTGCGAAGTCTGATCTCATTTCAAGCATGGGCTCCTTCACGATTTCCTGAATTTTGCAGTGGACCCTGAAGCCTGGGTTGATCTTCAGTCTACCATTGCAGGCTAGTCTGTGTAGTCCTAGCCTGGCCTCCTCCATAATAATTAAGCGTGGGGGGGTGGCAGATTCAGCAACACCTCCATGGCGGCTGTTGGGGTTGAAGACATGGCCCGCTGCGACCACCGCCAGCAGAGTCCGTCCCGCGAGTGAGGTGAACACCGCCCTGTCCCTGAGCATGGAACCGATTCACCTGCAGCAGGTCTCCTCTACTCCACGCTACCGGACAGCTGCCAGAACCGATCCGAACGAGGTGTTGCTGAAGGCTCCCTATATGTCTAGGAAGGCCCCCAGCGCCACCTCCCTGTTCTCCAGAGTATTCTCCAGTTTCAGCACCAGTTGGTGCAGTGCTGTTTCTGTTGATAATCCTGCTCTGTATGCATATTGTCCGCAGTGTAGGGGATATGCTTCCAGTACACCGCCTCTGATGTGCCGGTCGAGCAGTTTTCCCCCTGTTTGTAGCAAGAAGGACATGAGACTTAGTTAGAGGTGAGGTCCTAGTACGCACATATTTGTAGAATTCTTTCGAAAGTGTTACCATCGGTATCCCTCTATTTAAAAAAAAATATTGTGTTCTAACTCATTTTGAGAAAAGTGCCTAAAATTCAATTTTCTATGAAGCTAAAGAATAAAACTTTGCTATATCTGTAGGTAGTGTAAGTTGTATTACAAATTTCATTAAAGTTATACAAAAGCTTTCCAGAAGGAAATTTAATTCATATTTATAAAAGTAAAGTGTCAAATTATAAACGTAGTAGTTATTTTCCCTTATTAATCACCAGTATGATTTTCTTTTAGTCAACCTAATCAAACCGGGTTTTTCAATATCAACAATAACAAAATGTCTGCTGAAAATTATAATTTCAGACTCAAAGGTGACAAACTTATTCCAAACGTATGAAATCTGTGCACTATTGTTTCTCCAAATGTCAAAATAAAACATAAAAAAAACTACATTCGTCGAGCTGGATTCGATCATGCAACGTTCTGCGTAGAAGACCAATATTCAATTCAATTTAAATGATCTATTTAGTATTAGGTGGTTACAATATTTTACAATAAGTCAAATAATGTGCCTTAGTCTAACATACTCATTAGAGAAGAACTATTACATACGTATTGTTTCTAGTTAGATGGTTACATGGTCCCTATCATATGATTTATCCATGGTTAATGTTGATTTAAACGATGTCTCAATTTAAGAACAGTCTTAAGGGAGTTTACAAAATTTTATATAGGTATAATTTTGGGTTATATTTAATGTACATATTTTTTGAACTATGACAGGAAAAGCAGCTAAAAAAACCTGCCTCGAGTAATTCAGTGTTTTAGTATATTAAGCTAGTAGGTATTTGCAAATTATTGACAATCTATTCTATTTTACATTTTACAATCTTACTTATTTATATTATTTTCACATTAGTGAGAAGCATCGTTTCATCGTAACTTAGTAATCAATTTTCCGCACTGCCCCAGAATTTGGTACGAGAATACGTAAGTTTGTGTTTAAAATTAAGGTTTGGGTTGTTGGTGCTTGTCTGTGTTGTATGTTTGTTAATTTGCTACCGTTTATTTGTTTTTCATAAAATTGTTCAGATATTGTCACGATGACATCTTTTAGTGGTGTGATTTTTGTTTTCCTAAGCATGTGTGCTATGTGTGTATATCTGTTGCCACCAGTACTTAATCTGAGACAGTTATTTTAAAATGTTGTGAGTTTTCTATATTTGGTGTTAGATATGCTGCACCATATTTGAGCTCCGTAGGTTATTATAGATCTTAGTAGGGTTTTATAAATAATAATTTTATTTCCCATTGTGTTGACGCGGTAGCCGTTATTGGATCGTGTGGGTTTAGTGCAGCATGTTCTTTTTGAGAAGATGGTTGACATTTTGATGAAAATTGGGTCTTACATTTAAAGTTATTCCGAGATATTTAACAGACGGTTTTGGTGTGATTTCACAACTATCTACTTTAAGCTTGCTAAAAACCTTGTTATTGGTGCATTTTCTTGTAAATAAAATTGTTTCTATTTTATCGGCATTTATTGATAGCTTCTATTTTTCATAGACTTTTTCTAATAGATTCAAGTGTATTTGGTTTTGCACGTTTGCGGCCGCAGCCCAAAATGAGTGAGAGTAGACAGCAGTGTCGTGCGCAGATAGCAAGTTTTGTTTTGGGAAAAGTTGGTATGTCAATAATAAGATAAAAAAGTTTGGGACCAAGAACTGACCCCTGAAGGACTCCCCTTTCTATTGATTTCGTTGTTGAAATTATGCCTTGAATTTTTACTGCAATTGATCTTTGGTTCAGGTATGAGTATAAGTTTTATCAAGTATCATGGAATTGTGAGTTTCAGCAGTTTGTATATTAAGCCGTTTATCCAGACCGTGTCAAACGCCATTCTTATGTCCAGGAGGGCCATCCTGTGTTGTTACCTTCATTGAAGTTAGTAATTATTTCGTTAGAAATTCTTGTTACTTGCATGATGGTGTTCTGTTTGGATCTGAAAAAAAACTGCTGATCTATAGTAATTTGTTCCTTTTTATCTATTTTGTCTAGTCTGTTTACTTTTTTTTTCCAGTTATTTTTGTTAATATGTTCAAAATACATATGGGTCGGTAATTTAGTGGGTCTGTGTGGTCTTTTACTGGTTTTGGGACTGATATTGTATGCGCTATTTTCTACTTTTGTGGGAAGTATTGAAGAAGTAGGATTGCATATATGATGTATATAAATTGAACGATGGCACATTACCTCTAACCTATCTGCTGATACGTCAACTAACGTTTTGTTTACATGATACTTGACACAGGCTTCATGCCCGGGGATATGAAAACTATACGTAATAATTAATTACAGAATTAGTAGAATTGCCATTGAATTGAAACACATTCAAGAACTGTTTCGGTTTTATATAACGTCTTATCTTTAGTAAAGATAAAAGAAACTATTTTAGAATCATTTTTATAGACCTGACTTGATTTTGTTTACATATCTACTAATTATATTATGCGGCACCATCAGTCTAAAACCACAGCATATCTATGCCGCAATAAAACTGTATCTGGGACCGTTCATAAAGCTACAAATATAGTGTATTTTAATAATTGATTGAATCCCCCAGTTAAATAACATTCCCTTGGCCAATTTTTAATTTCATGTCGTCTGTCATTTTCCATAATTGAGCCCGTCATTTCACGATTGCTGGTTCGGGTAGTTTGTTTTATCTTTGGTATTCATTTAGTTTGGTTACCGTTGATGTATGGTTTATACCTGTTGTACGAATCAATATACGCGTGTCTGTCAGGCATTGGACTGTAACCACTAAGTCGTTTCAACGAATGCCTTTCGGATTTTATTTTTAATTTGGAAAAAAAACTATTGTATACCAAATTAGTTAAAATTCACAACACAGGTTTATTTACACCATTTCTAGCCACATGTAAAGTTTCATTCCAGTTACTCCAATACTTACAAAAATATAGTTTTTTAAAAAATATTTTTGTAAATTTTTAGGGCAACAATGTCCGTTATAGCTGATATACGAAATCCTCCGCGGTCTTAATACAATGAAGATGTATTAATAAAGTTTCGTTCAAATCAGTTGAGTATTTTTTAAATTATCGCTCGGACACACACACAAATATATATATATATATATATATATATATATATATATATATATATATATATATATATATATATATATATATATATATATATATATATACATAATTTTTTTAATGGACCCTGGTTTTGGGTTCCAAGTACTCAAATTCTAGCTCATGACCATTTTTGGGTATGGGATAGCCAAAATTTCAAATCTACAACCATCAAACCAGCCGAGATATCCGGTTGGAACAGAAGAAGCGGGACACCCAGTATATATATATATATATATATATATATATATATATATATATATATATATATATATATATATATATATATATATATATATATATACACTCAGGAGCTTTAATTTGACTTCTTTTTCGGACATCTGTTGAAATTTAAAAGATCGTGATATATCAGAAAAGAGTTTTTTGCGTAAATTTTGCTAATAGGCAATTTGTGTTCAAAATTTTATCGAAACAGCTTTGTTATTTTTGAAGACATAGACATTAGACATTGAAATAGCGCCTGTATAATATGGGTTCCAGGAATATAAATTACGTTAATCTCAAGAAATTTTGAAACTCTTATTAGAGACGCGATTCTGCCATAAGTGAGTTTTTTCTATGAAAATTTATCAAAAATGCAATGTGTAACAGTCCTGTTACGAACATATTTTCTGTTATATTTCTTATATTTTTATAACCCCTGGTAACTCCTAGTAAGCCACCAGCTAAGGGGTGAAACCAAACTACGTACCAGTTTCCGGCAAAAGACGTCAATGCAAATGATATTACATAAAGATGCTAACACAATGTCCAATTAATATAACTTTTATGACAAGCGATATAGATACAGAATTTATATTAAAATTCATTTATGCAGTATCTGGGCGTTTACATATAACAACGATTTATTTCGGTTCTTCTTTATAGGTCTGAAGGCTCGTTGTGAATATGCAAACGGCGTTTTTCTTCACTCTATCTATCCAATCTGATTGTCTCATAAATATTTACCCGGCTTCCCGGCTCGTGCTCAAACTCTTATGTAAACAGTAGTGTGGGGTAGGTCAACTGGCAATTTATTTCTCATTGCATAGCTTTGATACATACAGAGGTGGTTCGGCACGATCGATTTAATGAAAAACTTCAAAGATAAGTAAGTAATGAACGACGTAAGCGCCGAAATTTCCCGACCTGACTGTGAAGGAAACGGCGTCGACTCACAATTAAATTTTATTTTTCAATATAGTCTCCCTTAACATCAATGCACTTATTACATCGTTTCAGCAACATTTCGATATTCTTTCGGTGTGTCCTCGAAATGTGATCAAACATCAGCTTTCATCCCTTCGTCGTCACTGAAACGGCGCCCGCGCAGGTCCTTTTTCAAATTTTCAAATAGGTAGTAGTCAATGAGGGCCATTTGTGGATTATACGGAGAGTGATCAATTTCTTCGGAACTGCAGTTACAAATTGCGGTTTGTGCAATTCTAGCAGTGTAACCGTCATGGAGCAAATGCACGCCTCTATGCAATTTCCCACATCTTTTGGCCCGAATATTTTGTCGTAATTTATACCCCGTTGACTGTAGTGTTGAGTTCTTTAAATTCTTCCATGCAAGTTCTAGAGCTCTTTAATAGTTGGCTGGTGTGGTATACTTGCAATATGGTAGGTGGGAGTGGAATTTTCCTTTACGTGATAATAAAAGATTTTTTTCACGCCCGAGGAGGTACCACCCCTTATATCAAGGGGCCGGTGAAGTCCCAACGGACGTTTCCGATTCTAGTGTACGAGTCGGTTTCCCTTATAAGCAAAAATGATGATGGCTCCTCCTTGTACAAAAGATTCCGGAGGAGAATACCCCTCCATTTGGATCTCCAGGAGAGGGGTGCACAGGCGGCGCCAGTATCAAGATTTAACATATCTTTTTCGAATACCTGTGGCCTAAATTCTAACCTGAACTCCGTCCACCATTTTCTCCAGGCTAATAGGCCTCAACTCCTCTTCCTCACCGAAACTCAAATCAGTGCCAAAACAGCCACTAATCACCTTAACTTCCCGGGGTATGAGCTCATTACTTCCGTTAGATTGCATGGAGGCGTGTGCGCGTATGTCCGTAGCAATCTACCCTGCACCAGACTCCCTAATTTAGAAGCTGGAAGAGAAAACATGCTATGGATAAAACTCTCTCTCAGGGCTGCAACTAAATTCATCTGTTGCATTTACCGGTCACCTTCTGACAACAACTTTGTCCAGCTCTTTGACTACCTTTCAGAAAAAACCAACCATCTGATTTCTGAATATCCTTCCTCCCAGGTCACTATTCTTGGTGACTTCAATGTCCATAATAAGGAATGGCTAGGATCTTCAAAAACCGATCCACAAGGAAGAGCAGCGGAGGCCTTTGCAGTCGGCAATTCTTTAGCCATTATTGTCAGCAACCTACTTACTTTCCTCGCATCAAAACACACAGCTCAAATCCCTTGGATCTCCTTCTTACTACAAATTCTGACTGCTATAAGGTATCAGTCAACCCCCCCCGGGGGCCGCTCAGACCACAGCATGGTAACTGCTTCCTGTGCAATGCAACTCAAGGTCACACAGTCATCACACCCTCGTATCGTTTGGCACTACAACTCCGCGAACTGGGACGAAATGCGAGATTACTTTTCCTCATTTCCATGGGGGTCTGTCTTCTTCTCTCATCCTGACCCCTCTGATATCTCACAAAACGTCACCGAAATTATCCAAGCTGGCATGGAATTATTTGTTCCACGTACACAGAAAACCTCTGCAGCCACTCAAAAGCCCTGGTTCTCTAAATTATGTGACAATGCCCGACTTGAATAGGTCAAAGCTCACAAAATGCTTCTACACAATCCCAGTCAAGAAAACCGTCAAGCATTTAACGACGCAAGAAACCGCTATGCCCGCATTCTTCCTGAGGAAAAACTCGTTTAATAACCACATCAAAAACAAAGTCATCTTAAACTCCAGCGGCAGCCACCCCTTCTGGACTCTTGCTAACTCTGTTGGGAATAATTTCTGCAACAGCACGTTCCCACCTCTTGTCTCAGGGGATGATATTGTTTCTACCGCCCTGGGCAAGGCTGAACTTTTTGCCTCGTTGTTCGCCGGAAATTCTACTCTCAACCCACCTCCAAATGTTCAACCACCAACAGTCCCCAATGTCGCACATAAAAAGACGGATATTACTTTCAAAACTAAAAAGGTACGAAAGATGCTCTCTTCTATTAATACCAGGAAAGCCTCTGGCCTTGACGAGATCCCAGCAATTGTTCTCAAAAAATGCGCACCAGAACTTGCTTCTGTCCTGACTCGTCTGTTTCAGACATCTTACAATAGAGGCATATTCCCTAGTAACTAGAAAATTTCTCGAGTACAACCCGTCCCCAAGAAAGGATCCAAAGCGCTTCCTAGCAACTACAGGCCTATTTCTCTTCTTTCAGTCGTCTCTAAAGTGATGGAAAAATATATAGACGCCGAGTTACAAAAATTTCTTGAAAACCACGACAGGCAGTATGGGTTCCGTCAGCGCAGGTCAACTGCCGACCTCCTTTCCTTTGTCACTTATTCTAGGAACTACACGGTTAATCCCAGATTGGCGCTCTAGACATAACCAAAAGCATTCGACCAGGTCTGGCACGCAGCGCTGCTTAATAAACTACCGGCCTATGGCCTACCACCAAAACTCTGTACTCGGACAGCAAATTTCCTCTCCAACCGGAGCATTTCTGTTGTCGTGGATGGCTATTCCTCTAAACTGTATCCAATTAATGCAGAAGTTCCTCAAGGTTCAGCTTTAGCCCCTACTTTGTTTCTTCTCCACATCAATGACCTCTTCTCTAGCACATCCAACCCAGTTCACAGTTACGCGGACGACAGCACCCTCCACTCAAATATACAATATTCTAAGCCTGCCTCTTTACTCATGGAGGGCGCTGTCTCCGTGGATCTTCAAAAAATATTAGACTGGGGAAGTAGAAATTTTGTACAATTCAACCCCACCAAATCGCAGTCTTGCTTTCTTTCTGATAAGAGATACACCAGCCCTAGACCCATTACAATAAACAACCAAGTTATTCAAAGTAATTAGCCATGTTCACTTGTTGGCATTTCTGTGGATCGAAATCTCAATTGGCACCAACATGTCACATCAATTGCAGAAGCGGCTGCTAAGAAATTAGCTTTCCTCTTCCGGGCTCGCAAATACTTTTCACCAGCTAATCTTTATACCTTATATACTTCACAAATAAGACCAAACCTCGAATACTGCTCCCACATCTGGGGTGCTGCTGCCGCTTCTACACTCGCTATCCTGGACTACATTCAAAAGAGAGCTATACGTCTCATCGGTGACCCTACCCTCACCCAAAGGCTGCCATCGCTTGCCCACCGACGTGCCGTTTGTGACCTTTCTCTCTCTTTTATAGATATCTGCACGGGCACGGCTCAGAGGAGTTTTCTCTCCTGCTGCCCCCAACAGATCTACCAGGCGAACAGAGCGAATGCACCTTTTTACTGTCCAGGTCACCAGACATAGAACATCTTGTTATGCCCGCTCTTTTGTCCCGAGGAGTTCCAAGTTGTGGAATTCCTTGCCGGCACAAGTTTTTCCTTCTCCCCCGAACCTCCAGACCTTCAAGTCCAGAATTAACAAGTTACCTCTTTCTTCTTGTCGACACCCACGGTACGATAGTATTTGGGCTATGAGACCTCGTGGTTTGTTGTTGAAATTTTAAAAAAATTCTATGAAAATAATACCCTCACCATCCCAAAAAATCATAGCCATCACTTTTGCTGTCTACCGATAGACCTTGAACTTTCTTCGCGGTGCTTCGTCTTTACGCCTCTATTTCGTCGACTCCCTTTTGCACAAAGGATCATCGTAGGGAACCGTTGTTCCGTCCCCTGGAACAATTGTCTTCAACACGTCTACAGGGTTTTCTGCCCAGAGGCCCAAGAATGATCGGCCACATTCAACACCATGCTGGCGTTGCACTTGTGAAAGCTGTTTGGGGACCCACCTTGCACTAACTTTATTCATAACTAAATGTTCTTGGGCGATTTGGCGAACCCTTGTATCTGCAACCCCTGACATTTTCCTTAATTCTTTCACTTTAAATCGTCGATCGCTTAATATGGGATCCTCAACAAGGGACATCTTGTTGTCCGTCACCGCTTCCATCGTCCTTCTTCTTCTTGCGTCATATCCTAAGGATTCCTGTCACATTCAAAATCGTTTTGACAAATCTCTGATGCTTTGAGGTCAAAGACCTTCTCGAGTAAGGAATTGAATAACAGTTTAAACTTACTTTTTGTGACTGCTAGAAGCCTTATCAATAAGTGTCAGTTATAAGAAAACTAAATGATTGTAACGATTGTAACGTTTTAGCTTAACGCACAATACTTCAGAGGGCATTGTACTTTAGCCAGTTGAATGTCTGCACGTTCCGCTTTTCGGAGGGGGCATAAAGCCGTCGGTCCCGTGTCCATTCGATGTTGGGCACGTTAAATATCCCTACCCTTCTTACAGAAAAGGGTGAGGGGGGGGTGGGGGGTTCGGCAAAATTTGCAGGATAGTGGGGTGAAACTGCTCCTTGGCGTCGGTGATTGGCCATAGTCGCAGAAATAGGCCGACGTTAAGAAAACACACACACACACAATACTCCAGTTAATAATTGCCATTTATTTTTTAATTAAATATTATCTAAATTCATAGTGTCGAAATGACGAGTTACTATGTCTTCCTATATCATTGTAATTTCATTGGTTTATACAAAGAACAGCAAATTGATATAAACCAATTAACCTTGCTGGTTGCTATGTGACTAGCGAACGCTTGTTTTTGTATGTCAAAAGATGAAAAAAAAGTCTGGACGCAGCAAGTGCGTTATGGAAGTGAATTTTCATTAAAATGTTTTTAACAGTAAATATGTCTCTAATGCAAGCAGGCCTCAATCTGGTTAGCAGTATAGCCTATATAGTAGAAACAATGTACCAGATTTTATCAAAATAAGTTATTGTTTGAAAATGAAAAAAAAAATTTCGAAAATAAACTTTAAATGTTTTCAAGAAAACTAGTTTCCTAGCCAACAAACCTTAGGTTAACAGCAAATTGGGTTATTGTATTTTGAAGCATTTAATGAAAATTCTCTACCAAAACGCACTTACTGCGCCTCGATTTATATTTTTACAAACATGCATCATATTTCGATAAAAAAATGCAAAAATGCAATAATATAAGTTCGTGTAAAAGTATATAAAGTTTAGGTATCACCAACGACTCATGCCTCATCCTGTGAATGTGAAACTAATTTTAAAAGATGCAGCTCAAGATGTCCTATAATTAACATATACACGTTTTTCTCGTATCTTGTATAATAACAGTTATATTGAGCTTTACCGTATAAATTCGTCAGCGTGTATATATGTAAACAGATAAAAAGTGAAACTAAACCCGGATATGGATTCTAGGGGGCCTAGTATGCGCTCATTTGAAGAAATCTTTTTAAAATTTAAAAGTCGCGATCTCCTGGTCAAATAATTTTTCCAGGAAAATTAGCTAAAAATTATAGACCGTTAAATCATATACTTAACTAAAACACTAGGAGAACCCAAATCACCACAAGACATTTAAAAAAACCTGACGATCGTTTCACTAACCAAGTTAGCGTCATCAGAGGATGAAACATTCTAAATACTCAAAAAAACTAACATCAACTTATATACCGGATCTTAGGTAAAGAGATCGAACTGAGGTGGGAAACTAGTCGCAGGCAAAATTCACAGTGTATTGTATTTTTATCAGTGCAAAGTGCAAAGTGCAAAGACCTTGTCCGGCGATAAAAATACAATACACTGTGAATTTTGCCTGCGACTAGTTTCCCACCTCAGTTCAATCTCTTTACTAAGATCCGGTATATAAGTTGATGTTAGTTTTTTCAGTATTTAGAATGTTGCATCCTCTGATGACGCTAACTTGGTTAGTGAAACGATCGTCAGGTTTTTAAAATGTGTTGTGGTGATTTGGGTTCTCCCAGTGTACTTATAATCCGTATTTGTTTCAGGTTCTGTGCCTAAATGTTGCGAATTTTGATGTTTAAAATTGCGACTTTGACGTTTTGAGGAAGACTCCAATTTTTTTTAACTGCCCATAACTTTTTTGTCTTCAAACTTACAGACCTAAGTTTTGGTACATAGTTCACTATTTATAATACAAACGTAGAGTGCACAGTCGACTGACTGCTTCGTCGTCAACTCTGCATGTGTTCGCTAGCGTGCTTTTTTGTCTCCTTCTAAAACGCAAAGCGCCTCTGTTATTGAAAAGAGCACGCATATAAGCCCGTCTCTACTCTGCTGTTTTCAACCGTCTTCAATCAGAAGCAATAAAAACTTGTTTATGACAATTCTGCCAACGAATTTTGTTTGTCCGCACTTTGATGACGAAATCTTCGTCATCAATCACCCCTATTTAAATGCGCATTTGTCAGAGCCACAATTTATGATGTACGAATATTATCTTTGTTTTAAAGGGACATTTATACGATGCATGTTACGCTGATAGATACTATTAAACCAATTTATAATTTTGTAAACACTTTTATCGAATTTTCATAAATAATGCACACCGTATTTAAACCATAATATTTTGCCATTTCAAATCCAAAACAACAAAGACCAGTAGAATTTAAAAAGAAATACCAACAGTTGTTAGTGTATATGCCTGGTGTCCTAAAAATGTAAGCCGACATAAAAAGTCGAGCGTAACAACGGACTAGTTTCTGCTAAGTATTTTGTATTGAATTCGTGAGGTGACAGAGTGCCAGTATGCAAGGTAGCCTTTCTTCACATTCTAAGCTTACGGAAAGGTAAAGTAGTTAATGTTATAAGAAAACACTTTGCACCAGCTGACCAAATGCCTACGGAATGTGGTGGCGGAGACAAGGTTTCACAAAAAAAAAAAGAATGAAGCAAAGAAAACTTCTGTTCAAAAGTTCATCGCATCATTTAAATGTCTTGAATGTCATTACTGCCGGTCAGCAACAATGAGATAAATGTTAGAAAGCGATAGAAAATGTACCAAACAAAGTTTTCATAAAAGCTTGAAGTGCGTGAATGTTTTTTAGGAATATTTTTTGTAGTCGGTACAATATTACTTTTGGTTCAGCTTTAATAAATATCTGCTCTGCCTGTCAGTGTTTAGGTACAGAAATCAAGATGGAGTCCGATGAGATGAGAAGAAAAACCTGTTAGTTGAGAGACAAGTCCACAAACTGCGTGCAGATAAATTCTACCATTTTCTTCGGGAAGATAATCCATATATCGTCACCTCCAGTTTTGACTGTCAGAAAAATATGCCCCTACCAAAAATTCCGTACCAGTAGGCCTACTATAAACGACAGTTATAAGACTACAATTTTGCAATGGTAAAAGGCAACGCCCATTCTAAAATTTCGCCTGAAAATGTCTTTCTTTACTCATGGACAGATAATCAGTATAGTCAGGGATCAAATCTAATATCTTCAGCTGTGTTCCACTGACTACAGAATACAGAACTTTCTCAGGAAGCAAAAATAGGCTGATGGATGTGGGACACAAAAAAATTCAACAAAGGAAATGAGTTCCGAGTGGCTGCACTGTTATGTTTCTCATAATATACAAAAAGTTGAAATAATCTTTCCACTAGTTTGGCAGGCTATATTCCTCCGTATCTGGTTTTCGGTTTAATAGAGAAGAAAGACATTATTGTACAACCAGAAGAATGCCTGGATATTTAGAAGTGTTTTGCGACGTTAGTGTTACCAAAACATATAACAGCATATAACTGGAAAAAAGCGGTTGAAAATGTACTGAAGAAACCTGCGTAACTGCATTTCAAATTCAATGCTTTCCAAAAGAATTATTCTTACAAAACAAAACAAAAGTATTTATGTGAGCAGAAGCTCACTGTATAAATAATCTGTGTGAAGCTAAGTTATTCCAAAGAAGAGGGAAACCCGTTGAATGATAAAACCTACAGCACTAAACTTGAGCACGTTAGTATTAGGCAGAAAAATTAAAAAAATGTGGAAGAATGGCTGAGTTTGCATTTTGGTAAAGATTATGAAATCAATAAGGAATTATACAAAAAGTCTTATTATAAGACTGTTCTAACCAGATACTTGCGAAACGAAGTTAGTGAAGACGCGAATGAAGAAGACAGTGATAATGAAGTTTCTCTGGTGTGCAAACCACACGAAGAACTATCAGCAATGTTCACATAATTCTCTTTTTGCTATTAAAAAAATCAATCCTATTGTTGGTTGGATTCTATTTGTATTAATACCTATTATTTTGTTGTATTCTGTTTCGTAGACTCATAAGATTGTTTTGTGATTCTCTTTGTTCTTATATTTTACTAAACCTTTGTAAGATTTGTTTGATTTGTAATATATTATCTTTCATTTATTTTTGTTATTCCTAACGGTACCCTATTCCCAATTTACCACCACAATTACCAATATCCAGCTTTTCGATACATCTTGAACTAAGCTAAAGTACAAAAGTGGATATATCCAAAGTCAGGAACAAAAATAGTTATTTCTAACATTTACCATTTTCTGGTAAACCTATGTGTCAGCGATTTGTGGAATACTGACATATCGAATGAACAATTTTTCCCTTATTTCTCAAAGCAGATAGTATACAATTACCTTTAGCTGATGAGTGCAGAATTATGTTATCCTTCTCCATAAAAGTTAGGTTGTTTTGAGATATCCACTTTTGCATTTGGGCTACACATTGCAAGAATACATACTTGGAAAAAGGGAAGAGGTAGGCCAAGAGGAAAACTTCTGGAAAGTCCAGCACTACTGATGAAGTGTAGATGTTACAATAAGATAAAGAGAGCAGGAAAGGGCGATATCGCTTATAGATTGTGGTGATAATTGCTAACAATTTAATTGAGCACATAACGATGAATTCCTCATCAATTTCCTCTTACTTATTACCCAGTGGCTGTAAATTCTTTTGAAATAATTATTTCTGTTATGAAAAAACGCCAGAGCGAATCGATGTGTCATGCTTAATCGTGTAATAGAATATGGAATAATTAAATACCGGTATCTTGATGTCAGTTCTGAAAACGTGAGCGGTTTAAATTCACTTTCCTTACACACGTGTAATTCAAATCTAAATTAAAATTTAATTAGTAGGTTACATCGCAGATCACTTTTACTGTCGCTTTAGTGTTTAATTTCGTCATATAATCTACAGTTACATACCTTCAACGAAACCGCTCGTAAAATGTTTTAGTCTGAGTAACCTTCGAAAAAAATAAAGTTATCTTGAAATTCTAATGAGAGGAAGGTACATTAACCTTCATTAACTAACATGCGGGTTTCAACACTATAGCTAACATTGGTCTTGGAGAGCAATCTCAGAAAACCCTTGAAAACATGTTTTTATTGTTATGTTGGTTTTGAACATGTTCGTTTAGCCACTGTCTAAAAACAAATTTACGATACACATATTTTAATTAAATATTTAATTTTTTAATTATTATTTGGTTAAACTAAAGTTGGTAACTAAGTGAGTGGTGGACGTGGCGCCACCTAGTTGCGGAACCAAGTAGTATGTTGTCACGCCAGCTCCAAATAACACAAAGTGTTAAAAAAGTTGGTAATTTTTGATAACTTTCAGCTTTATTATATCTTGTTACGGTTTGATTACACCGTATATAAATATCTAAAACTAAGGATATCAAATATAGCTTCATCAAACTCCATCTGAGCCACTGGATACATAAACAACAACACCCAACACAAAGTAGTAGTAGTAGTAGCAGTAGTAGTAGTTTTTTTTTAGGAAGTTGGCCACCCGCAGGTGGCTCAAGTGGCCCTTACGAACCGTTCGTAACCCCGGAATTATCACAAATTATGACATAATATCATGGGTTAAAGGCTGTCTTTTCTTCCAACATAATGTGTCTACCTACATCTCCCTTCCCTGCGTTGCAGGATGAGGAGGTGCCTATGGTGTTGTCTCCCTCTCGCTCGACAAATAGGGATATTTTACCCCATTTCTCATTACACTCCAACATTTGCCTCACCACGTTGTCCTTACTTAGTGTAATACCAAGTTGTTCAACCAATTCCTGTCTTCACTCTCTCCATTGGCTACAATAGAGCACCGTATGCTCAGCTATGTCGGTGGAGCCACAGTATATACAGGCCTCACTTTCGATTTTTCCCATCCTCCTTAGGTACTGTCTAAAGACCCAATGTCCCGTAAGGAACTGGGTGATGAAATAATCCAGCCTCATGTGTCGACACTCTATCCAGGATGAGATGTCCCTTATCGGCGTTTTGGTCCAAGCTGCAGTGCTGATGTGACCATCGCAAATTCGCTGCCACTTTTCGAGAGTTATGATCCTTTGCTGTCTTCTCACGATGGAAAGATGTGCATTTGGCAACCCAAACAGGCGTAGTCTTTCGTTAGCCAGCAATAAAATAGGTGGTATACCCGTGATGACTTGCACTGCCATCGCCGACACTGTTCTGTACCCGGAAGCAATTCTGAGTAGAGCTCTTCTCTGCATTCCCAACATTTTTCACTGCTTCTTTGAGCCTCTAGTACCCTGATCCAGACCGGTGCACCGTAGAGTAGTACGGACTGAACCACTTCGCACATTACTTGTCTCTTGGGAGCACTAGTTCCCCCAAATTGGGAAGCATTCTTATAAGTGCCGACATCTTTTTTTCAGCTTTCTCCACCACGCGTTTAATGTGCTCTCCAAAAGCCATCTTTTCGGCTAGGATCACTCCGAGGTATCGGATATATTTAACAGGCACGATCTTTCTCCCAAGGATCTCAAAATGGACATGTTCTCTTCTACGCGGTCCCCTCACAATAACAGCCTCAGTTTTTTGTGGGGCCAAAGACAAGTTGTTTTTGTCCATCCATGTACTTATCATGGATAAAGACTCGTTCAGCTTATGTTCCGTTTCTTGGTCGTCATCTGCTTCCACCAGCAACACCAGGTTGTCTGCATAAGCAACAGTCGTTGCACCCTTCGAAAGTGGCAACCCTAGGACGTCATCGTAGAGCATATTCCACAGAAGATGTCCCAGAACTGAACCCTGCAGGACACCTGCAGTCATTTCTATTTCTGTGTTTTTAGTCACACGGATCTTCCTGTCGGACAGGTAACTCTCTACCATATTAATCAGATACTGAGACACACCCCTGTTTACTAATTTGTTAACTATCAGGCTCCATGTGGCCGAGTTGAAAGCATTCTTGACGTCCAAGGTCACCAAAATGAACCACCTACTTTTACAGTTTTTCGCAGAACTGACCACTCTGTGTATCGCATGGATTGCAGAACGTCCCTTTCTAAATCCATATTGGTTGTCAGAAAGGCCTCCGCTCTGCTCTATTTCTATCTCCAGCTTGTTCTTGACGAGTCTTTCTAGTAAGTTACATGCCATGCATATTGGCCTATAAACGCAGGGTGTGCTGATATTTTCTATGTTCCCTCCCTTCTACAAGAGAACCAACTTTGCGATCTTCCATATATCAGAAAACTCCTGCTTTTTTAGTAAGCTATTAAAAACTCCTAGGAAGATATGGGGCACTTGTTTAACGGCGATCTTTACTACCTCAGGTGGAACGTGGTCCGGTCCCGGAGCCTTCCCCAACTTGACCTCTTCTACTGCTTTTGTTAGTTCTTCATCTTCAATTCTGTTACTTCTAGCCCATCTGTCCTCTCAACGAGGAAACAACTCTGCAGCGATTTCTAGTTTCTGCTGCGAGTTCAGACTATAAGGAGAGCTATGACTCTGTGTCGTCTTCATAACAATCTGGTAGCCTCTACCCCACACATCCTCTTCTAGTTGACTACATAAGGCCTTCCAGTGAGCCCGTTTGGTGCGACGAATGAGTTTCTCCAATTCTTTACAGGATTCTCTATATTGCACAGTGATGCTTTCGAGTTCCTCATTTCTCCTGGTGTTTCTGGCATTTCCTCTGTTTGAAAAAGTTTTTGAGAACGCCCGATATATTTAAAAACAATTTATGTCTTTTACGATACCCTATCAATATCGCACTCTGTATGTAGGAAAATAAGACTGGGATTAATCACGTAACATTAACCACATTAATTTTGCTACATACAATTCATATCACTTCCTCATCAACGGTCACACATTAATTTTGGCGCCTGTAAGCATGGCTACATTCTGCGTTGCAATAGTTGACATATTTGTCAATATATACATCATTTAATTTGTCATACACACTTCTTTAGTGAGTGCTCGTTAACTGCTTAGCATAAAACATGAAATGGCACCGTCATCGTCCGATATAATAATGCAGACGTAATTGTAAAATAATTTAGTAGAAAGTACAGGTGATGCCATCCAAAGTTGACCACTGGTGTAATAACTGGGTAAACACTTAATCATATGAATAATGAGGATAATGAATAATACAGCCAGCTTATTGCGTATGCTCTTTAATAAAAATTTATATCGGCTCTTAAAAAAGTATTAGGTGTTGTTGCATTGTGGTCTATTGGCACATTTGAATGCAGATTTATTTGAGGGAGCACTTCTATTGTAGGTTATCGTTATCTAAATATTAATAGTTGACCTACACGTAATATATCTAGATTAAGCAGAAGTCATTGATGTCGTGTTTCAAGTTATTATCACAGTGTAAAAGCGAATTCGCCTTGTTGTCACAAACATTACTCTTTTTAGTGAATTTGTATTCAAAAAAATCACTAATATAGAGGTATCGATAGTGAGACTTTGCAAAAATTTTTTCAAATGAGCGCGAACTACGATCCCTGGAACCCTGTCAGTTTCAATGTTTATATATATATATATACATATATATATATATATATATATATATATATATATATATATATATATATATATATATATATATATATATATATATATATATGTATACACTATTATTATACGGCATATTACTAAAATTAATACTTTAAACTTACACAGACCTTGAAGATCGATTTTAGAGGTCCTAGTACACGCACATTTGAAGAATTTTTTCAAATCTTCAGTTCTAACTCCTTTTGAGAAAAATGCCCAAAACTCAATTTTCTATGAGGCTATAAAATTAAATTTTGATATATATATATATATATATATATATATATATATATATATATATATATATACACAGGGTGTCCCAATAGTGTGTAATTCCTCCATATATCCCTTACCCTTAGAGCTAGCCGAAAAAACTTTAAATTGTGTGTGATTATTTAAGCTATATCGATAAAATATATTCAGCTTTATGGAACTTCCGGTTGCACCGGAAGTAGCTATCAACTTCGTTATTTTAAATAGAATGCTATACTTTTTATTACATTTTTGGATCGAGATTACAAAATAAGTGTGACTTTATGTAGCATTCCCTATAGCTATCTTTGATATTTTTGAAAATATTACGACTTTCTTTTTTTTTTAGCTCCGATTTATGTGTTATTTGAAACGTCTGCTGTGAGCTGAGTTTTGAGTTTTGCTACCTTAAATTCTAAATATCAATAGACGACATTTAGTACTTTAAAATGGTTAAAGAATAATTCATCCTTATTGTACAGGGTGTATTATTTTGGGGTTACAGCATATATAACTTTAAAGCAGCATAACTTGTGTTTTTCAAATGGAGCACCCTGTTTTTTATGGATTAATCAGGTAGATCATTAAATTCTGCATCGACGTAATATAGGTCTTTCTATAGCTATAGTTGATAGTTTTTGAGTTATAGTGGTTTATTTTAGTTTCGCTTGTAAAAATAATGGTACTGTCAGATACAGTAGGCGTAGAGAATGAAACAACAAATATTTTTTGTCAGATGACAGATAAATGTCACCTAACCAGAACTATAACTATTTTCAGTTATCAGGTGTTTGAGCTAAGTTTTATGTGCTAACTTTTGTGTTATTTAATTTAAAATGAATTATAATACTGAAGAATTAGTTGATATGACATGAAGAAAACGAATTTTGTATTGTTGCATCGGCATTAGATAATCCGCACACAAGCGTGAGGAAAGTTGCCGACGAAATAGGAATATCAAAATCTTCAGTGAACAGAACATTGAGAAAATACAAGTTTCATCCATATAAAATGAAGCTGCAGCAGGCATTGACGAATGCAGATTTTCGAAGTCGCCTCAGTTTTTGTGAGTGGGCAGCAGCAAAGTACAATGAAAGTGAGAATTTTTTTAATTACGTGATGTTCAGTGATGAATCTTCATTTTCAAGTTGTGGTAGGGTTAATGGGCACAACTTTCATTATTACGCTTCAGAAAATCCAAACTTTTGCAGATCAGTTGACAACCAGCACCGTTTTACGATAAATGTTTGGGCTGGAATAATTGGGACTATTCTTATTGGGGCATATTTCTTTGATGGGCACCTCAACGGGCAGGGATATCTGCGTATATTGGAGGAAGATGTAGAGGCTTTTTTGGACGATTTGCCTCTAGATAACAATCGACGTATGTGGTTTATGCAGGACGGGGCACCAGCACATTATGACACAAATGTTCGCCGATTTTTAAATGATCGGTACCCCAATTAATGGATAGGGCGAGGTGGTCCCGTCTCGTGGCCTGCAAGATCTCCTGACCTCACATGTCTAGATTTTTTCCTGTGGGGCTATATCAAGGAAATTGTGTATCAAACATCGTCCAACACCCCACAGGAACTAAGAAATAAAATTGCAGTCGCGTGCAGGGCAATAACTTCGCAAATGTTGAGCAATGTTCAAGAAGAATTCTTAAGGAGGGTTAGATTGTGTATTCAGGTCAATGGGCAAAATTTCGAATAGTTCTAATGTATCGCTTTTTTTAGATTATTTTTTTCTGTTAATGACTGTGGATTATTATTATTATTATAGTTATGTTATTATAGTTTACTTCACTTTCTGGTTCTCATAATTACAACTACCTTTATTAAACTGTGTTTCACTTTTTGTATGGTAAAAATATGAATAAGTCCATTATATAACAATCATTGCATGTAGTTGCATTCGATAAGTTTTTTTGTCGACACATTATCTAGTTACGAGGATATAATCAAGTGATTTGCATCGTGACTATCTCATTTTATGTTGTAATTCTATTCAAATTATTGTTAAAACAAACATTTATTAGACGGAAGTAAGCTCAAACAATGGAGATATAAAAACTTCTGACTTTCTTGTCAGGCAGACGTTTAGGTGTCACCTGACATTGTTCACATGCTCTGTGCCTCATACACTAAAAATCTGACAGTACCATTATGTGCCTCATACAGTGACAATCTGACAGTACCAATATTTTTACAAGCGAAACTAAAATAAACCACTATAACTCAAAAACTATCAACTATAGCTATAGAAAGACCTATATTATGTCGATGCAGAATTTAATGGTCTGCCTGATTAATCCATAAAAAACAGGGTGTTCTATTTGAAAAACACAAGTTATGCTGCTTTAAAGTTAGATATACTGTAACCCTAAAATAATACACCCTGTACAATGATGATAAATTATTCTTTAACCATTTTAAAGTATCAAATGTCGTCTATTGATATTTAGAATTTAAGGTAGCAAAACTCAAAACTCAGCTCACAGCAGACGTTTCAAATAACACATAAATCGGAGCTAAAAAAAAGAAAGTCGTAATATTTTTACAAATATTAAAGATAGCTATAGGGAATGCTACATAAAGTCACACTTATTTTTTAATCTCTATCCAAAAATGTAATAAAAAGTATAGCATTCCATTTAAAATAACGAAGTTGATAGCTACTTTCGGTGCAACCGGAAGTTCCATAAAGCTGGATATATTTTCTAGTTATAGCTTAGATAATCACAAGAATATTTAGTTGAAAGTTTTTTTGGCTAGCTCTAAGGGTAAGTGGTATATAGAGGAATTACACACTATTGGGACACCCTGTATATATATATATATATATATATATATATATATATATATATATATATATATATATATATATATATATATATATATATATATATATATATATATAGGGTGATTCATAAGTGGTGACCAAAAATGAAACCCCATGTTCTTTGAACAATTTTAGAGAGGGTATGCCGTATAATTTTTTTTATAATGCTTCATTAAAAAGATACAGGGTGTTGAAGTTGAATTTCAAACAACAAAAAATTCCCAATTTTTTAAAAAGTAGCATATATATTTTGCTGAAACTTCGCATGTGTAGGCTGCTATGTAAGGCACGTATTCTACCATAACAATTGAATCGGCTAATCCAGCAGTGGCGCGCGTATCCACATGTTATTGGTTATCCCTCAAGAAAAAAACGGGTAAGCCAATGATATATTTTTTTATTTTTCATTTTTTTTAATCTTGCTTTCATTCGTGAACAAAATGCTTCTCTTGATAATTTTCTGTACGACGCTTATTTTACGAGTAAGCAATGAATCAGGTAAGTGTTTTAGAGCACAGTTCAAGATTTTTAACCAGTTGTTGTTTGGTAGAAAATCGCAATGATACACTTTTATGCCTCCATTGGCCTGAATACACGCACGACATCTTTTTAATATGGAAAATTTAATGTCTTGATAATTTTTTGTACGACGATTATCTTTGTTGTATTTTAGTAAGTAGTAGTCTGGTTTGCCAAAGTTGTCATTAAGTGTCACTTGACGTTTAGGTTAACAAGTTATTATTTTGAATAGGTGTAAGTGGTAAACTTTATAAAATTGCAAAATGTTCTACTCTTTTACTTCTTATAATGGAGTACAGCTCAGAAGAGTATGCAGATATAATTTTTATCTACGGATATGCTGATGGAAATGCTCTAGCTGCTTGTCGGGAATATCAACGTAAGTTTCCCACTCACCGTAAATCTACACCAAGCTTTTTTTCTCGATCGTTTTCAAGACTTCGGCAGTGCGGTATTGGACAACGTCCTGACGCTAGAGCTAATGGTAGAAGACAACATCAACTTGAAGACGAAGAGAGAGTGATGGATCAACCTTCTACAAGTACTCGGAGGGTTTCCACGCAATTACAATATTCTCAAAGCTTTGTTTAGAGAACTTTACATCGAGAAGCCTTACATCCATATCATCGACAAAATTTTCATTGCCTTCTATCTGGAGATAATGTGCATCGACGAGTCTTTTGTGAATGGATGTTGGAAATGAACAATCAAGATAGATTATTCCCTAATCTAATCTTCTGGTCTGACGAATCAACATTTACAAGAAATGGTATTTATAATTCTCATAATGAGCATGTCTCGTCATTGGAAAATCCACATGCAACAAGGACTCGCACATTTCAACATAGATTTTCCATTAATTTATGGTGTGGTATTTTTAACGGCTCACTGTTCATGGAAGTCCTGCCACAATGTTTAAATGGATCTTCGTACTTAGCGCTCCTAGAAAACTGTGTAGAAAACATTCTAGATGATATTCCACTAGCAACAAGATGTATAATGTGGTACCAGCATGACGGTGCACCAGCACATCATTGTCGAAACGTTGCTCCATGGCTACATGAACATTATAATGAAAGATGGATTGGCATAACTGGACTAATACATTGGCCTGCAAGATCACCGGACTTAAACCCACTTGACTTCTATCTTTGGGGTGATTTTAAGCGACTGGTCTACAGTGAACAAATAAATACACCAGAGCAGCTACAACAACTGATAAATAATGCTTTTCGTTATATTCAAGCAACAATGAATCCTCAAGACATTAAATTTTCCATATTAAAAAGATGTCGTGCGTGTATTCAGGCCAATGGAGGCATTTTTGAACATTTATGGTAATAAATAAATTACTATAAGCCTGATAAAAGTGTATCATTGCGATTTTCTACCAAACAACGACTGGTTAAAAATCATGAACTGTGCTCTAAAACACTTACCTGATTCATTGCTTACTCGTAAAATAAGCGTCGTACAGAAAATTATCAAGAAAATCATTTTGTTCACGAATGAAAGTGAGATTCAAAAAATGAAAAATAAAAAATATATCATTGGCTTACCCGTTTTTTTATTGACGGATAACCAATGACATGTGGGTACGCGCGCCACTGCTGGATTAGCCGATTCAATTGTTAAGGTAGAATACGCGCCTTACATAGTAGCCTACACTTGCGAAGTTTCAGCAAAATATATGTGCTACTTTTTAAAAAATTGGGAAATTTTATTTTTTTGAAATTCAACTTCAACACCCTGTATCTTTTTAATGAAGCATTATAGGAAAATTTTTTATGGGACATACTCTCTCTAAAATTGTTCAAATAACATGGGGTTTCATTTTTGGTCACCATTCATGAATCACCCTGTATATATATATATATATATATATATATATATATATATATATATATATATATATATATATATAGATATAGATATAGATATAGATATAGCAACATTTAATTTTATAGCCCCATAGAAAATTGAGTTTTGGGCATTTTTCTCAAAAGGAGAAGATTTGAAAAAATTCTTCAAATGTGCGTGTACTAGGACCTCTAAAATCGATGTTCAAGGTCTGTGTAAGTTTAAAGTATTAATTTTAGTAATATGCCGTATAATAATAGTGTATATATATATATATATATATATATATATATATATATATATATATATATATATATATATATATATATATATATATATATATATATATATATATATATATATAAACATTGAAACTAACAGGATTCCAGGGGTCGTAGTTCGCGCTCATTTGAAAAAATTTTTGCAAAGTCTCACTATCGATACCTCTGTATTAATGATTAAAAAAATATTCACTAAAAAGAGTATTCGCTTTTACACTGTGATAATAGCTTGGAACACGTCATCAATGACTTCTGCTTTTGTAGACACCTAACAGGCACTGCTAACAACCATGCTTGCTCATATTGGTCAGAAGCAAACTCACGGACAGTCATAAAAAAGAAACTATTTTAAAAGCTTTTTTATGGAGACTTCACTTGATTTTGATTACATTTCCATTATATTACGCTACACTTTCAGTCTAAAACTCTATTTGGCGCCGTTTATCAAGCTACAAACATAGTGTATTTTAGAAATTGATTGAATCCCCCAGTTAAATAACTATTAGGTACTTGGAAATGTTTTTATTTCATGTCGTCTGTCATTTGCGATATTAGTGGCCGAGACTTCACGATTTTTATTTCGGGTAGTCTGCTTTATGCATGATATTTATTTGTTATTTATTTTGTTTCGTTACCGTTGGTGTATGGTTTGTACCTGTTGTATTAATCAATCTACGCTTGACAGTAAACTACTCTATCTGTCAGGCATTGGACTTTAATCACTATGTCGTTTCAACGCATGTCCTTCAGATTTTATTTTTAAATTGGAAAAAAACTCTAAATATTGTAAACTAAATTACTTAAAATTCACAACATACGTTTATTTACTCCATTTCTAGCCGCATGTAAAGTATGATTCCAGTTACGCTGAAACTTACAAAAAAATAGCGTTTTCAAAAATATTTTTGTATATTTTTTGGGTAAAAATGTCCGTTATAGCTGATATACGAACCCGTCTGCGGTCATAATACAATGAAGATATGTGCCGAGTTTCGTTCAAAAAATCAGTCGAGTATTTTTTGAATTTACGCTCGGATATATATATATATATATATATATATATATATATATATATATATATATATATATATATATATATATATAGTGTGTCCCAAACTGGATGGGAATGTCTTGCTATTTCCGTTATTATAGGATATAGGGAGACGGTTAAATTAGAAATGTATTGTAGAATTTGATCCTCGTTCCAAATATGACTTGTATTTTGCCCTGCCTTTTTTTGTATTCGAGTTATTTTGAAAACACAAAATGTGTCGATTTTTTTCTTCAATACCTAAGTAGTTGATCTGACATGTCTAAGACTTGCACATTATCAGGACATATTGGACTTTTTGCATATGTGATAGCCTGTGAAAAGAACTTTCTAATGATGTACAAAAGGCTTGAGTATCTTGTAATTGCACTGACAATTTTGAGAAAAACCTTTTGAGGATAGTAGGCTATGAAATACAATACCAGAAAACGACAAAAAGAAGTGTTCAAAAAGCAGTAGGCCATGGAGTCTAACAATATACTTTTACTTTTAACATAATTTTCCGTAATGATTCACGAAAAAAAATAGGAACTTTGAGCACACTCATGAATCGGCCCATTATTACAAATGATATTTTACATTACATTATCCTAAAAATTGTTATAATTTAATTAAGTAAATAACTAAATTTACTAACAGAACTCAGTAAAAAGCAGATTAATGATTTACGAAGGCGCCTTTGAAAATTGTTTGATTTTTAAACGTAAGTCAATTGAAAAACAACAGAAGAAAGGTTGCTATGGTTATCACTATCACGGCAATTAAGAATACGGACCTTGAATTTGGGTTCTACGGGCACTAACTCTCGCTCATTTGAAATAAAATTCCGAAAATCTCACCATTGTTACCTCTCTATTAGTCAATTTTCCTAATGAAAATTCACTAATAAGTTCTAAAACTTGCTCCCTAACAGCATTAATAGAGTTTTTTAAATTAGGACATCACGAATGTATTGATACAGCAAGTAGTAAAATATTTTTATAGAGTATCGATATTGCCAGTTTAAAAATTAAAATTTTGTTATTGATTGCTTATAACCATGACTAAACCAAATTAATGTAGACATAATACGTTACCAAGTGTTGATCATTTATCATGTCAGTTTCAGTCTGATAAATTAGGATTTCAAAATATTTACATTAACCTACGGATTTTCGGGGCGTGGAAGAGTCACTTACGTTAATTAACACAACTAATGGAACTCAAAAGCTAATATAAATATAAAAAGTCTGGACGCAGCAAATGCGTTATGATAGTGAATTTTATAAAAATGTTTTAAATAACAAATATGTGTTTTTTTAAGAAAACAGACATCAAATTTGGTTACCAGTATAACTTATATACTAGAAACAATGTGCCATATTTCATGAAAATAACTTTAATGGTTAAAAGTGTACAAAAATTTTTCTAAAAGAAAGTTAAAATGTTCTCGAAGAAACTAGTTTTCTGGCCAACGAACCTCATAGGTTAATAGCAAATTCAGCTTTTCAAATTTGAGGCATTTAATAAAAAATCGCTACCATAACGCACTTGCTAAGTCCCGAATTTATTTTCTTACACACATGCATTAAAATTTCATGGTCGAAATTCCATACATTTAAGGTCAGCTCAGAACTGATACTGACCGGGGGAATCCGTCTGTCAAATTAAAACAAATCATTGATTATTCTATTTCAACTAATCAGTTGTTCTTGGCTAACGAAAGGTACTCACCAAATTTGATCAAAATCGGCCCATTATTTTTTGAGTTATTGGTGTGTTTATATGATGTTTGAGTAAAAAATCAGCTTCTATCTCTGCAGGCCTGGATTATGTAAAGTATTATCTATTTGCCTAAGATTGATTTATAAAAGTGGCCAGTGAACTTGACCTATAGAATATCTCGTTTTTCGAATAAACATCTAGAGACACCACTCTTAAGTAAATCAGTCGACAATACATACAGGGTGTAGCAAATTGGTTACCCCGACTTCGAAGTCATTTCTCAGCTTCTGAGATGGGAAAGGGGGCGTAGACCAATCAGCAAGGTCGCCTTGTGTCCTTGAATGCGCATCATTTTCAAATTTCAAGATAGATTGGTCCAGAGAGTATCGCGCTTTCACTGCCGAACACTTAATTAAAAAAAAACAACGACCCTTTAATAATGACACAGCGTATCTTTTGTATTATGTTGGATATTGGTCGTTCTGGTGCCGTTATGGACTTTCGTCAAACAGATTCCGTACTTAGTCGAAAATCAACTGGCTCACTTACTGCCACTGCGATCTCTCAGGAGTTCGGCAGATAATTTCACTACAAATACATCCTTACAAAATTATTTTGGCACAGACGTTAAGTGAGAGGTATTTGACGCTAGCCCAAATTTGTGTCGGGGTATTCTTCAGAGAAATTCCGCAACATATATTTGGTAGCCACCTAACGGGTATTGCTAACAACCATGCTTGCCGATATTGGTCAGAAGCAAACTCACGGACAGTCAATCAGTGACCATTTGACAAGCCCAATGTCCAATGTTACGGTCTGATGTGGACTACCTTATTTTTTAGGGTATGGAATAGCGTCAACGGTCAACTCAAGTCGTTATGGTGACATACTTGAGAATGTTATGTGTCAAAAAGTAAAGGGGTTATATAATGATTATGATCCAGAACATGTATGGTTTCATCAGACGGTGCCACATTGCACACGCCACTGGGGATTCTTCAAAGAATGTTTCCGTGTCATGTTTTGTCTTTAGCAGATTACATTGGGTTGCCCCACGTTTGCCTGTTATGACGCCATTTCATTTTTTTCTAAAGATATCTAAAGGTACGAGTTTCTACTCCACACTATCTAGTAGATTGCTCTTTTGTATGTACACCGTAGTGGTCGGTGTGACTCTTGCATTATCTGTGTTTTGTTCGTCGAATAACACTGCTCTGTCTTAGCTTTAGGCACCTATGGGTCCGGGGATAATATAAAACACTGCTGGGTGTCGGCTCCAGACGAACTCAGATGGAAATCTGTAGGGAGTGATTTACATCGGAGGTTGAGGCCTCCACCGTAGATATCAAAACGGACAAACTACCTCGCGTGGATGTCATTCGGGAGCAATATTCCAAGTGGCTATATGCCTCGGGTCAAACGCTGGCGAATGTCGGATCCAAAAGATGTCGGTGGGTGCTGAGATCTCTAGGAGTAAGATGCATCTATATGTTGAGGCCTCCACAGTGTACTCGGTAAACGACGTCGTTTTGAGACGAGTACTGCCAGGTGTCAGGTCCCGGACAAACCAGAAGGTTAGCTGATATCTCTAGTGGGGTGAATTAGACCTAACTATTGAGGCCTCCACTGTGAGCTTCACAACGGGTAAACGACCTCGCTTGGGTCCTGCTCGAGGGCGGAAGTCAATATGATACCGCCTCGAGTCAAGATTGGACGGATGTCGGGTCTAGACGAACTCCGAGAGAGGCTATCGTTCTGTAAGCTTCGAACAAGCGACTTCGCTGAAATGACAGTAAACCTTTAACGGCAGTTGAACAAAGCTATTAAAGACGAGCGTCTCGCGACAGTAATTAATATGGCTCGCCACAGTAATTAACATGGGTACAACTCATGAGTTTTTAGCGTTTTAACGAAATAAAAGGCCTCTCTGAGGTGCTATTTACACACAATCCTAGCAACTGACCCTTCGGACCTGCCTTGACCTCAGTTTGCCTAATTAAAAGCTAAAAGACTGTGGAAAATGGGGAAGAAAAAACATATATTATGCTCACATGACCCTGATGTATGACAGGGTTGATTTTTTCTTTTTTTAGCTTTTAATTTCTTCCTTTTGCTTTTAATTAGACAAACTGATGACAGGGTAGGTCGGGAAGGTCAGTTAGCAGGATTGTGTGTAAACAGCGCCCCAGGAAGGTCTATTATTTCGTTAAATCGGCAAAAAAACTCATAAGTCGCAGCCATGTTAATTACTGTCGCGAACCATATTAATGACCGTCGCAGGACGCTCGTCCTAAAATAACCTGCCAAATAAACTTATACCTTAAAAAATATCGACTCCAGCAGGAAGCTGGATTTGTTGGCTAAAAATTAAGTAATTTGACGGAGCCAAAAGGTCGCAGTCGAGGAACTGCAATAGCCCACTTACATTTAATTTGAATCTAGTTTTTAAATTCCCCCCATTCGCGGCGAAGGTTTGGCGAAGCCTAATATTTTGGTGATCTGGTTTCATATGTTGTGTTTTCTCGCTTGGCTATGTTGTTATTTATGGCGTACTTAATTGGGATTATAATACTTTCTGTTGGTATTTGTTTTGGTATACTGGTGATATTAAATCTCTTGGATATAGTGTTCATGACAGTGTCACTAACGTGCATATTTTTATTTTTAAGTTGCCTTTGGCAAGAACGAAAACAATAGGCTTTTCCTGAACATAAATGAATTAAAAAATCTCGGGACGCAGCAAGTGCGTTATGGTAGTGAATTTTCATACAAATGATCTGGCACAAAATATTTTATTATAACTTTTTTTTCTTGTAACATAGAAATCTAAATTTTGGTGTATGGTTTACATTTTATATCGTAAACCTACCTACCAAAATCGGTTATCATAGATTTTTAATTTTTTAAGATAAAAAATTTTTTCAAATGAAAACTTAAAATTTTCCCGGAAAACCTTGTCCAATTTTTCTAAATAACGAACTTGTCAAATCCATTTACAAAAGGAAGGTACATGCCAAATTTGATTAAAATCGGCTTATTACTTTTTGAGAAATAGGAATTTTTTCAAATGAAAACTCAAAATCTTCCCGGAAAACCTAGTCCGATTTTCCTGACTAACAAATATGTCAAAGCCATTTACAAAAGGAAGGTATGTGCCAAATTTTATTAAAATCGGCTTATTACTTTTTGAGATATGAATTTTTTTCGAATGAAAACTCAAAATTTTCCCTGAAAACCTCGTCCGATTTTCCTGACTAACGAAATTATCCAAGCTATTAACAAAAGAAAGGTACATGCCAAATTTTATCAAAATCGGCCCATTATTTTTTGAGTTATCGGTGTGATATATATATATATATATATATATATATATATATATATATATATATATATATATATATATATATATATATATATATATATATATATATATATATATATGTATACATATATATAAAAATTGAAACTGACCCCGGATATGGGTTCTAGGGGTCCTAGTTCGCGCTCATTTGCAACAATTTTTTCAAAATTCAAAAGTCGGGATCTCCCCATTAGTGAATTTTTTCTACGAAAATTCACTAATAAAGACTATTAACGTAATTTTATTTTTGTCTAAAAAAGTCTAAAATACAAAGCCATATCAGACATGAGATTCATTTAAGCGATAATGCAGGCTACAGTATAATAGTTCCACGCAGAAAATAAATTGTTATATACTTTATTAGCCCGGTCTTCCACAGTGGCAAGCGTTTTGGTTTGCGAATTAAAACCTCATTGTTTTTATTATCTTACTTTATTTACTTTTTTGTATTATGGCGAACAAGTGCATATCGAAGCTTTAATGATGACCAGCTATGGTGATCGTAAAATGACCTATAAGACAGGTCATTTATTCAATGAGGTTCACCCTGACCGCCTACCCCTTATAAGGTCTACGGTAAGCAGACTTCACCCCACATTTTACTGAAAGGGAGAGTGTAAAAGGTCGCCCCAAGTTCGGCCGCTCTGTAACTGCTACTTCAGAAGAAAAGACGCTGGATGTACTGCTTGCTGTACATGAAACTCCCAAAACTTCTGCATTGGAACTTGCTAGAACGAACGAGATCTCCAGACTGTAGTTCTGTACAGTTCTGTACAGCGGATCTTGGACCGATATAAGTATTTTCCCTATAAAGTTTATAACCTGTAAGAACTTTTTGCAGAGGATTTTGATAAAAAGATCTAATTTTGTGAACAAATAATTCAGATTATTCAAAAAAAAGGAGATTTTTTAAAGTACGTTATTTTCTTTGATGAAGCTGCCTTTTGTCTTAATGGTCGTGTAAACAGACACAATTGTTGACATTGGTCTGATAATAATCCCATTGGATATTAGAAATTCATACCCAATATTCTCAAACTCTGAGCGAATGGCCAGGAATTTTTGTCATCATGTAATTGAACTCTTCCTTTTTGAATGGACTTTAACAGGCCCACGTTATCTAAAATTATTAATAGAAGATATTGTGATACGTATCAGATAATTTTTTTAAATGATTTCCGCAAAGTATACTTCCAACAAGATGAGGACGCACCTGATTTCAGTCGAGAGGTTAGGGAATATATTAATTTGACATTTCTTAACCGATGGATAGGCAGAAAACGACCCATTGTGTGGCCAGCCAGGTGTCCAGATTATTCTCCACTCAATTTTTTCTCTGGGGTTATTTAAAAAGCATTGTTTGCAAGGATAAAGGGGGTCCTTCAAAAAAAGTCGATAATGCCACCAGATAAAATAATCTGCTATGCAACAATACATATTTTGAGTGTAATGCCTTTCCTGATTTAAAAGGTATGGCCTTGTTGCGTTACTTATGCCCAACCCTATGTATATATATATATATATATATATATATATATATATATATATATATATATATATATATATATATATATATATATATATATATATATATATATATATATATATATATATATATATATATATATATATATATATATATAAACATACAATCTTTAACTCACCCTAAATATGGGTCGTAGGTATCTTAATTCACCACCATTGGAGTCTCAACGTGGACGCCTTTCTAAATATATATATATCTATATATATATATATATATATATATATATATATATATATATATATATATATATATATATATATATATATATATATATATATAAACATACAATCTTTAACTCACCCTAAATATGGGTCGTAGGTATCTTAATTCACCACCATTGGAGTCTCAACGTGGACGCCTTTCTAATAGCGAAATTTTTTCTATCAAATACGCTAAAACTCGAATATTCAGAGAACGCTATGACAGGTCAGCAGGATAATTTTCTGGTGCATCGAAAGAAAATATCGTGCTTAAAAAATGTAAACTCTCTGTAAATGGTGTGCTGATTGGTCAAAGTTCTGGTAGTTAATGTTAAAGGATTTGATATTTGCACAATGGTAGCCAAAATACTCAAAAATACAGCAAAGAATAAGAAATAATTAACCCTTCATCTACTAAGTGAAGATTGGAACCTGTGATAAGCACACTTGGAGAACCCAAATCACCACAACACATTTTAAAAATCTGACTAACTTAAACCATCACTAACCAAGTTAGCGCCATCAGAGGATGAATAATTCTAAATATCATATATCCACAAATCTATTTATATTATTCTGCAGGTAGTCGGTCACTAACGATTTAGGGAGGTTCAACGACACAAAAATTAACACATGTTGTTTGGCGGAAATATCTTAATTCTTTTATTACCTATCTAAGGTGCTTCTGCCTGTATTTTTTGTAAAGTAATCTATCACTAGAGTACCCATAGGCGGCGGAGCCAGATTCACTAAATGTGTTTTTGAATCTAATTTCAATAGATCTGTTTGTTTGTCCGACGTATCTAATATCACAATCTTTACAACTTGTTTCAGAAATTCCCGACATTTTGGTCGTACAATCGTTGGCTTTTGGGTTATCTAGCAAGTGTTTTAAATTATTTTTTGTCGAAAATGTTAGTTGCAAATTGGCTTTTTAAAAAATGCTATCTCGAACTCTCGTGATTCGAAGTTCAAATGGTAAGCAAACAAAGTTCTTTTCGACATTCCCTCTTCTAAAAGTCGCTGTTTCCGCTAACATTTTCTTTGCTTTCTCCTCACCTCACGAGGGATCTAGATAGCATTTATAAAAGAGTCAATTTGCAACTAACATTATCGACAAAAATAATTAAAACAAACTTTCTAGGTAACCCAAATAAGTTGTAAAGAATGTGATCTTAAATACGTCGGACAAACAAAGAGATCTATTGAAATAAGATTCAAAGAACATTTAGCGCCATTAATATACGGTACCATAGCTAGATCTTCCGTTGGCCCACATATTTGAAATAATTACAACGTTAATGAGGATAATCTAAAATTAATACAAAATGTGAGACAATCAGGACAGCTATACACTTTCGAATGCGTTTAGCTGTCCTAATTGTCTCACATTTTGTATTAATTTTAGATTATCCTCATTAACGTTGTGATTATTATTATATATATATATATATATATATATATATATATATATATATATATATATATATATATATATATATATATATATATATTGGTAAATATAGTAATAATGGAAAGTTTTCTTTTCGGTTTTCTTTCTCCTAAAAGTCGCTGTTTCCGGTAACATTTTCTTTGCTTTCTCCACATCTCACGAGGGGATTAGATAGCATTTTTAAAAGAGTCAATTTGCAACTAAAATTTTCGACAAAAAATAATGAAAAAAAACTTGCTAGGTAATTCGTAAGACAAAGATAGTATGGCCATTTATGAAATAAGTTGTAAATAACATTTAGCTACATTAATGTACGGTACTATAGATAGAGCTTCCGTTACCCGATATATTTGGAATAATAATCACCACGTTAATGAGGAGAATCTAAAATTAATAAAAAATGTTAGACAATCAGGACAGCAAAACGCCTTCGAAAGTATATATAGTTACATCCCTGTATATTCTCAACATCATACAAAATACGACGAATCCTGAAACCATGCATCATCAGTTGAGTGACCTGTGTAAGAGTGCTGATGCAGACGTTTGCATTTATGTTAGTTCTGTAGAACAATATTTCATTCAATCGCTGTAACTCTAGTTGTTCACATGTTGTTTTGAATCACATATTTTATAATAAATTTTAAGACTGTAATAATTGTACCACTTAAATAAATAAATTACTTTTTTCGGACAATCGCTACGAAAAAACCTAATTGGCGCTGCATAGAACAGTATTGCACATCGAAACCTGATTTTGGCAAGCTTTAAATCTTCGTAAAATTAGTTTCGGTCTTTTTTCTAAAAGTTTATGTGCAACATCGAACATCCACACCGGTGCAAGTCAGTCCACACTGCCAGAGGGAAATCAGCGAGAAACCAATAGCAGAAGTACCAATGAGCTTCCTGTAAGTTTCCTCCAATATTTTTATTTGTGCATTCATATCGTATCTATTTTACATTTATACCTTATATAATTTTGTTCAATAATTCCTATTCGCGCTCTATTTTTCAATTCACCCTGTAATACTAAACAACCATTACTTGTTCATGTATGTTGTGTAATGATAAGATATAGATCGCCTATTAGGAAAAGAGAACCTATATTAGAATTAGAGGAAGACAATTTTAATCAATTAAGTTTAAATAATTTAGAAATGGCAAATAATCACATTGCCGAATTTTCACAAGCTGCTATCATGATCCCCGAATATTCCGGTGGACAGAAGCATCTTGCTTATTTTATTAAACAATGCGAACTTTATATTACTAGTTATAGAAGGCTAGAAGCCGAAACACACGCAAATCGAATGTTACTAGAATTTATAAAAGCTAAAATCACTGGTAACGCTCGTGACGTGTTAATTAGTTTAGAAAACCATACATGGGAAAATATAAAATTTGCTTTAAAAAATCAGTTTTCAGACCCCCGTTCAGAAAATCTTTTATTTAATGATTTAAATACTAGCTTTATGACTAAATCACAAACTATTCAAGAATATTTCAATGTAATTAAAGAAAAGCTAAAGATTTTAATTGAACATGTAGATATACAAGATTTAGTAAACGATGTAAAAACGTACAAGAAAGAATTTTATCAACAAAATGCAGTGGCAGCATTTAAAGCGGGTGTAATAGAACCTTACTTCTCACATCTTAGATTAGTTTTTTTTTTGTTCCCTCAGGGCTCGTCCGCGGCCTTGCCGCCCCGATAGCACCGCAACCCTGTCTCTTAGATTAGTTAGTGTTAATACTCTTGATTAACTTATGTTGGAATGTAATAGGATAGATAACGAGATTATACAGTCGAATTTCATTAATAGCCTGAGAAACAAAAATAATACGAAAACAAATCATAACACACCTGTACAACATAGACAGACGTATACCCAAAAACCAATATTTCCAGCATTTCCCCAAATTTACAACAAACCACAACAAATCACACAACAAAGGCAACCGTTTCCTTCTCAGCCGATTTCTAACATAAGACCCATTCAAAATTTTAATAGAAATATACAACACGTTCCAACTCAATTAAGTAGAAGAACGACACCCATGTCAAAAGTAACCAAACTCCCTTAAGAAATACACGACAAATGCCCCAAAGAAACCACCTTATACCCCAATCTAGGCCCACGTTTCAACATCAAGAACTCTTTAACCAAGAGGACCTACCACTAGATCATTCCCACGAATACCCTTATGACGACCAACTCTCTGACGAAAATATACAGCCACTAGAATTTCCTGAACCAACTGAAACTTTTACAAATTACAACACCAATCCAAATCGGGATTTTCACGAAACAGCCTCGGAAAACTAATCTATCTAGATATAAATAATATTGTTAATACCCCTAAATTGCCGTTTTTTGTCATACCAAGTCTAAATTTAAAAGTATTGATTGATTCCGGAGCGTCAGATAGTATCATAAATCCAGGACCGGCTTACGAGTTATTTAAAAAATTTATTTATAAAGAACCATTTTCAATGAAATCAGTTAACCAGATAACCAATGGTGAAGACAACGTAAGGTATCCTATTTTACAAGAATTTAATATTAATTACCAATTTCCAATGCGTGTCATGCAATGGCACCATCGATTTGACGCGCTTATAAGGTCAGCTCATCTTACAAAATTAAAAGGAAATATCGATTATAATAAACAAATTTTAACTCTAGGAAACCAAAAAATACCATTTTACCTTGAAATTAATCCACTGAATTTTACACCTTTCAAACAAATTTGTGAAAATTATGTATCAGTCCCTGTAAATATAGAAAAAGGCACAGTAGTTTTACCACGTATTGAAGAAACAAATATTTTAATTTACGAGTCAATAGCTGAAGCAAAAGATGGATATTGTAGAGTGCCCATAATAAAGAAAAATCCAAATTCAAAATTTGTAGAAATACATTTTCAGGAACAAATAGATGTCGATCCATTACAAAATTACTCTGACGAACTACCTAAAATTTCAAAACATTTTGATGTAACAAAAGTTTTAAGAACAGATCATTTAAATACAGAAGAATATGAAAAACTTATTAATTTGTGTCGAAAGTATAATGATATTTTTTATCATGAAGACTCAGATCTCTCTTTCACCAATGCAATTAAACATAAAATAAGAACTAAAGACGATGAAGTTGTTCACACCAAATCATACCGGTACCCTTTTCATTTACGTGAAGAAGTCCAAAACCCTCGGCAGCCGGCGTTCGAGGTGAACGGTAGTTAAGCGAATACGTAGTGAAAATCGTGTTAAAATACGAAGTGTTTTGGTGTTTTTAAGTGAAAATGTATACAAATAAAACAGGCGAACCGCCTGATCGCGGAAGATTAGAATCTAATCCTGCAAAAACAGATTGGTATGAAAAAACACAAGAAATGTCCCAGGATATAGAGATGAATTACGAAACTAATAAGGTAGGAACAGAAAATCAAAATAAAGCCATAGGCGAAAAAAAAGTTTCAAATAATATCAATAAGGATTTGGTAAGTGAAGTTTTTAATTCATTAGTAGAAACTTCAAATAAAAATGTAAATGAAAATATATGTAAAAATCCAATAAGCGATAAGCCGACTACAGTGGTCGATAAACAGTATAAAGTTGTGGATAATTTTTATGATAACAAGCATAGCGGTCCGTACATTGTATATATTCAAAATAACAATGGAAATATAGGTAAAAGTCATATCATAACGACTTCGAGAATTATACGTAATTCAGTACCTGAAATAGATCAAGACATTAAATCGATAGTTAGTGTAGGCCTGAACAAAATAAGATTAGAACTTAATAACGGAAAAAGTGCAAATAACCTAGTAAATTCAGAAATTCTTAAAAATAAAAATTATTACGCTTACATACCTCAGTATTTAACAAAAAGGCAGGGGGTAATTAAAAAAGTAGATTTAGATATCCAAGAAAGCGAATTATGCAACATAATAAAACCGCGCATAGGCGAAAATTTTCAGGTTTCTAGTGTTAGAAGAATGAACAGGCGTGTTCAAAATGGTGATCAGATTTTATACGTTCCAACACAGTCAATTCTAGTTACTTTTCAAGGTCAATATTTGCCAAAAAAAGTGTCGATAGAAAAAATCATTTTCGAGGTAGAACCTTACATTAGACGGGTCATACAATGCATGAAATGCTTACGCTATAACCACGTTAGCACACAATGTAGAGGAAAAGAAAGGTGCGGAAACTGTGGAGAAGAACATAGTAATAATCAGTGCACACATACAGGGACACCGGTATGTGTTATATGTCGGGGACCACATAAGGCCACTGACAGAAATAGTTGCCCAGAATTTCAAAAACAAAAATCCATCAAAAATATAATGAGCACGGAAAATAAATCGTATAAAGAAGCATCAACACAATACTCACAAAGTTACGCAAAAGTAACAAAATCACATGTAACTAACGTAGATAATTTTTCAGTCAACGGTGATGCCAAACTTCCCGCAACAAATTATACTTTTCCAAATTCTTTTACGCATTCACAAGCAAACTCTCAGTTTTATCCACAACCTGTAGTAAAACGCAAACGTACAGATATACTGCACGAAAATAAAATGGAAAACATACGACAACAACATCAAGAAATTGTGGCGCCAACAACATTCAGAACAACACCAATCATAAATCCCATACCCCCTAGATATAATCTACCAAAAGACGAAGATAAAACTGAAAAACTGGTATCTTTTTTTATAGAAACACTAAAAAACATTGGCACAGGTAACCCATTAGACAAAGAGCTGTTAGATAAACTTAGACTAGATATATCACGTATCGTACAAACCCAAAATACATATTCGCGCTGAAAATAATGCAATGGAATTGTAGGTCTTTAATGTCAAACAAGGGCAGCTTTGAAAGATATCTATTTGATAACTGTATTGATATTTCACTGCTTAGTGAAACATGGTTAAAATCTACATTCAATATTAAATTGTCAGGATATAGTATACTTAGAAAAGATAGGGCAGATGGATATGGTGGCGTAGCGCTACTAATATCAAATAAATTTGCCTTTACTCAAATTAACCAGTTTTATTTTGTGGATAACATAATGTGCGTAGGTGCAAAAATTAAACTACATCGTAACAAGATCGTTAATTTTTATTCAATATATATTAAACCTGGAAATAGAATTTCAGTTACTCAATGGGATACCTTTTTTAGAAGCTTAGAAAAACCATTTATTCTAGGGGGCGACTTCAATATCCACCATACAGCGTTGGGAAGTACCAGTACAGACTTAAATGGCCAAAACTTAATTTCAGCCATTGATGATAATCAACTTACTTATCTTAATACAGGTGCAGAAACGCGTATGACTAAGCCAAATAGTATTTCCAGGTCTGCAGTTGATATAACAATAACTTCAAACGCTTTAGCTCAAAATATTGAATGGAGTGTAAAAAATGAAACATTAGGGTCGGATCATTTTGTTATTGAGTATAAGTTTTTTATAGATAATACAAATAGTAGCGTAGATTCCTCGGAAAACAAAATAACAAACAAAAAATGGAATGTTAAAAAAGCTAATTGGGAACAATACAAACAAAAAACAGAGCAATTTGCAAAAAATGCCGTAGAAATAAATACAAACATAGGCTATGAAGAGTTTCTTCAAAATCTAAATCTAATAATTTCTGAAACTATTCCAGTGAATAAAGCTAAAAAAACAAAATTTAATAAAGCATGGTGGAACGAAAATTGTAAAATAGCAATTGATAAACGCAAAGTAGCATTACAATCGTATAAATTTAACCCTACAATGCAAAATTTTATAGAATATAAGAAATGTGCGGCAATAGCAAAACGAGTAATTTTAGATAATAAAAGAAAAACTTGGCAAAACTTTTGTAGTACACTTAATAGAAACACTAGAATAAAGGAAATCTGGAAAACAATAAAATGTATAAATGGCGTGCAAACAGACAACATACCCCGAAGTTTGAACAACGATTGGATGATAGAGTTTATGCAGCTACAAGCACCGGCTTGGGTGGAAGAAAACTCATTTGGAGGCGGTCCAATATCCAATATTAACATCGAAATATTCACCATACAAGAACTAAACCTTAGTCTTAAGAATAACAACAACACAGCTGCAGGGGCAGATAACATACATTACTCTATGTTGTACCAACTACCCCAAATAGCTAAGGATTTATTACTAAACGTAATAAATAAAATATGGCTATCAGAAGAATATCCAGAAAGCTGGAAAACATATCTGGTTATGGCATTTTTGAAACCATTTAGAGATCCCAACTTAGCCAAGTCATATAGGGGAATATCGTTAGCGTCCTGTGTACTAAAAACGTTGGAGAGAATGATCAAACGACGACTAGAGACTTGGCTGGAAAAAAACCATAAATTATCTCCAAATCAGTTTGGCTTTAGAAAGGGATATTCCACTGCAGAAAGTCTAACAAAGTTTACCACAGATATCAACATTTCATTCACCAACACAAAATCAACAGTGGCAGGATTTATCGACATAGAAAACGCTTATGATAATATAAACTTAAGCCTATTGTATGATAAGATGATATACTTGGGAATAGAACCAAACTTTGCCCGTAAAATTATAAAATTATATTTAAACAGAAAAATACATCTTCTAACAGCAAATGAAAATATCACTCCCAGAAGCACGTCAAGAGGAGTACCACAGGGCAGTATAATCAGTCCTCTCTTATATTTGATCTATACACATGACATAAGCAACAATATCAACATACAAGTATTACAATTTGCCGACGATATATGCATTTATGACACCAACTGCGAAATAGATAGGGGAATCCAAGAAGTTACAAAAGCTATAGAGCAACTACAACAATGGACGAACAACAACAACATGAACATATCAACCAAAAAAACTCAGCTATGTATATTTACGCGCAAGAGACAGCCACTGCCCACTACGGTCACTGTTAACAACACTGATTACCCCATTAAGGATAAGGTGTGCTTTTTAGGGGTGTTTTTGGATAAAAAACTGCTCTGGAGGGATCATCTTCAACATCTAACGACAAAAACTGAGAAAGCAATAAATATACTTCGTATGGTGTGTCACACAAGATGGGGCGCTGACACAAATGTAGCCTTAATGATATACAGATCATTTGTTAGAGCCATGTTAGATTACAGCTCATTCCTCTATGACCAAGCGGCGAAAACCCACCTCAATAAAATCAGTACCATCCAAAATAAATGCTTAAGGTTGGCATTAGGTGCACTAAAAAGCACTCCAGTTAATAATTTGCTAGCCGAATGTGGTGAGATGCCTCTTCAATTCAGAAGAAAAATGATAGCAATAAGATTTATATTAAAGTTACAAGCAAAAAACAGCCCAATCCTACTCAAATTGGACCAATTACACAAGCTCACAGCAAGACATCGTTATTGGAGTCAAAAAGCAATCCCACTTACAGTAGAAGCATATTTGTCTGCACTCAAAGTAAAGCCCGATATGTACACCTACGATACGCAGCCGTTTTACAATATAAAATATGAAGTATTGCAAAATGTACAAATTGACTACCTGCCAGATTACTCATACATAGCCCAGCCGTTAAGAAACAACATCTTCCAGGAAGACATTAGTAAATTAGTACCACCAAATAGCTGTCTGATATACACAGATGGATCAAAAACTGACGAAAAAACAGCATGTGCCTATTTTGCAGTCCAAGACGAAAATTCAAAAATTTTTAAATTGAACAAAAATATGTCTAACTACACAGCAGAATTGATAGCTATCATAGAAGCCCTGAAGTATGCCACCGACAGCAACGACAATTATATAGTAATAATTACAGACTGCAAAAGTGTACTACAAAAAATAGAAAACTTCAATAGTCATATTTGTAACAACTATTTATTTGGTGAACTTGCCAAGTGGTTACATATTCTAATGCTTAACAACAAAGTGGTGAGATTTATGTGGATTAAGGGCCACTGTGGCATTGTACCCAATGAAATTGTAGACAGGTTAGCAAAAAAAGCTTTGGAAGAGGGTCAGTCGACTGAGTATCTCTGTCCACTTGAAGATTTTTTGTCGAAAGGTCTCAAATATAGTAATAGATTATGGGCGGAGCAATACAGCAGAGAGACAAAAGGAAAGTTTTACAGAGATATTCAGCCCACGATACCTAGGGTACCATGGTTTAGAAATTGCTATTACGAAAAAAATTTTGTAACGATAATATGTAGGTTAAGGTTCAACCATGCTTTATTCCCAAGCCATAAATATAAAATAGGCCTTTCAGATGAGCCAACCTGTGCATGTGGGGAAGTAGGAAACGCGCAGCATGTTTTGTTGGAATGTACCAATAAATATAACATTATTGAAATTTTTATAGAATATATTAACAACTTAAATATAGTACAAAAACCATTTTGCATAACACAAATACTAGAGATGAAAAATATAGCATTATATAAAGTATTAATAGACCACGTGCACAGGTTGGCTTTAAAATTATGATAAATATATTTAGACGTAGGATAGAATTAAGGTAGTTTAGGTAGATATTCCCAGTGTTCAATCCCTTTATGTTCTCCTATTCTTATAGAGGTCTTCCTGTTTGTCTATAAAGTTGCCATGATAGACCCCTTGGCACGAAGACATGTGTCCCCTGTGCAATCCTGAATAAATAAAAATGGAAAAAAAAAAAAAAAAAAAAAAAAAAAAAAAAAAAAAAAAAAAAAAAAAAAAAAAAAAAATGTGTGTATATATTTGTGTGTACATATGTCATATGTGTGTATGATTGTGTCTATATATGTGTATATATTATATATCAAACATTTATTGAGAAGTATGTTGTATGATAGGGTGTATGGATGGGAAAGATAAAAATGTATATATCATTACATAGAGTGATCCGACACTATTGTTTATTATCAATCGGTATCAGTTATCGGCTGGTCTGGAAATATTTGACTATACCTCCTAAACTGGAAAAATGAGCTAATGGCAAAAAGCCACAGCCATAATTCGAACAACAACAACAACAAGTCCAAAACCAAATTCAAAAACTCTTAGACAACAAAATAATTAGACCCTCAATATCACCTTACTCAAGTCCGATATGGATTGTCCCGAAGCGTCAAGACGCTTCTGGAAAAAAGAAATGGCGCTTAGTGATCGATTATCGTAAACTTAACGAGAAAACGATCGATGACAAGTACCCATTACCTCGCATCGAAGAAATTTTAGATAATTTAGGACGCTGCTCCTATTTCACGACTCTCGATCTAGCACAAGGATTCCATCAAATTGAAATGGATCCTGACAGTATCGAAAAAACAGCATTCTCCGTAAATAATGGCCATTACGAGTGGATCCGAATCCCGTTCGGGTTGAAGGGGGCTCCCAGTACCTTTTCACGCCTAATGGATAATGTATTAAGGCCATATTTATACAAGTTTTGTTTCGTATATATGGATGATATTGTTTTCTTCTCGAAATCCCTTCAAGAACACCTTTGTCACATAAAAAATATATTTGATAAGTTAAAAGAGTGTAATCTAAAAATTCAGTTAGATAAGTCAGAATTTTTGCGTAAAGAGGTCGAATTTTTAGGCCATCTGGTCACTGCCCGTGGGATCGAACCGAACCCATCAAAAATAACTGCCATTCAGAATTATCCAATACCAAAGACAAGTAAGGAAATAAGAGCATTTTTAGGATTAACAGGCTATTATAGACGCTTTATTCCAAATTACGCTAAAGTAGTATTCCCCATCAATAAATATTTAAAAAAGGATACCAAAATAAATATTCACGACCCGGAATATGTTGACGCATTCCAAAAAATAAAAGAATTAATTACAAATTCTCCTGTCCTGACCTACCCCGATTTTTTTAAACAATTTCATTTAACCACTGACGCAAGCAATATAGCTATAGGTGGAGTATTGTCACAAAATAATAAACCAATTGCGTTTTACTCAAGAACACTAAATTCAGCCGAGAGAAATTATTCGACCATTGAAAAAGAGTTATTATCCATAGTAGAAAATACAAAACATTTTAGACCATATCTCTTTGGACAAAAATTTGTTATAGAAACTGACCACAAACCGCTTGTTTGGCTATTTTAAATTAAGGAACCAAACTCACGGCTAGTTAAATGGCGACTAAGATTAGAGGAATTTAATTACGAGATAAAATACAAGAAAGGCAAAGATAACGTAGTGGCTGATGCCTTATCGCGAATCGAAATTAACGCGATCGAAGACGACTTTGACCTGGAATCAATAATTAATAACGTAGACCCTGACGAAGACAGAGAAAGAGAAATAATTAACGAACTAGAAAACGACGCAAACAATGCCTCTACTAGCACGACTAATAACCTACCTGAAAGCAATGACTCACAGACACAACACTCTTCTGCAGAAAATCCAATTTTCAATATACCTATACCAGAAAATCCAGTCAATTATTTTTCCAGACGAATAATTTTAGATTACGGACCAAAATATGACACACGCAAATTAAAAATATTCAAGTTTGAAACAATACATGTAAAGGTTCAACTCAATTACGAATTAAGACAAATAAATGACTTCTTGAAACAATTTATTGATCCAAAATTCACTTACGGAATTTACTGTAAACATGATAGACTATTCAAATATTTCACTGCTGTTTCTTCAACATTATTTAATAGTTCTGTTAAAATAATAAAATCTAACGAATTTTTACAAGACGTTGAAAAACAAGAAACTCAACAACAAATTATAGACGAATATCACACACGAAACCACAATGGCATTAACGAGACTTATCAACATTTAAAACAAAAATATTTTTGGCCTAATATGAAAAATTATATAAACGCTTTTATTAATAAATGCTCAATTTGCCTTCAGACAAAATACGAAAGAAATCCGTACAAACCACCATTTTCAGGTCCCCTTCTAGCTAAACGCCCTTTTGAAGTGATACACATTGACACCTTCAGTTTCGATAATTGTAAATTCCTAACTATCATAGATTTATTCTCCAAATATGCGCAGGCATATTATATAACTGATGGATCCGCAATTACCGTGTTAAATAAACTTAGACACTATTTTTCCCATCATAATCATCCCCTAAAAATAGTAGCTGACGCTGGCAAAGAATTTTCGAATACTACCCTTAAAGAATACTGTAATTTATTTAATATTAATCTTCACATAACAACCCCCCAAAATCCTAACTCAAATTCACCAGTAGAGCGACTGCACTCAACTCTTGTAGAAAAATTGCGAATTCTTAAATTACAAAACCCACAAGAGAGGCCTGCAACCCTAATGATAACAGCAATCCTTATTTACAACCAGTCCATTCATTCGACAACTGGGTATTCACCTTTTACATTACTATACGGCCCCTACGACGACTTACCAACAGTCACACCTGAAACTACCCTTTACGAAGAATACAATAACAATAGGCTCAAAGAAATAATGCCTTTCTTCGACAGTGTATATCAGAAACAAAAAGTAAGTGGAGACAAAAGAATTTCTAAAGCAAATGCGGACAGACAAACGACAGATTTACAAGAAACGACACAACTAGCTATTAGAGTACCAAAAGTAAGAAAAACGAATCCTCTTTACAAATTACGATCACATCCTAAACAAAAAGAAAACATTGTTACATTTTCTAAACCAAAAGCAAAAGCTCACGTTTCTAACATAAAAAGAGTAAGAAAGACTTTTTCGTTACAGGACAAAACTACTACTACTACAAACAACGATGACCCTCAACCTGGTCCATCCACTTCAAATAACACCGATAAAAACTAACGGATATTTTAAAGAGTATTTAGGCATAGCAAAAATACTCAAACATTATCATAAATTTTATTTTTATTTTAATATTACCGATATAGAAATTAATTATAACATATTATTAAAAAATTCTAAATTTTTAAACACTGGACAAATGTCTGCAACTAACGAACGATATTTATTAATTTTAGATGACCATTTGTCAAGATTAAGTAATGAACTACAAAAACTATCAATGCACAGAACTAAACGCGGATTAATAAACGGAGCAGGCTCCTTAATTAAAATGATAACAGGAAATCTCGACCAAGAAGACTTAAAAGAAATCAATAAAAATTTGGATAACCTTTTCCAAAATCAAGAAGATATAATTACCCAAATTGATAATTTAAATTCATTTGCTAATATAATCACACAAAGGTACGGAAAGGACCAAAAATTATTAATCAAAATCTAGATCATATTTATCAGACTTTTTCGACTTTAGATAGCGAAAGAGAATTGTCGAGTAAAATTCATTTCCAAATTCACGAAGCTGTTAAATTACTCCATAATATAGAGATAATCCAAAGAACTATTTCCTTAAGTTTTAACGAAATTACTAATACAGAGCTCTTTACCACTAGTGATCTGTTAAATATTATTGATCACTTAAAGTTAAGTCATGACAGAAATGAATTGATCGACTTTGACAAAAATCATGTTTCTAAAGTTGTAGAATTTACCAAATTTCATATATTGTCGGTTAAGGATACGATTGTATGCCTTTTAAAAGTCCCTATCCTACATCCCAATCCTGGTTCCTATTTTCGTGTTTATCCTATACCACAAAATTATATTCTCCTGGTACCACCCAGCTCATACTATTTAGAAACACCCTCTTCAAACTTATGGACCCAAGAGCAGTGCCCCTCTATAGAAGACGTGGTTATATGCAATAATCGCCCACGAGAAGAACATTGCCAGCTTGACACCTTACGAAATTGCACTTCTGCCAAAGTAATGAACCCCTACGAAATATCAACTCAGCTGCAGAATGGTCAGATCTTAATATCCACTAGCTCAGCAACCACTATTGTCGAAAATTGCGAAACATCGTTAGAACGAAAAATCTTCCAGGGAAACGGTCTAGTAACAACCCTCAATTCCTGCAAAGTCAAGATCAATGAAGAAATGTATGAAGACGTTGCTACCAATTTGACACTACAACCCATAGAAGTCGAAGAATTGCAACCGACACCTCAACATCATATCCATTTTAAGCCAATTCATCTAAAAGAAAACAAAAAGATAAAAGAAGCATTGTCTCAAATACAACAGCATCCATTTCATCTCCGACCGTCCATGCAGTATTCCCACTTAGGCATTACCATTGGTATATCCATCGCTGTTACCATTGTACTTCTGTTTCTTTTAAGAAGAACAATTCGAAGCATCCTATACAAGTCCAACAGGCAAACGCAAACAGAAGAAGTGTCCGAACACGAGGACGTGTTAAAGATTTAAGGGTGGAGAAGTTACATCCCTGTATATTCTCAACATCATACAAAATACGACGAATCCTGAAACCATGCATCATCAGTTTAGTGACCTGTGTAAGAGTGCTGATGCAGACGTTTGCATTTATGTTAGTTCTGTAGAACAATATTTCATCCAATCGCTGTAACTCTAGTTGTTCACATGTTGTTTTGAATCACATATTTTATAATAAATTTTAAGACTGTAATAATTGTACCACTTAAATAAATAAATTACTTTTTTTCGGACAATCGCTACGAAAAAATCTAATTATATATATATATATATATATATATATATATATATATATATATATATACATATATATATATATATATATATATATATATATATATATATATATATATATATATATATATATATATATATATATATATATATATATATATAGTCGTACAATTTATGTCAAAAATTTTAATGTCAAATTTTTGTCCTAGAAGAATAAAAATTTTTGGAGAGATATGGCTGTAGAAAAGTAATTATTTTTATACCAAAGTAAATTTAAATATAGAATGCTAAAGTGGATATATTGGTGATATTTGGGATTGAAGGGGAGAGAAGTTCAGAGGAAATTTGGAAAGTGACAGAATAAAACCGTTTGACAGTTTGATTTTATTGGAAGAAGTTTAAAATTATGTCATTTGCAAGCACAAGCTAAGCTTTTTTGTGAGACATGCTGTATAATTAATATAACAATAAATAAATAAATAAATAAATAATATATATATATATATATATATATATATATATATATATATATATATATATATATATATATATATATATATATATATTGATAAATATAGTGATAATGAAAAGTGTATGAATCTCGCTCCCCGGTCTATGTGTGGTCTCCTGATAGATTACTTTACAAAAAATACCGGCAGAAGCACGTCCGATTGATAATAAAAGAATGCACATATTTCCGCCAAACGAAATATGTTCATTTTGTGTCAGTGAACGTCCCTACATCGTTAGTGACCGACTACCTGCAGAAGAGTATAAATACAGCTGTGGATAGAAGATATTTAGAATTATTCATCCTCTGAGGACGCTAACTTGGTTAGTGAAACGACCGTCAGGTTTTGTAAAATGTGTTGTGGTGATTTGGGTTCTTCAAGTGTGCTTATCTTTATCTAGTTTAATAATACAGTGAGTGAATGAGCCAGTTCTCAAAGTCAAAACTCTAATCAAAAAAAAAAAAATTTAATAATGATCTGTCTCCTAATCATTAAGATTTTCTACAGCCATATCGATGAAAAGTGGAAGCATTTCTTTATTTTTATGGCTGTTGTTTTACAACAAAGGGTACCATTCGAAAATAATTTCTTTGTGGTCTTTAGGAATGTATTCCGAGCCAAATGTTAGGCCTAGAAACCTTAGGTTAAATTGTGCTGAATTTTAATTACTCTCTAATGATCTAATTACTGGTTAATGGAGTGTGTATGGCTCATGAAATAGTGTTCTTGCGCTGTACTATAGTATTATTGCTCTAATACAGACAAAAACACAGCTGAAATTTCATTATATAGAGAGCATGGTGCTGTACGTAGACTGAAGATCAACCCAGGCTTCAGGGGCCACTGCAAAATTCAGGAGATCGTGAAGGAACCCATGCTTGAAATGAGGTCAGACTTCGCGAGCCCGCGAATGTGCAGGGAAAACAACTTCACAGTGGAAATCCCTGATCGCGGGGCATGGCGGGAGGAGACGCCGGGCATACCACGGGACGCGCTCGTCTGGTTCACGGACGGATCTGGCGGGGAGCGTGGGACGGGGGCAGGTGTTTACTCGGAAGGACCGAGGGTAAGTCACAGTATTTCCCTCGGAGCCCATGCAACGGTGTTTCAGGCCGAGATGTACGCCATCCTGCACTGTGTGCGGGAGAACAAGAGGAGGGGCTACACCAACAAGCGGATCCTCATAGCCACAGACAGCCAGGCAGCCCTTAAGGCACTAAGTAGCCCACGGGTAAATTCCTGGCTGGTGAGTGAGTGCCGAGACGAGACGAGCGACCTGGCTGGGCAGAATGAGGTGACCCTCATCTGGGTGCCGGGTCACTCGGGGGTCAAAGGCAATGAAGAAGCTGACAGTCTCGCAAAGAGGGGGTCAGCAGAACCATTTATGGGACCAGAACCGGCTCTGGGCGTGTCAAAGAGCACTGCCAGGGGAGCCATTAAGTCCTGGGTCATAAACCAACACAAGGTGTACTGGGCGGACTGTCCAGGGCTCAGACATGGGAAGTCAATAATTGACGGACCCAGTTCAAAGAGAGCTGTGGAGCTGCTAAACCTTAGCAGAGGACAGCTCAGAAACACAACAGGTCTCTTGACGGGACACATGGCCGTCAAGAAACACCTACATAAAATGGGGCGGTTCGAAGGGGACCTCGCATGCAGACTCTGCGGCGAGGGGGAGGAATCAGCCCAGCACATCTTATGCGAGTGTATAGCTCTGGACCGGAAAAGACAACTGATCTACGGTCACTCTAGACCGGAGACAGAGCAATATAAAACTTCACCCTACCAATCGCTGTGCAGACTAGTTCAAGGCACAGTGATTTTGGAATGGGTGGAGTAAGACTAGGGGTATGCACAATCAACCAAGGGTTGCGGTGCTATCGGGGCGGCAAGGCCGCGGACGAGCCCTGAGGGAACAAAAAAAAATGGTGCTGTACATTAGACAAGTCATTTATCATGTCACTTTCGGATCACTGAATTCAGAATTCCAGAAATGTTTGATGTAACTTTATGAGACTTTGGAGTTAATAGATGATAACGATAAAAGTTTCGTGTCAGCTTGTGTCTTGTGTTAGACGACGAGATATAGGAGAAAACAAGTTAAATGAAAAATAATTACTCAATTAACTTCGACCTTTTACGGGGAGCGTCTGTATACAAGGAAATGAATAAATTTCATATAATATTTAGTTATTATTTACAAGTGTTTGTTAGCGAATTTTTTTAGAAAAAGTTTGACGCTGGACATGGAATAAAAGAAAAAATTCGGGAGGCAGTAAGTGAGTCATAGTAGTGAATTTTCATAAGAATTGTACAGGTCTCCCATTATGGTTACAATTGATATGTATCTCGGTTATTCGTAAAGCCAGAACCTTGCCGTTTTCGCGAACCTTGGTTACATTGTTGTGAAACAAAAGATGCCGCAAACAAACTTGTGATAGACCTCTTAGTTTCGAGGTTCAATCTTACAACACGACGCGTGATTTACTATTTAACGCTAAAGAAAAATCTTGTTTCCTGACAAAAGTTGGAGTTTATAAATTAGCTTGTACACATTGTAACGCAATCTACATAGGTCAAACTTCTAGAAATTTTAACACCCGATACAAAGAACATATTTCTGCATTTATAAATAACCACACTGACAAATTTACATTTGCAAAACATATCATTGATACCGAACATAGACCTACAGTAAATAACCACATACAACCACAACATTTTTATAATGACAAACGTAAACTAGACTTTTTTGAAGCTTTAGAAGTCAAGAAGCACACACACGACAATAGCTGCCTTGTTTTAAACGAGCAAACTGATTTAATGAATTCCCCTTTCTTGAATATTCTTCTTTCTAATTAAATAAGTCAAAGAAAATAAATTTAACTATTCTTTCAAAAAAAGTGGTAATAAGATAATGAGCTGATGTATATCGATATTTTCGTTGTATAGAGACTGCTTTTATACTGTTATTGTTTAGTTATTTTATTGTTGTAACTGTTATCATAGTTATTATAGGCTAGTTCTAGTTTTTATGTTAAATATTGACATACATCTAATAGACATTTTGAAAACCTCATCTGTCATCTGTGTTTCATTTTATTTTCAATTTGATAAATTTTTTGATCAAAACACCATATCATAACATAGCAACAGATTTTTATTGGTAGTTGTCATGATTTCGTACTAATTCAATTTTAATCTGTCTGAGAATGCTGTCAAGCAGCGAAACTATAGTCACAGAAACGTTGAAGAACATCCTAGAACATCCAGAATTCGTAAGGGCCACTTGCTCCAGTTAGCTTACGCGCTGGCCACGTCATTCACCAACGAAAACCAACAGTGAAGCCAGATAAGTAGTCTCCAAGTCTGTATGTAGTATTTATATGCACCTTAGGTTGATAATTTGAATATTATTATTGTTTTAGCAAATTTTCGTGTAAAAAATATTAAGTGACATTTTTTTGCGTTTATGAAGAAATTATTTTTCGGAAGATTTTGTGTTGGTGATAATTAATGTTTAATAAACTTATCGCAAAGAAAATAATTTAACATTTTCGTGAAAAATAATTGTTTAGAAGATTTTCGTGAAAAACATAATTTTCGTGTAATTTAGCGGATTTTCGTAAAAGAAATTGTTTGGAAATATTAATGCAATTCTTTTTAAGTTTTTGTCAAAAAGCTTTTTATGGATAATTATCTTGGCAGGTGTGTAAATGGCTTGAAAAGGTTCGTTGCCCAGGGAAATCGGACCAGTTTTTTTGGGAAAATTTAAAAGTTCGCAAAATTATTTTTTCAAACAATGAAGCATCCTTTTACTGCCCCAAGCCTGGAGATGTTGATATTTTGTCCTTTGATGTTGCCTTTGCTTGGAAATTGGAAGGTAATAGACGAAATCAAAACCTTGACAATTTCTTATACAGTGTAGTTTAGTAGATAAACAGTATAAATAGTCTTAATTTTAGTATATTTAGTATCTAGTATAGCACAATTTTGTCATTTGGGGTAATAGAACAACAGTGATGTCATATATTATACGCATAACTCCGATTTGTTACTCTTTATTGTGGACCCTCTTCTTTGATTTCTGTCTGTCTCGTACAACAGTTTGTGGCTAATGGACTTTGCTTCCGAGGCCAACCCTAGACCAACACACACACACATGTAGATAAACAGAACGTGCTTATTACCTGGCAGATAGGCATTTTCTTTCTGAAATTGGATTGTTAAAATGTTCTCAGAAAGTGCTGCTCAGCTTTACAGCCTGTTTGGATTTTGTGGTATGTTCGCCTCTTATATTATTACTTGTGTTTGCTTCTTCAAAGTGTCATTATTGTGGGACTTAGTCCTTTTTGATATACCCTTTTAGTAAATTTTCTTAAAAAAATTCACTAATGAGGAGATCCCGACTTTTGAATTTTGAAAAAATTTCTTCAAATGAGCGCTAGTTAGGCCCCCTAGAACACATATCCGGGGTCAGTTTCCATTTTTATATGTTATATTTAGCTCTGCAGGTCTAAATCCAAAAAAGTTATAGGCATTTAAAGAAAAATACATTGGAGTTTTCCTCAAAACGTCATAGTTGAGATTTAAAACGTCAAATTGGCAACATTTAGGCAAAGAACTTGAATCTAATACGGGCTATGGAAATAAAATGTCTCAAGAAGAATGTTCTGCAAACCCTGATATCTTAGTTTTAACCGTCATTGTCCTTCATTTTACTAAAATATTTCCAGAAAATTCATTTCCAATAGACCCTTTCTATGATGCTTGGCAGTAGCATTAGTTATAGAGTTAATCGTTTAGTGGTATATAATTTTTGTCGAATTTTCGTAAAAAATCAATAAAGCTCAATATATCTGTTATTATACAAGATATGAAAAAAAAATTGTATATTATAGGGTGTCTTGAGCTACCTCTTAAAAAATATTTCTACAATCACAGGGTGGCCCATAAGTCGTTGGTGATACATTTTTTAAAAATCAAACAAGCCTTATTGCATTTTTGCATTTTCCATCGAAATATAATGCATGTTTGTAAGACAAGAAATTCTGGACGCAGCAAGTGCGTTATGGTAGCGAATTTTGATCAAATGCTTCATATTTAATTAGCTCAATTTGCTATTAACCTATAAGGTTGACCAAAAAACGAGTTTTTTTGGGAACACTTTACTTTCGGAAATTTTTGTACATTTTCAGACAATATAGTTATTTTGATGAAACATGGCAAATTGTTTTTACTATATAGGTTATACTGGTAACCAAATTTGATGCCTGCTTTCTTAAAAAAATACACATATTTGATATTAAAAACAACTTGATGAAAATTCACTACCATAACGCACTGCGTCCCGAAAAGTTAGCTTTTGACTGACAACTTGAGGACGGAAAACAATTTTTGTAATCCGTGAAAAGTTAACGACTGGTCAACGATGACTTTGTTTCAAAGCTTAAGCAGAATGCATTAAACGTAATTTATAGGTGGCGCTGATGTAGAATAATTTGAGTCAAAAAATTCTGCAAAAATATATATCGCTGATTTAGAATTCAAAGTAGTCGTAAAAATATTAGTGTTTGCTATTGATGGCAGATAAAATAAAATAAAAAAATGACTTCTAAAGTGTTTAAATTAACGATATTTAGTTTGAAAATTCTCAATATTTTGCCATCGAGTGACTTCCTTAGAGCTGCATACTTACACTACGTAACTCATATCCATCTGGTGTAACTCGGAATTGCCTGTAGTGGGCTTACAACTAAATTTCTCGGTGACATTAACATGACAAAAATACAAACTGTCAACGATACATTATAATACCGTTTTTCAAGTACGCAAGAACTTAATTATTATCGTTCTATTTCCAAAGGAATGAAAAATATGATTATTATTATTTATGAAGAGTGTGAAGAAGCAGCTGTACAATTGTATTCGAGGCAATACAGTACGACTTCCAGGTCGCTAAACGTTTCAAAATTTGAAAATGAATCTGATTGCCTAAGGCACTTTCAATTAGAGTCTCGCTGCTTCAGTGATAAGAACGTGTGCCTCTAAACTGAAGGGTACTGGGTCCGATTCTCAGGGATCTCCTTTCACTTTTTCAGTACATACTGTACAATTAGCCGAGGTTGTGGCATTGTATTTTACTAAGTTAAATGTCTACACGTTCCGCCCTTTGGAGGGGCGTAAAGCTGTTGGTCCCGTATTCATACGATGTTGGACACGTTAAAGATCTCTACCCTCCTTACAGAAAGGCAGGAGTTCGGCAAAGTTTCCCGGATAGTGAGGTAAAATTGCTCCCTGGCGTCGGTTCGCAGCAAAAGACCGACGTTAAAAAAAAACTGTCAATGAGTTAAAGCGAAATCGTGTGATTGTTCTTACGAATGAGCAAACGCTTAGCAGAAGTGCTACAGCTTGTAGAAAGTAACCCGCACATATCAATCAGAAATATTTCACAAGAAACTAGTATGTCTTATTCCTCATGTCAAAGAATACTTTCGATAAATAAGTTCCACCCATATAACGTACACTAAGTGCTAAACTAAACTTTATATCACAAATGTCTATCAAGCAAGCGACCGATAACGATTTTTTTAATAAAAATTTTTCCACTGACAAAAGCCATTTCCACAATAATGGCCTCGTCAACAAACATAATTCTCGCAGAAATCCTAGATTGACAAAGGTAAGCGGCAATTAAAATAAGTTTGCAGTCATTGTTGGGTGTTGCATTTTAAACGGGCATTTGATGGGTCTCCTTTTGTTCGAAGGATCACCAACAGGCGAATGTTTCTGAAAAACGATATTCTTAGCTTGCTGGAGGAGGTCTCTTTAGTAACAAGGCGTGCAATGCGGTGGGCACCTGCCCATAACGCGGCTTCAGTTACCGATTACTGAAATAGTACTTATCCTGAAAGATGTATCGCGACCAATGGATCTCTCGAGTGGCCAGCGCGTGCACAAGATTTAACACCAAACGATTTCTTCCTGTGGGGTTTATTGAAAGACATGGTGTATGCTGAGCCAATAGAAGATATGACAGACCTAGTTAATAATATGTTTGCGAGTTGTGCGGCTATCAGTAGCTATATTTGTTAGATTCTTGTAATCTGGCAGTACGACATCGTTTTGAAATGTGTATTGCCGCAAATGAACGTTTTTGAGGATATGTTGTAAGCTTTGTTTGTTTGCTTTTATGTTATAGTTATGACTATAGTTAGCTTGATAGATATAATATTTTTTCTTATGTAGATTATTCAATAATCTGACTGTATTTCCTGAGTTAACGTTTGCTCTTCTCCTTTATCATAATATAATATTAACATTAGCTTGAAATCAGACGTCACACAGACATACCATTTCTAAAGGTTCTTGCGATCGGAAAAATATTCTACATCAGCGCCACCTATACATTACGTTTAGTGCATGCTGCTTAAGGTTTTAAACAAATGTCATCATTGACCTAGGTCGTTAAATTTTTATGGATTACAAAAATTATTTTCCGTCCTCAAGTTGTAATCTCCGAAAGTTTCATAATACTACCTCCATTACCTCCAAATCTGTCAACTTTTCAAAAATTCTAGATTGAACAAAAATTACTTAGAAATGGATGGTGATATCGAAAAAGTACTTTTTGAAGTTGTTGCCACCGAACAGTTCCTTTCGACGCCAGCGCCACCTGCAATATGTATATGACATATCTACGTTAGTCTGCTAAACGTAGCCACCGACGACAACAGTCATTTGTTATTTACAAAGTTGAAAAATTACTACTCGTTACCAAGATATGTGGCCTGCGTGTTTTACGTGAATCACCCTATATATATATATATATATATATATATATATATATATATATATATATATATATATATATATATATATATATATATATATATATGTATGTGTGTGTGTGTGTATGTGTGTGTGTGTGTGTATAGGGTGGCGGATTGAAAACGAAACAGACCGATTTGCGTCCAGAGAAACGCTGAAACACGTCAATTTTAATATTGAGGGGACATGTTTTGACATCAACTTCAACTTCGTCACATCAACCTCTCAAGGGTGCTGATAACAACCCTTATATTTTAAACAGGAAATATGGGTCGAGTGTTACATCATTTGAAAGCTCTTTCTTTTCTGAATTCAGCACACTGATTTTTTTGGGAGTTTTATCAACTCGTTTAAAAATTATTCACAGTTAAAAATGCAAAAACGCATTTCACGCATTCCGATAAGAAATGTGCTGATAGTCAATGTTTTGTTGGTTTGTAAACAAAAAATTGACTATCAGAACATTTCTTATCGGAATGAGAGAAATGCGGTTTATTATTTCAGTTTATCGGTCGGTTTGATACTTGATAGTACTACCGAAAATTTTATTCACGATGGTGTATTCTGTAGAAAAAAGAGTTGAAATGATTACCTTTTTTTCAAAAACGATGACTGTGCCAACCGTACCGCAAATTTGTTTAATGAACGACATCTGAACAGACATGTTAACAGAAAATACATTTTGGAGTTAGTTGCAAAGTTTCGACAAAGTGGTTCAGTAGCCAACAAAAAACGGGATCCTGAACGTGAATTTCTGGTTAGAAATGAGACTACTGAGATTGAAGTTTTAGGACAAATTGCTGCAGACCCAACTTTGAGCACGAGAAAATTGGCTACTGTTTCGAACATTAAAAGAAGAACTATTCAGCAAATATTGAAACATCATAAATTTCACCCGTATAAAATTCATCTTGTACAACAACTGAATGAAGATGATTTTGATCGGCGGCTGGAGTTTTGTGAAGTTATGACTGCACGAATAGCTAATAACGGGAACTTTCTGTTCAATATCTGTTTTTCAGACGAGTGTACGTTTTTATTAAACTCTACAGTCAATCGTGATAATTGTCGTTATTGGGCAGATAATAATCCAAGAAATTTTCACGAAGTCCACACTCAAACTCTATAGCAATTGAATGTCTGGACTGGCATTTTTGGAGATCGTTTAATCGGAAAATTTTTTCTTGATGGCAATTTGAGTGGCGAAACGTATTTGGAGTTACTAGAGGATATCGTTTACCCTCTACTAATTGACATTGTTTAAAATGATGATCGCTATCAAGAAAATCAATTAGTGTATCAACAAGATGAAGCTCCTCCGCATTTTTCACAACGTGTTAGGCACTTTTTGAACAGAGAGTTTCCAGGACAATGGATTGGGCGTAGAGCTGCTGTTGAGTGCCCCCCTAGATCACCGGATTTAACTCCTTTAGACTTCTTTCTATGGAGCCATTTAAAGAGTAGAATTTACGCAAGAGAACCGGAGTCTCTGGAAGAATTACGACGCATTGTTAAATAATGCCGTCTAATAACTCCACAAATGCTCCACAATGTCAGAGCTCGTTTTGAACAAAATTTTTACTTTTGTATGGAAGCTGGTGGTCAACCATTTGAACACTTACTTAACTGAATAAACATTTTTGAACGTTTGGTTTTGTTTTTTAGTTTTTTTTACCGAAAATCGACTAATTAGTTTATTTCTTATCACAATGAATGAAATACGTTCTTGCAACTCCAACTGTGTATATATTGTCAACGAGTTGATAAAACATCCACAAAAAAAGTGTTCTGAATTCAGAAAAGAAAGAGCTTTCAAATGATATAACACTCGAGACATGTTCCCTATTTAAAATATAAGGGTTGTTATCACCACCCTTAAGGGGTTGATGTGAGAAAGTTGAGTCCAAAACTGATCACATATATGCGTTCTAGTTCGCGTTCATTAAAATACATTTTTTTCAAAAGACAAAAGTCTCGAGCTTCTCAATGGTGAATTTTTTCTATGAAAATTTGCTGAAAAGAGCTACTGAACACAAAGTGTTCGATCTTGGACTGAATGGTTACCATAATGCCCTTGCTGCAGACTTTTTTACATTGATGATTACGTCACCTGAAAGCCCATTACAGATTTGGGCAAAGTGTTGTGTTTTCCGCTTTAAGTAAATAATCCGCTTTGGAAAGTACAGCCTCCATTAGTCAATAAATTAAATTAGAACAGCAGAGAAGTTTTTAGCAATATGCGCTTCGGCTATTTTCTTCTTAATAGCAGTAACCAGTAAAGGTTTATTAACTGACGTTTTTCATTTCATACAACATCCAAATTAATGGTGGATTAAGTAACAGCGCTTATACTACATTTCATAGAAAATATATTTTGCTTTTCCTTCGCCTAACATAATTTATCACAATATATCTTAACTGCTGACTTAAGTACTTAACAAACTTGTGCTATAATCCTATAAAATTGCAGAAAGCAGACTAAATCGATGAAACTTAAAGTATACTTACATAATTTATTTAGCTAAGAGGATGAGTGTCAAACAGAAATATCAGTATCAATACCGGGGCTGCATTCTCAGGGTTGTGAATTTTCGCTAAAATTGCCGTTATTGACATTTGGCGTCAAAAACGTAAGCAACGTCTAAATAATAAAAAATATATTCATAAATGCTTCTTCAACATAGAGTTGGACTAAGCACAGGCTGTGCCAAAGTAGACGCTTTCTTATGGAAACACATGTTTCTGTCGGAGAAAAAAAAACCGTCTCCTGGGCTCAAATTTTATGAGAAACTCACTGGCGTAAACAAAATTTTACTATCTGATATCGTTTTGCCGCTACATGGCGTTTTTCGAATTTAGTCGATTTCTTTGATGTCCTATAGTTTTTGTTTTTAAAGATAATTGATTTCTGAAAAAAAATCTTACGGCAGTTTTAATACATGGCGATTAAAACATTTGCTATAGCAAAAAAACATTTTTGGATAATCGGACACCCGGTATATTTTTACACTATCTTGTAGTAAAAATCGTCTTTTCAAAATTGTATAGTACTATATATTTAAATCTAGCACTTTACGATATATAAGGCTTAAACATAAAAACCTTTTAGAATATCCCTGTCCATAAACAGACATAAAAACTTTATTTTTCAGACAACAAAGACAGCTGTGGGAAACTGACTATCACAGAAAAGATAAAGGTATATTTTATAAAATAATTGTACCAAAGTTACCTTGCCAGAGCTATGGTTTGCTGGATATCCTAGAGGATTAGTAATTAGCATATGTCGTTTGAGATTTAACCACTCCTTGATACCGACCCATTTACACAAATTCAACCTGAAAAATGACCCATATTGCGAATGTGGTGAAGAAGGAAGCGCACAACATGTTTTACTAGAGTGCTCAATTGGATGGGATTACAGAAATGAATTCCTAAACAGAATACACAACTTAAAAGACGTTGAGCAACCCTTTAATTTGAAACAACTTCTACAACTGAAAAGTGATAAAAACATATATTTGCTTATATATAAGTTAATTAAAAAACTCCAACAAAAAAATATAAAAAAACTAGGCTTTAGGTTTATGTGTCATTTGTGTCTATCCTTTATATGTACCCATGCCGTTAATGGCCCTTATGTACCTCAAAAAGAAAATTTGTCATAATAGGCCCCATTGGCATGAAGAATATGTGTCCCTGTCTAAATCCCTTAAGTAGTATCTAGATCTTAAGTAGGCTTAAGTTAGAATAAAACGCACGACTATTAATATTACTATACAAATGAATAAAATAAAAAAATATCCAAGACTACATGTTGGAACAAATTTCAATGCACCATGACAGAATGCATATGAACTGTTGAATTCACATACTAGTTATAACAAAAGGCTTTTAAAATGTGCGAATGGTAACCATACCGCAGCCAGTGCAATCTGACGTCACACACACAAAATAAACCAACTGTAAAATCAAGTAGCCGTTACAGGCTCATAGCGATAATTGACAATTACTGTGAAGGAAACAAAGTTGTCACATTGGTCTGAGAGATTTTGAATGTGGGAAGAATCTGTGTTCGAACATTGAAAATGTATCAATACTATGAAAAATACGATATGTTAAAATGTTTTATCGGGTGTAATGAGAATCTGGAAGCTGCCAGTCAACTTTATGGACTCGATATCCAGAATGAGCACAGCGATTTGATACAATATTTCAAAGACTGAAAAGTAACCTAACAAATATTGGTGCGTTTTCTGAACCGCGACAGAACAACAATATTAACACTGATCACCAAGAATTAATGGATGTTCCAGTTTTGATCTTAACTGAAAATAACTCCAAACTGTCTACTCGAAATTTGCATACCGAAACTGGTATCCCATGGACAACTGGCAAACGAATTTAAATAAAAAACATAAGTTTAGAGCTTACCGACCTGGGAACATACACCATCTACCTCCTGCGGATCATGATGCAATTCTGTCAGTGGTATTTGGAGAAGTGTGAAGATCAAAACTTTGGTTTGGACTGTATTTGGACGGATAAGGCAACTATCAGTAGCGCTGGGATATTTAATAGGTATAATAGTTATATATGGGCCCGTGCTAATCCTTATGCAACAGTAACCGTAAGCATGTAAGGCCGTTTCAGTTTTAATGTATGTGCAGGCATTTTTTGTGGAAGAATTATTGGTTCCTATGTTTATGATGGCATACTGAATTCGGAGCGATATTTGCATATCCTTCAAACGCATGCTAAACCCTTTTGAGACGACTTACCATTAGTCCAACGACAGGGGCCTATATTTTTTCAACAATATGATGTGCTGCCAAATAATTCGAGAGTTAGGTCAGTATTTAAATGAGCTGTTTGGTCAAGAATGGATAGGAAACCAAGAGCCAATAGCTTGGCCAGCTAGGTCACCAGACTTGACATAACTTGGGTATTATCTTTGGGGAAGAATTAAGGAGTTGGTAGATAAACAACGTATTACTTCAAGATAAATGCTGGAGAAAGCAGTATAAAATGCATATGCCACAATAACCAATATTGGGTAAAGAAGCGCGGCAAATGCTGTCAAGAAACGTTGCCGCTTGTGAATGAATGACAACGGTGCCCAGTTGGAAGATACGTTAACAAATGTATATTGTTAGGTAATATATTTTTCTAATCTTGTTAATTTTGTGAATGTTAATATTTCGTATATTTAATGTCGTTTTCATAATTTATAATTACCTATAGCTAGTTTTATTCACTTAATTTTTGCGGGTATAGCGAGGGTTAATAACTGTTACAATCAAGTATTGTTAAGTTTAGAAATACGTACATACTTTAGATCAAGCAATTTAGTAACTTGTTATCAAATCAACTACAAAACAATTGTCATGCGGCACTATACCATAGTGGCTACTTCATTTCTTTCGTTAATTTATTTTAAGGCCTTATATATCGTAAAGTGCTAGATTTAGATATCTACTGTTATATATTTTTGAAAGGAGGATTTTAAGAACTACAAGAAAATGTAGAAATATACCGGTGTCCCATAAGTCAAACAATTTTTTGTTTCATAGCAATTTTTTCAATTACTCTGTATTAAAACAAGCCACACCAACTTATCCATCACATCAGAAACTGCTGTGAGAAAGTTTTTTCAGAAAAGTTATACGACATCAAAAAATCGACTAAACTCAAGAAAAGCCACAAAACGCTATGAGATAGCAAAATTTTCTTTGCACCAGTGAGTTTCCCAAAAAATTTTATCCCAGGAGTCAATTTTTTCCATCTCTGCTGTAAACATGAGTTTCCATAAGAAAGCTCTACTTTGGCCCAGCCTGTACATACGAGGAGATATTGGTAAGTACTTAGCCTACAATAGAAAACGCAATAATTTTTTTAAATACTATTAATTTATTCAACAAAACCTCTTTTAACACCCCACACATTCAGCAAAACGACCATAAAGCGATTCCAAACCCATTTAAAAAAATATTTTTCTTGGTCATCAAAGCACTCCTCAATATGACTTTGTTATTAGTCGAAAATCGTTTGTCTTTCACGTGTTCTTTCAGCTTTAAGAAGAAATAATAATCTAATGGTGCTAATTTCGGACAATAGGGTGAAAATTCAGCCAAGTTAAGATCAATTTTATCAGTTATTTGTAGTGCAATCAGTGACTTGTCAGCACATGCGTTGTTTTGCAAAAATATTTCAAAATTCCAAGTCATTTTTCCACAATGCTCTCGCGTAATTCAGTTAAAAACTCAATATAGTGTACTTACTCGACAGTTATATTTTTTTCAGAAAAATATAGCAAAATTATCCCATCTTTGTCTCAGAAAACTGAAGCAAGAACCTGACTTTTCAATATGGAATTTTTTGGATCGTGAAAAACCTGAATTCTTCCACTCTTTTGATTGCCTTCAGTCTGTGGATCATAATAATGGGCCCATGTTTTCCCTATAGTGACAAGGTGACCCAAAGGTGTAAAGGATTTTCTTCAAAACGGTGGCACATTTCTTTCGACATTGTCAAGCGAGCGCGCTTCTGATTAGCATTCAATCATTTCGGAATCCATTGTGCCGAAAGCTTTCTCATTCACAACTCGTGAAGGAGGAAATGTGCAATTTCTGTTGCACGTTTCAGCCCAACGTGTCGATTTTTTAAGATCATTTGATGGACAGAATCAATGTTATATTGAGTAGTCACAGAAATCGTTCGTTCAAAGCGGTGCTCATCTTTGACATTTGATCGTCCTGTTTTAAATTTACAACCCAGTTTTTGATAGGTGGTCATGAAAGGCATTCACCATTTTTTATCAAAATACTCCTAAGTGGCGGTTGGACCACTAAACATCTAGCCTAATTTTGCGTATGAAAGAAAGGAGGCTACTGTAAATTTTGCTGTTTCCATAGCTTAAAAGAGTGGTGAGATTAATTGGTTATTGAATTTTTAAGTTATTTAGATTTTTGAAAATGGTTTTGCTAGCTTGTTGATTTGAGGGGCATTGGAAGATTATATGAATCTGGTCTGCTATGGGGTTAATGCTGCATTTGTAAATAGCTGTAGGAGCTGCTCCTATTTTGTAAAGGTGAGCTGGAAATGGCACATGATAAAGGTTCAACCGTATTATGGTAGCTGAGAAAAGCCCCGAAGTATTTTTTATTTATAAATTTGTTATATGTAATGGTATAGTAGTGTGGATGGCTGCGTAGTGATTGTTTGATTCATTGACATACTTATTCCCTACGTACTGTCAGTACTTTTTGATATCTGCTTTGTGAATGTTAGGTAGGTCCAACTGTTGACACAATTTTTGACCATTGGATCATGACATGCTTGTCTTGCCACGATAACTGCTGCTTCACTTCTCAGTAATTTGGTATAAGACTTGACCCAGCTAAATATGACTTTTTCACTATTGCCTTCCAGCGCGTATGTTTCTTCCATTATAAGGCAAATGAGACTGTTGTTGTTTGTGGTGTTCGAGAGAGATAAGTTTTCGATTGATCTTAATACTGACGGTGAATTTGTTAGTATTAATATGCAGTTTTGAGTGCTTGTAATATTGCGTACGTGAGGTGAATATAGATGAATGATGTGGAAATGTAAATTTTTTCTACATTTTTTTTGTGGTATAAAAATCTCTGCGCCAGTAGATCATGCGTCGGTGTATATTGCTGTACTCAGTGAGTATTTTGTTAGAAGACTGAGCAGAATATTCTTGCTGCTAGGTATTTTGTATATTGAGGGATTTTGACTTTTTTATTTTGTATTAGGGAGTGGCAATTAATACTGTATATAGAGTACTTTTCTGAAGGTTTAATAACAGTCTTGAGTTGCAGTTTCTATAAAGGCATTTACAGATTTTAACACAGTTTTTGTTAACAGGTATTTGTCTGATGCTCATTGGCGGTGGTTCCTGCGCCTTCACTAAAATAGCGGCAGACGGAGAATACTTTATTGTGGTGGCCCTGTAGTATTCTGTGTATTTTTGTTGTATACAAGTTGAAGAGTGAGTGACCGAGTACGAAACCTTGAGGAAATCTCTGTCTTACTACTTTTGGACAGTGTAGGTTATTAAATTCATCTTTTATGTGGATGCGACTTTCATGTAGCATGTCATAGGCTTCCCGTATGTCCACAAACAAGCCCATATGCCATTTGTTTTTTGCCAATGTGTTTTGTGCGTCGATGATTAATTGGTTAATTGCATCAATTGTGCCTTGCCCAAATATTTCTCACACTTATCACAAATCGGGACAATGTTTCGTATTTGGTGGTCAATAATTTAACGCCAAGAAATCTGAGCTAGTACACTCCGTTCCTGAAATATGCTGAACAAACTTAATTTTTTGAGTTTCTAATTTCCATCTTCAACAATTTTTTTGTATGCCATGTCGGATTTTCATCTTCTTGCAAATATATCGCCACATTGATGTACAATTAATGGGTTTTAAATCAAAATGGCGGAGATATTGTAACATTTGAAAAACCAATTTGAATAATTCTGTAAATAGAATTTAAGAATGGTTGCTTTGTTAAAATAACAGATAAGATGGTAGATGGAAAAGAATACAGATTAGCATTTAATTTAATAAATAAATAAAAAGCCAAATATTAGGAACAAAAAGGATAACAAATATGTTTCAATCATCTACGTTGGAAGAATTTAAAAAAATTAAATGTGAGTACAAATACAAAGGTAACTTTCAAATCTTCAGTCAGTTCAGTAAGCTAGTTTCGGAATTTAATTCCATTAGGCACAGAAATTCTTTCAAGTCTAACAATACGGCGTGTGATTTACTATTAAATGCAAAAGACAGATTGTGCTTTTTGACAGCAGCTGGAATTTATAAATTAGTTTTTTGTTTCTTTAACGTTGACCTATTTCCGCGACTATGGCCAATCACCGACGCCAGGGAGCAGTTTTACCTCACTATCCTGGAAATTTTGGCGAACCCCTGCCTTTCTGTAAGGAGGGTAGGGATCTTTAACGTGCCCAACATCGCCTGGACACGGGACCGACGGATTTACGCCCCCTTCGAAGGGCGGAACGTGCAGACCTTCAACTTGCTCAAATACAATGCCAGAACCTCGGTTGGTGTTAATTTTACAGTTTGTACTGAAAAAGTGAAAGGAGTGCCCTGAGATCGAACCCAGTACCCTTCGGTTCAGAGGCACACGTTCTTACCCCTGAACCACCGAGGTTCTTATGAATTAGTTTGTACATATTGTAAGGCAATCTACATAGGTCAAACTTCTATAAGTTTTAACACCATCCACAAATAATATATTTCTGCACTTATAAATACTCACCCTCACCAATCTACATTTCGAAAACATATCGATACCCAACATAGGCCCACAGTAAATAATCACATACAGTCACTACACTTTTGTACTGACAAACGCTAAGTTGACTCTCTTGAAGCTTTAGAGATAAAGTAGCACATAATCCACAACAACTGCTTGTTTTAAATGAGTAAACTGATCTGATTAATTCCCCTTTTATGCAAACTATTCTTTTTAATGAAATATATAAAACATAATACGTCCAACCGTATTAAACATAGTTTAAGTAATGTGATAAGTTGACCTATCTCGATGTTTTCGTTATATAGGGTGACGCATTGAAAACGAAACTGACCGATTTGCGTCCAGAGAAACTTTTTTTTTTAAGAAACGCTGAAACATGTCAATTTTAATATTGAGGGGGACTTGTTTTGACATAAAACTAAACTTTGTCACATCAACCCCTTAAGGGTGGTGATAACCAACCTTATATTTTAAATATGGAACGTGGGTCGAGTGTTACACCATTTGAAAGCACTTTATTTTCTGAATTCAGCACACTAATTTTTTTGGAAGTTTTATCAACTCGTTTAAAAATTATTCACAGTTGAAGATGCAAAAACGCATTTCACTAATTCCGATAAGAAATGTGCTGATAGTCAATGTTTCGTTGGTTTCTAAACAAAAAATTGACTATAAGAACATTTCTTATCGGAATGAGAGAAATGCGGTTTATTATTTCAGTTTATTGGTCGGTTTAATACTTGATAGTACTACCGAAAATTAATTTCACAATGGTGTATTCTGTAGAAGAAAGAGTTGAAATAATTACTCTTTTTTTCAAAAACGATGACTGTGCCAACCGTACCGCAAATTTGTTTAATGAACGACATTCGAACAGACATGTTAACAGAAAATACATTTCGGAGTTAGTAGCAAAGGTTCGACAAAGTGGTTCAGTAGCCAACAAAAAACGGGATCCTGAACGTGAATTTCCGGTTAGAAATGAGACTACTGAGATTAAAGTTTTAGGACAAACTGCTGCAGACCCAACTTTGAGCACGAGAAAATTGGCCACTGTTTCAAACATCAAAAGAAGAACTATTCAGCGAATATTGAAGCATCATAAATTTCACCCGTATAAAATTCATCTTGTACAACAACTGAATGAAGATGATTTTGATCGGCGGCTGGAGTTTTGTGAAGTTATGACTGCACGAATAGCTGATAACGGGAACTTTCTGTTCAATATCTGTTTTTCAGACGAGTGTACGTTTTTAGTAAACTCTACAGTTAATCGTCATAATTGTCGTTATTGGGCAGATAATAATCCAAGAAATGTTCACGAAGTCCACACTCAAACTCCACAAAAATTGAATGACTGGACTGGCATTTTTGGAGACCGTTTAATCGGACCAATTTTTCTTGATGGCAATTTAAGTGGCGAAACGTATTTGGAGTTACTAGAAGATATCGTTTACCCTCTACTAATTGACATTGTTGAAAATAATGATCGCTGTCAAGAAAATCAATTAGTGTTTCAACAAGATGGAGCTCCTCCGCATTTTCCACAACGTGTTAGGGAGTTTTTGAACAGAAAGTTTCCAGAGAAGTGTATTGGACGTAGAGGTGCTATTGAGTGGCTCCCTAGATCACCGGATTTAACTCCTTTAGACTTCTTTCTATGGGGCCATTTAAAGAGTAGAATTTTCGCAACAGAAACGGAGTCTCTGGAATAATTACGACGAAGCATTGTTGAAGAATGCCGTCTAATAACTTCACAAATGCTCCAGAATGTCAGATCTCGTTTTGAACAAAATTTGTACTTTTGTATGTAAGCTGGTGGTCAACAATTTTAACACTTACTTAACTGAATAAACATCTTTAAACGTTTGGTTTTGTTTTTTAGTTTTTTTAATGAAAAATTGACTAATTGGTGCATTTCTTATCACAATGAATGAAATACGTTCTTGCAACTCCAACTGTGAATAATTTTTAAACGAGTTAATAAAACTTCCAAAAAATTTGTGTGCTGAATTCGGAAAAGAAAGTGCTTTCAAATGATGTAACACTCGACCCATGTTCCCTATTTAAAATATAAGGGTTGTTATCACCACCCTTAAGGGGTTGATGTGACAAAGTTGAGTTTTATGTCAAAACATGTCCCCATCAATATTAAAATTGGCTTGTTTCAGCGTTTCTTAAAAAAATTCTCTGGACGCAAATCGGTCTGTTTCGTTTTCAATGCGTCACCCTGTATAGAACGTGCCTCTATTGCTGTTATTGTTAATTAGTTATTTTATTATTATGATTTTTGATATGGTTATTATTATTATAAGTTGATTTTATTTTCACATTAGATATGGACATACATCATGTAAACAATTTAGAGACGTCATCTGTCATTTTTTATTTCTAATTAATTTACGGCGTTTCATTTATAGTTGTCATAAATGCTTTTAAATACATTCAATTTTCAACCAATGACGAAGTTGTTAAAGGCAAAACCAGTTGCAGAGAAGAAAACCACCACTTGTTAAGCCAGAGAATAACTCCCTACATATGTTTTTGATATGTCCATTTATGTTTTTTTTTACTCAGGGACGGACTAAATTAACCTCTAATGCCTCGTGAGTGATTGGTTACGATACATCCCATAAAACATATTTTAAAAAATTCGCCTAATACTAAATTTAAGTTAAAACATTCGGACTATTCACGTTATAAATAAAAATCACCCTCGTAGGCAAGTATTTTTCTAGCAAGTTTGAATAAATCTGTTTACAGATACAACGCTACCACCCCCGCAAGGTCCCTAAACAAAAACTCAACACTGTGCCGAGAACAGTTTGACAGAGTGGGAAAGTTTGGGGGTGTTTGCCAACAGTTTTTCATACACTACAGAAGGAAAACCCTTTATGCGAGTCTGCGTGGAGGAATTCGTTTGAAATCTCTGCTGACTACACATGACCCACCCACTTGCATTTATAAGGGTATAAAATCTCAAATCGGCGCTTGTTTCCCATCAGTTGTTCAGTTACAGTGCTACTCTTCAAGTAATATTAGTCTAACTTAGCAATATTTTTTATATAAGTGCGAAACTTTGCATACTTACCAATTTTTTACGTTCCTGTTATTAATTAGAAACCAGCAAGTAAGTAAAAATTAACATAAAAGATTATATTTAAAAATTGTTAGTTATTTAAAATAAACTTGTTTTATAGGTAACTATACAAAACAAGTAGCAAATTTTTGTGCCAAATAGAGTAAATACAGACGTAGAGACTTTTTCTCTGCTTTCACAAATGCGTATTAGCACTCTGCAACTAGTTTCGGCTTTTAGAGCATCGTCAGGCGAAACCGGTTGCCGAGAAGAATTTGTGAAGTCAGAGAAAAGTATCTAAGTGTTTAGTATGGAGCGGTTGCACCAAGGAAGCACAGCAACAATTAATAAAAAGCCTGGACGCAGCAAGTGCGTTATGGTAGTGAATTTTCATAGAAATAATCTGGCACAAAATATTTTATTATAACTTTATTTTCTTGTAACATAGAAATCTATTTTGGTGCATAATTTACTTTTTATATCGTAAACCTACCTACCAAATTTGGTTATCATAGCTTCTTAATTTTTTGAGGAAAAATTTTTTTTCGAATGAAAACCAAACATTTTCCCGGAAAACCTCGTCCGATTTTCCTGACTAGCGAACTTATCCAAGCCATTTATATAAGGAAGGCACATGCCAAATTTTATCAAAATCGGCCCATTATTTTTTGAGTTATAGGTGTGATTTTTTTCTACGAAAATTCACTAATAAAGTAAGCCTAGGAGGTTTAGTTTACAAACTAGCTAACATCGGCCTGTCAACTTTGACACGTCAATTGCGATTCTGGTTCGCGTCCCGTGGGAGCAACTAATTTTATCGTGAAGAACCTCGGTGGTTCAGGGGTAAGAATGTGTGCCTCTGAACCGAAGGGTACTGCGTTCGATCTCAGGGTACTCCTTTCACTTTTTCAGTACAAACTGTAACATTAACATCAACCGAGGTTCTGGTATTTTATTTGAGCAAGTTGATTGTCTGCACGTTCCGTCCTTCGGAGGAGGCGTAAAGCCGTCGGTCCCTTGTCCATGCGATGTTGGGCACGTTAAAGATCCCTACCCTCCTTACAGTAAGGTAGGGGTACGGCAAAATTTCCAGGATAGTGAGGTGAAACTGCTCCCTGGCGTCGGTGATTGGCCATCGCGGAAATAGGCCGACGTTAAAGAAACAAAACACACACACACATAATTTTATCGTGGTTAAGAATGAACTAGAAACATGGTATCATTCCCTGCTCTTTTAGTGAATTTTCGTAGAAAAATTTCACTAATGGGGAGATCCGGACTTTTGGATTTTGAAATTTTTTTTGCAAATGAGCGCGAACTAGGACCCCTAGAACCCATGTCCGGGGTCAGTTTCAATGTTTATATATGCATATATAAATATAAATATAAATATAAATATAAATATAAATATAAATATAAATATATATATATATATATATATATATATATATATATATATATATATATATATATATATAAATTTTTATCTCAAAAAATAAAAAAAGCTATGATAACCGAATTTGGTAGGTAGATTAACGATATAAAATGTAAACTATACACCAAAATTTACATTTCTATGTTACAAGAAAAAAAAACGTTACAAAAAATATTTTGTGGCCGATCATTTCTATGAAAATTCACTACCATAACGCACTTGCTCCGTCCAGGCTTTTCTTATTCACCCTACTAACCTCCTCTATAGTTAAAGTAGTTTATCAAATAATAATAATAATAAAATTATAAAAATATATGGTTAACTTGACAAAAATATGTATTTAAATAAAATCCAATATTTTGAAATAGAGAAAACGTAACCAGGCTTAAAAAATTAAAATAGTGTCAAGGATTTTAAATATACATATAATTATTAATTTTTTTTTGAAGTCTAAGCAATTTTATACAACTAATTCTACATCCAATATGAAATTAGTCACTGGTTTGTTTTAATTTTGCAGTCCCATAAACTATTTAACGTGGTCCTTTCGTATAATGTAGTGTTAACAGTTTTTCATTATTGAACACCGCTTTGAAAAAAATTAAGTGAATACTGGTAGATCCATTTATTTATAGAATTATTTTCTCTTATAGCGCTTTTTTGAAGGCGCCTCTTCTTATTTGAAAAGCAGTTTTTTTAACTTTTTAAATGAATCCTGTTATGCTGTTATAAAAAGCTGAGCTACAGTTACCACAGTCTATCCATTAAGAATTGAAGGTTTTTTCCTTTATTTAACGTCGGTCTATTTCCGCGACTATGGCCAATCACCGCCACTAAGGAGCAGTCTCACCTTACTATCTTGGAAATTTTGCGGAACCCCTGCCTTTCTATAAGGAGGGTAGTGATCTTTAACGTGCCAAACATCGCATAGTACACGGGACCGAGGATTTTACGCCCCCTCCGAAGGTCGAAACGTGTGGATTTTCTAATTGCTCTAACAAAATGCCACAACCTCGGTTGATGTTAATTTTACACTATGTACTGAAAAAGTGAGAGGGGAACCCTGGGAATCGAAACCGGTACCCTTGGGTCCAGAGGCACACCTTCTCACCACTGGACCACCGAGGATCTGAATTGTAGGTTAAAATGATTTTTAGTTATCTCTCTGGGCAATTGTATTAGAGCTCAAAAAATTTGGGACGCAGCAAGTGCGTTATAGTAGTGATTTTTTATACAAATGTATTTAATAGCAAATATTTCTTTTTTAATGAAAGCAGGCACCAAATTTGGTTACTAGTATAACCTATATAGTAGAAGAATGTACCATATTTTATCAAAATAACTTTACTGTATGAAAAAGTATAAAAATTTGCCGAAAATATACTTTAAAATGTTCCCGAAAAACTGGTCCGATTTTCCTGGCCAACAAATATCTTCAAGCTATTTACTCACCTAGCAAGATATAACCATTCACAAAAAGCTTTTCAACGAAACTCGTGAAACAAATTTTGCATGAAAATTTGAGAACAATTTTTTCACGAAAATCCGAAAACAATATTTTACAAATTAGCAAGATATAATTATTCACAAAAAGCTTTTCGACGAAACTCCCAAAAAAAATTTGCATGAATATTTGAAAACAATTTTTTCACGAAAATCAGAAAATAATATTTTACAATAACTAACAATAACATTTATTACCAAAATGCCACACAAATCTTACGAACGATCATTTCTACGAAAAATTTCTGCGAAAATTGAGTAACTATGTTTGACAAAAAATTTGTCTAGAGAATACATTACATTCAAATTATATACCGAATCTGTAATTAAGTTTGAAAAAAAAATGTAAAAAATATTTCGAAAACTAGAGTTGTAGGTATATGTAGTTGTTCGATTTGAAAAACTTGAATTAGGATAGTCTGAATTTTTCCAATTCAGTCACTATTTGAGAGCGCTCAGTATACGGCATCTCGAATTTTCAACCAATAATATAAACGAAAACGTCCCTGAATGCGTCACTTTTATGAGACTCTCCTACCTATTGGTGAAAACGCCGTAACATATTTTTTTATATGTGCTAAAATGTCAAAAGTTGCAAAACAATTCAAATAACTCACAAACGATGAATACTCTCAAATTTTTTCAAACATGAATTATAAATTGATGAAAAATGCAAAAATGAAATAATATAAGGGGTGTTCGAATATTTTTTTGTCATCAACGACTTATGGGCTACACTGTAATCGTCGAAATAATTTTATAAGATGTAGCTCAATACACCCTATAAGTAACGTATACAAATTTTATCGTGTCTTGTATAATAACGGATATATTGAGCTTTACTTTAGGATTGCCTCACCCTGAATATATGAGAATAGATAAAAACTGAAACTAACTCCAGATATTGGATCTAGCGGACCTAGTTAGCGCCCATTTAAAGAAATCTTTCCAAAAGTCGCGGTCTCCTCAATAGCGTCATTTTCTACGAAAATTCGCTAGGCATTATAGACAAGTAAACCAAGAACTCTATAACTAAAACTACCTACAAAGCATCAGGGAAAATGTATATTTTAAATGGTGGTGGTGGTGGTCAAAATATGATATCGCCTCGATTTCTGGAAATATTTTGGTTAAATGAAGGACAATACGGTTGAAGCTGAAACTTAAGGGTTTGTAAAACACTCTTCCCGCAACATTAATCAATAAATGGAATGTTGTCCAAAAAATCTTCAATGATTGCTATTAAGAATTGTTAGGTATGTTATTGCGGCTAGTGTGCCATAATAGGAAACAGGGTCAATAGTTTGAGAACCTACTACGCACCATAAATTAAGGCGATTCTGGGGATCAACTAGAAGATTACCTTTGCTCCGATTCGTCAAACCATAAAATAAACTTGAATTTCTCTGGGTATTAATTACAAAAACTTGGTAACCAGTTACAGAAAACTATTTTCCTTTCTACATCTGCTGTCACTAACTAACCAGTTGCAGAAAACTATTTTCCTTTCTATATCTCCTGCCACTAACTAACCAGTTGCAGAAAACTATTTTCCTTTCTACATCTCCTGCCACTAAAGTGTGCCCCCTTTTCTTTTTATAAAGATTTAGTTATAACCCTTTTAAATTGTTCTGTGTTCAATTTCACATGTAATTTGTGAGGAATCTCTCTGTGAAGTGCTTTAAAATAGATCAGCACGCTTGTTTCAATTTCTTTCATTAATCATGAAGATCTTATTTCTTCTTATTTTCTTGAATGTAGCTTTATTATTTCTGAATTTTATGTATATAGTCTCAGAAAATATTGTTCGACTGGTGATCTGTGATGAGGAAATCTACCCTGGCAACATTGTAGTGCTTCCACGGAGTTTCTTCTGGACATTAGATACACCTTCATTTATCACATTCCAAAAAAAATTTGTAAGTCAAAGTAGCGACCCGCTTTTAATGAAAATTCTAATAAATAAAATAAATAAATGACGATATAATCCTGTATCTTATTTGAATTGAATAAAATGTTCGGGACACAGCCAGTGCGTTATGGTAGCGAATTTTTATTAAATTCTTCAAATTTGAATAACTCAATTTTTTATAAACCTAGAAAGTTGAATTTTCGTGCGTGGTAAGGGCTTTTCAAATGTAACATATCCACCAAATTTAGTTAAAATAGCTTTGTAATTTTCGGAGATAATTTTTTTTTCGAATATATACATACATATATATATATATATATATATATATATATATATATATATATATATATATATATATATATATATATATATATATATATATATATATATAAACATAGAAAAACTAAAACTGACCTCGGGTATGGGTTCTAGAGGTCCTAGTTCGGGCTCAGTTGAAAGCATTTTTGCAAAGTCTCACCATCGATACCTCTCTATTGGTGAATTTTTTGAATAAAAATTCACTAAAAAGCTAAACAAATTTTAATCTTCGACAGAAATTTGAACAAGACTTTATTGTGGATTGTGTACTTGAAATCTAATAATTTTTCTATAAACACTAATAATTTAGTCTTCCATTTATGTAAAGACTTCATACATGGTCTCCATTATAAAAGGTTGCATCAGAGTTTCACCGAGAACTATTGAAAATTTCAAACAATCCTGGAAAACATCAATTTTGCTTGCGAGAGGAACATCTTTTTAACCCTAACAGAATTTGTAGCATTCAAGCCCTAGCGGGGGTCACTTTCACCCCCTTTGATCTGATTTCTAGCCTAGGCCTATTTTTGCATTAGCGAATTTGCGAGAAAATGTTGTGGGTGCGTCCGACCAATAACTTAAGCTAATCAACGTCGAACTTGTATTTGTTTTCTCTAAATATCTTGATGAGTGAGTTCGTTAGCCAGCTTAGTCAAACTAGTTTTTCCCGGAAAATACACATTTCATATTGAACAATTATTTTATCTCCATGAAATTTGATAATTTTATTATTTATGAAAAATTTTATATTTTCGAAAATGAAACAAAAAAGTTTAATGGCTGGGGCTGCCCAACGAATACGTTAAAAAGGTTTATTAAAAAGAAGATCAAGCAACGTTCCATTGGAGTCAAGTAAATTATGTTTTTAGTCATTACACATTTCTTGTATTTAGCGATTATTTTGAACAAAAAATGTTTTTTAACTTTTGCGGAAGCAAAAGTGTTAAAAATCACTTCGAAAGTACAGAAGATATAAATATCAGTGTATTCCCAAAATAAACAACTAATATCCAAAGATAAAAGTGAAATAACAACATTATGAAATTCCGGAAAGATAAATCTGTCTGTGACAAGCGAAGTCACTGGACTTTGTTATATGCATTTGGTCTACCACGTTCATGATATTAATATATATTTAAAAAAAAGTCGTGACACAGCAAGTACGTTATAGTAGCGATTTTTCATGAGTTTTGTAATAATAAACCGTAAGTAAAGAGAAGTATGCAAAAATGGCAAAAATCGCAGGAACAAGAGTTAGAAGAACTATTTTTGAAGTAGGAGCGCCCTGAAGAAGCTGTAGTTTCAACACAGTGACAATTCTAGAAAGCTTTATGCATTTATTTAATTAGATATTATATTTGTGACTAAATTGTGTCTCTTATATACGCAAGCAAAAGCTTACTTGTACAATATATTGTACCATCTATATGCAAAATAAACTATACTATACATAAAGCAACATACTTTGCCTCCTTAGCACATCCTGGACCTGTTTCAACCTATGTATTTTAGATTTTAATAGCTGCTTTTTATAAACAATTCATTCCAAAGCAACTACTTTTTTCATCAATTCGATATGAAGTGTCACCCAAATCGTGTAACATTACTTAACCAACAGATTAGAAACGTTACTAATCAACATATTTAATACATCCATCTTTGTTTATTCTATTTAACTTTGTATCACACAGTAATTTCCTTTTTTAACAACAAAAAATATAGTTTTCCGCATTTTCCAAATTATCTTAACTTTAAGCCCTGCATACAGTCCCCAATCGAGTAGTCAATTAAAATTCGCCGTAAACACATGTACTTTCTATACAGGGCAAGTTAAAAGGTAGAAACATCGAAAATTGGCTCTTGAATTTCACACACCGTATATGAGGTAGAGGACTCAAATTTGGTACAACAGTAAGCTGGGTACGCCGAAATAGATTCTGCTACCATAATGCGGAAAAATTACCTAATAGGGTATCTCACAAATTCGACCCCTTTGAAGAATCATTGTAGGCACTGAAAAGGGGAAATTTCAAATTTTTTTATACAGCTAAGGAAAAGTCATCGAGTACTACCATATGAAAAAAGAACCATTCGATTCGGTCAACGCGTTCCAAGATAAGGGGTGTTGCGCTTTAAAATCACACACACTGTAAGCACACATATATATATATATATATATATATATATATATATATATATATATATATATATATATATATATACAGGGTTCTTCACGGTGAGTGGCCTATTAGACGTTTCTAGAGAACTACATCTATTTAAATTCTGCAAATTGGTATCCGCACGTTTTTGATATTGGTCCTTCTAACTTATATTTTTAATTAGCCTGCACTTCCAGTTATACCGGAAGTCGACACAAACTTTGTTTTTTTAAACGGAACACCTGTATATTATTAGCTTTTTGAATTACACGTTTAATTTAAGGGCCACTTGATGACAACATATTTGGGCTAGTTCGTACCATTTCGGATTTATCCGCCATTTTGTAGAAAAAATTACGATTGGAGCGTTTTAGAAAAATGCCGATATCTTTAAAGACATGCAAGATAGAAATATGCGGTTTTCACTATCCCATAGAGCGTAAAAATTCCTACACACTGTTGTAAACACAATACGATTTTAAGATAACTGTTATTTATAACATACATTTGAATTTGAAAATTTTCAATCAGAGATAACTTGATTTTTTTTAATGGAATGGTACCCATATATCCCCAGCATCTTATTCAGCGTTAAATCCCTATCTTTTAAGTATACATTACCCTATACCTGTCTCTTATAGTTTTCTTTGAAAATTGATTTGAAAATAGTAATTGTTAGCGGGGCGATGTCATTTTTTTTGGTACGTAACAAAAAAAATACAGTAGAAACAAAAATATTTCATGTTTAAGTTAAAAATTACAATAAAGAAATATTGTTGCTGTGTTTGAAAATCATGTATTTAAAATGTTTTTAAAAAATTTAAAGAAAATTATAAGGATAACAGTGATATTATTACCTTACACAATCTTATAAATCCTCGAAGTATTACAACACAAGCAACAAAACAACTCACACCTCCTAAACTAGTAACTCTTCAAAATGTTGTCCATTACAACTAAAACATTTTAATATTTGTGTCGTAATGCCGCTAGTGGTTCCTGACAGAATCTCATTCCTATCTAACTCTTCAAACGCCCTTCTTACTCTGATCTTTAATTCTTCGCGTGAATTGACGGGCGTTTCATATACTTTGGTTTTTATCTTTCCCCAAAGATGGAAATCAAGCGGGGTAAGATCTGGACTTCTTGCGGGCCATATCCAGGGACCGCACTTTCCATCTATCTTCAAATAGATCGTCGAGTGTGTTAGATATTTCTCGTGTAGAGTGAGCAGAAGCTTCGTCATGTTGATACCAACAAGTTCTATATTCTGATAATGGTAAATTGTCTAAAAAGTCTGTAACTGTTCTTCTTAATATTTCCATGTAACGATTAGAAGTTAAGGTTCCATCATAAATATGATAGTAAAAGTTATTACCTTTCAATAAACAAAACACATTGAAACTAAATTTTACTTGAAATCCTCTTTCCCTAATAGCGTGCGAGTTTTGATTTGCCCAAACATGACTGTTATGTCTATTGAAAACTCCTTCATGAAAAAAATTTTGATGCATCAGTCCATATAAATTTTTTTAAGTCATCATCTCCTTGAATATGAATTAACATCGTTCCACAAAACTGGACCCTTTTACTAGCATCTTCTGGATGCAGAGTAAACTTATAGTTGTGCATTTTGTGCTTCCACAAGATTCTTTTTATAGAGGAGTAATATAAGGAATACCTATGTCGTTCACTGCAGTGTAAATAGATGCATGTGGATATGCTTCGAAATAAGCCAGGACAGTTATTTCTTTATCTTCATCACTAGTTACTGGACTGGGATTAGCTTTGGGTGTTATAAAAGTAACAAATTCTAGGAACTTTAACTCAATCCTTTTAAACTTCTTTTCACTCATGGGTGGCAGATTAGGATTTAACTCATCATGGCACACTTGCCTTAACGTTGATGTTCAACCACAGTATGAGGAAAAATTATGCTGTGTTATGTTTTTGAATGTCTCTAAATACCTCAAAAACTGTCCTTTTTTAGCTATAGGAAATACCCAATATAGGCCGGAAAGTTATCAAAAAAGGAATCGGTTGGAACTGCAAGTTACTGTGTGTCCCTTTTAAAATAAGACACTTATTGAAGGCAGAAGTAGTCAAAGGTTGGCGCCACCCCGCTGACCATTAATATTTTCATATCAATTTTCAAAGAAAACTGTATGAGATAGGTATAGGGTAATGTATACTTAAAAGAGATGGAATTTAATGCTAAATCAGATGCTGGGGAAATATGGGTACCGCTCTATTAAAAAAAAATCAAGTTATCTCTGATTGAAAATTTTCAAATTCAAATGTATGTTATAAATAACATTTATTTCAAAATTATATTGTGTTTATAACAGTGTGTGGGAATTTTTACGATCTATGGGATAGTAAAAACAGTATGTTTCTATCTTGAACGTCTTTAAACATATCGGAATTTTTCTAAAACGTTCCAATCGTAATTTTTTCTACAAAATGGCGAATAAAGAAATGGTACGAACTAGCCCGAATATGTTGTCATCAAGTGGCCCTTAAATTGAACGTGTAATTCAAAAAGTGGCAACCTATTCAAACGATAATTTTGACATTATCATCAAACAGTTAAATGCAGATGTAGAGATTTCTTCTCTGGCTTCACAAGGGCTTGTTTGCTTCTCTGCAACTGGTTTCGCCTCTTACGATTGATACCTCCTTTCTGGCTTCACAGGTGCTTGTCTTTTTCTTTGTAACCGGTTTCGCCTTTTTCGACCCCGTAAAAGGCAAAACCATTTACGGAAAATACACAAGCCACTGTGAATCCAGAGAAGAAGTCTCTACATCTGTAGTTAGTACTTAACGGTTTCACGACGTAAGGGTAACACCAATTAATTAATATATATTTTTTTGTTGCAGCACCAAAAATGTTCTCAAGAAAAATGATTTTAACTATTTTCTTCGTCATTATGGCTACCCTAGTGCTAGAAAGTAAAGTAGAAGCAAGGTACCTCCCTACAAGAGGTTCAGGAGACAGAGTGGACAAACTAAAAGAATTACTAAAAGAGGTAAGTTATTATTTTTGCACAGGGTTCATCTAAATTTGTCTGATTACTATAGTAGCTGAACTAAACTAAACGGATTATAACAATTTTTGTTTTATAGTGATTACATAGTAGATTCCATATGTACAGGGTGTTCAAATAACTTTGGCCGACTAGTTTATCTCACTCACCATTTTTATTAGATCTTCCGTATGAAAATTGTGATTGCAAATATGAGAGATATTTTTGGAAATTATTTTCAATTTCCTATCGTACCCGTAAGAGGGTGTAATAGCAACTGCCGATCTAAAGAGTTGAATTATGTAACGATTTGAAAATTTCTGCAAAATTATGAATAATTTTCACCTATCTCTTTTTGCTCTAGCTTACCAAATAAGAAGTTACAGTATGATAAAAAATTAAAAAATGAATTGATTATCAATTTGGGGTTGAACCTACATAAATTAGAACGGCTAATTTTATTTGATAGAGTTGTAAGTGGTATTTAATATTAGTTACTCCGTATCGTGTTTTAACTCACGATATGGTTGTCAGGGAGCGCTTTTCAATAATATTTTATGTTTTGTAATTTTTTCCAAAATTTTCGAATATAATCATAGAATTTTCTCATGTTCGTAGGATTAAGAGTGAAACGTGAGAGAAATGCACAAAAAAATTACGTTTATATCTTTATTAGAATCGGATATATAACTAATCAAAATTATATTGCATACTCTGCAACTTACTGTCAATCTGCTAAAAACAAAAAATAGTAGGCTGTGAAAATGTTCGGAATGGCATTCATGGGTCTCAGTGCCTTAGATGCTCAAACTGTTTTCCGTCATTTTCAAGCGATAAACGAGCCCTTTTTATTATATAGAACTAGGCCATACACCCTCAGGATCCCCAGTAGGGATCAGTGGAGGGAAAATGAGGTTGAATTCCATCCCGCAAGCCTGGTCTGTTTCACCGACGGATCACGGCTGGAGGACCAACAATCCTCCGGGACAGGAATATACATCGAGGGCCTGGGAGTGCTCGAAAGATATGCCCTTGGCGCATTTACCACGGCATTCGAAACAGAGGTGTACGCTATCCTGTCTGTGGTCAACAGACAGGATGTGAAGAGGAGTCCCGAGAAATGTGTGTACATATGCTCGGACAGCCGGGCAGTTCTCCGGGCAGTCTGCGCGGCCTGAATCAGGTCTACACTGGTTCAAGAGTGCGATGACGCCCGCAGAGGGCTAGCCAGGACAAAGGAGGTACAACTAGTGTGGGTTCCGAGACACTGTGGCGTGGCGGGGAATGAGGTCGCGAATAATCTCGTAAGGCTTGGTTCCCGGCGGCCGTTCTGTGGCCCGGAGCCGGCCATAGGTATAAGTAGGAAGTCGGTCTCCGTCGCCTTAGACAGGTGGACCGAGGAAGCAATGAAGAGGCACTGGGGGTCGGTTTGTGGCTGCAAGCAGGCGAGGGACTTCGTGGAGGGGCCGGACAGAGATAAAGCTGTCTGGCTACTCGGAAGGAGTTGACCTACGCTTCGCTGCATCCTTGAGGTGCTCACAGGCCACTGTGCCCTTAGAAGACACCTCAAATTGATAGGCGTAGAGAGGGATCCCATTTTCCAGGAATGCGGCGAGGATGAGGAAACGTCCTACCACTACCTGTGCGAATGCGAGGCTTTTGGGAGTCTTCGAGCAGAATTGTTTGTCTCGAGGACTCTGCAGAGGAATCAGGTAAGTACCATCCAATTGAGGACCGTTTGGCGACGGAACCGAGGAGGAGTAGAGCATGGTTGCTGGGGTTGACAAAAAGGGCCCATGGTGGCCTACTTGCTTGGCGTTGGCCTCCCCACCACTGATACTACTACTATTTATAGAGGAAACGGCTGCTTGAATCTCTGCTTGAGAGATGGATTATATAGCTTGCTGGAGTCTTATTATCATATTTTCCCTGGTTCTGGGCCTAGTTTGATAAACTATTATGAAATCGTGACACAATTTATATATTTATTAGCGATTTTTTCAAGAATATCGAATTTTTTAGATTGGCAGTCGCTATTACGCCCGCTTGCGACTATGATAGTCACTTGAAAATAATTGCCAAAAAATCCTGTCATATTTGTAATTAAATTTTTTATCCGGAAGCTCTAAGGAAACTGGTTAGAAGCTATGCTAGTCGGTCAAAGTTATTTGAACACTCTGTACATATATTAGCTGGACTAAACGAAACGGATTATTACAATTTGTGTTTGATAGTGATTACATAGTAGATGCCTTGTGTTCATCGATCAACAAATTGGGAAACTTGTTTTTGGACGTTTATACATTTGAAAGGAAATATTTTGTATTTCCGATCCTTACTAACCAAATAAAAAATTACTGTGACTCAAGAAATTATAAAAAAATATGTAAACAATAACAATAACAATAGGAACATGAAATGTGAGAAGCTTGTTAAGAGCTGAAAAACGAAATAAGCAAAAAACATAATGGAAAAGATGGATAAGGATACTAGATAAAAGAGAAATGAAAACTTCAAGACTGATTGTGCCATAGTGAGATACGAGGAGATATTGAAAAGTACTTAGCGTATACACTTTTCTAAAATAAAGCGCATCTAAAACCTATACCTTTAGCAGAACGTTCATAGAGCAATTCTAGACCTTAAGAAATGCTCATCTTGGTATTTAACCCTCTTCTTAACGACCCATATGACTTCGTTGTTTGTGAAAAACCGTTTACATTCTAACGTTTTTGAGCTTTCAGAATAAATAGCAGTCTGATGATGCTAAATCGGGTGAACAAGGTGGGTGATTAACCAATAGGCATGGATTCAAAATGATGATAATGTATTGTATCCTCCTACTATGTAGAAAATCATAACTACTGGACAATTGATAGTCTCTTTATTAATCTTATTTTTAAAGGGGTAGACATTGATCCAATCCAATCCATAGCAGGTGGTAGTGGAATTTTCCTATATGTAATAGTAAAGGATTTTTTCACGCCCGAGGAGGTACCACCCCATACATCAAGGGGCCGGTAAAGTCCCAACGGACGTTTCCGGTTCTGGTGTATGAGTCGGTTTCCCTTATAAGCAAAAATGATGATGGCTCCTCCTTGTATAAAATATTCCGGAGGCAAAATACCCCTCCATTCGGATCTCCGGGAGAGGGGTGTACAGGGGGCGCCAACATCAAGATTTAACATATCCTTTTCGAATATATGTGGCCTAAATTCTAACCTGAACTCCGTCCACCATTTCCTCCAGGCTAACAGGCCCCAACTCCTCTTCCTCACCGAAACCCAAATCAGTGCCAAAACAGCCACTAATCACCTTAGTTTCCCGGGGTATGAGCTCCTTACTGCCTTTAGATTGCGTGGAAGCGTGTGCGCATACGTCCGTAGCAATCTACCCTGCACCAGACTCCCCAATTTAGAAGCTGGAAGGAAAGACATACTGTGGATAAAACTCTCTCTCAGGGCTGCAACTAAATTCATCTGTTGCATTTACCGGTCACCTTCTGACAACAACTTCCACCAGCTCTTTGACTACCTTTCTGAAAAAATCGACTATCTGATTTCTGAATATCCTTCCTCCGAGGTCACTATTCTTGGCGACTTCAATGTCCATAATAAGGAATGGCTAGGATCTTCAAAAACCGATTCACAAGGGAGAGCAGCGGAGGCCTTTGCAGTCCGCAATTCTTTGGCCAATATGGTTCAGCAACCTACTTACTTTCCTCGTATCCCAACACACAGCTCAAATCCCTTGGATCTCATTCTTACTACAAACCCTGAATGCTATAAGATATCAGTCACCGCCCCCCTTGGTCGCTCAGACCACGGCATGGTCACTGCTTCCTGTGCAATGCAACCCGAGGTCACACAGTCATCACACCCACGTATCGTTTGGCACTACAACTCCGCAAACTGGGACGAAATGCGTGATTACTTTTCCTCATTTCCATGGGCGTCTGTCTGCTTCTCTCATCCTGACCCCTCTGATATCTCACAAAACGTCACCGAAATTATCCAAGCTGGCATGGAATTATTTATTCCACGTACACAGAAAACCTCTTCAGCCACTCAAAAGCCCTGGTTCTCTAAATCCTGTGACAAGGCCAGACTTGAAAAGGTCAAAGCTCACAAAACGCTTCTACACAATCCCAGTCAAGAAAATCGTCAAGCATTCAACGACGCAAGAAACCGCTATGTCCGCATTCTTTCTGAGGCAAAAAATTGTTTAATAACCACATCAAAAACAAAGTCCTCTCAAGCTCCAACGGCGGCAAACCCTTCTGGACTCTTGCTAAGTCTATTGGGAATAATTTCTGCAAGAGCACGTTCCCACCTCTTGTCTCAGGGGATGAAATTGTTTCTACCGCCCTGGGCAAGGCTGAACTTTTTGCTTCGTTGTTCGCCGGAAATTCTACTCTCAACCCACCTCCAAATGTTCAACCACCAACAGTCCCCAATGTCGCGCATAAAATGACTGATATCATTTTCAAAACTAAAAAGGTACGAAAGATGCTCTCTTCTCTTAATACCAGGAAAGCCTCTGGCCTTGACGAGATCCCAGCAATTGTTCTCAAAAAATGCGCACCAGAACTTGCTCCTGTCCTGACTCGTCTGTTTCAGATATCTTACAATAAAGGCATATTCCCTAGTAACTTGAAAACTGCTCGAGTACAACCCATCCCCAAGAAAGGATCCAAAGCGCTTCCTAGCAACTACAGGCCTATTTCTTTCCTTTCAGTCATCTCTAAAGTGATGGAAAAGTATATAAACAACGAACTACTAAAATTCCTTGAAAAACACAGTCTAATCCACGACAGGCAGTATGGATTCCGTCAACGCAGATCGACTGCCGACCTCCTTTCCTTTGTCACCCATTCTTGGAACAAGTCTATGGAACAACACGGTGAATCCCAGATTGTTGCTCTAGACATATCCAAGGCATTCGACCAGGTCTGGCACGCAGCGCTGCTTAATAAACTTCCGGCCTATGGCCTACCACCAAAACTTTGTACCTGGACAGCAAATTTCCTCTCCAACAGGAGCATATCTGTTGTTGTGGATGGCCATTCCTCTAAACTGTATCCAATTAATGCAGGAGTTCCTCAAGGTTCAGCTTTAGCCCCTACTTTGTTTCTTCTCCACATCAATGACCTCCTCTCTAGCACATCCAACCCAGTTCACAGTTACGCGGACGACAGCACCCTCCACTCAAATATACAATATTCTAAGCCTGTCTCTTTAGCCCAGTTAGATGAGGATCGCAGACTCATGGAGGGTTCTGTCTCCGTGGACCTCCAAAAAATATTAGACTGGGGAAGTAGAAATCTTGTACAATTCAACCCCACCAAAACTAAGTCTTGCTTTCTTTCTCACAAGAGATACAGCAGCCCTAGACCCATCACAATGAACAACCAAGTTATTCAAAGTAATGAGTCCTTTTCTCTTGTTGGCATTTCTGTGGATCGATATCTTAATTGGCACCAACATGTTACATCAATTGCAGAAGCGGCTGCTAAGAAATTGGGTTTCCTCTTCCGGGCTCGCAAATACTTTTCACCAACTAATCTCTATACCTTATACACTTCACAAATAAGGCCAAACCTCGAATACTGCTCCCACATCTGGGGTGCAGCTGCCGCTTCTACACTCGCTATCCTGGACTCCATTCAAAAGAGAGCTATACGTCTCATCGGTGACCCTGCCCTCACCCAAAGGCTTCCATCCCTTGCCCACCGACGTGCCGTTGGTGACCTCTCTCTCTTTTATATATATCTGCACGGGCACTGCTCAGAGGAGCTTTCCTCCATAATTCCCCCACCTGCTACCCCCAGCAGATCTACCAGGGGAACAGAGCGAATGCACCCTTTTACTGTCCAGGTCACCAGACATAGAACATCTTGCTATGCCCGCTCTTTTGTCCCGAGGGCTTCCAAGTTGTGGAATTCCTTGCCGGCACATGTTTTTCCTTCTCCTCCGAACCTCCAAACCTTCAAGTCCAGAATTAACAAGCTGCCTCTTTCTTCCTTGTCAACACCCACGGTACGATAGTATTTAGGCTGTAAGCCGTCGTGGTGTGTTGTTGACATTAAAAAAAAACCAATTTAATAAAACGTTTGCAGCGAAAACAACGATTTGTGAGCAGTGGCGTAGACTTGCAAAAGGAGCATACCTTTGGTCAGTTTTCCGTGGCGTTTTCCCACAATTTTCCTAATTTTCATAATTTACGCAGCAACTCGCTATAGTAGGTTTTGTGACAATTCTACATAGTGCAAAAATCAATCAGAATTAGGTCATTTTGTCTCAGAAAACTGATGCAAAGACCTTGCCAGTCGATTTTTGAACACGTAACCTTTGGCTCATGGAAAAATGGAATGCTTGCACTCTTCGAACTGTTCCTTAGTTTCTGAGTATTAGTGATGAACACATGTTTTGTATATAATGTCAAATCGTACTAAGAGGTTTAAGGAATCTTCACCAAAACGTTGACATATTTGCTTTGAGATCTTCAAGCGAGCGCGCTTCTGATCAGGGTTTAAACAGTTCGAAATCGATTTTTCCAAAATATTTCTCATTCTCAAGACGTGATGACCAATGGGAAACACATGTTTACGGGAAATGTGCAACGTTTGTGCTATACGTTTTATCCTAATTCATCGATTTTCTAAGATCGTATTATGGACAAAATCAATGTTGTCTTGAGTGGCCACAGAAATTGGTCTTTTAGAAAGTCACATTGAGGTTGGGATGTTTACAAATATGTTTTCTGATGATTCACAACGATTGATGATTATGACTATACATGTGGCTGAATTGTATTGTCTTAAGAGCTGATTGGGTGTCAGTGATGATTATTAAGGCCTTTGCTGCTTGAGGCTTTGGTTAAATCGTACGTGTAGAGTATTATAGTCTATGCACCGAAAACCTGGACTTAACTAAGCAGAACATAAACAGAATAGAAGATTTGAAATGTACACAAGGAGAAAAATGACAAAGCAACGCTACACCGATAGAAAGGCGATTAAAAGTGCTCTGAAAGTAGTGAGAGAAGACAACTGAATGACAGAAAAATGTTACAAAACAGTCCTTGAAGCCAACAGTGCGTTCATTAGTCTCCAACCGTGAAATGTATCGGTAATCAGCAGATGAGAGCTTAAACTCAGCTGTTGGCGCTTGGTAAACTCAGCAAATAACTTTCTGATAACTTTATTTGAAGGACACATACTTGGAAAAGAAGGAAGAAGCAGACCAAAGGCAAAACCACTGGAAAAAATGTGGAAGCTACAATGAAACGAAGCCAACTGTTGGAAACAGAGAAGGATGATAGTGACGACAGGGCGACATCGTCTTTAGACAGTGACGATGATGATGATGACCAAGAAACTGCATGCGCCTAATTTAGGGTGACGAGAAAATGAAGACATTCGTTCAATTTTTTGAATGTTACAAAACATCATATACCATTGTTTCACTTTTATTTTCTATTTGTTTCTGTCCTTGAATACATTCACGTCCACGTACCTATACAAAGCGCAATAATTTAGTAAATAGCTCTATTATACCTTTAATTTCCGACTTATTACGTGACAAACTTCATAATTAATGTTGCTTTACTTTTTTTATTGTTATAAATAGTAGGTTTTGAGAATAACAATTGCTTTCGTTACGTCACTTGTGTAAAACGACATCTAAATATGGATCACATTAAACAAGAGCGCATCGGCTCGTGATACAATTGTTTCAGTAGGAAGCACACTACAGACAGCAGAGAAGGATGTGACGACATCGACTTTCACTTGTTTTTCTTCCAGACAGAGACCTATGATCTAATTGTGTACAATTAACAGATCGCCGGAGGAAAAACTAGTTCTTAGTTCTTTCGTGTTGGTTTTAATGATCTTTACACGACTCGAGGAAGATAGATCGGTATTTATGGTCTTTAAGATGAAACTTAAATACAGATAAAATTCAAACACGTGAATGAACTGCAGTATAAATATAGATGAAAGAGAAACGAATATTTTTTGTTTGATTGTGAAATAAAATGAGGAGGTTTAATCCGCTTTTTTCGTATAATTAGATGCCTGAATGCCGATGATACAAGATTAGGTGTTTTTTGAGCAACATATTTGAGTTTACCACAAACAATAATCTGCTTTGTTATTAATTTTTTATTTATTTTGTAATGCGTTAAAACGAATACCAGAAACAGTGCTGTGCTATAAAAACATCTTTAAATCAATATGAACAAAAATGAAAAGACAACACCAATAACACAATTTATTTATTTAAAATTGATACAAATTTGGCTTGACTGTGTTAAAAATTTTAATGTACAAACTTTTTTCTACTGACTGAAATATTGAACAGGAGAGCTAAAAACAATGCCGGAAACTACACCGTCTTTTTTATAAAAAAAAACTCTGGACGCAGCAAGTGCGTTATGGCAGTGAATTTTTATTAAAATGCTTTGAATACCAAATATGTCTTTTTAATGCAAGCAGTCATCAATTTGGTTACCGGTATAACCTATATAGTAGAAACAATGTGCCATATTTTATCAAAATAACTTATTGTTTGAAAATGTACAAAAATTTTCCGACAATATACCTTAAACGTTGGTTTTATAACCAACAAATCTTAGGTTAATATCAAATTGAGTTATTGAAATTTGAAGCATTTAATAAAAATTTGCTACCAACACGCACTTACTGCGTCTTCATTTTTTTTCTTACAAACATATTTCGATAAAAAATGCAATAGAATAAGTCTGTTAGAAAAAAATTGTAGGGATCACCAACGATCGACTTGTGGGCCAGTCGGTGATTGTCAAAATAATTTTATAAGATGCAGTTCAAGACACCCTATAATTAACTTATATTATATTCAGCTTTACCGTAGAAAAGCGTCACCCTGTATATATGTAAGCAGAACAAAACTTAACGTAAACCCGGATATGGATTCCAGGGAGCTTAGTTTGTACTCATTTGAAGAAATCTTTAAAATTCTAAAGTCGCGGTCTCCTCATTGACGAATTTTTTGTACGAAAATTAGCTAAAAATTATGGACCGTTAAACCATAAACTTAACTAAAACTACCACCAAAGCATTAGAGAGTAAGAACTAACCTGTTGCATATCAGCCCTTTTGTAAAACTTCGATCCTTTATATGTGTTGATAAAACAAAACAAACACTGTTTAATCCACCCACTAACATTAATAAAGGAATAATTTGCACTTGCATATAAAAATTTCCCAAATGACACAAATAATTCGTCGACTCAAACAAATAAACATATAAATAATCTCATACCAATACCATACGACAGTTACAGCGTCTAACAGACTTGCGCAATAATATCAAATGTTGCGTTACCACGGAAACCACATACTAGATCTCATATAAGCTATTGACAATGAAAGGCGGTGATGTTAAACTTAAATGTTTCAAATTTGAATAGCTCAATTTTCTGTAACCCTAGAAAGCTGAATTTTGGCGCATAGTTAGGTCTTTACCAAAGCAATATGTACAACAAATTTTATCGAAATATCTTTGTAATTTTCGGAGAAAAATTTTTTTTTCGAAAGAAAACTCAAAATTATCCCGAAAAACCGTGTCCGAATTTTCTGGCTAAAAAACTCATCCAAGCTATTAATAAAAGAGAGGCACTAGCCGAGTTTTATCAAAATCGGTTAATTATTTTTTAAGTTATCGGTTGGATACACACACACACACACACACACACACACACACACACACACACACACACACATATATATATATATATATATATATATATATATATATATATATATATATATATATATATATATATATATATATATATATAAATCGAAACTGATCCCAGATATGGGTTCTAGGGGTCCAAATTCGCGCTAATTTGCAAAAATCTTTGCAAAGTCTCACCATCGATACCTCTCTATTAGTGATTTTTTAAAAATAAAAATTCACTCAAAATTGCCTCTTCAACTTAAAAGATTATTAGCCGGTTACGTGACAGCAATAAATATAATATCATAACGAAGAAAGAGCGATTAAAGTCAGATAGCACTAGATCTGGCTGAATAATCCTCTTGACTTCAGGAATATTAGGAGCCCAGTATTGTTTTCTTTCTTGGATCCAAGAAGATTGGTCAGAATGTTCGGTATGTTAGAGGCTATCCTATTTGCTTTGCAACAAATAAACTGAAAGAAAAGACAACAGAAATCAAAATAAACGGACAACGCTTAGACTGTATAACGTACGCAGATAGCATAATGCTGATAGGGGAAACGGAAAAAGAATTACTAATAGGATGCTGAGTGTGCTGGCAGGTGCAATGAAACGAATCAAACTGAAGATCAATATGACGAAAACATAGGTAGTGAAATTAAGTAAAAATAGGACTGCGGAATTGGATGCATCGCTACAAGTTGATGAAGTATAAATGGTTACGTGCCTTGCGAGTATTATATCGGATGATGTAATAAAGATCTAAGAAGGAAGATCGCGATGGTAAAGGAAGCTTTCAATAGGCAAGATACTCTTCTGAGTAGAGTCTTCTCAGTAGTAAACATTCTAACTTGGATTGGATGAAGAGGTTCATCAAGTTGTGGGCATGAAGTATGGTAGTATATGGGGCGAAACTGGGTTTTGACTAAGCAAGAAATAACAAGATTTTTTTTTAATTTCAATAACACACCACGAGGGCTTACAGCCTAAATACTATCGTACCGTGGGTGTCGACAGGAAGGAAAGAGGCAACTTGTTAATCTTGGACTTGAAGGTTTGGAGGTTTGGGGAGAAGGAAAAACATGTGCCGGCAAGGAATTCCACAACTTGGAAGTCCTCGGGACAAAAGAGCGGGCATAACAAGATGTTCTATGTCTGGTGACCTGGACAGTAAAAGGATGCATTCGCTCTGTTCCTCTGGTAGATCTGTTGGGGGCAGAAGGTGGAGGAACTATGGAAGAAAGCTCCTCTGAGCAGTGCCCGTGCAGATATCTATAAAAGAGAGATAGAGGTCACCAACGGCACGTCGGTGGGCAAGAGATGGCAGCCTTTGGGTGAGGGTAGGGTCACCGATGAGACATATAGCTCTCTCCTGAATAGAGTCCAGGATAGCGAGTGTAGAAGCGGCAGCAGCACCCCAGATGTGAGAGCAGTATTCGAGGTTTGGTCTTATTTGTGAAGCATATAAAGCATAGAGATTAGCTGGTGAAAAGTATTTGCGAGCCCGGAAGAGGAAACCTAATTTCTTAGCAGCCGCTTCTGTAATTGATGTGACATGTTGGTGCCAATTGATATTTCGATTCACAGAGATGCCAACAAGTGAAAAGGACTCATTACTTTGAATAACTTGGTTGTTTATTGTGATGGGTCTAGGGCTGGTGTATCTCTTATGAGAAAGAAAGCAAGACTGTGATTTGGTGGGGTTGAATTATACAAGATTTATACTTCCCCAATCTAATATTTTTTGGAGATCCACGGAGATAGGACCCTCCATGAGACTCTGATCCTCATCTAATTGGGCTAAAGAGACAGGCTTAGAATATTGTATATTTGAGTGGAGGGTGCTGTCGTCCGCGTAACTGTGAACTGGGTTGGATGTGCTAGAGAGGTGGTCATTGATGTGGAGAAGAAACAAAGTAGGGGCTAAAGCTGAACGTTGAGGGACTCCTGCATTAATTGGATACAGTTTAGAGGAATGGCCATCCACGACAACAGAAATGCTCCGGTTGGAGAGGAAATTTGCTGTCCACGTACAGAGTTTTGATGGTAGGCCATAGGCCGGTAGCTTATTAAGCAGCGCTGCGTGCCAGACCTGGTCGAATGCTTTGGATATGTCTAGAGCGACAATCTGGGATTCGCCGTGTAGTTCCATAGACTTGTTCCAAGAATGGGTGACAAAGGAAAGGAGGTCGGCAGTTGATCTGCGCTGACGGAATCCATACTGCCTGTCGTGGAGTAGACTGTGTTTTTCAAGAAATTTTAGTAATTCGGTGTTTATATACTTTTCCATCACTTTAGAGATGACTGAAAGGAGAGAAATAGGCCTGTAGTTGCTAGGAAGCGCTTTCGATCCTTTCTTGGGGACGGGTTGTACTCGAGCAGTTTTCCAGTTACTAGGGAATATGCCTCTATTGTATAATGTCTGAAACAGACGAGTCAGGACAGGAGCAAGTTCTGGTGCGCATTTATTGAGAACAATTGCTGGGATCTCGTCAAGGCCAAAGGCTTTCCTGGTATTAAGAGAAGAGAGCATCTTTCGTACCTTTTTAGTTTTGAAAATGATATCGGTCATTTTATGCGCGACATTGGGGACTGTTGGTGGTAGAACATTTGTAGGTGGGTTGAGAGTAGAATTGCCGGCGAACAACGAGGCAAAAAGTTCTGCCTTGCCCAGGGCGGTAGAAACAATTTCATCCCCTGAGACAAGAGGTGGGAAATGGAATCTTTTAAAATTTGGACATGGAGAAAAATGGAAAAGACCCAGTACGCCGATAGGAAGACGATTAAAACTGTTTCTTCGTTCATTTCGTTGAAGACTTGAGTAGCTGAAGCGGTTCACCAAATAATAAGGAAGCTAAACGGTCAACAATTTGAATAAGTGACTTAACATTTGTTCGTTTGTGTCTCTACGTCTATATTAAGTATTAAACGGTTTCACTAAGTAAGGGAAACCACAATTATGATAAAATACTTTTCTTACACATAAACATATTATCTTAGACTTGAGGACGAGATTCATCAAGTTATAAGCACGAAGTGTTGTAATGCATGGTATGGAATTTTTAAATACCGTCGGTTTGTAAAAAGCATAAATGTCTGATAAAACCAATTTTAAAATTTGAGGTTTCTTGTGTGTGTGTGTGCTATGTTTCTTTACTCTTAGCTTATTTCGGAGATTATTTGCCCATTGTGGCAAACTTCTGTTTTGTCTAAACAGGGTGGATATATGTTTACGTGCTTAACATCGTGTGGTACACTCTCATTATGTCACGGCCTCAGTATCTGTTGCTCTTCAGCATGAACTAAATTAGTTAATTACTATTTGAAATAAAAACATGCTTGGAGGAAGACACTTTTTTTTGACTTGGTACCGACATCGGGGAAATCACCGTTCTTCAAAAGTGAGTCAACCCCTCTCATGCCAGAGTTAGAAAACCCTTTGATGGCTGATCGAAACACGTATAAAAGGTAGCTTGTTAATAAGTGATTATTACTATAATTTCACTTGTTCCTTTAATTTAACGATTGAATATGAAACTTTGTAACATGTGAATGCACTTTTACATAAAAGATTTCCTCTGAGCACCCTAAAAACACTGTGGGTTGCATTTTATTAGGTGCCATTGGACCAAAACATTGATCTATTATTAAAGTATTTTGTAAACTAAATTTTTTAATATAAATCCACGTTGGTATCATCTATAGATCGAAAGGGACAATGTAAAACAATATATATATATATATATATATATATATATATATATATATATATATATATATATATATATATATATATATATATATATATATATATATATATATATATATATATATATATATATATAAGTCTGGATGCAGCAAGTGCGTTATGGTAGTGAATTTTTATGGAGATGATCTGGCACCAAATATTTTTTTATAACTTTATTATTTCTTCTAGCATAGAAATCTAAGTTTTTGTGTGTGATTTACTTTTTATATCATAAACCCCCCTGACAAATTTCCTTACCACAGCTTTTTTATTTTTTGAGATAATTTTTTTTTCAAAAGAAAACTAAAAATGCACCCGGAAAGCCTTGTCCGATTTTTCTGGCTAACGAACTTATAGAAACCACTTACAAAGGGAAGCTACATGTCAAATTTGATCAAAATCGGCCTATTATCTTTTGAGATATCGGTGTGATACCTACATATATATATATATATATATATATATATATATATATATATATATATATATATATATATATATATATATATATATATATATATATATATATATATATATATATATATATCGATTTAACCTGGCCCCGGATATGGATTCATTATATATATATATATATATAAGTCTGGATGCAGCAAGTGCGTTATGGTAGTGAATTTTTATGGAGATGATCTGGCACCAAATATTTTTTTATAACTTTATTATTTCTTCTAGCATAGAAATCTAAGTTTTTGTGTGTGATTTACTTTTTATATCATAAACCCCCCTGACAAATTTCCTTACCATAGCTTTTTTATTTTTTGAGATAATTTTTTTTTCAAAAGAAAACTAAAAATGCACCCGGAAAGCCTTGTCCGATTTTTCTGGCTAACGAACTTATAGAAACCACTTACAAAGGGAAGCTACATGTCAAATTTGATCAAAATCGGCCTATTATCTTTTGAGATATCGGTGTGATACCTACATATATATATATATATATATATATATATATATATATATATATATATATATATATATATATATATATATATCGATTTAACCTGGCCCCGGATATGGATTCAAGGGTCCCTAGTTCAAAATTCAAAAGTGGGGATCTCCCCATTAGTGAATTTTTGCTACGAAAATTCACTAAAAAGGCATATCGAACTTAACATGTCCAGATACTCCGTGAACGTCGAGATTGCCGAGAAAAGCTCTCAATTTTAACGTTCATTTAACAAACTAATATAAATCCGATTTACATTCTGCCATTATAATTGGACGAATCGATTCCACGGCTACATATTCACCCAAAACAACAAACTTTTCCCCAGTCTGGACAAGCGATTTAGATTTGGCGTTCACTTGAAAATTTTCTGCATAAAATTTCAAAACAAAAAGCAGCCTAACGGATTTGGAAAGTCTCGGCTTCGAAGGAGACATGCGCCTTATTGTGACCACTTTAGAAGCATAAAATGAGTATTTTCTTGGTTCTCTGATATTTAAACGCCTTCTAGTTCCACTAAAACTTTTTACCAAGATAAAATTCCTCTAATTCAATTTGCAGCGGGTATTTTGCACCAACTCATTTCGCCTCGACAGAGCGGTTAAACATTTAAAACGAAACCGTGGGCTAATTTTTTTTACCTTCAAACCCCCCTTGCCTGTTCCGTGTCGCGTCTTTTAAATATTTTACATCTTCCCCATTTATTCAGCGATGCGTTTTCTTGTTGCAATGGTATAACACGAATTAATAATTTAAAAAAAAGTGATCGCCGGGCTGTGGTAAGATTAGAGCTGAAATGTATGCACAGTGAGCAGACGTTTCAGCTCGGGCGCCAATGTTCTTATATTTAGTTTCGTTTTGAAACACTGTTTACATATAAAATTTGAAATAATCTTGCACATGACTGTCAGTTATTTTGTCTTATGCTGAACTTTAATGACAAAATGATATTGATTTTACGAAATTTCGTTTCAGCTGATTGAATCTGAAATCGAACAAGACGAAGATGTACCAAGGTGGCACCCAGAAACCAAGCTTTTCTACAAACGTGAGGCAGCACCAGCACCTACGCATTAATTCTCAAAAATTATCATTATTTAGTTGATAAAGTGACAGTCTTCAATATGGCAACCTTGCTTACGAACTAGGACTACGAATCCGGTTAACTCTTCCAATCAGATCATTTAAATACAGTCTATGTGTAAAACAATTGGCATTTCTTATTGTGGCAATAACTAATAAAAATCAGTAAATAATGCAAATATCATCAAAATGTACTTGTGTTTAAAATTATTAAAATTATTAATATATGAATTATAATTGTGATAAACTGACAAATAAGATTTTTAAGATATGATATTATAGATGACAAAATGTTTTATTGTAAATACATAACGTATATGTGTTGTAAAAATAGTTATAAAATATGGAAAAAGTCTAAATGTTGTTGTATTTTTCTTATGTTTAATTTATATATTTATGTTTTTTTAATCATTTATTGTTAGTTAACGATAAAAATACTTTTTTGTTTCACTTTTGAATCTTAACTACATAAAATAAGGTCAGAAAAATTCTACGTCTATTGTGCTCCTATTTTCAAACGAAAAATTTTAATTATCACTGTTCTCATTTTTATTTCACAAAACTAAAATCTAAAATTAAAAATCACACCCAAGCTTTATGTATAGATGTCCTACATAAAATGGATCTCCTATTATGAACAACCTGTGATTTTTCACACTACAAGCTTACACAAGTTCTTTATGATAAAATGATTTTTTTCCAAAATCAGATACCCTGCGTTCTATAACATTTCTTTATATATTTTGTTATATTCCTATTCCTGATAATTTTGATTGGGAATATATATATATATATATATATATATATATATATATATATATATATATATATATATATATATATATATATATATATATATATATATATAGATTCTTAAAAATAGGTGATACCACTAATTCCGAAACAGTCAGAGATACAATGTAAAAAATATTTATCTAAATATCTCCTGTGGTTTTGATTAGGTAGAGGGAAAAAATCAAAAACGGTCTTAGTTTTTTTTCTGTCTGTTGATTGACGTTAAAAAAGTGACCTGGCCTCACCTGGTTATTGTTTTAATTAATTAGAATCAATAATTTTGTAACACATGATCAAACGATTATGGCCTAGACAGTGCCGAAATTCGCCGTACCTACTTTTGTCAGTAAAGTAATAGCAGGGTCGTAACAGGAATAAACAATTGACAATGCTCCTTTAGGTCGAAACGTCGAAAATCATCAATGAGTAAGGTGTATAAAAGTAATCTAAATAACGAATTGTACGATCGCCTTGCTTACGTGAATTCACCGACAAGACGAAACGAAATATTTTTCCCTTTAGTATTTTTTTCTATAGTCAAAAATACTTAAATAACTAGCGTTTTACAATTTTATACCTTTTCCCTGTATCTATGGAATTGTACAAAATTTGGCAACCCTGACAACGTTTGCACAATGTACCATGAAAATGGCAACTTTATTTAAATGCTGTATATCCGTATGTAAGTAAATGTCTCCAACAATGATCGTAATATATTAATTTTTACAATATATATATATATATATATATATATATATATATATATATATATATATATATATATATATATATATATATATATATATATATATATATATATATAATGTTTATCTTGACCTTTTGACTGCCGTTTTGGGGCCATTCAAAAGAGTATAGAAAACGATGTTAGGTCAGTCGCAGTCCGATTCCGGAGTCTTAATCTGCCAACTTTTGAGTTTCAATATGCCTAGTCCCCGGGTCTTACTACGACCGATTTTGTCTAAAGTCTGATAGTTGTTACACCTATATATATATATATATATATATATATATATATATATATATATATATATATATATATATATATATATATATATATATATATATATATATATATATATTTGTGTGTGTGTGTGTTTGTGTGTTGTAATCAAGTCAGGTTAGGTGTTGAAAAAAATAAATCAATCAAGGAGAATAAAAACAGACCTCTCTTGTATTCCATTAAAAACTGTAAAACAGTGAAAAATTTCTTAGTTGTTATTTTAAATATGTTCACTCAGTTTTCCATTAGCCTAGAAACTACAGTTTTGGTATATTATGTAGCTGTTATAGAACAACTATGTGTACCAAGATTTATTGAAATAACTTTATGATTTTTGTAAATACAGATTTGTTGGAACAACATTTTAATGTTCTTCCAAAAAATTGTTCAAAGTTAGCTGGTCAACGATCTCGTCCAAACCATTTCAGAAAAATACACCTGCTAAGTTTGATCAAATTATTTTGAGTTTGTGATGTGAAAATTTGTTAATAAAAAATATCGGTTGAAGTGACACAAGATATATTTTCCAAATTTAAATACCCTTCCTTAATCGAAACGAAAAAAAAAATCCACGTGTAACCTAGCATTTTTAAAAGTAGCTAAATAGTCTCACTTTTAAACTTGTTTGAAAACGTTGCACAAAAAGTCGTTTTAATAAAAAACATAATTATAAACAAAGCGTGTATTGTTAATATACTGTTATCCGTGGAGTGAAATACATGATATATGCTTTCAGCTTTTTCTAACTGTTTTCGTCAATATCTTAATAATTAAAACACACACACACACACACACACACATATATATATATATATATATGTATATATATATATATATATATATATATATATATATATATATATATATATATATATATATATATATATATATATATATATATATATTGTAAATATCGAAAACTTGTTTGGGTTTGTATCGTGTGTGTGGTGAAAAACTATAGATGTATGGGGTCGATTTATGAGGGAATGCCTATACTTGACCTTGACAACAAGCTGTTTCTGAAATTTTAGGTAAATTATAGCAGGGTGGTTTTAAAAACATACAATTCTTTATAAGTTTTTTTGTATATCCCTTTCTAAAGTTATTTTATGCTTAATTATATATGTAAGAATTTATATAGAGAAAGGCGTGATACTACTACATTCCTTGTTTTAAAGATATTTCGGTTGTCTTGTCTCTATTTCCTGCTCGGAAAAATAAATGATACGCTAATGCTTTTTGATAGTGTATAGGTAATGTTATATTTCCAACAAACTCTTAATTTCCTTAATTTTTTCTAAGATTTATCTTACATTATCAAAAAAATCTATAAACATAACGATTTAAAAAAAAGACAACAAAAACCGAAATTCATAGAATTATCACTCGTAAAATTAGTTTAGAATAGTTTAATTTTATTTAATAGTAAAACTGTTTACTTTCTACTTAGAACATCCTAATCAAAAGTCAATTATCATGTAGAATTAAAAAGTAATTTCAAAACTTTATTGTAATCATAAGGCTAATATATTTTTGAATATTAAATAGAATATATCTATTCAAAATTTTAACCTAAGCGATTTAAATAAAATCAATTATTTGTTTAATGTTTTTCTAAAATCACTCTGCGACCTTAAATTATTGAATATACTATCGGTGAAATCATGCACATAATTGACTCACTTCAAAATATGTAATTTTATTGCGTGTTAAGTATTTTAATTCAATTTTTTTCTTGGTTAATCGTTAAAAATTTGATATTTTTAGTCCATTTTAATGTTATTTATGATGATCCTATATGTTCCCAAATCAAATAAATTTTAGCAAAAGGACAATTATTATAAATTTATTTGTTAAGAAACATATTATAATTTGTAAATATAGATACTATACAGGGCCATACAAAAATATGGCACCTTCTATATTAGTGCAAGGTTTCTACTAGCTGAAAATAAAATTTGATATTTGAGCAGAACCATCAAAAATCTTCACACACTTTGTCAGTATGATTCAGTGATTGCTGATTTAATTACACATGTATTTTGACTTTATATTTTAATTGGTATACCAGCATATTCACATATAAATCTCCCTAATTAACACACAAAACCTTAAAGTGGTGATTCGATAATAAACAGTAATTTATTTATTATATATTTTTTGGAACTCCAATATCAGCGAAATAACACTTAACTTTACTATTTCTAAACGTCAACACGTCTGGGTGTGACATAATCAAAGGAACAAAATTAAAGACTTTCTACCAGAAAATGTTTTTAATTCTAAACAATAAAATTATTAGACAATTAAAAATAAAAACTTTGTCTGGTACAAAAGCATTTAATTTTTGTTCCTTTAATTACTTAACTTTACTCCCTTTTTTAATTAATCGCGTGTTATCACTTCATTTATCAGCTAAATTATTATTTTCAAATTTGAGCTTTTCATATACAGGTGTTCCTAATATGCGAATATTTAACGGTGGAAATCTACATGAAAAATTAATGGTAGTTTGCTTTTATGGTCCAAAAATGTTTCGTTAGGAAAATACGGGGTGTTAAGTTTTAGGAAAAAAATGAATTATTAATACTTTCGAAACCGCTTGAGATATTTCAGTGATATTTAGTACGTAGATACAGTTAATAATGATATATATATATATATATATATATATATATATATATATATATATATATATATATATATATATATATATATATATATATATATATATATATATCGATACAAACATAATTTTTAGCTTTAACAGTGGCGTGCGTGTGGGCACTGACATATTCCAGGGCAACTTATGTCACAATAATTACATTATGTTCTCAGCTTCAAAAACGACGCATCGCTGGAAAACAACTCAAAAGAGCTCTTATGTTTCAAATTGAACGGGGAACTCAAAAATATTTTTATTTGGAAAAAAGTTTTGGCGTACCATTTTTTTATTCAAAATTATCGAAGTCAGTGCCCGTGCGTACGCCATTGTTAAAGCTGCAAATTATGTTTTTATTGAAAATATGTAACTTATTATTAACTATCTCTACGTACTGTCACTGAACCAACTCGAGCGGTTTTCAAAATATTAATTAATTACCACTTTTTCCCTAAAACTTTAACACCCCATATTTTCGTAACCCAACATTTTTGGACCATAGTTTATAAAGCAAACTAACATTAATTTTTCATGTGATATATACCTTTAGATATTCGCATATAATTAAGGAACACTCTGTATATTAGGAACATTTAAAGTTTTAAAACCTGGTTATCGATGTTGATACTATAAATAACCATCTCTTAGTCCCTTTTTTTGGGAAGTAAAATGCCTTTAGATGGTTCTTTGTTAGAAGCTGGAAAGTAAACTGCTAAGAAAAGGCGGTTTATATTATATTTATTTATATTATTCAAAAATATACCGATTCAATCAGACGTTTTAAACCCTTTTGTCCCTCTTATGTTTTGACAAAGTTGTTTAAAGGTTTTGATTATTAGGTAAACTAAATCTGAAAATAATCATTTGTTGAAAAATGTACTGGAAGAAATTATTTTTTTTTCCCTCAGGGCTCGTCCGCGGCCTTGCCGCCCCGATAGCACCGCAACCCTTGGTTGATTGTGCCGGAAGAAATTATTACGCGATGAGATTTCTAAAACCTAAACTGAAGAAATATGTTTTGTGTGTGAAATCAGCCCTCCAGGTTTTTGTTTATAATATGCGATACCCTGTATATACATTTATGTAAATTTAAATATAACTTACCTTATACAAAATTGGGCTTCAATTTGGATTGTAGAGACTTTCTTGCAGGGTCTTATAACGACACTATCTCTATCTGTGGTCCTGTTGCCACCACGTAATATGCCACTTTTGGTAAAATATGCACTTGCGTTAGCTGCAACAACGTTTTGAATACCATTGTTAATAAAAGACAAACTACAAAAAGTGTATCTACTTAAAAAGAGTAGTTGCCAATGAAATTGACCGTTTTCTGTGGCAATTACATAGATTACTTATCTATGAAATTTTCTTAAAGTTGTGGAAAAAATTTCATAGTGTAACAGTTTTAAATGAATGTAATTTTTATTAAAATTTGGTTTAAAAATCAAAATAAATGCGTTCACCCCAAAACTTGTTACTTATAGTTAAACCAAAAATTAAACAATTAAAGCTAAGTTGATTTTTGAATTTATTGGACAAATAATTAACATATAAATAAGAAACGTCAAAGTGTCGGGTACTTGCGAAGTCCCAATTTTTTAAGTGACCTGTAAGCACCTAAACAAATAAAAGCTACACACATAATATATTAATAAATATCAATGTAAGAATCATAGCTCTTCATTATATCATTCATTAAAAACAGAAAGACAGTAGGTTATACCGTCCAAATTAGTTATGTCGCTGAAAATTATGACTTAAGTTATGTATTTATTGTTATTTTTAATAATATATAATAATAAATGTAATTTGCTATGTATAAAGGAATTTAAAATATGCAATGAAAGGCTAAATAATCTGTATGTTGATTTTTGAGGGAAATGTTCGCTAACGATATAACTTTTGGGCATTTTGACTGAAAAATTAAGGCTTAATGTTGAATCTAACTCCTTTATGCATAACAATACTATTTTTTTGATTGTAAAATCTAATTGTGTCTTATAAGAATATGAACTATAATGTATTGTGCATGACAATAAACAATGTTAAACGAACAGTATCTTCGCGTCTTATTATTGAACCTATTAACGCAATTAAATATATTGACTTTCCAAAATATCCGAACACCCAGTAAGAGTCGATCAATGGCAACAAATTTTCTATACTACTGTGGTGGTGGTGGTAAAAAAGATGGTATGGCCTCGACGGAATTGTCATTAGCCACAGATTTTTTAACTTCTCGTTTGAGATTTGTATTTTTTTCCTTTATTATGTCTGTTATTTTTAATAACGTAAATACAGTCTCAGCATGTACACACTTAATTACGCATACCTACACAGAAATGTACGTATATATTTTAAAATAATTAAAGTTTAACATTTTCCTTTACACTAAGTTTGTAAATACACACATATATACATACTTACATATATACACATATTTATTATAAATAAGAAATTTTTTTTTTCCTTTTTTTGTATTTGTTTTTTTTGCTGTTTTTTTAAATTTTTTTTTGGTGTTTTTTTGGTTTTGGTTTTTTGTTTTTGTTTTTTTTGTTTTTTTTTTGCTTTTTTTTTGTTTTTGTTTTTTGTTTGTTTTTTTTTGTTTGTTTTTTGTTTGTTTTTATGTTTTTTTTTGTTTCTTTTTTTTTTCAATTTATATAAGGATTAACAGGGACACTTTAACGCCTAGGGGCCCTTCAAGGCATCACAGACAGACAGACTGGACCTCGGAGAGGAGGGATCCACATAAAGGAAAGACAGTAGGACCCTTAATCTAATTAACAGTTTTATTATAAATGTATGCATGATGTTCTATTATAATATTAAATCTATTTGTCTACAGAATCTATACAACAATAGGAATACATTTTTATCATGAAAACTTAGCAGGTATGTTACATTTGCTGGGAATTTAATATTCACTGTTGTTTTTAAAGAATTTATAAGGTTAGTTCGTTGGGAATTGAATCTGCAACATGAAAATACTACGTGATCCAAGTCACAGATAGACGTTCCATCGCAGTTGCAAAATGGAGAGTTCTCGATGCCAATTCGGTGTAGATGAGATTTATATCTACCGTGGTTAAATCTCATTCTAATTATCGTGGTTAAGATTTTTCTTGGGAAATTGAGTTCTTTTATTTGATTTCCTGATGGCAATTGTGGGTAGAGCAAGCTATATCTGTTGCTTGATTTTTGGACATAAAGTTTCCATTCTTTTTCCCATAAAGCTCTTATATATTGTCTAATTTCTGGGTAGAAGTCAGTAAACGGGATATCTATTTCTTGCGATGATGTTTTAATTGATGCTTCTTTGGCAATTTTGTCCACCAATTCATTTCCAGTTAAGTTAGAGTGTCCTTTGCACCACAAAAAATTTATTGTGCAGTGTCTTTTATATTTATGGCAGAGCTGTCTAATTTTTTCTATAATGATGTTATTAATGTACTTTTTATGACTATTTTTTAATGCTATTAATGCCGACTGTGAATCACTGATGATTACAACCTTTTCTATCTTATTTTCTGTTGCCCATTCGATAGCATCTATACTACTCTGTTTTGCTTCTAATAAGAAGTGATAACAATATCGATGTTGTCCCTTTCTTTGCACACACAGATAGGGTAAAGTAGATGTTTTTCATAAACAATTTACTTAAACGTAACTGAATTATTTATATCTGTCAATTTAAAATCTCTGGACGCAGCAAGTGCGTTATGGTAGCGAATTTTCTTTAAAATAGTTTTAATAGCAAATGTCCTTCTTTGATTAAAGCAGGCATCAAACTTGGTTGCCTATACAGTAGAAACAATGTACCATATTTTATCGAAATAAATTTATTGTTTGAAAATATATAAACATTTTTCACAAGTCTGGATGCAGCACATGTGTTATGGAAGAGAATTTCCATAAAAATGTTTTTAATAGCAAATGCGAGCAGGCATCAATCTGATTACCGGTATAGCCTATATAGTAGAAACAATGTACTTTATTTTATTAAAATTACTTATGGTTTGCAAATATACAAAAAATTTCCGAAAATAAACTTAAATGTTAATTTCCTAACCAACAAAGCTTACGTTAATAGCAAATTGAGTTATTGAAATTTGAAGGATTTAATGAAAATTTGGTAAATTTGCAGAACGCTTTTCAAAAAATTACTAGGACCCCACCTGGATGCAAAAACCACAAGAAAAATTTCTTGTTCACACCCCCAAGGAAGTTACGGGACTGGGGGTGAATATGGGTGCTGGGCGGGGTAGATAGTAAAAAGAAAATCTGAGCAGAAAAAGCAAAGAAAACTGCTTAAAAGCTGTCTATTTCAAGCCATATCCCTTATTAAACCCCGCCTACCCCGCTTACCTCGCACAGCACCCCTATTCGCCCCCAGGTCACGTAACTTCCTTGGAGAGTATGAACAAGAAGTTTTCTTGTGGTTTATGCAACGAGGGTGGTTGTATGCACACGAGGAGGGAAAGAAAATGCCTACGACGCAGACACCCCCCCCCCCCCCCCCCCGCTTTGACTTGCGGTAGGGTTGGGGAGTTGCGGGGTGGCTGCTTCGTCGTGGGGATTTTCCTTCCCTCCTCGCGTGCATACAACCGCCCTCGTTGCATAAACCACAAGAAAAATTTCTTGTTCATACCCGCCAAGAAAGTTACGGCACCTGGAGGAATAGGGGTGCTGTGCGGGGTAGGCAGGGTTTAAGGGGAATATGGCTTCAAGATGTGAGAAAGACAACTTTCAAGCCCGTTTTATTCGCATTTTCTGCTCATATTTCCTTTTTACTACCTACCCCGCCTAGCACCCCTATTCACTCCTGGTCCTGTAACTTCCTTGAGGGGTGTGAACAAGAAATTTTTCTAGGGGTTGGTGGATCTAGGGTGGGCTGTAGGCAGGTTTCTGAAAACAGTTTTTTGAAAAGCGTTTGGGAACTAATCTGCAAATTTACCGAAAATTCGCTACCAAAACGCACTTACTGCGTCCAGATTTTTTCTTATAAACGCATCATATTTCGATAAAAAATGCAAAAATGCATTAACAAATTTGTTCTACGAAAATTAGCTAAAAAATTATAGACCGTTAAACCATAAACTTCACTAAACCTACAAATAAATATCCAAAAAAGCATCAACTAAACTAAACTGACAGCCAAAGCACCACAGAAAGGGTCTATTTGAAATGAATACTCTGTAAATATTTTAGTAAAATGAAGGGCAATGACGGTTGAATCTGAAACTTAAGGGTTTGCGGAACACTCTTCTTGCAACATTTTCTTTTCACAATCGGTATTTGTTTCACATTCTTTGCCTAAAAATTGCAATTTTGACGTTTAAAATTGCAAGTTTGACGTTTTGAAAAAAACTCCAAAATTTGTTTATTTAACTGCCCATAACTTCTTTGTCTTTAAAGCTAGGGACTCAAAGTTCACTATTTATAATACAAATAGGTGTACCAAATTTGGTTGCCCTTACTTTGTTATTTACGGAGATATGAATTTTTTTTTAAAGAAAATACAAATTTTTCCAGGAAAACCTGGTCAGATTTTCCTGGCTAACGAACTTGTCCAAGCCACTTACAAAGGGAAGGTACTTACCAAACTTGATCAAGATCGTTCCATTATTTTTTGAGTTATCGGTCGGATATATATATATATATATATATATATATATATATATATATATATATATATATATATATATATATATATATATATATATATATATAAACACAGATCTCCTCATTAGCTAATTTTAAAAAAATATTTGCTAATATGTCAATCAAATTTTGTGACAGTCTGTTGATTAGAAACTACTAAATGTAATGCAAGATATTCATCTTTGTTTATTATTATACATTATTGTTTAATCTACTTAACCTTATACAAACTACTCAATACTCCGAGCGTCGCTCGCAAAAATTTTACTCTTTTTAAATGCGATGTAACCTTCGATTGCCGCGATCAAATTGAACTCTGTTAAGTGCACTTGCAAGCACCGTCCTTTCTCTATTAACCCGTTGTTTTGAGAAATATCAGGTAATTTACATACATTTTCTATAGTATATATTATACAATACATTCATCTGATGTTATTGGTTTTGGAAAAATTACGAGGTGCCATTACTTTTCCAAAAGCCTTAAAATTATTTTCAATGTTCTGAAATTTTCTCTTCGTCATCTTTGGCAATTGTGGATATCTGTCGTTAAAAACTCGGCAATCTGGCAGTTCAATTCGACCAGTTTTTCCATGGATATAAAATAAATTCAGTATATCCTTATATATCACCCCAAATAGAACACTTGATATAAATTGTAACAGCTTACGTTTAAACCGTACGTTTGAATGATAGTTATCTTCAGATTGTCATTATTTGCATTTCAAAGTCGACTATGCTTTAAATTAGCTTAGGCTACCTCTCGTGGTCGTGAATCCGTGATCATGACAAACCAATTTAAATAATTCCTACTCAAAAACTTGAAGGGTTAGGTTAGTTAGTGTAAGTCATTGTCGAGTTTTTTGCATCTAACAAGCTTATAACATACAGCGTGTTCCATCTTAAAAAGTGATTTTTGGCACTTTTGTGCTTACTCGGTTCAATTTTCTTCAGATCGCCTAGTGAACAAATTTCCAAATTAAATTATATAAAAATTAATTTAAATGTTTTGACTGCCTATTGCCAAACTTTTATCTCCGAAAGTTGACGTTTTAAGTTAGTAATATGTCCCGTAAAGTTAATATGAAATTCAACATAGAACTATAAAAAAAGTAAGAAACATGGTCGTTATACTTAAAATAACTAAGTTGTTATCAATATCCGGTACTTCGGGAGAATCCGCCATTTTGGGATTATCTTAAATTAATAGACATTGGGCTCCAAAGGCTTCTTGGCAAATTTTGATTTGCCAGCTTTTCCAGTTCTCTAACTAAAGCTAACCAATATATATATATATATATATATATATATATATATATATATATATATATATATATATATATATATATATATATATGCAAGTGTGGTACATACAGTCCTTTTGTTTGTAGGTGGATTGAATAATTTCATTAGTCAAATAAATCGGACCACTTTTCCCGGAAAAATTTGGGGTTTTCTTTCGGAATTTTTTTCCTCAAAAAAAAAAACGAAGTTATGGCAACCAAATTTGTAAATAAGTGTATGTGAGTAATAAGGTACATTATATGTCAAAATTTAAATCTCTAAATGATAAGCCAAAACTGGACTTGAAGGTTTGGAGGTTCGGAGGAGAGGGAAAAACATGTGCCGGCAAGGAATTCCACAACTTGGAAGTCCTCGGGACAAAAGAGCGAGCATAAGAAGATGTTCTATGTCTGATGACCTGGACAGTAAATGGGTGCATTCGCTCTGCTCCCCTGGTACATCTGTTGGGGATCAGTTGGGGGAACTATGGCAGAAAGCTCCTTCGAGCAGTGCCCGTGCCGATATCTGTATAAGAGAGAGAGAGAGGTAACCAACGGCACGTCGGTGGGCAAGGGATGGCAGTCTTTGAGTGAGGGTAAGGTCACAGATGAGACGTATAGCTCTCTTCTGAATGGAGTCCAGGATAGCGAGCGTAGAAGCGGCAGCGGCACCCCAGATGTGGGAGCAGTATTCGAGGTTTGGCCTTATTTGTGCAGTATATGAAGTATAGAGATTAGCCGGTGAAAAATATTTGCGAGCCCGGAAGAGGAAACCTAATTTCTTAGCAGCCGCTTTTGCAATTGATGTGACATGTTTGTTGGTGCCAATTGAGATTTTCGATCCACAGAAATGCCAACAAATGAAAAGGACTCATTACTTTGAATAACTTGGTTGTTCATTGTGATGGATCTAGGGCTGGTGTATCTCTTATGAGATAGAAGACAAGACTGAGATTTGATGGATATGAATTGTACAAGATTTCTACTTCCACAGTCCAATATTTTTTGGAAATCCACAGAGACAGAACCCTCCATGAGTCTGCGATCCTCATCTAATTGGGCTAAAGAGACAGGCTTAGAATATTGTATATTTGAGTGGAGGGTGCTGTCATCCGCGTAACTGTGAATTGGATTGGATGTGCCAGAGGGGAGGTAATTGATGTGGAGAAGAAACAAAGTAGGGGCCAAAGCTGAACCTTGACGGACTCTTGCATTAATTGGATACAGTTTAGAGGAATGGCCATCCACGACAACAGAAATGCTCCGGTTGGAGATGAAATTTGGGGTGATTTACCCCAACCACAAAATAACCTAGTTGACCTTCGACACAGAATTCAAGAAGCCTGGGATGATATTCCTCAGGATACCATAAATCATTTAATTTCAAGGATGCCTCGAAGAGTAACGAATGCGTAAGAAACCGCCGCAGACCCACTTATTACTAAATAGCTTTGCTATTTTTAATATTTTAGTTTGAAAATGTTAACATTTTTTTAATTTGATTAAACACACATTATGTATAAATTTTATTAAAATTAATCTACTATTACAATTCGACTAGTTTCTCCACGGATATGAAATAAATTCAGAGTGTCCTCATTTGCGTACTCCATGTCACCCCAAAGATAACACTAGATATAAATTGTAAAAACTTATGTTTAAAACGTGCGTTTAAATGACAGTTATCGTCAAATTGTCATTATTTGTATTTTGAAAGTCGACTATGCTTTAAACTAGCTTAGGCTACATCTCCTGGTCTGGAATTCGCGATCATGACAAACCAATTTGAATACATTCTACTCAAAAACCTGAAAGGTTAGGTTAGTGCAAGTCATTGTCGAGTTTTTTGAATCTAACAAGCTTATAACATACAGCGTTTTCCATCTTAAAAAGTGATTTTTTGCACTTTGGTGCTTATTCGGTTCAATTTTTTCAGACCGCCCTAGATAAAAAACCTGAAGGGTTAAGTATAGGCAATGCTAGTGCAAGTCATTGCAGAGTTTTTTTTTCATTTAACAAACTTACAATATACAGGGTGTTCCATATATATATATATATATATATATATATATATATATATATATATATATATATATATATATATATATATACATATATTCATAAAAACTAAAACTAACCCCGGATATTGGTTTTAGGGGGCTTAGTTCGTGCTCATTTGAAGAAATGTTTTCAAAATTCAAAAGTCGCGGTCTGCTTACGAAAATACGCTAAAAATTATAGACTAATAAACCATAAACTCATAACTAAAACTACTGCCAAAGCATCAGAGAAAGGGTCTCTATTTGAAATGATTTTTCTGGAAATATTTTAGTAAAATGAAGGACAATGACGGTTGAAGCTGAAACTTAAGGTTTTGTAAAACACACTTCTTGCAACATTTTCTCTACACATAACGCAACTTACCCATATACCAAGTTGCATCGCTTAAGAGATATGGAGGTTCAAGTTGTCCCACAAATAAATAAAGATATATCCCAGAAACCATTTAATCTACAAGAATCGAACTAGACACATAAAATAGGCTCATTAGCGGCTTTTACTAACGGTAAGTTCAACTTAATCAGAATTTTGGTAGAGGTGTTAATCTGCGACTCGACTTTTAAATTAAAAATAAATTTTTCGCCCACTGGCTAATCTATATATATATATATATATATATATATATATATATATATATATATATATATATATATATATATATATATATATATATATATATATATATATTTTATATACATATAATAGATTCTAAATATACCTTTTTGAGTATACAAATTGGTATACAAAACATTTCTTCGTCAATAAAACAAAATACTTGAAAGCAATTAGAAATAATAGCAAGAAAGCTATTCGAATAACTGGAACCGCAGGAATGTTTATTGAAAAGGGAAATTTAGACATTAAGACACAGTGATTAAGCTACACAAATGTATACAATTAAATCACTTTGACAGTTATGCAAACCTGAACTAGATGGTTTAAAAACTTAGTGTGAGTAAAGCGCAACAAAATGGAGCGATTCCTCTATTATGTAAGTACATAAAATAATAACTATAATAATACTAAATCTGTTATTCGAAAAACTGCATCAATTACGGATATTTTAAGTATTTTATCTGTAGTTTAAATTAGTCCGGACCCAGCAGATTCGTTTTGGTAGTGAATTTTTATAATATATGTACATAACGAAATAAACAATTAATAAAAGTTGAAAGAAATAGTAATAAGAAGTTTGTGGTGAAAAAGTTAATGAAGAAAATTTCAGGATACGTCAGATATTCTTAGGTTTTTAAATCGGTCAGTTTGAAGTTAGATCTGTTATTTGTCAATAATACGTAACCGTGGATTATCTAATATGTTACGTCTGAGCTTCACGATTTTTTTTTGGTAGGCACAAAACTTAATTTTAGTGGTTTCGTAGCAAAAATTCACAAATGAAGAGATACCGTCTTTTGAATTTTGAATAAATTTCCTCAATTGAGCGCGTAATAGGACCCCTAGAACCCATATTCAGGGTCTGCCTCAGTTATATATATATATATATATATATATATATATATATATATATATATATATATATATATATATATATATATATATATATACAGTGTCCCAGTTTATAGTAGCACGGCTTTAACAGTCATTAGAATAGATCATCTTAAGACAAAAAGTTCATATTAACGTACCCCCTAATTTGCTTCCGAACGAAGATACAAGGTGTTGAAATTTAATATTTTTGAACAATCTTTTACAATATCTTTGGAAGGGAGTGAGATATTTGCATGCAATTCCGTACACGTTCTATGTATACTGATATTGTTATTCGGTGGTATTTTTGTTTCAAATGATATACTGGGTGTTACTTTTCCGGGTTCCGTAGGCTATTTGAAATAATAGAGTTTCTTTCACGTACGCCACTGACCTTTTATAATACCTTTCCCAAAGAACAATCTCTTACAAACATTGTTGTTTCCTTGTAGTTTTATGCTATCTTGAACGGTTATCGAAATATGACTAGTTTTTTGGAGCTGTTATGTTTTTTTTTTAATTTCAACATCCCGTCATCTCCCTTAGGAAGCTAATTAGAGGTTATTTTATATGAACTTTTTTTCTCAAAATGATGCGTTCTATTGATTGCTAAAGTCCTACTACTACTTCCTAAGGGAAATACAGGTATTGAAATTTTTTGTTCAAAATTTCAACACCCTGTATTTCCCTTAGGAACTAGTAGTAGCATTTTAACAATCAATAGAACGAATCATTTTGAGAAAAAAAGTTAATAGAAACATAAACTCTAATTAGCTTTCTAAGGGAGATACTTAAAAAAAAGTTCAGAACGCAGCAAGTGCGTTATGGTAGTAAATTTTTATTAAATAATTCAAATTTTAATAACTCAATTTTATAAAAACTTAGAAAGTTTAATTTTGGTATGTGGTAAGTTTTTTTGTAAGGCAAGGTATCCACCAAATTCCATTAAAATAACTGAGAAAAAAATTTTTTTCAAAAGAAAATTAAAAATTTAAATAACTCAATTTTCACATCCAAGGCATTAATAAAAGAAAGTGCTTCATAAAAATCGGTTCATTATTTTTTGAGTTATCGGATGGATACACACACACACAATATATATATATATATATATATATATATATATATATATATATATATATATATATATATATATATATATATATATATATATATATATATATATATATATATATATATATATATATAAATTTAAACTGACCCGGATATGGGTTCTAGGGGTCCTAGTTCGCGCTCATTTGAAAAAATTTTCGCAAAGCCTCACCATCGATACCTCTCTATTAGTGAATTTTTTAAAATAAAAATTCACTAAAAAACATAACTGCTTCAAAAATCTAGTAATATTTCTATAACCGCTCAAAATAGCATAAAACTACGAGGAACCAAAAATGTTTCTATACGATTGTTATTTGAGAAAAGGGTATTATAAAAGGTCAGTGGCGTACGTCAAAGAAGTTATATTATTTCAAATAGTCTACGGAGCCCGGAAAAGTAACACCCAGTATATCATTTGGGACAAGAATACCACCGATAATAAACGTAAATCTACATAGAATGTGTACGGAATTGCATGCAAATATCTCACTCCGTTCCAAAGATATTGCAAAAGATTCTTCAAAAACATTACATTTCAACACCCTGCCTCTCCGTTAGGAAGCAAATTAGAGGTTATGTTTATATGAATTTCTTGTAAATGATTCTGTTCTATTAAATGTTAAAGTCATGTTACTATAAACTGGGACACCCTCTATATATATATATATATATATATATATATATATATATATATATATATATATATATATATATATATATATATATATATATATATATATATATATATATATATATATATATGTGTGTGTGTGTGTGTGTGTGTGTGTGTCACACTGATAATTAAAAAAAGCCTGGACGCAGCAAGTGCGATATGGTAGTGAATTTTCATAGAAATGATCTGGCACAAAATAATTACAACTTTTTTTTCTTGTAACATAGAAATCTAAATTTTGGTGTATAGTTTACTTTTTATATCGTAAACCTACCTACCAAATTTGGTTATCATAGATTTTTTATTTTTTAAGATAAAATTTTTTTTTAAATGAAAACTCAAAATTTTCCCGTAAAACCTCGTCTGATTTTTTTGATTAACGAACTTGTCACAGTCATTTACAAAAGGAAGGTACATGGCAAATTTTATCAAAATCAGCCTATTATTCTTTGAGATAAAAATTTTTTTCGAATGAAAACCCAAATTTTGCCGGAAAACCTCGTCCGATTTTCCTGACGAACAAACTTGTCAAAGCCATTTACAAAAGAAAGGTAAATGCCAAATTTTATTAAAATCGGCTTATTACTTTTTCAGATAAGAATTTTTTTCGAATGAAAACTCAAAATTTTCCCGGAAAACCTCGTCCGATTTTCCTGACTAACGAACTTATCCAAGCCATTTACAAAAGAAAGGTACATGCCAAATTTTATCAAAATCGGCCCATTATTTTTTGAGTTATCGGTGTGATACATATATATATATATATATATATATATATATATATATATATATATATATATATATATATATATATATATATATATATATATATATATATATATATATAAATATAATATATATATATATATATATATATATATATATATATATATATATATATATATATATATATATATATATATATATATATAAACATATAAAAATTGAAACTGACCCCGGATATGGGTTCTAGGGGTCCTAGATCGCGCTCATTTGAAGAAATTTTTTCAAAATTCAAAAGTCGAGATCTCCTCATTAGTGAATTTTTTCTAAGAAAATTCACTAAAAGTTAAAAAAGAATTGATAAAATTACCTTCCTTTTGTAACTGGCTTGGATAAGTTCGTTAGCCAGGAAAATCGGACCAGGTTTTCTGGAAAATTTTGGGGTTTCTTCCGGAAAAAAAATATATCCAGAAACAAAAATGGTAACCAAAGTAGTTTTGCAGGTTAAAGCTATAAACAGTAAACTATATGCCAAAATTTAGATCTCTAGGTTAAAAGAAAACAATGTTATAAGCATTTAATAAAAAAAATACCTCTTTATCAGTGAATTAACCTGATGAAAATTTACTGTGATGAGTACTAAGACATCTTGTTGAAACTTTTCATGCCAATTAACAATTATTTTTAATATGTTGTCGACTATTAATTAAGCAAAATATAAAGCTAGCCAATATAGTAAACATGTTTTTTTAAAATTATAACGGGTGCTCATAAGAAAAAAAAATTCAATTTAAAATTGCGAAAATGTTAATAACCCATTTTTTATTAACAATCTATGATATGCTGTATGTTACTGAAATCTGTAAAAGATTTTATACTGGTATATAACGACCACAATCACTATTGGAAAAAGTATATACGGCTGATTCTAAAAATTTGGTCACCAATGTCACTAGTGCTTACATTTTAAAATTACTTTGATTATGCTGCAAATGTTACATCATTCCGTTAAAAAGTCTTTTTTTTTTTGGACTTTAACGTCTGTCTATTTCCGCGATTATGGCCAATCACTGAAGCCAGGGGGTTTTAGTGAATTTTCGTAGAAAAAATTCACTAATGGGGAGATCCCGACTTTTGAATTTTGAAAAAATTTTTGCAAATGAGCGCGAACTAGGACCCCTAGAACCCATATCCGGGGTCAGTTTCAATTTTTATATGTTTATATATATATATATATATATATATATATATATATATATATATATATATATATATATATATATATATATATATATATATATATATATATATATATATATATATATATATATATATATATATATATATATATATATATATATATATATATATATATATATATATTTATATATATATATATATATATATATATATATATATATATATATATATATATATATATATATATATATATATATGTATCACACCGATAATTCAAAAAATAATGGGCCGATTTTGATAAAATTTGGCATGTACCTTTCTTTTGTTAATAACTTGGATAAGTTCGTTAGTCAGGAAAATCGGACGAGGTTTTCCGGGAAAATTTTGAGTTTTCATTCGAAAAAAATTCATATCTCAAAAAGTAATAAGCCGATTTTAATAAAATTTGGCACATACCTTCCTTTTGTAAATGGCTTTGACATGTTTGTTAGTCAGGAAAATCGGACGAGGTTTTCCGGGAAAATTTTGAGTTTTCATTCGAAAAAAATTCATATATCAAAAAGTAATAAGCCGATTTTAATAAAATTTGGCACATACCTTACTTTTGTAAATGGCTTTGATATGTTTGTTAGTCAAGAAAATCGGACGAGGTTTTCCGGGAAAATTTTGAGTTTTCATTTGAAAAAAATTCATATCTCAAAAAGTAATAAGCCGATTTTAATAAAATTTGGCATGTACCTTCCTTTTGTAAATGGCTTTGACAAGTTCGTTATTTAGAAAAATTGGACGAGGTTTTCCGGAAAAATTTTGAGTTTTTATTTGAAAAATTTTTTTATCTTAAAAAATATAAAATCTATGATAACCAAATTTGGTAGGTAGGTTTACGATATAAAAAGTAAACTATACACCAAAATTTAGATTTCTATGTTACAAGAAAAAAAAGTTATAATAAAATATTTTGTGCCAGATCATTTCTATGAAAATTCACTACCATAACGCACTTGCTGCGTCCAGACGTTTTTCACCTCACTATCCTGGAAATTTTGCCTTTCTGTAAGGAGAGTAAGGAGATTTAACGTGCCAAACAAAGCATGGACACAAAACCGACGGCTTTATACCCCCTTGGAAGGGCGGAACGTGCAGGCATTGAACTTGCACAACCATTTGCCACAACCTCGGTTGATGTTAATTTTACAGTATGTACTGAAAAAGTTAAACGGGAACCCTGGTATTAGAACCCAGTACCCTTCGGTTCAGAGGCACACGTTCTTACCCCTGGACCATCGAGGCTCTAATTTAATTCTTATTTTCACTGTAGAATAATACTAGTTTGTGAGGGAACAATACGCTTGTGACTGCAATATACAGCAATTTATTTACACTGGCAGATTTGTCATAAGAAGTTTATTCATTGTGTCCAGTTCACAGTTTTTAGGTAGCGTCATTTTTTAGTGAATTTTCTTTTAAAAAATTCACTAATGAGGAGATCCTGACTTTTGAATTTTGAAAAAATGTCTTCAAATGAGCGCTAATTAGGCCCCCCAGAACACATATCCGGGGTCAGTTTCAATTCTTATATATATATATATATATATATATATATATATATATATATATATATATATATATATATATATATATATATATATCACACCGATAACTCAAAAAATAATGAACCGATTTTGATTAAATTTGGTGAATACCTTCCTTTTGCAAAACCTCAAAGTTGCGAATTAAAATGTCAAAATTGGCAACATTTAGGCAAAGAACTTAAATCTAATACAGGCTGTGGAAAGAAAATGTCTCAAGAAAAATGATTTACAAACCCTGAAGTCTTAGTTTCAGCCGTCATTGTCCTTCATTTTACTAAAATATTTCCAGAAAATTCATTTCAAATAGACACTTTCTCTGATGTTTGGCAGTAGCCTTAGGTATAGAGTTTATCGTTTAATGGTATATAATTTTTGTCGAATTTTCGTAAAAAATCAATAAACCTCAATATATCCGTTATTATACAAGATATGAAAAAAATGTGTATATATTAATTATAGGGTGTCTTGAGCTACATCTTAAAAAATATTTCTACAATCACAGGGTGGCCCATAAGTCGTTCCTGATACAAATTATCTTTTTTTTTAATCAAACACGCCTTATGGTATTGCATTTTTGCATTTTCCATCGAAATATAATGCATGTTTGTAAGAAAAGAAATTATGGATGCAGCAAGTGTGTTATAATAGCGAGTTTTGATCAAATGCTTCATATTTGAATAGCTTAATTTGCTATTAGCCTATAAGGTTTACCAAGAAACGAGTTTTTTCGGGAACACTTTAAGTTTACTTTCGGAAATTTTTGTACATTTTCAAACAATAAAGTTATTTTGATGAAACATGGCATATTGCTTTTGCTATATAGGTTATACTGGTAACCAAATTTGATGCCTGCTTTCTTAAAAAAACACACATATTTGCTATTAAAAACATTTAAATGAAAATTCACTACCATAACGCACTTGCTGCGTCCAGGCTTTTATATATCTTAAGAAACGCCATCGTCAAATGGCTCTACCTTTTACGACTTTTGGATGAAGGTACATTGAGTTAAATAAACAATTTTGATCAAGTTTAGTAAGTATGCTTCTTTTGTAAATCTCTTGGACGAGTTCATTAACCACCCCAATCTACGAAAAAATAAATAAAAAGAAACATTCCCTTATTGTTGCTTGAAATGGGTTTGTTAAAGCCTTAAGTTTATGTTACAGTAGTTACTATTCTTCATTTATTTTTTGCACAGAATATAGTTCAAATAGACCATTTTCGCTTGTTAACAACGCTCCATTTATCCCAAATGTATGCAAAAAGTAAATTGTACTAGAGCTTTTCTGCTGGTCTCGCATAAAATGCTACAATGCTTACCAGTTTTAAAAGTCTGTGCACAGCAAGCGCGTTATTGAATTGTTTTTAAGAGAAAATTGTTAGTCAAATACCAAAGTGTTTAAACAAATATATTGGTGCAGCCAGTGCGTTATGGTAGCGAATTCTCATTAAAAGGTTTCAAATCCTAATAACTTGATTTCCCATTAAGTTATAATCTGCAATTTTGACACATAGGAAAATGTCTATAAAAGCACCATGGGTACTAAGTTTTACAAAAATGCGTAATAAGTCTCGAGGACACAAATTTGTTTTTAAAAGCTTTTTCTTTTCTTTAATAAGCCGGTTGGAATGGGTCTGCTATAACGAAATCTTCCAAGCTATTAACAAAGAAGAAAGGCTGGATGTATTCTTACCATAATTAGTACCGCAGAACGGTTTCGCTCTAATTAGAGCTCACCAGTACGGTATACTAATTACAGCGAGAACACACCTAGAAAGTAATACGGATATGGTAGCCAGCCTTCTAGAACATTGTGAGATGGCTGTAATTGTATACCGTACTAATGAGCTCTAATTAGAGCGAAACCGGTCTGCGCTTCTAATTATGGTGAGAATACATCATTTTAAAAATAATTGTTAATAGGTATGAAATGTCTCAGCACACAGCACAGTGAATTTTCACTAATAAAGAGGTTCCAATGGTGAGAAAAATTTGTTATGCGTAAATAAATTAAACATGGAGACATAGACATCCTAGCACTAACCCGTTTCTTATTATAGCTTCAATATTCAATAGAAATTGATTCTTTTATGATGCTTTGGTGTTTATATATATATATATATATATATATATATATATATATATATATATATATATATATATATATATATATATATATATATGTATACATTGATAATGAACCACCTATCTCTCCAATCCCGTCCCCAAGAAAGAATCCAAAGCGCTTCCTAGCAACTACAGGCCTATTTATCTCCTTTCAGTCGTCTCTAAAGTGATGAAAAAGTATGTAAACACCGAATTACTAAAATTTCTTGAAAAACACAGTTTAATCCACGACAGGCAGTATGGATTCCGTCAGCGCAGATCAACTGCCGACCTCCTTTCCTTTGTCACCCATTCTTGGAGAAAGTCTATGGAACTACACGGTGAATCCCAGATTGACGCTCTAGACATATCCAAAGCATGCGACCAGGTCTGGCACGCAGCGCTGCTTAATAAACTTCCGGCCTATGGCCTACCATCAAAACTCTGTACCTGGACAGCAAATTTCCTCTCCAACCGGAGCATTTCTGTTGTCGTGGATGGCCATTCCTATAAACTGTATCCAATTAATGCAGGAGTTCCTCAATGTTCAGCTTTAGCCCCTACTTTGTTTCTTCTCCACATCAATGACCTCCTCTCTAGCACATCCAACCCAGTTCACAGTTACGCGGATGACAGCACCCTCCACTCAAATATACAATATTCTAAGCCTGTCTCTTTAGCCCAATTAGTTGAGGATCGCAGACTCATGGAGGGTTCTGTTTCTGTGGATCTCCAAAAAATATTGGACTGGGGAAGTAGACATCTTGTACAATTCAACTCCACCAAATCTCAGTCTTGCTTTCTATCTCATTAGAGATACACCAGCCCTAGACCCATTACAATGAACAACCAAGTTATTCAAAGTAATGAGTCATTTTCACTTGTTGGCATTTCTGTGGATCTAAATCCCAATTGGCACCAACATGTCACATCAATTGCAGAAGCGGCTGCTTAGAAATTAGGTTTACTCTTCCGGGTTTGCAAATACTTTTCACCAGCTAATCTCTATACCTTATATACTTCACAAATAAGGCCAAACCTCGAATACTGCTCCCACATCTGGGGTGCCGCTGCCGCTTCTACGCTCGCTATCCTGGACTCCATTCAGAAGGGGCTATACGTCTCATCGGTGATCCTACCCCCAGCCAAAGGCTGACATCCCTTGCCCACCGATGTGCCGTTGGTGACCTCTCTCTCTTTTACAGATATCTGCACGGGCACTGCTCGAAGGAGCTTTCTTCCAAAGTTCCTCCACCTGCTGCCCCCAACAGATCTACCAGGGGAACAGAGCGAATGCACCCTATTACTGTCCAGGTCACCAGACATAGAACATCTTGTTATGCCTGCTCTTTTATCCCGACGACTTCCAAGTTATGGAATTCCTTGCCGGCACATGTTTTTCCTTCTCCTTCGAACCTCCAAAGTTTCAAGTCCAGAATTAACAAGTTGCCTCTTTCCTCCTTGTCGACACCCACGGTACGATAGTATTTATGCTGTGAGCCCTCGTGGTGTGTTGTTGAAATAAAATAAAAACTTCACTTTATACAGGGTGTATTTAAATGTAGGGGCATAAATGATATCAGAGATTCCTTTAGTGAAAATAAGTTGATTTATAGAACTTACCCATATCCCAAGTTCCATAATAAAAGAGGAACGGAGTGTGAAAGTGGCAAATAAAAATGGTTTTTTCTTAACTCTAAAGTTTTACTCATGTTTCAAATTTCATAGCAAGACATTTTTTCACGTTTGTAAAAATAATTATATAACCATGTATGGCTGTCGAGTACGGTGCGCCCTCTACGTGCATTGTTATGCATTAAATATGCATTGCCTTTTTTATCAGCCCTCGTACGCATACTTTAGTAATAAAATATGCAATATTAAGCTGCTTTGAACAAAAAAAGGTATACTTATTGAAATTGGCTAAAATAAGCCGTTGGGCAGATATTTTTGATTTTATAAATTAGTATTGCGAATTTATACCTTTAGGAATATTAACGTGCAAAACGGACTTTTTGTTGAGAAATACTTCATAGCGCATTCGTATTTCAAAATTATGTGTCTAAATGTGACTAAAAATTTTCATTATGCGCTTAATGTCCTGAAAAATAACCTTTTAGTTTTTTTTTTGCACTAAAAAACCTATTAAAATCATACTGCTATGGGGACTTAATACTAAAGCGACCTGGTCGATAAAAATTATTTGATAATAAGTTGTAATGATTGAAACTCAGTTGAATAAATTATCAAGTGTTAATTGATTTTATTCGCATTTTAGTTCGATATTAAAGAGGTCTGGAATTGAATAATATGGCAAATTACACTAATGACGAGTATGTTGATATGTTGCAAGCATTTTTTGAATGTTGCAAGAATTGTGCTGCTGCCTGAGACACTTTCATGCCAGATATCCCAATCACCGTGTTCCTAGTAAAGAAACTTTTGCGGTGATGGAAAGAAGACTTCAAGAAAACGGACAAATTCAACCTCGACGTAAAGGCACTGGAAAAAAACGTCTGATTCGCAATGTAGATCTTCAAGAAGCTGTCCTTGATAATTTAGATCACAATCCTGAGACAAGTACAAGAAAATCGTCGGCACAGTACAATCTTTCTCATACCACAATTTGGAAGATTGCTCACGATAATCTTTAATGCCCCTACCACCAACAACCTGTGGAAGAACTAATTACTGCGGATTTACCTAACAGGATAGATTTTTGTCAATAATTTATGAATACTTCAAGGAAAAAATGAAATATTTTATACAATATTTCGCATCTTGATGAGCCATAATTTCAAAGACAAGTTTACTAAACCATCACAATGTTCACTCACGTTCTGACCAAAACCCCCACCAAGTTTGTAAATCGAGATTTCAGTATAATTTTTGTTTAAATGTATAGGCAGGAATTGTAGGAGATTATCTTATTGGTCCGTTTATTCCTTCTCGGCGTATCGGTGCAGCGGAATATCTGAGATTTTTAAATGAGCTCCAAATATTGCTTGAATAGGTGCCACTAGCTATCCGCGAAAACATGTGGTACGCTTACGACGAAGCTCCTGCCCATAGTACATTAGGTGCTAGGCAATGGTTAAATTTTAAATTTTCTGTGAGATGAATAGATCGACGGAATGACGCACTCGTCAACTTGCCTGCGCCTTCACCGGACCTCACACTCATGTACTACGTTTTATGGGGTCACCGAAAAAATATTGTGAATTCCAACCCTATTGGTAGTGGTGAAATGCTTCGTCTAGTGGTTGTTTCAGCTGGTGAGAAAGTAAAAACCGACAGAAACAGTTTCGCAAGAGTACGTCGTAGTTTTACTCGTAGAATTAGACCATATGTTTACAAGAAAATTGAAGCTACTTCGAAAACATCCTTTAAGATATCTTTTATTTTTAAATTGCTAGTTAATTGTTTTCTTAGGTTATGTATTTATTGTTTTATGTGACTCTTGGTTTTTCTAGTTATGTTCTTTTCTTCAAATAGTTGCTGTTAAACTGACAATAAATATAAGATATAATATACAGGGTGATTCATAAGTGGTGACCAAAAATGAAACCCCATGTTCTTTGAACAATTTTAGAGAGGGTATGTCATATAAAAATTTTTCCTATAATGCTTCATTAAAAAGATACAGGGTGTTGAAGTTGAATTTCAAAAAATAAAATTTCCCAATTTTTTAAAAAGTAGTACATATATTTTGCTGAAACTTCGCATGTGTAAGCTTTTATGGAAGGCGCGTATTCTACCATAACAATTGAATCGGGTAATCCAACAGTGGCGCGCGTACCCACATGTCATTGGTTATCCCTCAAGAAAAAACGGGTACGCCACTGATATTTTTTCTTATTTTTTATTTTTTGAATCTTACTTTCATTCGTGAACAAAATTACTTTCTTGATAATTTTCTGTACGATGCTTATTTGTCGAGTAAGCAATGAATCAGGTAAGTGTTTTAGAGCACAGTTTATGATTTTTAACCAGTCGTTGTTTGGTAGAAAATCGCAATAATACACTTTTATGCCTCCATTTGCCTGAATACACGCACGACATCTTTTTGATATGGAAAATTTAATGTCTTGATAATTTTTTGTACGACGATTATCTTTGTTGTATTTTAGTAAGTAGTAGTCTGGTTTGCCAAAGTTGTCATTAAGTGTCACTTGACGTTTAGGTTAACAAGTTATTATTTTGAATAGGTGTAAGTGGTAAACTTTAGAAAGTTGCAAAATGTTCTACTCTTTTACTTCTTATAATGGAGTACACCTCAGAAGAGTATGCATATATAATTTTTATCTACGGATATGCTGATGGAAATGCTCTAGCTGCTTGTCGGGAATATCAACGTAGGTTTCTCACTCGCCGTCAACCTACACCAAGGGTTTTTTCTCGATCGTTTTCAAGACTACGGCAGTGCGGTATTGGACAACGTCCTGACGCTAGAGCTAATGGTAGAAGACAACATCAACTTGAATACGAAGAGAGAGTGGTGGATGCAGTGATGGATCAACCTTCTACAAGTACTCGGAGGATTGCCACGCAGTTACAATATTCTCAAAGCTTTGTTTGGAGAACTTTACATCGAGAAGCCTTACATCCATATCATCGACAGAATGTTTATTGCCTTCTACCTGGAGATAATTTGCATCGACGAGTTTTTTGTGAATGGATGTTGGAAATGAACAATCAAAATATCTTATTCCCTAATCTAATCTTCTGGTCTGACGAATCAACATTTTCAAGAAATGGTATTTATAATTCTCATAATGAGCATGTCTGGTGATTGGAAAATCCACATGCAACAAGGACTCGCATATTTCAACATAGATTTTCCATTAATTTATGGTGTGGTATTTTAACGGCTCACTGTTCATGGAAGTCCTGCCACAACGTTTAAATGGATCTTCGTACTTTGCGCTCCTAGAAAACCGCGTAGAAAACATTCTAGACAATGATGACATTCCACTAGCAACAAGAGGTATAATGTGGTACGAGCATGACGGTGCACCAGCGCATCATAGTCGAAACGTTGTTACATGGCTACATGAACATTAAAATGAAAGATGGATTGGCAGAACTGGACCAATACATTGGCCTGCAAGATCACCGGACTTAAACCCACTTGACTTCTATCTTTGGGGTCATTTTAAGCAACTGGTCTACAGTGAATAAATAAATACACCAGAGCAGCTACAACAGCTGATAAATAATGCTTTTCGTCATATTCAAGCAACAATGAATCCTCAAGACATTAAATTTTCCATATTAAAAAGATGTCGTGCGTGTATTCAGGCCAATGGAGGCATTTTGAACATTTATTGTAATAAATAAATTACTAAAAGCCTGATAAAAGTGTATCACTGCGATTTTCTACCAAACAACGACTGGTTAAAAATCATGAACTGTGCTCTAAAACACTTACCTGATTCATTACTTACTCGTAAAATAAGCGTCGTACAGAAAATTAACAAGAGAGTCATTTTGTTCACGAATGAAAGTAAGATTCAAAAAATAAAAAATAAGAAAAAATATCATTGGCGTACCCGTTTTTTTCTTGAGGGATAACCAATGACATGTGGGTACGCGCGCCACTGCTAGATTAGCCGATTCAATTGTTATGGTAGAATACGCGCCTTCTATAACAGCCTACACATGCGAAGTTTCAGTAAAATATATGTGCTACTTTTTAAAAAATTGGGAAATTTTATTTTTTGAAATTCAACTTCAACACCCTGTATCTTTTTAATGAAGCATTATATGAATTTTTTTTTGTAGGACATACCCTCTCTAAAATTGTTCAAAGAATATGGGGTTTCATTTTTGGTCACCACTTATGAATCACCTTGTATAATAATTTTTTCCTGTTATTGTTGCCTAACAGGTTTCTTATTTGTAGAGTTAAAATATCTTCATACGTAAGAAAATGCATATTTATGGACAGTAAAGACTTAAAGAAACAGTAGTAATGGAAATTATCCAATTTAAACAATTGTATACCAGATCGTTTTGCTATTAAGTCGCCATAGCAACATGATTTTAATATGTTTTTTAATGCAAAATAGTAAAAAGATTTCTTTTCAGGAATTACCGGGTTAATGAAAATTTTTGGTCACATTTAGACACGTATCTAAAATAGGGATACGATATGAAGCAACTCTTAACAAAAAACTCCGTTTTGGACGTTAATACTCCTGGAGGTATAAATAAGAAATACTAATTTATAATATCAAAAATATCTCCTCAACGGTTGACTTAAACCATTATCAATAAGTACACCTTTTTTGTCCAAAAGAGTTCAATATTTTACATTTTGTTACTAGAAGATGTATACGAGGGCTAACATTGCATGTAAAGGGTGCCCCGTATGCATAATTCATAAATGATTATCATATTATTTTTCCCAACCTGAAAAAATCTCGCTTTAAAATTTGAAACACGTCTCTAGTATCATGTGCGCCCCTTGATTTAAATACTCCCTGTATGCGGAAAGAATATTTCCCAGTGCATATTCCAGATATACAAGAGCAATAAATGTATCTCCATGTTTCTCCACATTTGTTTTTCTGTTACTGTCTCGAGAATGTGCTCCCCTCCTATAGTTTCCAATTTGTCTACAGTACAGTAACCAATTCAAAAAGTACCTAATTTTTTAAAATCAGAACATGCTTGAATCGTTCATTGCAGTTTTATCACTTTTCGATAATTTAATTCACACTGTATATTGTGTATTTCATATAATCCCATTTAGCAATATAAGTTATCTAAATTACACATTTTTTGCAGGTTGTCCTGGTCCTATTTGTATCATTTGGCCACTGCCACTTAAATCAGCAAGTTTCAACAAATTTAGAAGATAATTCACCCCATCGGACAAAGCGAAACCTTGCAGCACGTTTCTTTAATCATGATTCTGAAGAAACTCCGCTGGCTAGTAACTTCTTTAGTGAAGATAGCGTATCAGATCCAGAATCGCTTATAAATCATCGTGGATCGCTTTCAGATTTTTTTCACAGAAAATTCTTTGGACAACAAAACAGTTTTGATAGATTTGAAGATAGTATTGATAGCCCTGAAGATAATTTTAATGGCCCTGAAGACAGTTTTAATGATTTCGCAGACTACGGAATTACTCTGGAACCTACAGAAGTAGAAGAACAGCAACCCATAGAAAAAGAAACTCACAACATTAACACAAAAAATGTGATACTTCACGAAAATAATGAATTTCTCAAAGGTCATAGGTTATTGACACCCCCTTTTCACGAAATGCATCATGTATTTAGAAAAAATATGGCTAAAGAGACATTTGAAAAAACACCACCAAGAGGAGAGTATATCTTTAAAAGTCTGCCACTATTTGATCGGTATAACGTTTTTAATGAAAACGGCTCCAATAAGACTCAAAACAACTTAATCCCAATAAAGCACGGTAATGAGATCAGTCCTTCTAAAATTAGCTTTGCAACTTTAGAAAACGATTTACTATTCAAGTCGTTGCCCCATTTTGACATTAAAAATAGGTTTAAAGAGACTGGAAGCTCGCTACATCCTAACAGCCTTGAAGATAATATTTTTGATGAATCACAAACTGTGTATACGCTGTCTTCGACTCCCCAACCTCAAATTTCAGTTCAACAAATTAAAACTGGAAACAACACACCTCAAAAGTCTGCACAACAAATTTTTGAAGAGGAATACACAAGACAATGGCATGAATTTCTAGAAAAAACTTTTAAGCATTATAATTCTGAACCCCGATTCACACTCAAAGAACCAGAAAACTTTACAAATCCGCGGACAGTTAAGATTTATTATCATGAACCTGATTTGAAGACATCAAATGTTTCAACAATAAGGCCTATAGTATCTAGTAACGAAAAGAAATTTCAAATGCCTATAAAATTATCACAAAACTATTATAGTTTTAAATTATTGCCAAACTACGACAAAGCAAATTTTCTAGTAAATACAAAAAACAATATAAATAATAGATTTATACAAAATGAGAATGAAAATAAGAATAGGAGCACTCCAGGTAATACTCTTGTCAAAGAAATAGTCACAAAAAAAGCTGATGTCGTTAGTTCAAATCAGATGCCACAAATTCTAACCCACAACAATAATTATTATTCATTCAAATTATTACCTCATTTTGATGAAGCAAAATTTTCGGCAAACACAAGTTCAAATAATATTAATAACAGGTTTGCACAGACTGGATCTACAGAGTCTGTACCTACAACATCTTCCAAACCAGTCGAGGAATTTGTTAGCCAAGTATTTCAACCAAATAATCAGAATGTTCAAGAACATTTTGATGCCGAGGCTCCAGATTTTGGTCAAAGATTACATGTTTCAAAAGTTCTACGTACTGCAAATGATAAGCCTACTGAACTCGATCATACAATAAAACCAAACATAACTGATAATCAAACCCCAGAATCTTCAACGACACAACATATTAAACAATCTGTAAAAGAAAATAATAAATCTGGAGGTGCTGTTGAAAATCACTCTTCACACAAAATACCACAGAAAGTTACGACACCCAGGATACATATACCAAGGAACAAGCATAGGCGCATTAAACTACCACATAGAACAAAGCCTACGAACAACACAGAGTTTTCTGAAAATGTACTTTCTGCCAAGTCACAATACATTTCTGAAAAATCAGTATTTCCAAAGTCCAGTGAGCCCTCTAATAAATTAGAAATTCCGCAAAATAAAGCCACAGTTTCTTTGGAAACACAGTTTTTTAAACACCCCTCATTTCCTAGAAAAACAGCATTTCCAGAAAAGTCTGCATTTCCTGAGGCAACAGTGTTTACAAAAAAGGAAGCCTTCCCTAGCAAAAATGCATTCGCAGAAACAGGCGCATCAGCGTTTCCCGACAAGACAGCTTTTCCAGAAAAGTCAGCATTTCCCGTAAAAACATTTCCTGACGATAAAATTTTTCCAGAAAAAACACCAACTCGTGGAAAAACAGTGTTTTCTGATAAATCAGCATTTCCTGAAGAGAAAGCTTTCTCAGAGAACACAGCATTTCCCGGTGAAACTGTATATTCTAAAAAACCAGCATTTCCTGGAGAAACAGCCGTCCCAGAGAACACAGCATTTCATGGAGGAACTGCCTTTCCTGACAAATCATCATTTGCTGGAGAAAAAGCTTTCGCAGAGAACACAGCATTTCCCGAAGAAACTGAAAAATCAGCATTCCCTGGAGCAAAAGCGTTCCCAGAGAACACAGCTTTTCCTGGAGAAACTGCCTTTCCTGAAAAATCTACATTTTCTGGAGAGAAAGCCTTTCCCGCAAACACAGAATCTTCCAGAGAAACTGCGTTCTCTGAAAAAACAAAATCTCCTGGAGAAAAAGCCTTCTCAGAGAAAACAGCATTTCCCGGTGAAACAGATTTTCCAGAAATATCTGCCTTTCCTGAAGATAAACCTTCCTTAGAAACGACATCATTTCGTCGGGCTTCAGCTTTCCCTGAAAACACAGAATTGCCGGAAGAAAAAGACTCTGACGAATCAGAATTTAATGAAAAAACAGGCTTTTTCGATAAATCTGTATTTCCTAAAGTATTACAACGCCCTACAATTTCTGGGCATCTTGAGGAAACTACGTTCGGTACAAAAATACCATTATCTGAAAATAAATCTTCTATTCAACAAACACATTCCTCTAAGCCGCCAGTGTCGCCTAAGGTAACCGCAGCATCTAACCGAAAGACAATACATTCTAAGAAGACGCCAACTATTGAATATACGACTTTACCTGAGAAGAAGGTGTTATCTGATGTAACACAATTTCCTGAAGAAGTGACAACTACAGAGAAGATACATGTTTCTGATGCAACAACCCATCGTGTAAAAATAAAGACCTCCACCAGAACAAGCACCAGAGTTAAGGCTACAAGACCCCTAGTTACAACAAATAGGCACGGAATTCCTGAAACAGAGACAGAACCGGTAGAAGATGGCTCCATATTTAAAAACGAAGATTACAATCAAATAAAACAAAATACGAAACATATAATTCCAACATTATCCAAAGATAAAGAAAGCGGAAATATAGTACCTAGTAGTCTTGAAAACCACCACACAAAAGTAGAATCAATGGATGATCCATCTGAAGTTAAAAATAGAGACCACGAGCAGACAAATCTAAATCATGAAAACAGAATTCGCCCATCACTTAAAGACAAAGAAAACACAAAGATCAACCGAATAAAACATAGGAAGCGTCCACATAAGGGAAGTAATAGATCACGTGATTTTGAAACCAGTTCAACTGAAAACACCATCTCCACTACTAGCCAAAATAATCATAGAAAAAGAACAAGAGTACCTTCACGGCATCTAAAACACCATCCAAGCAGGCACAGTCTAAAACCTAGCCCTAGGAAAAGAGTTAAAGAAAGAGAAAATACTGAAGATCAGATTGTGTCATATAGTACTGTTCCAACTTCCTTTGTTCCAGAATCCTCAAGTACCTCACAATTTTCAGAAAATCAAATCTCCTTTGATGTAACCCCTTTCTCTGAAAAGACGATTACTACTGAAGAAACAACCTTTTCTCAAATGGAACAATTTTACAGCAATCCCAGTTTTTCTTCCAGAAGAAAGGTTAGGGTTAACGTGAGAAAACGTCCAGTTACCACAATTAAAAACGACAGTCTTGGCACAAATCCAGGAACACAAAAGGAAGAAGAAGTTGATGAAAATGTTAAGTCAAGGGATAACGACAAACATATAAACAACATAGAAGTTGGATACGAAGAGCCTACACTACACAAACATGTTAATACAAGTCCCGAGATCTCAACTGAAAACTATATACAGAAAAATGAAAAAGTAGAAGTCAAAGTTTCATTACCCAGGGAAGATAGTAATAACAAAAGGAAAATTAGAGTAAAACGTCCACATTATAATGAAAGACGTGAACCAATAGTCTTCCATCAGGAAACAACAATTGAATCGACCACTCCAATAGTCACTCAAAATGAAGACAAGAAGCATAGGAAGTATCAAATTAGAGTACCAACACGCCCAAGACAACACATAAATAGTAAAAGAGTAAACACTTCCCAGGTTAATACAAATAATAATACAGTTGATGATCATGCAGATGATGCTCATCTTGCTGAAGAAAACACTGTCAGAACAGTTCAATCGGAACAGAAAAATGAAGAAAGTAATAACCAACCAGATAATTCTAACCACTCACGTACAGAAAAAACAGTTCTTAACACGAGTGAAGACAATTCTCAAAATAGGGAAGTAACTGAAAGCTTTTGGATAGAGGAAAAAATTACTCCCGCAATTATCGAAAACGTAATTCAAAAAAATATTTCTATACCGAAAATACCTTTCAGAAAAGTGGCAAAAAAGAACCCAAGTGAGACACAAGACAACGTTAGTCAAGTTAACCAAAATACAGAGAACCACAGCCAAAGCAACAGTTTGATTAGTGACCTTGAAGGGCAAACAAAAAAAGACGAAAATATTGTAAACCAAGAAGGAAATAAAGAAATAAGAGTCAGAAAGTACAACAAAAATATACGATTTCCTCCGAGAAATCAGCTAAAACCTTCTCGTCATACTAATAGGAATAAAATACAAAATAAAATAGAGAAAGCTGATCAAATAAAAGAAAAAGCAAATGAAAAAACATCTGTTAGAGTTAATAGTCAGACCCAAGAAAATAATGAAGATCTAACAAATATCAAAGATAAAAATGAATCGAATACCAAATATGATGAACGATATAACGCTAATTTAGAAAAAGAAAGGAAAGTAGTAAAGAATGATGAACACGCAGATGAGGAAAACAGATACAATAAGAAAACATCGCGAGGAAATTTGAGAATCAATAATTTTAGGCGCAAGCATCACTCTCATGGTCGCAGCAGGAATGACCAAGAAAATAGTAACGTACAAAACACACACAACAATAACAACGAAGAAAACAGCGATCCCCTGGTAATAGAGAATAAACCTCAAAAACAGCGGAGGTTACACCAATCTGCCGTGACAAGACGCAGTCAAAGCGACAGTGTTACTGAGGAAGAACCTGTTGCCTCCAACAAAGATAAGATAACAAAAACAACAGAACGGTCTAAATTAAACAGAAACCAAATCCTTGAAGAAGATATGATTAAATCAAATATCCGTAGAAACCAGAATAATAATATTGTTTCCCAAAGAAGAAAAATACCTGTACCTCATTTTACCGGTTCTGATGACGGAACTGTTGATGCCGCGCCCAAAAACATCAGTAGCCAAACCACTAAAAAGCAAAGATCACTAGCTCTAAATCGTAATGGTGGGGGTAGTGGTGAATTAAGTGATATCTATGATACCAAAATTAGAATTAATTCGAATGAAGAAAGCTTTTTAAGTCGGGAAAATATAAAACGTTCAGAGATTGACAATCCTGAGTACAGAAGAAAAAAAATCGAAGAGTTGCAGAAGGAAAATATAAAAAGTAAAGTGTATTATCAGAACCTTCATGCTAAACATAGAAAAGTGTAAAACGAAAATGTAAATAAATGTATTTATTATACTTGTAAAACAAATGTTTTAATTAGTACCTAGTTTATAGAATTAAAAAGGACTGGAAGCAGAAAATGCGTTATGGTAGGTAATTTTTAAAGAAATGATCTACCAGTATATCTTTCATAGTAGGTATCGATACCTTATTCGTTACCATAACGCACCTGCTTAGTCAGTATTTCTTTCCTAATGCACATTGATACTTTATTCATTACCATAACTCACTTTCTGCGTCAGTGTTTCTAAATTTAGTGTTTTAATTAGGTCCAGAAAAATTAGGAGAAGGAAGTGGCAACACCGCGTTAGTTTGAACGCAGAAAATCTTGGGTGCGCGAATTTGGCTGATAGGGAAAAGTAAGCTGTATCATTACCTTAACATCTGATGAGTTTTTAGGGGTCTTAGTTCACGTTCATCTAAATAAATTTTTCAAAGGTCTCAAAGTTGTCATCTTGTCAAAAGCGAATTTTTTCTATGAAAATTCGCCACGGTAAGCTTTAAGAAAAAAATTCAGAATCATGTTTTGAATCACCTCTATGCTATCCCGTTAATTTCTTGGGAGTTGACACCAGCCCGCAAATAATTAACGGGAAAATGAACAGGGGTTGTGGGCGGGGAAGCAAATTAAAATAAAATATAAATGCAAAATTCGAAAAAAAAACAGGTTACTTGAACTACTCTAAGCTGATTTTTTCACATTTTGCAGTTACATTTCCTTTAATATTGCTTACCCCGCCGACGGTTTCTTGTGAGTTGAAAGCACAACATTTCTCTCGTGGTTTATGTATATGTTGTTTTGGCGTTGTGAGCATGTTTCCGAAAAAAAATAATCAAAAGCACACCTGGCGGCACCCCCTCATTTATCCCCCAAAAGATTAACTCAAACAGAAAGCTAGAGGCAGGGAAAACTACATCACCCTGCAGAAGTGGAGTGGAAGGAGAAACTCAAGCTAGTTTAAGAAACATTTTCATAAGACGTTCATCGCACCACCCTTTCCATTTTTCCCAAAAGCCGCCTGGTTCGCGCAATTAAAAAGTGAGTGGAAGGGAAACATATCACAATCCACGTCTATAGAAGTTTAGGGAAAGGGTATGCTGCCTAGCAAGCGCCCCCACCCCACCAACCACGTTACACATCCCTGGAAAATAATAACCACAAGGTGAAAATAGTATTAACATGTATGTAGGGTGGTAAGCTTCATATATCAGCAGCCACTTTATCTAAAACTGACCGTGGAATAATAATCAAATTTACCTTTTATTTCTTAACGTCGGTCTATTTTCGCGACTATGGCTAAGCGCCGACGCCATGGAGAAGATCCACCTTACTGTCCTGGAGAATTTGCGGAACCCTTTTCTTTCTATAAGGAGGGGAGGGATCTTAAATGTACCTGACATAACATGTTACATGGGACCCCCTTAGAAGGATGGAATGGGGAGACATTCAACTTGTTCAAACAAAATGCTACAACCACGGTTTATGTTAAGTTTAATGTATTGAAAAAGTGAAATCATTCCTTATTGGGAGTCGAACCCAGGAGCCTTGGGTTCAGAATCACACGTTTCACTTGACTAATGAGGCTGCTTTAGGATATTTACAGAAAATTACATAGGTTGATTCCTGATCAATGAATATTTTTAATAGTCGATTCTAATTCCCACTAGTGACGAGGCGCCTTTTTTCCACGGAAGTATATCCAGTATTACATTGTTTGTTCTTTTATTAGGTTTTCAATTTATTATTGTCAGTAGATCTGTCGTCAGATTTTTAATTAACAAACTCTAGATATACAGTGTCAAATTTAATTCTACCAGATTTATATAATGCGAGGCGATCTAATTTAATACCGAAATGAACTCGACTGAAAGTACAATACGAAGTAAATATCATTCTTGTAATTTTAATTTAAAATTCATGATTGTAAAATTTTGCTTTTTATTTACGTAAATAAGTAAGCGTCTATCTCAAGCAGTTACAAAGAGGGTACTTTTAATATAAGAAAAATGTAATAATTTCACCTTTTGCGGCTCTCAAATGTTTTCATCTTAAAAAGGCTTCTTATATGTCAAAGTAATTGCCTTTATCTTAGAAACGTAATGTTATATCTGAAAATAAGAGAGCAGCTCATGTAAAACAAAATTATGGTCCCAGCAAGTGCGTTATGGTAGTGAATTTTCAGAAAAAGATTTTTTTATTGAATGCTTATAGGTTTTTTTCTTATAACATACAGATCTAAATCTTGGTATGTAGTTTACTTTTTATAACGTAGAAGTTTTGTTCCCATAGCTTCATTATTGTCGAAGATACAATTTGTTTTAAGGAAACCACAAAATTTTGCAAAAAAACGTTGTCTGATTTTCCTAACGAAACTATTCAAGCCACTCACAAAAGGAAGGTACCTCCAAATTTCACTTAAAGCGGACCCTTATTTTTGAATTATTGTTATGTAATATACAATAATAATAATAATAATAATAATAATAATAATAATAATAATAATAATAATAATAATAATAATAATAATAATAATAATAATAATAATAATAATAATAATAATAATAATAATAATAATAATAATAATAATAATAATAATAATAATAAACTACAGTCATCATAAAAAATAATCTAAAAAAGACGATACATTAGAACTATTCGAAATTTTAGTGACGTTTATCTGTCACCTCACAATACATATCAGTTGTTACGTTCTCTGTGCCTCCTGTATCTGACAGAATACAGTTTTTACAAGGGAAAGTAAAACAAACCACTATAACTCGAAAACTATCAACTATAGATATAGGGAAACCTATACTACATCGATGTAGAATTGAATAATCTACCTGATCAATCCATAAAATATGGGGTGTTCCATTTGAAAATAACAAGTTATGCCACTTTAAAGTAAGGTATGTTGTAACCCAAAAGAAATACAGCCTGTACAATGATAATAAATTATTCTTTAACTATTTCAAAGAATTGAATGTCGTCTATTGACATTTCGAATTTAAGACAGGGAAACTCAAAGCTCAGCCCACAGCATACGTTTGAAGTAACATATAAATCGGAGCTAAAAAAAATGAAAGTCGTAATATTTTCACCAGTATCAAAGATAGCTATAGGGAATGCTACACAAAGTCACACTTATTTTTTAATCTATATCCAAAAATGCAATACAAATTAGAGCATTCTATTTAAAATAACGAAGTTGATAGCTACTACCAGTGCAACCAAAAGTTCCACAAAGCGGAATATATTTTCTCGATATAGCTTACATAATCACAATAAAATCTTGTTGAAAGTTTTTTTGGCTAGCTCTTAGGATAAGGGATATATAGAGGAATTACATACTATTGGGACATCCTGATATATATATATATATATATATATATATATATATATATATATATATATATATATATATATATATATATATATATATATATATATATATATATATGTATCCAACCTATAACTAGAAAAGTAATTAACCGATTTTGATCAAACTCGACAAGTACCTTTCTTTATTAATAGCTTGGTTGCGTTCGTTAGCTAGAAAAATCCAACAAAGTTTTCCGGAAAAATTTTGAGTTTTCTTTCTAAAAAATTTTTATCTCCGAAAATTGCAAAGTTACTATGATGAAGTTTGGTGGATATATTGCGTTGGGAAAGACCTTAGTGCGTACCAAAATTCAACTTTCTAGGTTCATAGAAAATTAAGTTATTCAAATCTAAATCATTAAATGAAAATTCGCTACCATAAGGCACTTGCTGCGTCCCAAACTTTGTAATAGCATGGCTTCCTACTAGGTGATATGAATAAGTTACCGCAAAATGATTGCAACTCAAAGTAACATCTCTCACACTGAAAAGACTGTCAATTTGAGAAGGACAAATCGTAATCTCTATTGCCAAACTAGAACATTGCTGTGGTAAATATTTTGTGTTTTCTTTCGAAAAAAATTGAAAAAAATTATATCTCCGGAATTAACAAAGTAAGGGCAACCAAGTTCCATACGAAGGTTTATATCATTATAGGTAAGTTAGGTACCAAAATTTAGCTCTGTGGGTTAAAGGACAAAAGAGTTACAGGCATTTAAAGAAAAATAAATTTGGGTTTTCCTCAAAACGTCAAAAGTCGTGATTTTAAACGTCAAAATTGGTAATATTTAGGCAATGAACCTGAAACTAATATGAGCTATGGAAGGAAAGTGTCTTAAGAATAATGGTTTACAAAGCCTGAAGTCTTAGTTTCAATCGTCATTGTCCTTCATTTTACTAAAATATTATCAGAAAATTCATTTCAAATAGATCCATTCTCTGATGCTTTGGCAGTAGTGTTGGCTATAGAGTTTATGAGTTAATGGTATATCATTTTTGTCGAATTTTTGTAAAAAATCTTTAAAGCTCAATATATCCGTCATTATGCAAGATACGAAAAAAATTGTATACATACAATTATAAGGTGTCTTTAGCTACATCTTAAAAAAATATTTCTACAATTACAGGATGGCCCATAAGTCGTTGATGATTCAAATTTTCTTTAATAGTGAATTTTCTTTGAAAATTCACTAATGGGGACATCCGTGTTTATATATATATATATATATATATATATATATATATATATATATATATATATATATATATATATATATATATATATATATATATAGTACCGATAACTTAAAAAATAATAGACCAGGTTTTCGCGGAAATTTTCGGGTTTTCTTTCTAAAAAAATTAATATTTCCGGAAATAACAAAGTGAGGTAACCAAATTTGGTACGCGTATTTGTATTATAAAGAGTGAACCATGTACCAAAATTTAGGTCTCTAAGTTTAAGGACAAAAAAGTGACGGGCAGCTAAAGCAACAAATTTTGAAGTTATCCTCAAAACGTCAAACTGGCAATTTAAAACCTCAAACTCGCAATTTAAAATATCAAAATTGGCAATGGTTAGGCAAAGAACGTGAAACAAATACGGATTGTGGAAAGAAAATGTTGCAAGAAGAGTGTTCTGCGAACCCTTAAGTTTCAGATTCAACCGTCATTGCCCTTTATTTTACTAAAATATTTACAGAAAATTCATTTCAAATAGACCCTTTCTCTGATGCTTTGACTGTCGGTTTAGTTAAGTTGATGCTTTCGCTGTAGGTTTAGTGAAGTTTATGGTTTAACGGTCTATAATTTTTAGCTAATTTTCGTAGAACAAATTCGTTATTGCATTTTAGCATTTTTAATCGAAATATGATGCATGTTTGTAAGAAAAAGTCTGGACGTAGTAAGTGCGTTTTGGTATCAAATTTTCATTAAATCCTCCAAATGTCAATAACTCAATTTGCTATTAACGTAAGTTTTGTTGGCTAGGAAACCAACATTTAACTTTATTTTCGGAAAATTTTTGTATGAACGCAGCAATGGCGTTTTGGTTGCGAATTTTCATTAAATGTTTCAAATTTCAATAACTCAATTTGCTATTAACCTAAGGTTCATTGGCTAGGAGACCAGTTTTCTCAGAAAAATTTAAAGTTTATTTTCGAATTTTTTTTACATTTTCAAATAATTATTTTGATAAAATATGGTACATTGTTCCTACTAGATAGGTTATACCGGTAACCAAATTGATGCCTGCTCGCATTAGAGCGATATATTTGTAATTAAAAACATTTTTATGGAAATTAACTTCCAGAACGCACTTGCTGCGCCCAGAGTTTTATTCATTAAATTCCCGTATGCACTTTTATCAATTTTTTTGAAAGGTACGTTTACGTCCTTGTTTTACCTTACTTTCTTAGGTACATACATATATACATCTTTAAGTTATAGTTACAAAATATAGTTTATTAGAATTCTTAAAACATCGTCGCACTTTGTTGCAGTCCAGTCTAAAAAATCTAATAATAGTTAACATTGAGTGCAGCTCTTTTATTACACATGCAGCGCACGCCTCTGAGCTTTATACTTTTATGAAGCAAAAGAAGTAATAAACTCTTATTACAGAACATTATGAAGCCTTGTTATTAGGTCATATCAGAGTCTCATAATCGCAATAATAATTGCGCTGGAACATTCACTCTGCAGAAAAGTAGTTTGAACATTACATTGGAATGTAAATAACCCCTAGAAGCGAGATGAGCCCGGAAGTAATAAAAGGTATATATGAATGAAGAAGACACCCAGACAGTATAATCGTGATTACATCTATATCCGTATTACCCACTCGCTCATTAATTGTTATTATTGTAGATTACATGTATTATATTGAAACAATATCCTTGTTTCTCGAGGAGTAAATGCAATGTTTCTTGTCCACCATGTGTCAATAAAATACGATCAAATTTTTATATCCGGAGTTTTTCCTTTAAAAAGCACCCTTTATTCGCTGTCATGCAGGTAACCCGGTTACATAGAAGAAAACACACATTTGTGAAGCTTGAGAAATAGTCTCTACGACTGTATTAGCTTTAGTGTTTAACAAATAGGGTGGACTAAGTAATTGCAATTTATTGATACATGGTAATCTATTAGAGGAAGTAGAGGAATTTAGATATCTAGGAAGACGGTAGAATAGATGATAAAATTCAAAATATAATAAAAAATAGATCTAAAGAGGCAAAAGTATGGTCCCTGTATTAGGGAAGAAAGTGCCAGGGCTGACAATTTACAAAATTGTTGGTTGGTTGCAAGCGTCATAGTTTTTTTTTTTTTGGATACAGGAGGGAGAGATGCATCATGCAGACCTCATTCCCGACACCGTAGTGCCGTGGGATGTCGAGGTACTGTGAGACTCGTACTCTTGGTACACCTACTCACTAAAACTCCCTCCCTAGGAGTACCGGACCTTAGTCCATACCTCCGTCGGAAAGAATACACACAGTGACTTTTTGGGTATGAATGTTTCCATTCTGAGTTTGCCGCGGGGGCGTTAGCGGGTAAGTATAAGCTTTGGACGCTTATGCTTATATGGAAGTTGCTCATTGTAGTCGGTGGCACTACGGAGAAGAGCATTTGGGTGAGAAGCGGCTTTTGCGAACTGAGTTGTGGATAATTGAGTTATAAACTCAAGTATCGAAGGCATTTACAGTTCAGAATGAATCTGACTGTTTCTGACAAACCATGGCGCTCCGGTAACCATTCTCAGAATTGTATTTTGGATGATTTGAAGGGTCTTGATGTGTGTTGCGGCCGCGTGGCCCATGCAGGGGATGCATAGGTCAAGGCTGGCCGGATAATGACTTTGTACATGAGCAATTTATTGTTCATGGACAATTTGGAATTTCTATTTAGAAGTGGGAACATCTTCGAGATGAACATCGAGGCTTTTCGTCGGGCGTGTTGGACATGGGGGCGACATGTTAAGTGTTTGTCGAAGAAAACCCCGAGGTATTTGGCGGAATCTTGCCAGGGAATTAGACGGTTGTCTAATGATAGGTGTTCGTCAGGTGTGTCTCTCCTCTTGGAAAATAGGACAGCTGAACATTTATCGGGGCTTAGGGCTAGAAGGGATTTCCTATACCAGGCTTGCAGCTCGACTACGGCGGTCTGGAGTCGTTCGGTTACTATCCACGGCTGGGTGGAGCTGCTGAGGATGGTAGTGTCGTCTGCGTATAGTGCGTATGTCACGTTTAGGGGCGCTGTCGGAATGTCTGCGACAAATATATTGTACAGCAGAGGAGAGATAGCAGAACCCTGCGGGAGACCAGCCGTGGCTGAGTATGTTCTAGATCTGGCTCCCAGATGTTTGACCTGGTACTTCCTCTGTTGCAGGTATGACCTGATTAGCAGAATCAGAGGGAGAGGATAATTAAATGATAGCAGTTTGTTTAGGAGGCCCGCATGCCAAACCCTATCGAAGGCTTGAGCAATGTCAAGAAATATTGCACCAGTTGACTTGTTTTTATTAAATCCTTCGGTGATGTTTTCCACCACACGTAGGACTTGGTCTGTGGTGGAGTGCTGGTGTCTGATTCCGAATTGCTCATCCGGGAGGATATGATTTTCTAGCTTCATAGATTAGATAGGTTGTCGGGTAACTCTGGTGGGTGAAGAGACGCGAGAGGAGAGTAATACGTCATGTGTATTCCAAATGCGGATAACACATATAGTTTCAGATTGCGTTTTGGCGTTTTTAATAACATTTATTAGAAATTTGTATAACTTTGCTCAAAATTTTCGAATACGATTTATTAATTATTGCTAATTTTGTACGAAATAGCAGTTAAATGGAAACTATTGTCTTAAAGACAATATCTTATTTTTTGAGGTGTTGTGTTGTAACCATAACTGCACAATGGTGAGAACGTGTGCCTCTGAACCGAAGGGTACTGGTTTTGATCCCAGAATTCTCCTTTCACTTTTTCAATACATACTGTACAATTAACATCAACTGAGGTTGTGGTATTGTATTTAAGCAAGTTAAATATCTGCACGCTCTGTCCTTCGGAGGGGGCGTAAAGCCGCCAGACCCGTGCCCATGCGATGTTGGACACGTTAAAGATCCCTACCCTCCTTACAAAAAGACATTGGTTCGGCAAAATTTCCAGGATAGTGAGGTGAAACTGCTCCCTGGCGTCGGTGATTGGCCATAGTAGCGGAAATACACCGACGTTAAAAAACAAAACGCACACACACATTATTTTTATATTCAACAATTAAATCGGTTGAATCGTCATAAATGTAGATTATTGTTTAATGAAAAAAAAATTGGTTATATATACTTAAAATAAGAACTCAATAAATAACTTGACCTAGATATCTAAATATTTCTAAAAAGGCACTGGAAAGTAAGATAAACCTTCCTTCTTTTTTTTCCAAAAGGAATAAAAATAAAAGTATTAGGTATATTTGAAGATAAGCTTAAAGAGCCTTTTTGTAAAAAAAATCAGAAATATGTTTAAAACGCCCCTTGGATGTAAGAAAAATTTTATACAAACAATTCCCAAGTACCAGGAGTGAATAGGGGTGCTTGGCGTGGAAGAAGATAAAAAGGAAGTATAAACGAAAAATGCGAGAAAAAAAACCCAGCTTAGCCGTGCCTATATAAACTGCGTTTTTGCCATTTTGCAGATACACCTCCTTACACCCAGGGTTTTGGGGAAAGGCTCGGCCAGCATGGGAGTGGGTGGTGATGGGTGCTTCTTTCTGGGGGATTTCCTTCCCCTACTGCATACCTACAAGCACCCTCAATGCATAAACCACAAGAAAATTTTCTTAGGAATAACCCCCAAAAAAGTTATTGGATCTGAGGCGAATAGGGGTTCTGTGCGGGGTCAACATGATTTTAGGGAGGTGTAGCTGTAAAATGGAATAAAGGCTACGCCCATCACCCCTATTCACACCTGATCACGTAATTTTATTGGGGGTTCTTTGCAAGAAATTTTTCTTGTGGTTCATGCATCCAAGGTGGGTTCTAAGCACGTTTCTAAAAAAATATTCTAAAAGCCCTCCGTGAGCTGATGTGAAAATCTACCAAGTATTATTAATTTACTTTTTGGGCTAGCACAATTTACTATTATTTTAAAAATTAAATGCAAGTTGTTTGAGTTTTTGGCTTAGAAATGCATTGTAAAAATTATAATCCTACTATTTTGTATCTGTAAAAATACTTACCTACCTAAATATTGTAAGCTTAAATAATTTACTTATTGTGATTAGTTGCATGTTAATAAATGAGTAATATCCAGTAAAATAAGTAACATATTAAAAAAACTAGAAACCTAGGTTGTGGTTTAGAAGAAAAACATTCTGTCCAATTTGAAGCATTAGGAATTTATAATTTCATAATTATTAATTAATTGTTTAAATCATTTTTAAGGTAAACCAATTAATTGAATACACTAATTGGAAATCGGTTATTATCCTAAAACTTCAATACTTTCTGTTACTATGTAGAAAAATATTTAACTTATTATTAAATATTTAATCTTGTTATAAGTTCAAAAAGAAGATAACTGAAAAGACGAACATAAAAATGCTGGCTGATTTCAATATTCGTTGCACTATTGTTCTACTAGATTTAAATTGGAAATACATGTGACGTATTCTCGCTTCACTCTCTGATTGGTAGAGAGTTACCAGACAACTTTTCTGATCTATAAACCTTGGGTTGGTTGTACACAATCTCTATTTATAACATTTTGTGTTTACTAGAGCTGCCGTGACAACATACAACTTAACCTGATCACGCACCGAGATAGAGACCCTGTCGTACATCACACAATGTTTTAGGAGGCAAATGTAGTTGTATATGCGTACAAAATGAGACTAAAGTTGACACACACACACATATTAGGACCCTTTAAATCAGCCAGAATAAAATTCTGAGAATGGTTACCGGAGCGCCATGGTTTGTCAGAAACAGTCAGATGCACTGTGATCTGAAAATGCACTCAATACTTAAGTTTATAACTAAATTATCCACCACTCAGTTCGCAAAAGCGTTGTCTCACCCAAATGCTCTTCACCTTAGTGCCACCGCCTACGATGAGCAACGTCCACTAAGGCATAAGCGTCCAAAGCTTATCCTGTCCCGATGAAGCATTCAAATCTCAACACCATGTGTGAAATCATTCCGACGGAAATATGGACCAAGATCCGGTACTCCAGGGAGTCGAGTTTGGTGGGTGAGAGTCCCACACTACCTCGATATCCCACACGTTACGGTGTGTGAATGAAGTGTGCATGACGCATTCTCCACTCCTGATTACAAAAAGACAACTGATGTTGACACTGTTTCGACAGATTCACAAAACTTATTCACGTGGGATGCAGTGTGGCCAATCTAATTGTCATACTAAAAAAATAGGGACGCAGCAAATGCGTTATGGTAGCGAATTTTTAGAAACATGTTTTTAATAGCAAGCATCAAATTTGGTTACCAGTACAACTTATATAGTAGAAACGATCTGCCATATTTCATTAAAATAACTTTAATATTTGAAAAACTACAAAATTTTTCCGCAAATAAATTTAAAAAACTGGTCCGATTTTCCTGGCCAACGAACCTCTTTAAGCTATTTACATACCTGCCAAGGTACAATTATTCCCAAAAAGCTTTTCGATGAAAGTTCCAAAAACATTTTTTTAAATGAAAAGCTACACAATTTTTTTTTGCAAAGGTCCGAAAACATTTATTTTGAATTACCAAAATTTTACAAAAATTGTTACATAAAATGATTTTCTCCTGAAACGCAAAAAAATTTCTGCGAAAACGGACTAAATTTTTATACACAAACATTTAAAGTTAAAAGAATACATATAATTCAAATGGTATACGTAACCTGTAATTAAAGTTAAAAAAAGAAAACGTTATTTTTTAAATTTCACGAAAATTTGTGACCGCAAAGAAAAATATAAGCGGAAAAAATACTCATATTTTCATGTCTTAAGCAGACAGGAGTAAGAACGTCATAGAGTCTGTCACTGTCAAGTTTCATTTGACGTTTGTGACAACATTTTATCAACTATTTATTTATTATCAAAATGTAAACAAAGATAATCCTATCAAATGAATTATTTCTTACCTTTTTTTTGTACCAAAGTTAATTTAAATATTTTAATCCTTTTCTTCAAAAATTCGCTTAATAATCGCATAATCTGATTGGTTATTAAAATTGAACATTAAACTAAATAAAAGACTGAAAAAAATTACACTAATTCCTGTATGAATCGTGATATGTAATTATAAATGTAAATATTCCCAAAACACGAGTCTGTAGATATATGGGGAGTGTTATACAAAACTTGAAGCAGAGGCCATGCCCTTCACTTCTGAAACGCAAAATAGAGGCTGTTCCATTTGAAAAAAAGAAAGAGTTATGATAGTTTGGATTTTTTCAAATTCAGTCACTATTTGAGAGCGCGCTGTATACGGCATCTCGATTTATTCGACGAATAATATAAACGAAAACCTCTCTAAATGCCTAATTTTTATGGGACTCCGCTACCAAAATTTTTGATAGATCTCCCAAAAATGTGAAAAGTTTCAAAACAATTAAAATAACTCGCAAAAGCTGAACGCTATCATTGTTTTCCTTACAAACATGCATCGTGATTATCAGAATAATTTTATCCGATGTAGCTCAAGATACCCTATAATTAACATGAACACTTTTTTTCTCGTATCTTGTATAATAATGGGTATATCTAGCTTTACGGTAGAAATGCCTCACCCTGTAAACAGATAAAACTGAAACTAACCTCGGATATGCGTTCTAGGGGGCCTAGTTCAGGCTCATTTGAAGAGATCTTTTCAAAATTCCAAAGTCACGGTTTGCTCATTACTGATTTTTTTTACGAAAGGGCGCTAAAATTATAGACTATTAAACCATAAACTCGATAACCAAAACTATTACCAAAGCATCAGAGAAAGGGTCTATTTTAAATGAATTTTCTGCAAATATTTTAGTAAAATAAAGGATACTGACGATTGAAGCTAAAACATAAGGTTTTGTAAAACAGTTTCTTGTGACATTTTCTCTACATAACCTGCATTTGTTTCAGGTTATTTGCCTAAAAACGCCGATTTTGACATTTTAAATCGCGACTTTGACGTTTTAAGTAAAACAATAAAATTTTCAAAGTAATTTTTCTGGCATTTCTTGACCTTTCCGGGCCAAAAAACGTAATCGTTATTTGTAATATACGATAGATCTTGTTATCAACACAAGGTAGTTTGATTTTGTCATCAGTAGCACCCAGTAGAGGTCTAAATGTTGGCACATAGTAAAGAATTTATAATGGAAACCTGCGTGTCAAATTTGGTTGCGATATAGTAAATAGACAAACACAATTTCCCTTAAGTAAAAGTAGATATAGTAAATAATTAGAATACATTTAAAACATGGCTAAATATAAGGGATAACGGATTAATAGACACAGAACAAAGAAAATCTTAACGGAATCCACGACATTCAGGAAAGCTAAAATAGAAAAAGAGTTTGTTTCCTATCATTTGAACTGCGTATCATAAAGGGTCTCCAGAGCATTTTTAAGAAAACTGATTTGCACCTAACTTTGTGAACAAAGAATAATTTAAAAAATGTGTTAGGTAATACAAGAGATAAGGAATAAAACCACTGAAATTTCGAGTATCTATGAGATAAGTTGTTAAGATTATAATCTTGAATACGTTGGGCAGACTAAAAGAACCATTGAAACCAGATTCAGGGAACATCCGACACAGCTGAGATACGGTAGTCATGCGTGGCACAACATATTTGGGATAATAATCACCACATAGATAAAGAAAATCTGAAACTTATCAAATATGTTAGACAACCAGCGAAGTTAGTTATGTACGAAAGTATTTATATCTCTAAGGTGATAAAAAAAATGTTCCTTAAACCGGGCTCCACCATTGATTTATAGCCCGTTGTTTGCACTGTATTTGGTATAGAAAAGATTGCGAAACTCGGCAGGTATCTAAAGTTATAACGGGATTTCAAAAACGACGTCTGGAAATTAAAATAAAATACACAGAAAATTTGCCTGCGATTCACCCATCCCCGTATCGGTCTTGACCTAACACGTAGTATAAATGTGTTGTTTATTTGTAAGTGATTTAGAATTTTTCATCCTCAGATGACGCTAGCTTTGTTAGTAAAACGATCGTCAGGTCTTCGTAAGATGTGTTGTGGTGATTTGGGTTCTCCGTGTGTACTTATCCGTACTCATCATATGTTCCCAACTTCACTTAGTGGTTGCCATCACTTTATTATTTTCGGAGATCCAAGAATTTTCCGAAAGAAAAGCCAAAATTTTCCCCTAAAAACTGGTAGGATTTGTCTGGCTAATGAACTTATCCAAGCCACTTTCAAAATAAACGCACTTACCAAATTTGATCAAAATCGGCCCACTATATATATATATATATATATATATATATATATATATATATATATATATATATATATATATATATATATATATATATATATAGATATATTTCAATTTTTGTATGTCGATGTCGCTCAAAAATTAATTTTTCTCAAGTAATTAATTGTATTGTCTGCAAATTTTAACAATAAATTAAAACAACAAATAAAAAAGTTTATAACATTTTATGATACCTGACTACAATAAATGTTCCAAATGGCCACTCTCCACTTTAATACACTTTCGTATTTTGCGAAGCATACAACATCGTACTCTGTGAAATATTTCTGGTGTATTTCTAGTTTGTTCGCATCCAAGTACATTTCTTTGCTGCAGATCATCAACATTTTCAACATTTGATTCATGAACAATACTTTTGAGATGCCCCCATAAACAAAAGTCCATAGGATTTAAATCAGGGGATCCAGCCGGTCATGGCTGAGGTCCACCGCGTCCGATTCATCTGCGTGCACAAGTATTGCTTAGGTAATTTCTGACATTTAGGGCGAAATGGGGGGAGGGGGGGTCCGTCATGCATAAACCACTGGTTATGTCTTATGTCAAGAGGTACATTTTCTAATAATTCATTTAGTTAGTTTTGCAGGAATTCAAGATAAGTTTGTGAGGTAAAAAAATTGGTCCTATTAAATTACACCCTACAATTCCAGCCCATACATTTAAGAAAAATTGCTGTTGGTGATGCCTTTCAAAAACTGCGTGGGGATTTTCGTTAGCCCAAATATGTCTGTTACGAAAATTGACGATCCCGTCGCGCCTAAATCCAGACTCGTCAGTGAACAATACACAATTAAACAAGTTCTCTGCATTATTATGTTGAAGAAACCATTGGCAAAATTGTAGGCGAGGTATAAAATCTCTTTCAGGTGATAGTGCCTGCACACGTTGGATGTGATATGGACGCAATTGTTGCTCGTGAAGAACTCGCCATATCGTTGCGTTGGATGCTCCCAGATGATTGGCCATTTCCCTAGTACTTATTTTTGGATTTTGTTCAATTTCATCCAGAACAGTCTCTTCAAAATCAGGATTTCTTGCACTTCGTGGTCTGCCTCGATCAGCAGTAACTTTGTTAAGGGTACCTGGTAAAAAAATATACATTCGAAAGAGACATATCGATGTATTAGATAATGTAAGTATGTAACTGTTTCTCGCAGACGGATGTCAATCCGTTGAAACATCCTTCTGTCTGGAATTATTCGATTTGGGAAGGCTTCTTCATACAGTCGTTTAGCGTCTTAAACAGTTACCAAAAGCCCGTGAATACATAACATGCATGTCTGTTAGTTCATTGTTGGTAAAGAATTCCATATTAAATTAGAAAAATTACGGACAATACAATTAATTACTTAAAAATAGTGAGTAGTCTCAAACGTAAAGTCAAATGTAGTATATGTCACGACGAAAACGCAAAAGTCCCGCAACGATGGAAACCACTTTGTTAAATGGTTTGTTCAAAGTTTGTTACCATGGCTTTTTATTTTATCTTCACCATTGTGTCTTGTCAGTTCTTTTTTCTGGTAAGATTTTAATGTTTAACTAGAGAATAAGAAAATTAAGTTTATACATACTGATAGCAATTAAAAGGTGAAAAATGTATTCCTCTGATTTGTCGCAGAATTAATTTTTGAGCGACATCGACAGACAAAAATTGAAATATCTCGAAAATAGTGTGTCTGAGAGATTTAAATCAAATATACATTTTTTGCTTAAAATTGATAAGGGCTGCAATGTAGCTATACTCTGGGTCGATATTACTGGGTATCAAAAAATTATAGCCAATTGAATGCAAGCCATGTCTTACAGGTGGCGCCCTCTGCTAGCAGTGTTATTAACAATAAGATATTTAAATTTCTTGCCCTCGAAAACTCACACATGCCAATTTTCACGTCAAAATTTTAATTTGACTCCGACTTATTCGTGAAAAACTGACAAAAACAAATAACTTTAACACGCTGTATTTAAAAAACTAAGCATTTACGGACCCATGTTTATCTAAAAAAATAGTCTTATTTTTTGTGGTGAATGTGCACCTGTAACCTGTAACATAGACCATCATTTTTGAAACACCCTGTATGTATATATATATATATATATATATATATATATATATATATATATATATATATATATATATATATATATATATATATATATATATATATATATATATATATTTGGGAATGCTGCAACACACTCTAATTATTTTTAAATATACACTTTATTTATATGGTGTACTTAGTGTGATTTTTTATTGGTTTACGTGGACTGCAGTTTCGAACCGTCCTGGATCATCATCAGCTGATAATAAATAAAACAAATAAAGGGTATGTATATATATATATATATATATATATATATATATATATATATATATATATATATATATATATATATATATACACATATATATATATATATATATATATATATATATATATATATATATATATATATATATATATATATATATATATATATATATATATAAATTGAAATTGACATATATGTTCTAGGGCGTCTAGCTCGCGCTAATTTGAAGAAATTTGTTCAAAATTCAAAAGTCGCGATCTCCTCATTAGTGAATTCTACGGAATTTCACTAAAAAATGTCGAAGGAACACACTCGAATACCAACTGTTTCATAAAATTATGTTTTACTATTATCAGAACAAGAAAATACACACCTCGAGTTGACCTTACCTCACAAATTTACTTGACCGTTTCGTGGTTTTGTACTAACCTGTATATAAAATAAGCAAGTCATCATCTACACTTTAAGATTTATTTTTCAACATTAATATTTTTTATATCCACTCTAGTTCCCAATTAGGGATATAGAAATTAATTAACGAAATTAATAATACATTGACAGATCTAAAACCACGATCACTTGAAATTACCTTGATATACTTAACGCCTGATGGTATGATTAACCCAAATATTACATCTACATTTATTTTCTATTCACTTGCAAGTATATCAGGTGCGCAAATAAGATTAATGCTACGACTTGTATCTAGGATCCACCCATGCTGTAGTAATTTATAACAAACCTAAGAATTTAGGCTAGTGGCATTGAAAAGGACGTACACAAGCCAACAAATTACAAACTTGTTCTTGCTCATTATAACAGAAAAAGAAAGTTAGTGAAGACTGAAGATTTGCTTTGGAGTAGGCTGTCAATTCTTTTTTACGACATAGTGTAATCTTTAATCAGTATTATGAAAAATGAGCTTAGACTACTAGGGATTGGAAACAAACATGTCTATGTTAATCTTAGAGGTTGTAGAAAACGTAAGTGACAGTGGCCTTGAAAGATATAATTAGTTGTTTCGACATCACGGTTTTCAGGGCATCTGTATGTTAAAGATAATTATAAGCTTTTAATTATTGAGAGTTTGTTCAATCTTTGCTGATGAAATCGAGCTCCTTATCTTGGGGGCGTTGCCACATCTAATAGTATATAAGTCTGGCCGCAGCAAGTGCGTTATAGCAGCGAATTTTCATCAGTTTTGTAATACATACCGTAACTTACTTTATCTGATAATGATGTCATTGGACCTGTTTCAACTTATTTATGTTAAATTTAATCTATCATTGACGGATAACCTTCCAATGACATAGTATTCTCTGCACAAGCCCACATAATAACTCTAGGTATCTGAGTCTTATAAACAATATGTTGATCCACAAGATATATATATATATATATATATATATATATATATATATATATATATATATATATATATATTCATATATATATATATATATATATATATATATATATATATATATATATATATATATATATATATATATATATATATATATATATATATATATATAATATAGACGAGAATGGCCTCCCGACAGTCCAAAGACTCGCAAAGATTCTTGCCTCCACTGGACGAAAGCAAGTGGGTTCCCTGATCAGTACAGAAAGGGGTTAAAATATTACCGTATATTGTTGCGTGAGCTCTACGGGAAGCTTCGTCCCACCAGTGTTAATATTTCCACGTAAAAGTGCGAAACCAGAACTCATTGCCTCAGCTTCGCTTGGTATCCTGGGAATATATTGAATATTTTTAAATGGATGAAACATTTTGCGAATATGTCCAACCTTCCAAAGCGAATAAGGTAACTTTACTTCTAGATAGCCACATAAGCCACAAATCCTTGGATGTGATGAACTTTGCCAGAGACAAAGGTAAAGTGCTCATGTGCTTTCGACGGCATTGTACCCACATGATCCAGCCGCTTGGTATATGTTTCTCTGGACCCCTGAAGGCATACTACAATCAAGACGGACCGCCTGGTTAAAAAACCGCCCCTGCAGTCATTACATATTATCAGATAGGTGAACTTTTCAGCAGCGCTAATGGAAAAGCTGCAACAATTGAAGATGCCGCCAATGGTTCTGCGAAAACCGGAATTACATCTTACAATGCCTACGTATTTTCTGATAATCTCCTTGCTCCGTCAGAAACAACACATATTAGTATCGACGAAGAAGCATTTCCGGTGAAAATTGACCTTAAATTGAATACACCGGTAGGCCAATCAATAAAAGAAGATGATGACAATCATCCACAAGCTAATTTCAAGAATACAACTGAAGTTGGAAAGAAGGTTACATTTTTGGACATTTCTCCATCAAAACCATCGCTCCAAACCCGGAAGAGAAGCATACATTCAAATAATTTTGCAATATAAACGTGCTCCCCCAATTTAATTGAACTGAAAGAAAAGGCACAAAAGAAGAAAGCTGTCAAAGAAAATAAGAAACTGTCTAAGTAAGGTAGTCGAAACGTAATGTTTTTGATATAATTCCTCCAAAAGAAGATAAACTGGAAAGTGATGACGACGAGGCAGAAGATGACCCTTTTGTAGCGAGCGATGACGGTGACGAGAACGAAACTCCATACCTATATTGTAACTACCTTTACATAAATTCACGCAGCCAAAAAAATATTATTTCGATGCTCGGTCCGCAATCTGTGGGCACACGCTGAATGTGTGGGTCTAACATACAGAAGCTAAAAATGTGTTTCGGAGCTCTGCCTGGAACTGTTGTATCTTATTGCTGTAACATGAGGCTATTGGCGTTTACTTGGAATAAACAGTATTTTTTCATGATTTCTAGGTGCATACATTTATTTTTATGAGTAGGTGCATACATACCTACCTGTGTGTGATTTTATCAATAGATATTGTAAAATAACATATTTGTCGACTGAGCAAAAATGAATAAATATTCTAATAGTATACAAAAAGAATGGTAGAATGTTAACGTAAAATGATGGAATATGGCCTTTCCTACAGTTGATATAAAATTTTAACTAAAATTCTTAGTATTTTCGAAAATATTATATTTTTATTCGCATATGTATGTCTTTTTAGGACTAATTCCTATACCTATATCTTATATGTAAATGTGTGTAATTGTATATTTAACATATATACGTTTATTCCTTAGCCAACATTTGTATATCTTTTGTTTTTATTTTAGTTTTATAGATCTATATCATGTATATGTACAGTGTGATGATAAAGTTTGGAACATAATTCAGAAATGCGTTTTTTAATTTTTTCAAGAAAAACGCCCGGACATGTTAATTTTATCTCTTCAATTGGCAACTTATGACGAGAAAATTACATTTATGACGTCAGGTATTTTGGAATGACGACGTTATCATAAGTGTTTTTTTTTAAATGACGACAATATTTTTTTGCTGTTTTTCCATAGACTTGCGTACTACTTCAATGATGATGAAAAAAAATTGTACCTGACAACTTTTTTTTTCAAAAAATTGCATTATTTACTTAAATAAATGGAAACGTAAATTTAATAATAAGAAACATATTTCATAGTTTTTGTGCAGGACGAGTTTTCTTTAAAATAATGAGGTCTTCTTTCACTTTTCTAAAGTAATAAACACTTTTGTGATTTTTGATAGGATGTATTTTAACTAATTTACAGATGGAACAAAAAGTGAAGTCAAAATCAATTTTTAACAACACTCTTGCGATAATTTATTGATTTTTTGCTGTCATCGGTATTTAATTATCAGACTTTTATCGAAATATAAATGTGGAATTCAGTGGATAAAGAGAATAATGCTAAATTGTAAATTAATTTCAATTATTACCTGCCGTTTAAATGATTTTTGTTTTGTGTGGCTTCGGGCTGGTTCATATAGCCACGGTCCTTTTGTAACATCATATTCTAAAACAACTCGGGCACAGTAGTACATTAATACTCAATTTATATAGCTGCGATATCTCCCCGATTGAGATGTTTGCATACAAAATAACAAATCCGTTTAAATTAATTAATAGCCTTAGTGATGAAAGTATAAGAGTGCTAAAAGTAATAAATTCTAATTCGAATTTAACAAAAATTGCATGTTTAGCTGAAAGGGAAAGAATAGAGGTATGAGGTATGAATGATTGATATGGCGACAGGCTTAGAAGTCATAAGGACGCGCGCGAGTTATTTAAGCAACAACATCCTGATAGACCGCCAATTGCAAGATCTACAGTAAGTAAATATGTTGCCACATTTACAGAAATGGGATACGTAAAAGATTTGCCTCGACAAGGTCGACCTCTAGTGTGTACAGAAGCCATATTGGATATATTGCTTGACTCTGAAGAAAATCCTCACCGTTCTACAAGACAACTAGCTCTAAATAACAATGTGGACCAATCTCTAGTGGTGCAATTATTCAAAGAAGAGAAGTATCATCCTTACAAAGTGGAATTGATACACAAGTAGAACGATGATGATTCAGACCGCCGTGTACAGTCTTGTGAACAATTAATGTTAGGCTGCGCTGAAGATCCCAATTTTCTTAACTAAATTCTCTTCTCTGATGAAGCCACTCTTTTCCTCTGAATGGGACAGTAAATCGTCACACTTCAAGATATTAGTCACGGGAAAATCTTCATTGGATTCAAGACTCCCACAGTCAACGTCATGGCAAAGTAATAGTAATAGTAGCATTTATTTATTTATTTTAATTATACAGTGTGCTATGTAAATAAGCGTTGATTGTGCTTGCATAAGGCACAATTTAATTAGGATATGTTCAAAATAAAATTACCTAAAAGATCTGCATTAATGGTCACTATAAATTTTGTGCAAGATCTTGTTGTTACAACTTTTACCATCACCAATAATTCTACAACCAGCCTTCATAATAAACTTTGCCTTAAAACTACAACTTGTCCAAATTTGCTGCCAAATATCTCAGTACCCAGCTGCTGAATTTTCTACCACTATAATTTTGACATGAGTCTGACGTATGGATTGATACTTGCGAATGTACGGATGAGAATAATTGGACGGCGTTTCTTATGGCCTTACTTTTTTAAGGAAATATTACAGCAGCACATTACCTACATTTCTTGCGATTGGATTTAGTGCCAGCTCTGGCAGTAATTTTCCCAAATAATCACAAGACGGATGTGCTCCCACAAGATATTTGGTTTCAGCAAGACCTGACGCTCCTCACTTTGGTGTAGATATCCGTCAATATCTAGAGGCCACATTTCTTGAAAGATGGATAGGGCGTCGAGGAGCAATGAAGTGGCCACCGCATTCCCCAGACTTAACTCCTTTTGATTTTTTGATGTGGGGTTATTTAAATTGAAATAAACGGAAGTTTATTTCAACAGGTGAAATAATTTAGATAAGATACACCAAAGAATTCGTGCTGAAGTGGAGCAAATTATTCCCGACCTTTTTGAGCGCAGTGTACAAAGCGTTTATACTCATATGGCCAAATGGCCAAATGGTATGTGGAGAATAGTTTTAACATTTGCGCTAAATTTTGTTTGTTTTCCTTGGTTCAATAATTTCTTCCATTAAACTTACGATTCTATTAAAAGAAATAATGTTATTTTTTCAGAACAAAATGTTATGTCGGGTACCATTTTTTTCCATCAACATTCAAGTAGTAAGCAGGTGTATGGGAAACAGCAAAATATGTGGTTTTCATTTGAAAAAACTTATGATGAAGTCACCATTCAGAAATAGGTGAGGTCATAAATCTAATTTTTACGTCATAAGTTGTCAATTGAAAGATAAAATTGGCCTGTTCGAGCCTTTATCTTAAAAAAAATAAGGCATTTATGAATTATGTTCCAAACTTTATCAGCACACTGTACAGGGTGAGTATTATAAATGATAACCCCCTTTTATTTTCGTTATTTCTGGGCGAATTAATTAGTTCGAAAACTTATTTTGAACAATTTTTAACGTAGTTTCTGAATATGCTATTGATTTTCAAGAATTTTGAAAAATGTACGAGGTGGAACAAAAAGTCTAGTTTTTTTAAATGGAACACCCTATATTGTTTTACATATTATAATTTATAGATTTTTTTTGATTACAAAAATATATAGTTATAGCACATTTGGATACGCAGTTTTTAAGTTATGATGAAATATGTAAAACGACAAATCTGTTTACGTATTACTCAATAATATACGAAGTAGCCTTTGGTAATAAAATTTTAACTTTGTAAAAACGTCAAAAAGCTTAAGATTTGTTAGTGCTTTTTCTATTAGTAATCTTTATTGTGTGCAAAAAGCGATCATGCCTTATCATAGTTTAGAGAATAGTCGTAGAATTTAAGAAATATTCTTATACTGTAATAAAAACATGACTGCTCCACAAAGGGAGTTTAGAAGACTGTATCCGAATGAGACTGTGCCTGGCAAAGGAACATTCAAGAAAATTTACAATAAATTTTGTGACACAAATTCATTAAAGAATGCAAATTGAAGAAAAACGAGGAATACTATTGGTGAGGAAATACCAATGAATATTCTATTAGCGGTTATAGAAGAGCCAAGTCGGTCTACTTATTTTGTAGCTAAAGAATAAATGTAAGCCAAAGCAGCGTTATGCAACTTTTAAAAAGAATTCTTCCTGTTCAACACTTAACCGAAAATGATCGTCGACAGAGAATACTGTTTTGCCAACAAATTATTGAAAAATATAATGAAAACAATGATTTTTTGCGAAATATGTTTTGGACTGATGAGTCGTCCTTTTCTACAGCTGAATGAATCAATTCGCCCAGAAATAACGAAAATTAAAGGGGGTTATCACCCTGTACATACTCCAACTTTATTAGAGTGTATTTGTGTTCTATTTCGCATAAGTATGTTTTTTTGCACTTTGTTGTACGGATAAATTGAATTAATCGCTAATTTGTACGAATTAGCGATAAATTCAATTTATCCAAATATTAGAGACAAAAAGACAACAGGTATGTTTTGATAACTTATTGTGGAACCATTTCGAAAACATTTCAAAATTTTAAATACCTGTACAAATACAAAGGTAGTTTTTAAATCTTACAACACGGAGCGTGGTGTATTATTTAACGCGAAAGAAAAATCTTATTTCTTGACAAAAGCTGGAGTTTATAAATGTGCTTGTACACATTGTAACGCAATCTACATCGGTCAAACTTCTAGAAATTTTACCACCCGATACAACAGAACATATTTCTGCAAATCTACATTAGTATTATTGAAACTTAACATAGACCCACAGTAAGTAACCGCATAAAACCACTACATTTTTGTAATGACAAGCGGAAACTAAACTGTTTTAAAGCTTTAGAAATAGAAAAGCACATACACGACAAATCTATCGAGTTCTAAATGAACAAACTAATTTCATGGATTCGCCTTCTTTCTAATTAAATAAATGAAACCCAAATATCTAACTATTTTGTCAAAAAAAGTTGTAATAAGATAATGAGTTGATGTGTGTCGGTATTTTCATTGTATATAGTCTGCTTTATTACTGTTGTTGTTTAGTTATCTTATTGTTATAATTGTTATTATACTTGTTACTGTTATAGGTTACTTCTATTTTTATGTTAAACATTGACATACATCACGTAGATATTTTGAAGGCGTGATCCGTCATTTTTGTTTTATTTAATTTTAATTTTTTTAATCAACACATCATAACATAGCAACAGATCTGTATTTGTAGTGGTCATGATTTCGTATTAATTCAATTTTCCTCCGTCTAAGGATGTTGTCAAGCAGCGACACCGGTTACAGAAACTTTGAAAAACATCCTAGAACATCTAGAATTCAGAAGGGTCATTTGCTCAGGAAAGCCATAGAGGTAGTCTCCAAGTCTGTATGTAAAATGGAGTAGTTTCACCAAGTAAGAGCACCAACAGTCCAAGAATATATATATATATATATATATATATATATATATATATATATATATATATATATATATATATATATATATATATATATATATAATCGAAACTGACCCCGGATAGGTGTTTTAGGGTGCCTAGTTCGCGGTCATATGAAGACATTTTCTCAAAATTCAAAAGTCGAGATCTCCTCATTAGTGAATATCTTAAAGAAAATTCACTAAAACGTTAGGTGATAACTGGTTTACTATCCCTTAATTTCAAAAAAACTTCGACAAAACTCAGTACGGCACTGTTTATCACGTTTATTTAAGGTTTTAGCTATTTCTATCTTGTACAGCTACAATTTCACCCTGTGCAGAATTCTTAGGGTACTCTTGATAGATAAATTCAACGCTGTCGCATGTCATCTCACTAATTTACTTGAACTACGAAAAATTGATTGTCACACGGTTTCTTCATTTTTTTGGATTCCATGCAGATCGTCTTATACTAATTGATCTTCTTTTTTCAGCCTATTATTTTGCCACTTACGCAACCAATATGAAATAACATTTCGACTCTGAACAAACACGAACAATAAAATGTTGATGGAATAACCGTTGAGGTATAATTGTGGGTCGCCATCTTGGTTCGACCTTTAGTTGAATTATTTTAGATGTATTCTTCCTGTAATTAGTATAGCACACATTAGTATAGCACACTGAATTAGAGCGGAACCGGTATGCGTATATAATTATGGCCGCATGTAATCTCACTAATTTATTGAACTACGAAAAATTGATTGTCACACGATTTCTTCATTTTTCGGATTACATGCAGATCGTATTCTACTAATTCATCTTCTTTTTTCAGCCTATTATTTTGCCACTTACGCAACCAATATGAAATAACATTTCGACTCTGAACAAACACGAACAATAAAATGTTGATGGAATAACCGTTGAGCTATAATTGTGGGACGCCATCTTGGTTCGACCTTTTGTTGAATTATTTTAGGTGTATTCTCGTTGTATAGCGCACTGACGAGCTCTAATTAGAGCGGAACCGGTCTGCGTATCTAATTATGGTGCGAATGTATATGGCCTTACATAGATTGTCCTGGTATTAGGGAAGAAAGGGCAAGAGCTGACAACTTACAAATTGTTGGTTAGTTGTGCACAGTCTCTATTTATAACATTTTGTGTTCGATGGAGCTGTCGTGACAACATACTACCTGGTTCCGCACCGACCCTGACGTACATCTCAGAATTTTCTATAATTATGGAATTTAATTTAATAATTTTTTTTACACAAAATATGGGTTTCTGTTCCTGTATATTCGAACGCTCTACTCCGACACCTATGAACATATCTCCAAAGCCTACTATTTCGATTGTTATCTTTAATTAATGTGATGAAATCATATATTATTACTTCCACATCGTCACAACGTAATCACAACAAATATATATTTTTTTGCTTAAACGTCGCAAAAATTATCAAAACATATAAAACTTTATTTGGGAACGAATTTTTTTTAATCTGCGGTCTGTATGTCTGTTTGTTTGTAGCCACGATAACTAGCACGAAATAAGATATCGTCTTCAAATTTGGTACACAGTTAGTACTCGACAAACGAACGGTTCGGTTTGAATGTGGGGTGATTTGGTGAAAATCGTCATTTTTTCGTTAAAACTCGACAACCATAAAAGTCTGGACGCAGCAAGTGCGTTATGGTAGTGAATTTTCATAAAACATTTTCTAATAGCAAATATGTGTGTTTTTTTTAAGAAAGCAGGTATCAAATTTGGTTTCCAGTATAACCTATATAGTAAAAACAATGTGCCATGTTTCATCAAAATAACTGTATTGTTTAAAAATGTATAAAAATTTCCGAAAGAAAACTTAAAGTGTTCCCGAAAAAACTCGTTTCTTGGTCAACCTTATAAGTTAACAGCAAATTGAGCTATTCAAATACGAAGCATTTAATCAAAATTCGCTACCATAACGCACTTGCTGCGTCCATAATTTCTTTTCTTACAAACATGCATTATATTTCGATGGAAAAATGCAATAACATAAGGCGTGTTTGATTAAAAAAAAAAAAGAAAATTTGTATCACCAACGACTTATGGGCCCACCTGTGATTGTAGAAATAATTTTTTAAGATGTAGCTCAAGACATCCTATAATTAATATGTACAATTTTTTTTCATATCTTGTATAATAACGGATATATTGAGCTTCGTTGATTTTTTACGAAAATTCGACAAAAATTATATACCATTAAACGATAAACTCTATAGCTAGGACTACTACCAAACATCAGAGAAAGGGTCTATTTAAAATGAATTTTCTGAAATATTTTAGTAAAATGAAGGACAATGACGGTTGAAACTAAGACTTCAGGGTTTGTAAAACATTCTTCTTGAGACAATTTATTTCCATAGCCCGTATTAGATTCAAATTCTTTGCCTAAATGTTGCGAATTTGACGTTTTAAATCGCAACTTTGACGTTTTGCGGAAAAGCTCGATTTAGTTTTCTTTAACAGCCTATAACTTTTTTTGTCTTTTGCTCTATAGAGCTTAATTTTGTTAGGTGACTTACCTATAAGTATATAAACCTGTGTACCAAATTTGGTTGCCCTTACTTAGTTAATTCCGGAGATATATTTTTTTTTCGAAAGAAAACACAACATTTTCCGGGAAAACCTGGGCCGATTCTCCTGTATAACTTATCCAAGCCATTTGTAAAAGGAAGGTATTTACCAAAATCGGCCCATTATTTTTTAAGTTATCGGTGTGATATATATATATATATATATATATATATATATATATATATATATATATATATATATATATTAACATATAAAAATTGAAATTGACCCCGGATATGTGTTCTGGGGGCCTAATTAGCGCTCATATGAAGAAATTTTTTTTAAATTCAAAAGTCTTTATCTCCTCATTAGTTAATTTTTTTAAAGAAAATTCACTAATAATATATAATAATATATAACGCTTTATAAGGTTTATTTATTACAAAACTTTTAATTTCATCAAACATCTGGTATTCTGTGCTGAAATTAAATTAGTGGTTAAATGTGTGAGGGTGGAATATTGTTGATAAAAATTTTTTTTTGCTAAAACGGCGTAAAAGTCTCAAAACATATAGAAAACTTGATTCTGGAAGGAATTTTTTTTGTCTGTCGGCATGTACGTCTGTCTGTCAATAGGCGCAATAACTTTCGATTGAATTGAGATATCATTTTCAAATTTGGTACCCAGTTAGCACCCGAGGAAAGAACGTTTCGAATTGTTTTTGGGTAAGATCGCCTCAGAGGATAGGCGATAAATAAGGGGTGATTGGTGAAAATTGACATTGTTTCAATTAAATTCGAGTAATATAACGTTTCAAAGGAATACAAATATTTTTTTGTGGTCAAGTCATGGGCCCTAAAAACATTCCATGAGAATGTTTTTCTGAAGAGAATAAATTACCACAGCTATGTTGAGATTATTATTCAATTTGCAGCACTATTTTTTATTGCCTTTAAAAAAATGACTAAATCATTTTGGCTCTCACTCTCACTCACTCACATAATATCATCAATGACTCAGATACAAGTTTTAGCTCAGGCCGACAGTCTAATGTTATATAATCAACTGCAACAATATATTTAAATCTTGATACAGAAATCTGTCTCACCCCCAGCTCTTTCTTAAATGGAACTTTTACCTCTGGACGTTCTTAATTTTTTTGGTCACAAATGAGGGCTACTCATGGCCAAGGGTATTAACCATATCTTCGTAGATCGGTTTACCTTTTAGCTTATATAAATTCACGTAAGACTAACTAGATATTAATACACCCTCGTAGTGCACCAGCGTAAATGACAGTTAACACCTTCGGCTACCACCTAATGCAAATAAAGTCACGGACAAAAGCTCGCATTTATTTGTAATGATTCTCTCAGTTGGTTTCTATAGACTCAAAAATCTGAAGTTACACTTGCACTTTTGTTAAGGTATTTGTCAGGCAACATGCATTCTTAAGTGGGCGATGAAACTAGAAGTGAAAGTTACATAACACGTTAAAAAAACGCATCCGTAATTATATGCATTTCTTTATCGGGTGATTTTATCTTGCTGGAGAGTAATTTATTGTATCTTTTAATCAATGAACATCTACTTAATAGCCATCCATTATTTTTGGAATTTGCTTAAGAGAAACGGTTTTCAATAAAATTTTAATGTTTATTCAAGCTAAAGTCGAATTAGGAGGAAACAAGTACTAAAAATAGATGTAGATGGACGACAAAAAATTCTGTTACAAACATTTTACCAAGCGTTGCTCAAGAGGAAGAACATAAAATTCCAATATTGCGTTCATGTTTTTTAAATAATTAATTATATTTATTTACTTGTCAGGAAATGTTAGAGTTAATAAAACATATTATCGTAAAAGTAAAATTAAAGTAAATTATGTTTATACATACACACACACACAAATATATATATATATATATATATATATATATATATATATATATATATATATATATATATATATATATATATATATATTGAGTTAAGAAGTGATTTATGAACGATCTGAAAAATATGTAAGTTTTAGAGGAGTTTTTTCCTTTACCCGGGCCTATTTTTGCGATTATGGACTATGACATTTTGTTGAATGCCTTCCTTTCTGTGAGGACGCGACGTGTAGACAACTTGCTCAAACAAAATGCCAAAACCACGATTGATTTTAATTTGCATATGTAATAGAAAATAAATTCACGTTTCTGCTGTGAATCGAACCCAGGAACTTTGCACACGTCTCAACTTAACAAAAAACTCAACAAAACTTTATTTGTATGACAAGAAATATTGAACAATAGAACAATAATATACAGCGTAATATGGTTGATAAAATGCTCCAGCTCTATCTTAGCTTTATCATTGTGTTTTACATTTAAATTAATTATGTAAAAAACATATCTTATTATCTACTTTACTATTAAAAATTACATTTAACTAAAAGAAAAAATGTTTAAAAAAGTTCAGGACGCAGCAACTGCGTTATGGTAGTGAATTTTCATTAAATGCTTCAAATTTGAATAACTCAATTTTCTGTAAACTTAAAGTGTTGAGTTTTGATACGTGGTAAGGCCTCTCCTAAGGCAACATATTCACCGATTCACATTAAAATAGCTCTGTAATGTTCAGAGAAAAAAGTTTTTTTCGAAAGGAAACTCAAAATTTTCCCGGAAAACCCTGTCCGATTTTCCTGGCTAACGAACTCATCTAAGCCATTAATAAAAGAAAGACAGTTGCCAGGTTTCATCCACCACACACACACACATCCACCACACACAGATATATATATATATATATATATATATATATATATATATATATATATATATATATATATATATATATATATATATATATATATATATATATATATATATATATATATATATATATATATATATATATATATATATATATATATATATATATTAACTGACCCTGGATATGGGTTCTAGGGCTACTAGTTCGCGTTCATTTGAAAAATTTTTTGCAAGTCTCACCATCGATACCTCTCTATTAGTGAATTCTTTTAAAATAAAAATTCACTAAAAAACTTGCGTCTTTCCTTACTACTGAATCATGAGGCTCTAGAGGAGTTCAATGAATTAAAATTTATTAGAAAAAATTATGGCGTTTTCTCTTCTACTTTTCAATACCTCCTCGTATTTATGCAATTTGTAAAAATCAAAAATGTTACCTTGCGTTTTCGGTTTTAACATAAATCAAAGCACACAACACGTAATGTGCATTAGGGAAAGTAACACCTTAAAGACCCATTAAAAAGAATTTGCGAAATATTAGGCACGGAAACGCTTAGAGAAAAATACTTTTAAATGGGAATACGTCACTCATTGGAGTATATTAAAGCTTCATTAGGAATTAATGCAATGTGTAACTTAATTTTCGAGACGGGAAAAGTTGTCGAAGGTTTCAGTAGTCCCTCAAATTCGATAAAGGTGTGTTAGGTTGTTAGAAGCTCCGCCAAATAAAAATGAAAAATATATTGGTAAGTGTTTATGTAGTTTTTTAATCTAAAGTTTACCAGCATCTATCCTGCGTTTGCATTAGTACTGAATTATAAAAGAAGTATTTATTTTCTCTTGCTTACTTTGAAATTTACGTGCATCTTTTCTGCATTTTAAAGATTTATGCATTATAAAAGGAATCTTTGATTTTTCTTGAAGTAGCGTTTGTTTATTAGCGAATTTTTATTAAAAAATATTTGCTAATAGCAGTATCTATGGTGTTGTTCAAATCAAAGTGAATTTGGGCCCGTAGAATCCGAAACCAGGATCCGTTTGAATTTATACGTATATATATATATATATATATATATATATATATATATATATATATATATATATATATATATATATATATATATATATATATATATTGTTACACGCGAATTTTTCAAAGCTTTTTTTAGTGTTTTAACATTAATGACACTTTTTTATACTTTTTCATGACTAGCTTTGAATTTTTTGGAGATAGACATGTTTGCGTGAAGTTACATGTAATGTAAAGATGTTTTTTGCATGTCTTTGTGGCAGATTTTCCCTGTTTTTGATGTTTTGGCCTTGCGTTTGCAATTAGTTACAGTGCTTACTCCTGAAGATGCTGGGAACTCCTAGGGAAATATTTCGAGTTTTTAGTACAGAGTGACTTTCTTTATATAGCCCTCGTTTTTGGTCGTAATTGCCCTTAAAAGTATACAAATTTTAGCACGCTAACGTGTAACGACTTTTACTCCTTCCTCCAATCATATATATATATATATATATATATATATATATATATATATATATATATATATATATATATATATATACATATATATATATATATATATATATATATATATATATATATATATATATATATATATATATATATATATATATATATATATGTCCAATCGATAACCCAAAAAGTAATTAACCGATTTCAATGAAATTGGCACATACCTTTCTTATATTAATAGCTTGGATGAGTTTATTAACCAGCCCGAGCGGACCAGTTTAAAAAAAACAACTTTATTTTCTGGAAACAAAATTTACCTCGAAAATGACAGTTATTTAAATGAAATTTGGTAGGTATGTTGCACTAGCGAAGACTTTGCTGAATGCTAAAATTAAACTTTCTCTGTTTATAGCAAAAAAATTATACCTATTTGAAAATTTGATGAAAATTCGCTACCATAACGCACTTGACTCGCCACGAATTTTAATTATTGTCAACTAGTTGGTTAAAACTCGGCATTTAACATTTTATGCCCTAATCACATCTTGGACACTAGTCTAATTTTGAACACCTGTAGAATCACTAGATGTTATGTATTGAAAAGCATACTTCATGATTTACAGAATGTCCTCACATATCAAGTGAATTATGGTAAGGAATTTTTTTTGTAAAAACTGACCTAACGGTACTGGAGTCGTTCAGTTGTGTAAGCTAATCAAGTAAAAAGCCTGGACGCAGCAAGTGCGTTATGGTAGAGAATTTTCATAGAAATGATCTGGCACAAAATATTTTATTATAACTTTTTTTTCTTGTAACATAGAAATCTAAATTTTGGTGTGTAGTTTACTTTTTATATCTTAAACCTACCTACCAAATTTGGTTATCATAGATTTTTTATTTTTTAAGATAAAAATTTTTTTCAAATAAAAACTCAAAATTTTTCCGGAAAACCTCATCCGATTTTTCTGATTAACGAACTTATCAGAGCCATTTACAAAAGGAAGGTACATGCCAAATTATATCACAATCTGCCCATTATTCTTTGAGATAAAAATTTTTTTCGAATGAAAACTAAAAATTTTCACGGAAAAAGTCACCCGATTTTTCTGACTAATGAACTTTTCAAAGCCATTTACAAAAGGAAGGTACATGCCAAATTTTATTAAAATCGCCTTATTACTTTTTGAGATAAGAATTTTTTCGAATGAAAACTCAAAATTTTCCCGGAAAACCTCATCCGATTTTCCTGACTAACAAACTTGTCAAAGCCATTTACAAAAGGAAGGTACATGCCAAATTTTATTAAAATCGGCTTATTACTTTTTGAGATAAGAATTTTTTTCGAATGAAAACTCAAAATTTTCCCGGAAAACCTCATCCGATATTCCTGACTAACGAACTTATCCAAGCCATTTACACAAGAAAGGTACGTGCCAAATTTTATCAAAATAGGCCTATTATTTTTTGAGTTATCGGTGTGATACCTATATATATATATATATATATATATATATATATATATATATATATATATATATATATATATATATATATATATATATATATATATATATATAAACATATAAAAATTGAAACTGACCCCGGATATGAGTTCTAGGGGTCCTAGATCGCGCTCATTTGCAAAAATTTTTTCAAAATTCAAAAGTCGGGATCTCCCTATTAGTGAATTTTTTCTACGAAAATTCACTAATAATGAATTATATATATATATATATATATATATATATATATATATATATATATATATATATATATATATATATATATATATATATATATATATAGGTGTCCCAAGAAGGGTGTACCAGTGAATGTCTGGGGTTAGGGGACCTTAATACCTATCGATTTAACCCTCACGTATGTTATGTAATTATTTCTAGTTTTCGAGATACGATTTTTAGTGAATTTTCTTAAAAAAAAATTCACTAGTGGGGAGGTCCCGACTTTTGAATTTCTAAAAAATTTCTTCAAGTGAGCGCTAATTAGGCCCCCCAGAACACATATCCGAGGTCAGTTTCAATTTTTACATGTATATATATATATATATATATATATATATATATATATATATATATATATATATATATATATATATATATATATCTATATATATATATATATATGTATCACACCGATAACTCAAAAAATAATGGGCCGATTTTGATTAAATTTGGTGAATAAATTCCTTTTGCAAATGGTTTGGATAAGTTCGTTGGCCACGAAAATCTGCCCAGGTTTTCCCGGAAAATTTTGTGTTTTCTTTCGAAAAAAATTTATATCTCCGAAATTAACAAAGTAAGGGCAACCAAATTTGGTACCCGGGTTTACATCCTTATAGGTAAGTTACCTACCAAAATTTAGCTATGTAGGTCAAAAGATAAAAAGTTATATGCATTTAAAGAAAAATTAATTGGGGTTTTCCTCAAAACGTCAAAGTTGCGATTTAAAACGTCAAAATCGGCAACATTTAGGCAAATAACTTGAATCTAATACGGGCTATGGAAATAAAATGTCTCAAGAAGGATGTTTTACAAACCCTGAAGTCTTAGTTTCAACCGTCATTATCCTTCATTTTACTAAAATGTTTCCAGAAAATTCATTTTAAATAGACCCTTTCTCGGATGCTTGGCAGTAGTCTTAGCTATAGAGTTTATCGTTTAATGGTATATAATTTTTGTCGAATTTTCGTAAAAAATCAATAAAGCTCAATATATCCGTTATTATACAAGATATGAAAAAAATCTTTATACATTAATTATAGGGTGTCTTGAGCTACATCTTAAAAAAATATTTCTACAATCACAGAGTGGCCCATAAGTCGTTGGTGATACAAATTTTCTTTTTTTTTAATCAAACACGCCTTATGTTATTGCATTTTCCATCGAAATATAATGCACGTTTGTAAGAAAAGAAATTCTGGATGCAGCAAGTGCGTTATGGTAGCAAATTTTGATCAAATGCTTCATATTTGAATAGCCCAATTTGCTATTACCCTATAAGGTTGACCAAGAAACGAGTTTTTCCGGGAACACTTTAAGTTTACTTTTGGAAATTTTTGTACATTTTCACAAAATAAAGTTATTGTTATGAAACATGGCACATTGTTTTTACTATATAGGTCATACTGGTAACCAAAGTTGATGCCTGCTTTCTTAAATAAAAAGAAAACACACATATTTGCAATAAAAACATTTTTATGAAAATTCACTACCATAACGCACTTGCTGCGTCCAGAGTTTTTTCTTTTATTTTCTGATTTTGTTACATTGTTGACGGTTTTTATTAAAACTTTGTGGTGGTATCTCTTTGAGTTTTTCTTTGTCAGTATTGTTGCCATAATGTGCACTCGTCTGGAAAAATACAGAAAACCTAAATTCCAGCTCCTAATAGCTCATAATTCGATTACAAGTTTGATTTTTTTTGATTTCAACCGACAAATAAATAATAACCTAAAAATGCGTACACCTGAATGAGCGAAATGAAATTTTTTTGTGATCAAATTGAGAGCTATTAGACGTTAGAAGGAAATAGTGCTGCAAGTTGAATCATAACTTCTACATGGCTGTGACAATTTACTCTTGTCAGAAGGACAGTCTCATGCAATGAATTTAGGATCCGTGTCTTGACCACAAAGAACGTATTCGTATTCCTGTACCCATAAGCTTATGAAACACTATATTACTCCAGTTTTAACGAAAAATGTCAATTTTCACCAAACCACCCCTCACTTATCCCCTACCCCCTGAAGCGATCTTACCCAGAAACAAATCGAAGCATTGCTTTGTCTGGTGCTAACTGTTTACTCAATTTAAAGATGAGATCTTAAGTTGTCCTAAAGTTATTGTGCCTTTTAACAGACAGACCGAATGACTGACAGACCGACAGACAAAAAAATCCGTTCCAGAATCAAGTTTCCTTTATGTTTTGAGACTTTAAGCCGTTTTAACAAAAAAAAAATTCTAAATTTATGACACCGATCTTCCACCCCCACACAATTCAACCCCCTATTTAATTTTAGCACAGAACACCATATGTTTGATGAAAGATTTCTAATAAACGTACCCTAAATATTACTCGAGTTTCAACGAAAACATGTCCATTTCCATTAAATCACCCCTCATTCATCCCCTACCCCTGGAGCGATTCTACACAAAAACAATCCAACCGTTCGTTTGTCGAGTGGTAACTGTATACCGAATTTGAAGACGATATCTTAATTTGTTCTGAAGTTATCGTGGCAACAAACAGACAGACATATAGACCGACAGACCAAAAAATTTGTTTTCAAATCACGTTTAAGCAAAAAAAAAATTGAAATGTTTGTAGCCGATGCCATAGGTTTAGGATAAATTGTGAGTGGGCCGTAACGGTCCCTCAACTGCGACCTTAAGGTCTATTGTGGCTCACGCCTAATTGTCTTATATTTCGCCCAACAATTCCAGCCTCCTACAGAGGTCGACAATCTTTTTGGCCGAAAGATGATCCAGTTCTTCTGGTGCAAGCTTTGTCTTGCCAAAGAGCAGGTGTCTTGTGCGTTCCGCAGCCAGACGGAAACATAGTACGTGTTGTTTCGTCACCCTCCATACACAGCCGGCACTTAGTCTCTTGACCGATACCAATATGGTGCATGTGGTGACGCAAGCGGCAGTGTCCTGTATACAGGGCGACTAGAGTTCTCAGTTGTCTGTTTAGCTCTAGAAGTTTTTTAGCACTTGACTCTGAAAGGCTTTAGAGTGTGATAATCCTTGCAAATTTTGCCACTACTGGATTGTCAGCCGATGCCATACTTCCACACGTATTGACGATGCGGAAGTAAAAATCATATTTAAGGAAAAATTAAAAGGCTTTTACTACCAGACAACGGTTGTCTGGTAGTGAAAGCCTTTTAATTTTTCCTTCAACATGTCAAACCCAGAAACTATAAAGAATCGCATAACATACATTGGGTTTAATCGATAGGTATTAATGTCCCATAACCCCAGACTTTCGCTGGTACACCCTTCGTGAGACACCTATATATATATATATATATATATATATATATATATATATATATATATATATATATATATATATATATATATATATATATATAGGGTGGCGCATTGAAAACGAAACAGACCGATTTGCGTCCAGAGATTAAAAAAAACAACGCTGAAACACGTCAATTTTAATATTGAGGACATGTTTTGACATGAAACTCAACTTGGTCACATCAACCTCTTAAGGGTGGTGATAACAACCCTTATATTTTAAATAGGGAACATGGATCGAGTGTTACATCATTTAAAAGCTCTTTCTTTTCTGAATTCAGCACATTATTTTTGTTGTTGAAGTTTTATCAACTCGTTTGAAAATTATTCACAGTTGGAGTGCAAGAACGTATTTCATTCATTGTGATAAGAAATGCACTAATTAGTCAATTTTTCGTTAAAAAAAACTAATAAACAAAACCAAACGTCCAAAAATGTTTATTCAGTTAAGTAAGTGTGCAAATTGTTGACCACCAGCTTCCATACAAAAGTACAAATTTAAAACGAACTCTGACATTCTGGAGCATTTGTGGAGTTATTAGACGGCATTCTTCAACAATGCGTCGTCGTAATTCTTCCAGAGACTCCAGTTCTGTTGCGTAAATTCTACTCTTTAAATGGCCATATAGAAAGAAGTCGAAAGGAGTTAAATCCGGTGATCTAGGCGGCCACTCAATGGCACCTCTAAGCCCAATCCATTTTCCTGGAAACTCTGTGTTCAAAAATTCCCTAACACGTTGTGAAAAATGCGGAGGAGCTCCATCTTGTTGAAACACTAATTGATTTTCTTGATAGCGATCATCATTTTCAACAATGTCAATTAGTAGAGGGTAAACGATATCTTCTAGTAACTCCAAATACGTTTCGCCACTCAAATTGCCATCAATTAAAATTGGTCCGATTAAACGGTCTTCAAAAATGCCAGTCCAGACATTCAATTTCTGTAGAGTTTAAGTGTGGACTTCGTGAAAATTTCTTGGATTATTATCTGCCCAATAACGACAATTATGGGGATTGACTGTAGAGTTTAATAAAAACGTACACTCGTCTGAAAAACACATATTGAACAGAGAGTTCCCGTTGTCAGCTATTCGTGCAGTCATAACTTCACAAAACTCCAGCCGTCGATCAAAATCATCTTCATTCAGTACAAGATGAATTTTATACGGATGAAATTTATGATGCTTCAATATTCGCTGAATAGTTCTTCTTTTGATGTTTGAAACAGTGGCCAATTTTCTCGTGCTCAAAGTTGGGTCTGCATCAATTTGTCCTAAAATTCAATCTCAGTAGTCTCATTTCTAACCGGAAATTCACGTTCAGGATCCCGTTTTCTGTTGGCTACTGAAGCACTGTCAATACTTTGCAACTGACTCCAAAATGTATTTTCTGTTAACATGTCTGTTCGCATGTCGTTTATTAAACAAATTTGCGGTACGGTTGGCACAGTCATTGTTTTTGGAAAAGAGAGTAATTATTTCAACTCTTTCTTCTACAGAATACACCATTGTGACATTAATTTTCGGTAGTACTATCAAGTATCAAACCGACCGATAAACTGAAATAATAAACCGCATTTCTCTCGTTCCGATAAGAAATGTTCTGGTAGTCAATTTTTTGTTTACAAACCAACAAAACATTGACTATCAGCACATTTCTTATCGGAATGAGTGAAATGCGTTTTTGCATCTTCAACTGTGAATATTTTTAAACGAGTTGATAAAACTTCTAAAAAAATTAGCGTGCTGAATTCAGAAAAGAAAGACCTTTCAAATGATGTAACACTCGACCCATGTTCCCTATTTAAAATATAAGGGTTGTTATCACCACCCTTAAGGGGTTGATGTGACAAAGTTGAGTTTTATGTCAAAACATGTTCCCATTAATATTAAGAGACAGATACAGGTGTTTAAACTAAGATGGAGTGGACGTTTGTAAATAAACGGAATTGTTGAGGATGGGTTGGGATAGGTAACTAAATACACAATATTTTCAAAATATTGCTATGATACAGGTGGTCCGAAAAATTCTTGGCGAATCAAACTAACACATTTTTAAATGAAACAGCCTATATATAATTATCTAGATTAATTTTCTTGATCATTACTACAATTTTAATATAAAGCTTATTAGGTCTAAACTTCATAGTAAAGGAATTGCAAGCAATGAATTATAAAAAAACATATTTCGGCGAATATTTATGAAAACCTGAAACCGCGGTGAAAAACTAATGCGCCATAAAATGTAACATATCCTTGAACACAAAAATAGTGCATATTTGGTTTAAAATGAATCACTGCTAGTAGGTTGTCGAGATTTGCAAATTCATGTCGGGCTAATTTTTTAAAATAAAACATCCTGCATATTGTATTTTCATGTTGAAGGCAACAGTACTAACTTTCGAAAAATACCAGATATAATACCTCTCTTACCAATAGTTTTGTGGTAAATTAGCCGTAAAAGCAAATTTTCTGCATTCTTATACAGTTTAAATATATTAAGTCGATTATTAGGCATTTAATATTAGGAAGCCATTACATGAACTTGTCAGAACTACAAATCGTTGTCAGTCGTTATTATTTGTTGACAACTAGTGCATACGAATAATTCTTCAGTAAAAATGGTTATGAGTACTCAAGAAATGATTAATATAATTTTTATTTTGAGCGATTGCCAAAAAAATTCTTTACTGACAAGAGGAGTGTATACGGCGCGATAGCCGGAGGTTGAAAGAAAATCGAAACCTAAGGCTTTTCAAGTTTATTGGAGAGATTTGAAGAAACATAAAACGTTGCTTTTACGAAACGCAAAGTAATTAACAAACCGGTTACAAATGAAGATAAGCAATTGACAATGTCATTAACAGTACAAGAAAATCCTCAAACAAGTACCGGGGAAATTGAGAACGCACTAGTATTAAAATAATTCTAAAGCGACATTAATGATGCCATGCGTACCGTATAGAATTGAACCAATGAACTGCACGGTAGAGATTATGCTCAAAGGGTATAACTTTTGATTTTATTAGTTAATTTTTTTTTTAATCACTAATGGGGAGATCCCAACTTTTGAATTTAAAAAAATTCTTCAAATGTGTATGTGTTGTATTATATGTACCGTTTTGTCTACCTGCTTCATTATCAGTGTAATGAGTCAGGTCACGGTACCATTACACTGATAGTAACAGGTAGACGAAACGGTACATACAATACAAGACTCGCAACGGGCTGCCTGATCTCTCTTAGGCCCAGAGTTAAACACACTGAGACCTTCGAGAGGATCTCCGGCGAGATTTGGGGAGTAGGCAGATTGAGGCCCCGTAATCGATCTACAACAACCCAACCCACCTTTGTCCACCGCTCTAAGGAGTAGGCAGATTGAGGCCTGAGAGTTCATGTCCTTACATATTTCCTTTACCTCTTGAAAATGGCTCCAAAACAGGAGCCGAAGCGTCGAGTTTTATTAAATTCTGGACGCGGCTCAACCCGGGAACCAAGTATGTCTCACACTAAAGACCGCGGAAATCTTTCCGAACACACACACACACACAGATATATATATATATATATATATATATATATATATATATATATATATATATATATATATATATATATATATATATATATATATATATATATATATATATATATCACACCGAAAACTCGAAGAATAATGGTCCAATTTTTTCAAATTCGGTGAGTACCTTCCGTTTGTAAATGGTTTGAATAAGTTCGCAGTCCAGGAAAATTGGACCAGTTTTCCACGAAAATTGTGTGTTTTCTTTCGGAAAATTTTAGTATCTCCGGTAAAAATGAAGCTATCGCAACCAATTTTGGTATGCAGTTTCCATCATAAAGAGTATTCTATATACCAACATCTAGATCTTTAGGCTAAAAGACAAAAAAGTTATAAGCTTTTGATTAAAACAATTTGAAACGTCAAAATTGATCATTCTGGTACGCTTACTAATGCGTTATGTGCTTTGTGAGTAAAAAATATAGCTCTGTTGTGAATTTTAAGTAATTTGGTTAACAAAATTTAGAGTTTTTTCCAAGTTAAAAATAAAATCTGAGAGACATGAACTGAAACAACTTAAGCGGTTAATGTCTGGTGCCAGACAAAGACAGGGTAGTCAGCAGCCACGCGTAGGGTGTGAACAAGAAATTTTTCTTGTGGTTTGTACATCTAAGTGGGGTCCTAGTAATGTTTCGGAAAACAATTTTTTGAAAAGCGCTCGGGAGCTAATCTGCAAATTTACCGATATTTTTTCGCGGAACTTCTTTATTTACTACTTTTCGTTTGCTGTGTTACATGCTTTTTTTTTCGGTACACCCCTTTCCCTGCAGTCAGCTATCACTATATATTTCTCAGATTACACTCATTCTTGTTTTGAACGGAGGGGGTGGGGGTGGGTGATGAAATACACTACTTCGTCATGGAGGTTTCCCTTCCCCTCCTGCATGTCTACAACCACCCTCAGTACATAAACCCGAATAATAATTTCTTGGAAACAATCCCCAGGAAGGTTCCGGGACTTGGGGAAACAGGGGTGCTATGCGGGGTAGACAGGATTTAAAGGAGGTAGGGCTGCAAAACGTTTTTGAGGCAGCTTTTCGGGGTCCAACCGAGGTGTTTCTTCGCATTATCCACTCGTATTTTATTTTTATCCTTCCCCGCCCAGCTCCTCTATCCGCTCCTGGTCCCGTAACATTCTTAAGGGTTGTTTGCAAGAAATTGCTCTTGGGATTTGTGCAGCCAGAGTGGGTTCTAAGCATGTTTCTGAAAAACAGTTCCTAAAAGCCATCCGTGAACTAAACTGCAAATTTACCAAAATATCATTTTTAACTTACCGCAGCAGGCAAGCGAATTTAAATAACTCGGCAAAGACAAGGCGGCATAAAGTAAAAATAGTGTTAACGTGTATGTAAGAGGCCGAACTTTATCTATCAGCAGTCGATTGAACTGTCCGTGGACTAAACTACAAATTCACCTTAAGTTGTCTTCTGGACAGCTCTTTTTAATTTTCTAGCTTCATAGAAAATCGAGTTTTGGGCAATCAAAGTTTTTCTCAAAAGGACCTAGAACACAAGATTTAAATATTTTTTATGATAATAGAGAGATATCGGTGGTAACACCTGCGAAAAAGTTCTATAAATGAGCGTGTATTAGGACCTACAAATGCGATCTTCAAGGTCTGTTTAAGTTAGAAGTTTAAATTTTAGTAATATGCCGTACAAATCGTGTACAATTCTTATGAAAATTCTCTACAATAACGAAATTTTTTTAAATTGGTTTAATAGGTTTGAGGTTTTGATAAATAGTGGCCTAAATACAAGTGTTTTTCCAAATTTAATCAATTGCCATTTCTTTACTATGGCGTTTAGGCCTAATAACCTTTTATAAAAATTGTCATAATGATCAGGACATTTAATATGGTCAATTATATACGGGTATTCCGTTTAGAAATCTGTAAGTATTATGCGCCGCAAATCTCTCAGACCAATCTGTATAAAAGCAACATTTTGAAAACATAACCTGTTTAGCTACCAACCATCTCCAAAAAGGGAGTTTTTTAAAATTCCTCGACATTTATTCATAATCGTCCAAACCATCAGATTCTTATGAAAATTCGCTACCATAATGCATTTGCTGCATCCGGACTTTTTAAAATTATCTAACATACTATGGATTTCTTTTAATGTAAGGAGGGTCTAAACTGTATCGATAATCTCGTAGCTTTTGTCTCGTTTAACCAACATTTTATCTCTTACCATTTCCAAGATCCCAATTGAAGACATGAAAAAGTATAACCATTTACACTGCACCATTTCTGTAAGCGATTTAAGTTAACCTGTAATAATGCGCAGGCCCGTACACTCTAGAAAACAACTTTGAATCATCAGCATAAAGTAAAACTTTCAACAATGTCATTGATAGTTAACAAAAACAAAAGTGGCCCAAGATTAGAACCCTGATGCACTCCAGATTAACTAACACACGTATTGTATTTATAACCCATATACTTCACAAATATTTCTACTTATAAGAGTAGGACTTTATCAAGTCAATATAACTGCCATTTAGTCCCACCCTTTTCAGTTTTTGAATAACAATATCTTGATCAAGTCTGCCAAAGGCCTTTAAAAATAAATTTAATTTTAAAGTAAATGCCCTAACCTGACCTGTCCACCTGTATCGACATACTGTAAGATGTGCTGAGTAAATTGAGCCGGGTTTGTTACCGCATTACTTTCTCGCACAAAACCGTGCTGCTTATCAGATATCAAGTTGAAAATTTAACCATGATAGTGAAATATTAACTTATTTTTCTACTTGTACTTGTATTGTAGTAACACAATATTTTACTATATTTTTGGTCAAAAGGTGGGTATGTCAAAGACTAATGAGTGTTTTATCTGTTTCAGGCAACAGTCCTACTTTTTTGCCTCTTTGGGTACATATCAGCTCAAAGCGACACTGATGTATCAGGTGAAAGACCTATCGGTTTCTTCCAAGCCTTTCTTCAGTCTGACATAGTTCAAAGAAAAATTTCAAATTTAGTAGACCTCGTGGACCTCAACATTAACTATCTTAGATTTTTTAAATCAATTTTCACTACAGAAAACTTGATACTTTTGAGACGTTCCTTGGAATGGATTGTGAGCATTACTCAATTCGTTATAAGAGTACTACCAGAAAATCCAGAACAACCAAACATAGTATCTATAATCATGAATTTATTCCCGGTGCCAGACGAAGAAAATGGTTTTGGTGATGACTATTATGGTTCACCTTCTCAACTTTTATCATATATAATGAATCGAAATGCTGTAAGTCAATCTACTAAACTACAAGTAAAACCACAAAAAGACAACGATGATATGATTTATTTCCCAGTTTCTACTTCACCACCGTTTTTCTATAGACCTTTGGAAAACACAAAAACAGCAGATAAGTCCGCTAATGTGGTACCTAAAGGGCATGTGGCTGAAGAAGAAAAAAATCTTACTGTGGCAACACAAGTACCACTGACTACTGCGAAATCAACTGAAGCAAGCACAAGCAGCCCAGCCACCTTTTTGAGCAAACAAGAAATGGAAGTTTTGAAAACTCATGGAGTGTCTTCCAGTGATGCTATAAATTTGGCTAATCTCATCTATCAGAGTAGTGATGAAAATGTTATTCATCAAAAACTCAGTGAAGAGCAGAACAAATTAATTGAGAAATATGGAGAAAATTCACCACATGTAGTGTCATTATCCCAAATAACTGGGGAACGTAACATTCATTAAGTCATTAAATAGTTGACAATGTTTTTTAAATCTATTTCGCTCCTTGTATATAATTGTCATAATTTAATAAAGGATATTTATTTAGGTTTCTAAATTTTCGCCTTTTATATTACCTTTGATTTGGACATGTATTTGAAGATAAGTAACCATAAGCGATGTATACGTTAAACGTTTTTAAGAGGTTAACATTTGTGGTAAATTTTCATAGAAAAAAAATCACAAATGAGGAGATCGCGACTGGTGAATTAAATAACGCTAGGTGTGTTCTCACTATAATTAGAACCGCAGACCCGTTTCGCTCTAATTAGAGCTCGTCAGTACGGTATACCAATTACAGCGAGAAAAAACCTGTAAAGTAATATGGATATGGTAGTCAGTTTCCTAGAACATTGTGAGATTGAAAACAGCGTCGCCTTCTCGGTGCGGAACCAGATGATATGTTGTCACGACAGCTCCAAATAACACAAAATGTTATAAATAGGGACTGTGTACAACTAACTAAGAATTTTGTAAATTGTTAGCCCTGGCCCATTACTTCCCTAATATAGGGACAATGTATATAAGGCTAGATGTATTTTCCCATAATTATGGTGAAAATAAATAAATAGCACAAAATGTTATAAAATAGAGACTGTGTACAACCAACTTACAGTTTTGTAAATTGTCAGCTCTGGTCCATTTCTTCCCTAACATAATGAAAATGTATATAAGGCTAGATGTATCATCACCATAATTAGAACCGCAGATCGGTTTCGCTCTACTTAGAGCTCATCAGTATGGTACACTTATTACAGCGAGAACACACCTATAAATTAATATGGATATAGTATCCAGCGTCCTAGAACATTGTGAGATGTACGACAGGGTCGCCATCTCGGTACGGAACCAGGTAGTATATTGTCATGACAGCTCCAAATAACACAAAATGTTATAAAATAGAGACTGTGTACAACTGTAAGGAATGTATTTTCTAGCCCTCGTCATAATGTCATCTTATTATGAAAACACTCTGTACATATTTAACAGACACGTTCTTAGGTGAATACGTTTTACTAGTCAGAGTATTCCCATTAGATCTAAAGTGTCAAGCGATGAGCGTTTCAAAATTGTTTACTTAAAGATAGACGTGCGGGGTGTGTGTGGTTATAATGCAGCCCTCTTAGACTCAAGGGCCTCGTACTATTCATTTTATATTCCCATTAGCATCGATTGAAGTAAACCATACCTACGCATTTGTGCGTTAGCCATGACCTGAGCTGCGTTAAAATATGCTCGATATTAGTGAAGTTTACAGTGCACGTTATATACCTTCATAAAAGGTGAGTGAATCTCACAGAGCACATCTCGTTTGTTTATTGTACATGTTCTCATTTGTTTAAGTTATACATTGAGGTGTAATTTCATAAGTATCTGAGTATAAGGGTGGTTTTAGGTAACCATTTAATAAATAACTCTTATAAAAATGAATTGTAGCTAGCGTTCAAAGTCAGTTTATTATTTATATGAAGCTAAGTTATAAATTGAGAAGTAATTATCATATTCAAATAAAGGGGCTTTATGAAATAACTTAGGGATTAACCAAGTTTAAAATAGGTTTGTTCATTATACGAGGTGAAGTCAATATTCATAAATTAAGTAAGAGTTGAATTATGTCAGTTTGTTTAGAGTAAATAAAGTAGAGTCTGTTTGAAAGTAAATTAATGATAGTTTGGAAGGTGTGAGGGAGACCTTCGGTGTTTGCTCACCCAGTAGGGCATCATACTGGTAGAGGCGTTGGGTTTAGGCCCAGGTTACGTAACCACAACACGGTGGATTTTTGTGACATCGTCACATTATGGTGGCGATACAGCAGTATCCATTGCACCCGCCCGCGGCGATGCGGTGGATATTGGAGAAGGTCACATTGCTGTGTTCGCCCTTTGTGTACATTGCACTTTCTCAGTATTCATGTGTGTGAACCGTTGTTGTATTTTGAGAGTCGATCTAGTAGCTTGTTCGAGACACTGTGGCCAGTTCACCCGTTGGTCTCATTGCACGGTCAGTCCCAGTGAGGGAGTTGGGGTACTTGGAGCAGGACACAGAGCTAGTCCATTGTGTCCATTCTCGGTATTCAACTCTGTCAGTACGAGCACTCTAGGTGAGGTATTGAACTGTGCCTCATTGCACACCTGGAAGTCGGCACGAACCTAGTGTTCGGGTACAGCGCCCAACAAAACACACAGGCTGAACTATTGTTTTAGAAACTATTTGAGTAAATAGTGTTTGAATAATTATTGTTTGAGTAATTATTATTTGAGTAACTATCGTGTGAGTAACTACTTGGGTAATTATTGTTTGAGAACCTAATGGTTGAACATTTAGAGACATTGTTGAGAAGCAGTTCTGAGGCACTGATGTGCGCTGTTGAGAGATTATAATGTGACTCAGTGGAGCCTTGAGTAGGAACTGCTATTAATGTTGGAGTTGCTCAGTGGAGTGTTATGCCGAAACTGCTCTTAATGTTAGATTGCTCAGTGAAGCTTTGAGTATAAATAGTTATTGATGTCGAGTCGCTCAGTGGAGCGTGTAATTGGTAAATGATTGATAAACTAATAATTGAATGCCCCTCGTATATATGTTAGGTTATGCTTTAGATGAGCAATGGGGTGCAGGTATATTTTTAATTGCAGGTTAGTGATGTTGTTACTGGACACATTTGGCACCCGCTCGCCCGACTCCTTACGCCCGTACATTAAGGCTTCGCCATCATTCTGACAAGTAATAAACTTTTGCCTTTTGCATGATTACTCTTAAGTAGATAACACAACTGCTAAGTAATATATCGACTGGTGATTGATTATTGAGCTATGTAATTATATTATGTGACCGTTAGTCGATTGTTATTATTATAATAGGTTACTTCTATTGTTTACTAAAAGGGTTGTAACCTAGTGTCATCGAAGGGTTGCGTTCACTATTATTCAATATATATGAAAAGAAAAACGTACCCCTTACACAACCAACTAACGATTTGGTAAATTGTCAGCCCTGGCCCATTTCTTCCCTAATATAGGGACAATGTGTGCACGGCTAGATGTATTCTCACTATAATTAGGTAAATACATTGTCCGTATATTAGGAAATAAATTGGCCAGGACTGACAATTTACAAAATTGTTAGGTGGTTGTACACAATGTTCTGGTGAATTAAAAAAAAAAATTTTCAAATGAGTGCGAACTAAAGCCCCATATTCGGCGTCAGTCTCCCTATATATATATATATATATATATATATATATATATATATATATATATATATATATATATATATATATATATAGAAACTGACCGAGGGGGCCTAGTTCGCGCTCATTTGAAGAAATTTGTTTAAAAGTCAAAAATCGTCATCTCCTCATTAGTGATTTTTTTTTACGAAAATTGTAAAATTCACTAATAGTATTTAGCAAAATGTATTGAAAGTTACAGGCGTCAAACTTACGATTTGAAACGTCAAAATTGGTGGTTTTTAAACAAATATTCTAAAAGCAAAGGCGGCTTTGGGACAATAAACATTGCAAGAGGCGTGCTTAACAGGGACATGAAACTTTGTTTTAATAGCTGTTGTTCTTCATTTGACTAAAATGTTGCAGAAAATTTATTCGAAAGCAGCAGTTTAAATTATAGGGTTTGTGATTTAAATGTGTTATAATTTTTATTTAACAAAATAAATTTGGAGCAATTCCTCTCGTCACTCAGTAAATCGATAAACGCACAAACTATATTGTAGATGTTTAATGAGTCGTGTAGGCATCTCTCTCTCTCTCTCAACGCTGCGACCCTAATGAGTCCTTTGTGCATGATTATATACAACTGGCAGTAATAGTTCGAATGCAGCAAGTGCACTAGGTTAGCGCATTTTCATCGATTTTTACACATTTTAATAAACTAATTTTCTCTCAATTAATGAAATCAAAGTTTTGTATGTATATATTTTATTTATTTATTTCCCATACATACAATAATACTTACTGACTAATATTAAGAACAGTAGCACGTAAGTTCAGAGGAACTTGTATGTGCTGAAAAACTCTTGCTACATATTGCACAGAGCAGTTGGATGCATCTTTCCAGCAACATTGTAACAGGACGTATCACGTCCGTATGATCCAGTTCTCCAATCTTATCCCTATTCTTTACCATTAAATGATCTCTACAATCGGCCGTGATTAAAGTCTACTCCCCTCCCATCACAATAAAAACAGAGGGAGATCCGATATTTACAATAGATTACTAAACCACTTGTTTCCCGTTTCAATATATACCTGCCCAATCACAATCACTTACCAAGTTAATTACCCACCAAATCTCGCACGTACGCGCACGCACAGTCACACATTCCCACACATCCACACTCTTTCATGCACATTAATTATCCAGATATATACACGCAGTATAATAACATTATTCCCTCTTTTCCCGTATCACTTGCTCAAATGTTACAAAGTTCTCAATTAAATGTTTCAAAAGTTTTTTCCTAAACTTATAATTATCTTTCAATTTTTTTATCTCCAGTGGCACAAGATTAAGAAGCATTGGACCAAGGTACGCTACATAACGCTGTGAAATGTTCTTCCTACACGCCGCAGCCGTCATAAAATCACCCATTTTACACCCTGTACTGTAACCATGCGTTAACAATTTCTGAAGGCTTATAGTTGTGTGCGTGTATTGTATGAGTGCCATTATGTACAATCTAGTGATATTAAGTACATTGGTTGCCTGGTTATACAACAAGTTAATGGGATATTTTATCTCCTTGTTCAATGTAGTTTTCATTATAAGCTTCTGTGTGATGCGTAGATGATTCATGTACGTTTCATATGCCGATCCCCAACACGATATTCCATACCTCAAAATGGACTGGACCAAGCTATCATACGTCAGAAGCAAAATTCTTTGACTTAAGATGTTTCGTAGAATATAAAAATATGTACAAATTTTCTGAGCCTTTTGTTGAGGGTTTCAAGATGACAGTTCCATTTTAGATGCTGGTCTATGATGATCCCCAGATACTTTACGTTAGTCTCGCACTTGATTATTTCATCTTTCACTCGTATTACGGGAACACTGTGCGGGAGGCCCACTCTCGTAGGTGAAAAAGTGATAACCTTCGATTTCTTCGCGCTCAGATTTAGATTGGTAGAAGCCAAAGGCGCAACAAGGTCTTGAAAAATATTAGTACTACACACAACAGCCTCGCTCCAGGTATTTGCACCATACATCATCATAATATCATCCGCATAAGCTACAAGATCGCAACGGTTCTCAAATTTCTCAAGGATGTCGTTTATGTAAACCAAAAACAGTATAGGCCCCAATATAGATCTCTGAGAAACCCCACATTTTATTACTTGTGGATTACTTAGAACATTACCTATTTTTACTACCTGCTGTCGGTTGTTCAAGTAGTTAAATATATATATATATATATATATATATATATATATATATATATATATATATATATATATATATATATATATATATATATATATATATATATATATATATATATATAATCTGTAACCCTTTATAAACGCAACAGGTGTACGGAATTTCATTAAACCACATTTATATTTTTTGGAGATACTTTTTTTTTTAATTTTCGAGAATTCTTTTAATTGAAATATTTTTATGGAAATTCCCTATTATAACGTACTTGCTGCCTTGTATTGATTATTCAACTAACATATTTTGGGAAACACACTCTTATGAAATATAACGTGTTTGATATGTCCGGAATTTTTCATTTTTTTGGGAGTCAACCTTCCTAGCAGTTTCCACACTTTGTATAAAATGGCGATAAATTTACCTCGCTACTAAGAAAAACAACAAACGTCATTACCTAAGCCATTTCTATGTTAATAAGTTACAAAAGAACTAATAAATCTAATCAAAACTATCTAATTACAGTTTAAGCGATTATAACTTATGCGGCATATCCGTAACATCCAACCATGCACCTAAATGTTTCCATAGTTCATTTTCTCCTCTGAATTTCTAATCGTATTAGAAAACATTCTAAAATTAATTAGTTGAAAAAATTTAAATACACATTCTTGTTGCTCATAAGTCTTATGTAATAAAATCAGGTACTGCCTCTCCAGTTTGAGATGCTTGCGTTAAAAATGACTTTACAGTTGAGTGAATCGAGATGTTTGTTGGTTCTCTTGAAATGAAGGATAATAACTGTCACCTGTCACTTGAATTCATCTGTTTATCTTAAGAGACGCATTCCAAACATACAGATATGTTATAACATCCAGGTAATATAGAATAACGTCATTCCCACTGTAGCAAAATACAAGGTATTGTATAATACGATTACATGTTTTTTTACTGGCAAATATACAAAAATATTTTTGGATACGCTATATTTTTGAAAGTATTAAAGTAACTGGAAAGAAACTTTACACGTAGCTATAAATGGTGCAAATAAACCTCCGTTGTCAGTGTTAAGTAATTTGGTTCACAAAATTTGGAGTTTTTTCCAAATTTAAAATAAAGTCTTAAAGACATGCATTGACAGACAGTGTAGTTACCTGCCATTTTTTTCTGCCTCAGGGCTCGTCCGCGTCCTTGCTGCCCCGACAGCACTGCAACCTTTGCCTTATTGCGCATGAGTTAACTGCCATGCGTAAATAATTGATTCGACAACATAGTACAGGCAATAAAGGAGCCCGTTACTCTTGTCCATAATGCACTAAACTAACTACAGGAGTTTTTTTTGTTGATACATGGGTTCAGAATGACGTACCGAATGTAAAAACACAAAATCCTTACAAATTAGGAGCGCGAAAGTGCCGCCATTTTGAGAAAAACCGTTTCGGACTATATCTCCGTAACCGTGCACTTTAGGCCAAAAATGGTAATGACCTTTATTGTAGATAATTGCATTTCTCATCTTTTTTGTTATTTTTTTTTTGCATCACTCACCGTTTACAACTTATACGACTATTAGCATTCATTTATTGACTTTTTTATCTATATCTTGGTTAATAATTGTTTAAACAATAAAATGCTCATAACTTAACTTTTTAATAGATAAATTTCCTACAACTTTTACTTGAAACTTTTTTTTCGAAAATTAATATTTTCAAAGTTATAACGCGTTAATTTCAAAAATTCTGTGCCTCGACGGTTGACGCCAGTCTGGGCTTGAAAACGGAGTCATTCAACATCTGGTCATTTATATATATATATATATATATATATATATATATATATATATATATATATATATATATATATATATATATATATATATATAATCGCTCCCGGGGGTCGGTGATTTGGTAATAGTGTCGGAAATAGACCGGTGTTAAAGAAACAAGCTACAATACAATAATATTTTACAAGATCTACCAACAAGATAGTAAGCTAAAATGTGGGTATGCATATATATATATATATATATATATATATATATATATATATATATATATATATATATATATATATATATATATATATATATATATATATATATATATATATATATATATATATATATAATATGGCCAGATGTTGGATGACTCAGTTTTTAAACCCAGACTGGCGTCAACCGTCTAGGCATCAATCTGATTACCGGTATAGCCTATGTAGTGGAAACAATGTACTATATTTTAGCAAAATTACTTATTGTTTGAAAACGTACAAAAATTTTCTGAAAACAAACTTAGATGTTGGTTTCCTAACCAACAAAACTTGCGTTCATAGCAAATTAAGTTATTAAAATTTGAAGGATTTAAAGAAAATTCACTACCAAAACGCACTTACTGCGTCCAGATTTTTTCTTACAAACATGCATTATATTTCGATAAAAAATGCAATAATGCATTAACGAATTTGTTCTACGAAAATTACCTAAAAATTATAGACCGTTAAACCACAAACTTCACTGAACCTATAGCGAAAGCATCAATTTAACTAAACCGACAGCCAAAGCATCAGAGAAAGGGTCTATTTGAAATGAATTTTCTGCAAATATTGTAGTAAAAATGAAGAGAAATGACTGTTGAATCTGAAACGTAAGGGTTCGCGGAACACTCTTCTTGCAACATTTTCTTTTCACAATCCGTATTTGTTCCACGTTCTTTGCCTAAACATTGCCAATTTTGACGTTTCAAATTGCGAGTTTTACGTTTTGAGTAAAACTCCAACATTTTTTTCTTTAACTGCCCGTAACTTTGTTGTCTTTAAACTTAGAGACCTAAATTGGTACATGGTTCATTCTTCATCATACAAACACTCCTACCAAATTTGGTTGCCCTTACTTTGTTATTTCCGGAGATATAAATTTTTTTGTTGAAAGAAAACACAAAATTGTCCGGGAAAACCTGGTCCGATTTTCCTGGCTAACGAACTTATCCAAGCCACTTGCAAAAGGGAGGTACCAAATTTGATCAAGCTCGGCCCATTATTTTTGAGTTATCGGTGTGATACATACACACACACACACACAATATATATATATATATATATATATATATATATATATATATATATATATATATATATATATATATATATATATATATATATATATATATATAAACATATAAAAATTCAAACTGACCCCGGATATGTGTTCTAGGGGGCCTAATTAGTGCTCATTTGAAGAATATTTTTTTTAATTCAAAAGTCGGGATCTCCTCAACAGTGATTTTTTTAAAAGAAAATTCATTAAAAATCAATAAATGAATACTGATAGTCGTATAAGTTGTAAACGGTGAGTGATATGAACAAAAATTTAATAAAAAATATGAGAAATACATTTATCTACAATAAAGATTTATTACCATTTTTGGCCTAAAGTGCACGGTTACAGAGATATAGGCCGAAACGGTTTTTCTCAAAATGGCGGCACTTCCGCCCTCCTAATTTGTAAGGATTTTGTGTTTTTACATTCAGTACGTCATTCTGAACCCATGTATAAAAAAATAATTCATGTAGTTTAGTGCAGAAATAAATTCTCTATTGCCTGTATTAACAGGCATAATTCATAACCAAATAATACAAATAACACGCATAAAACAGACCTACTACCCGAACTAGCAATTGAGAAATCTTGGCCACAAAAATCCCAAGAACCGTTTAAAGCGCTTGTCAGCAATTACTTATGTGTCTTAAGTCACGATTCCATTAATTCTGTAATTAGTTGTTACATTTACTTTTAATGTATTATAACATTTTCCAGTGCACGAAGGAGGCGTCGAGTACCCCTCCGGTAAACAAACATCTTGTCATTGCATCTTTTGTTCAGTAGTAGAATACATGTCTCGTACACAGACAGATCTGGGTCGGTTCCCACTCGGTGAATGTAACATTTTCTTTTGTTTCATATTAATATATTTGGTAGAAATAATATTGTACAAATCCCATACGTTTAAAACAATATGTCATTTTTGTTTAAAACGCGTGGATAACTTTATCACCTTTGAGTATAAAGTTATAGTTATCAGCAGACATTTTGTTATTTTTGATATTATTAAACTTTTATTCAGAAAATTTACTAAGAGAGACTTTGCTTTTGGAAAACTTTTTTAATTGTTGGAAAAATCGGTTAGATTAAGTTGACTAAAACGAAACCATCCAGACGGTTAATTTGGAAAAATAAATGCTACGTGTGTAATTTGGCAGATACTTTACTTTTTTAAATATGAGTTAACTTTTCGTCTGGAAAGCTTTTGTAGCTTTAATGAAATTTGTAATACAAGTTTCTTTTAAAGAGACATACTATCTAGATACATCAAATTTCAATTTTCTAGCTTTGTAGAAAATTAAGCTTTGAGCATTGTTCTTAAAAGGAGCTAGAACACAAAATTTGTTTCATAGTAAAAAGATATCAATGGTAACACTTTCAAAAAAATTCTAAAATGAGCGCCTATTACGACCTCTAAAACCGATCCTCAAGGTATGTGTAAGTTTAAAGTATTAATTTTAGTAATATGCTTTACAAATCTTATGAAAATTCGCTACTATAACGCACTTGCTCCGTCCGAATTGTTTTTTAATTTTTCGGAAATTTGAACGCGAGGAAGCAAAGAAAAACAGAAGCGGGAAAATAGTCATATTTTCATGTCAGAAGCTCTCACAAATAGGAAGGTTATTTAAGCCTGTCACTTGAAGTTTTATTTGACATTTGTGAAAACAATTTATCAACAACTTATATATTATGTAAATGGAAACATACATAATCGTATCAAATTGTACCAAAGTTAATTTAAATATTTTATATTTTTTATTCAAACTTCACTAAATCACATAATCTAATCAGTTATTAGAACTTAATGAAAAACTAAAATCAGAAATCTGTAATTATAAATGTATATCATTTTAAAATTAGAGTCTGTAGGTAGGTATAGAGAGTGTAAAACAAAAGGTTGATGTTGAAGCCAGTGACAATTCTGAAACATAAAATACAGGCTGTTGTATTTGACAAAAATGAGTTACGGCAAATTTAATTTTTTTAAATTCGGCCATTTGAGAACGCCTGTATATGGGATTTCGATTTCTTCTTGACGAGTAATATAAAAGAAAACCTCCCTGTGTCATTTTCATGGGACTCCGCTATCTATTGGTAAAAACGCCGTATCACAATTTTTGATATGTGCGTGCATTATAATTCGATGGAAAATTAAAAATGCAATAATATAAGGGATGTCCCATTGAAAAAAGTTGTTTGTAACGCCAACGACTAATGGGTCGCCTGTGATTGTAAAAATAATTTTATAAGCTGCAGCTCAAGATGCCCTATAATTAACGTATATACTTTTATCTCGCATTTTGTATAGTAACGGATATATCGAGATCTACCCTAGAATTACTTCACCCAATATATATATATATATATATATATATATATATATATATATATACACACATATATATATATATATATATATATATATATATATATATATATATATATATATATATATATATATATATATATATATATACTGACCCCGGATATTTGTTCTAGGTGGCCTAGTTGGCGCAAATTTGAAGAAATCTCTTCAACATTCGAAAGCCGTAATCTCCTCTAAAGAATTTTTTTCTACAAAAAATTGTAATGTGTGGGAACTCGAGGTAGTGTGAGACTCCTACCCACTAAACTCCACTCCCTGGAGTACCGGACCTTAGTCCATACCTCCGTCGGAAAAATTTCCCACAGTGACGTTGGGATTTGAATGTTTCCCTTTTGTTTTTCCAGATTGCATTTTCAGATCAGAGTGAATCTGATTGTTTCTGAAAAACCATACCGCTCCGGTAACCATTCTCAGAATTTTATTCTGGACGATTTGAAGGGTCTGATGTGTGTATCGGCCGCGGTAGCCTATAAAGGGGATGCATAGGTCAAGGCTGACCGGATTATGGCTTTGTACATGAGCAGTTTATTGTTCATGGACAATTTCGAATTTCTGTTCAGAAGTGGAAAGATCCTTGAGATGAACATCGAAGCTTTCCGTCGGGCATGCTGGACATGGGGGCGCCATGCTAAACGTTTGTCGAGGAAAACCCCGTGCTATTTGGCGGAGTCGTGCCAGGAAATTTGACTGTTGTCTAATGATACGTGTTCGTGAGGTGTGTGTCTCCTTTTGGAAAATAGGACTGCTGAACATTTATCGGGGTTTATAACGACATGATTTCCTACACCAATATTGCAGCTCATCTCCGACGGTTTGCAGACGTTGAGTTATTATTCTGGCTAAGTGGAGCTGCTGAGGATGGTAGTGTCGTCTGCGTACAGTGCGCATGTAACGTTTAGGAGAGGTGTCGGTATGTCTGCAACAAATATATTGTACAGCAGAGGGGGGATAGTAGAACGCTGTGGAAGGACTGCCCTGGCTGAGTAGGTTCTAGATTTGGTTGCCAGATGTTTGACCTGGAACTTCCTCTGTTGCAGGTATGAACTGATGAGCAGTATCAGATGGAGTGGATTATTAAATGATACAAGTTTTTTTAGGGCCTGCATGCCCAACCCTATCGAAGACTTGAGCAATGTCGAGAAATTTTACACCAGTTGACTTGCTTTTGTTGAACACTTCGGTGATGTTTTCTACCACTTGAAGGACTTGGTCTGTCGTGGAGTGCTGGTGTATAAATCAGAATCGCTCGTCCGACAGGATATGGTTGTCAGAGCCTTTTCTGAATTGGGTTTTCAGCGATTTTAACGATGACGGGAGTAGGCTAATGACCGTGTACCTCTGGGGAACATGGGGTTTTTGCTGGGTTTTGGAATATTGATAATGTCGGCAAGTTTCCACATTGATGGAAAATGTTGAAACCGCAACATAGCATTCATAATCGTAACTATTAATACCACTGTTTTGCGATTTTGCAGGGATATTTTTCAGGGTTACGTTGGAGAAAACGTCGTATCCCGCAGCTTTCCAATTCTTTAATGTTTTGATTATTAGGGAAACTTTTTCGTAAGTAGCGGGTGTTTGTGTGGCGATGTTTGTACCTGGTGTGCGCACTCTTGAGATAGCGGTGCGTTCTTGCGACGTGCGACAGATCAACGTTGTTAAAATTCTGGCTGAATCGCAACTCCAGATAACCTCCGAATGCAGCTGCATTGTCCGCATCCGTGTATACGATGCCATTTTGGCAATGAAGTGACGAGATCGAAAGTGTTTGGGAAGCTGTTGCCATTTGCCAGATGGAATTGTCTTGGGCAGACAGGGTTTGCAGACTTTCCTCCCAACGGTTATTGCGGAGTTCTTGTAGGGAGGATCGTACCTGTTTGGCGAGTCTGTTTGCGTTTCGTTTGTCGTGGAGTCTTTGCACGCGGTTCTTTTCTAGTATTATTTCTCTGATACAGGACGGACATGAAGGCAAATTGCGTGGGGCGGGGCACGTCCTTAATGTATGTTCGTTAGAACAGTGGATTTTGGACTGTAGTACTATTAAACCAAAACACTTAACTGAAACTACTGTCAAAACATCACAGAAAGGGTTTATTTAAAATAACTCTTCTGCAAATATTTAAACAAAATGAAGGATAATGGTGGTTGAAGCAAAAATTGAAGGCAATATGAAGCCAAATTTGATGGTTCAAATCTCGTCTTTGGAGTTTTAAGAGGAAAAACTATAACATTTTCAAAGGATTTTTCTCATATTTCTTGACCTTTTTGCGCCAATAATATTTAACCTTTGTCTGTAATATTTAATAGATTTTGCTGACCCCACAAAATATTTTGTTTTTCTACCTTTCACTGGTCACCAAAAAAAGCATCCCAAAAAATATTTCTTTAAATACTTATAACAATTTTTTTAACTAAGATCTTAATGTTGATACGTAGGATACGTTTTATAGCAGAAACTGAATGACCAAATTAGGTTGTCACAGTTTTGTTATTTTTGAAAATACAATATTTTCCCGCAACAAACACAAAATTTTCTCGGAAAATCCGGTCCAATCTTCTTGGTTAACGAAACTATCCAAGCCACTTACAAAAAGTCTGGATGCAGCAAGTGCGTTATGGAAGTGAATTTTCATAAAAATGTTTTTAATAGCAAATATGTCTCTCTAATTCAAGCATCATCAATCTGGTTACCGGTATATCCTATATAATAGAAACAATGTACCATATTTTATTAAAATTAATCATTGTTCAAAAATGTACAAAAATTGTCCGAAAATAAATAGCTACGTATAAAATAAACAATGTTTCCGAGAAAACTGGTTTCCTAGCCAACAAACCTTAGGTTAATAGCAAATTGAGTTAATGAAATTTGAAGGATTTAATGAAAATTCGCTACCAAAACGCACTTACTGCGTCTCGTTTTTTTCCTTACAAACATGCATCATATTTCCATAATAAAGGCAAAAATGCGATAATATAAGGGTGTTTGAAAATAATAATTGTAGGGATCACCAACGATCTATGGGCCTCCCTGTAGTTGTCAAAATATGTTTATAAGATGCATCTTAAGACCCCCATAATTAACGTATACAACTTTTTCTCGTATCTTGTATAATAACAATTATATTGAGCTTAACCGTAGAAATGCGTCACCTTGTATATATAGGGTGGCGCATTGGAAACGAAACAGACTGATTTGCGTCCAGAGAAATTATTTTTTTAAGAAACGCTGAAACACGTCAATTTTAATATTAATGGGGGCATGTTTTGACATAAAACTCAACTTTGTCATATCAACTCCTAAAGGGAAGTGATAACAACCCTTATATTTTAAATAGGGAACATGGGTCGAGTGTTACATCATTCAAATGCTCTTTCTTTTCTGAATTTAGCACACAAATTTTTTTGGAAGTTTTATCAACTTGTTTAATAATTATTCACAGTTGGAGTTGGTAGAACATATTTCATTCATTGTGATAAGAAATGCACTAGTTAGTCAATTTTTCGTTAAAAAAAAACTAAAAAACAAAACGTTCAAAAATGTTTATTCAGTTAAGTACGTGTTCAAATTGTTGACCACCAGCTTCCATACAAAAGTACGAATTTTGCAAAAACGCATTTCACTCATTCCGATAAGAAATGTGCTCATAGTCAATGTTTTGTTGGTTTTTAAACAACAAATTGACTATCAGAACATTTCTTATCGGAATGAGAGAAATGCCGTTTATTATTTCAGTTTATAGGTCGGTTTGATACTTTAATTAATTTCACAATGGTGTATTCTGTAGAATAAAGAATTTAAATAATTATTCTTTTTTTCAAAAACGATAACTGTGCCAACCGCACCGCAAATTTGTTTAATGAACGACATCCGAACAGACATGTTAACAGAAAATACATTTTGGAGTTAGTTGCAAAGTTTCGACAAAGTGGTTTAGTAGCCAACAAAAAACGGTATCCTGAACGTGAATTTCCGGTTAGAAATGAGATTACTGAGATTGGAGTTTTAGGACAAATTGCTGCAGACCCAACTTTTTGCACGAGCAAATTGGCCACTGTTTCAAACATCAAAAGAAGAACTATTCAGCCAATATTGAAGCATCATAAATTTCACTCATATAAAATTCATCTTGTACAACAACTGAATGAAGATGATTTTGATCGGCGGCTGGAGTTTTGTGAAATTATGACTGCACGAATAGTTGATAACGGGAACTTTTTGTTCAACATCTGTTTTCCAGACGAGTGTACGTTTTTATTAAACTCTACAGCCAATCGTCATAATTATCGTTATTGGGCAGATAATAATTCAAGAAATTTTCCACACTCAAACTTCACAGAAATTGTATGTCTGGACTGGCATTTTTGGAGACCGTGTAATCGGACCAATTTTTTTTTGATGACAATTTGAGTGGCGAAATGTATTTGGAGTTACTAGAAGATATCGTTTACCTTCTACCAATTGGCATTGTTGAAAATGATTATCGCTAACAAGAAAATCAATTAATGTTTCAACAAGATGGAGCTCCTCCGTATTTTTCACAACGTGTTAGCGAGTTTTTGAACAGAGAGTTTCCAGAGCAATGGATTGGGCGTAGAGGTGATATTGAGTGGCCTCCTAGATTACCGGATTTAACTCCTTTAAACTTCTTTCTATGGGGCCATTTAAAGAATAGAATTTTTGCAACAGAACCGGAGTTTCTGAAAGAATTACGACGACGCATTGTTGAAGAATGCCGTCTAATAACTCCACAAATGCTCCAGAATGTCAGAGCTCGTTTTGAACAAAATTTGTACTTTTGTATGGGAGCTGGTGGTCAACAATTTGAACACTTACTTAACTGAATAAACATTTTTGAACGTTTGGTTTTGTTTTTTTGTTTTTTTTAACGAAAAATTGACTAATTAGTGCATTTCTTATCACAATGAATGAAATACGTTCTTGCAACTCCAACTATGAATAATTTTTAAACGAGTTTATAAAACTTCCAAAAAGATTAGTTTGCTGAATTCAGAAAAGAAATAGCTTTCAAATAGTGTAACACTCGCCCCATGTTCCCTATTTAAAATATAAGGGTTGTTATCACCACCCTTAAGGGGTTGATGTGACAAACTTGAGTTTTATGTCAAAACATGTCCCCCTCAATATTAAAATTGACGTGTTTCAGCGTTACTTAAAAAAAAATTTCTCTGGTCTGTATATATATATATATATATATATATATATATATATATATATATATATATATATATATATATATATATATATATATATATATATATACAGATCTCCTCATTAGCTAGTTTTTTTTTCTATCAAAAATCGGTAAAATATGTATTACTTATTTATTTATATATATATATATATATATATATATATATATATATATATATATATATATATATATATATATATATTTAAAATTTGTTACATTGCATTATTAAATTCTCTACAAACTGTTAGTGAAATTCAATCGACAGCTGGTGCTTTTTGAATGCCTTTGTTCTTCAATATGCTCTAATCAGTATAATGACTGAAATACATCTTTGCTTTTTTGCTTTTAGACTTTACGAATGGAAAAGCCTAAGGGTCTTTCCCCGTGAATTCAAAGTACAACTGGAAATCAACACCTGGCAAAAGAGTTTAATTTTTTTAGTGCCATTTATATATTTGTCATGTCTTCAAATTTACCTCCAACCTTCTATTTGTTCTTTAGTTACATTTAACATTAACATGTATTTACATAACTACTAAAAACGTTTTAGAGTCTAAACTACCTCTAAGCTGACGGAATTTAACAATAATTTATGAATTCAACGGCTATTCATTTTATTGTAGTGAAAACGCTGTTGTTTAGTAAAAGTGATTTATTTTTAACTGCTAAATGTTGCAAACGTTAAAGTTTTAAAATAATTTACATAACGTTACGCTGATTTTACAATGTTGGTAATAACAACTTTACTATCTACATTTATGCTCAGTTTACAATGTATTTGTGTACTTGTCCATACTTAACGACCGAAGTAATATTCGTTCGGTTGTAATTTGGAAAATACAATTTACCTGTTATATAATACTTATTTTAACTTCAATAAAGTGCTGAAATAGTGACTATCTTGGTTTGTATGGCTGCATTATACACAAACAGTAGTGGGCAAAATATTGTGAACGTGATATTTTCAAACATTTATCTAATCTTATAGAGTAGTAACTCATAAGTGCCAATATACGTAATAATATTTTTAGTATAAGATATGTTCTCCCTGGGGTGGATAGTTGGTGGTGTCGTTTTGGAATATATTGCACAAGATTCAGCAATTTTCAAGAATTGTCTTATCGTGAAACAGTACTTGAATTGGGGTTGATATTATTTTCTCTTTTGTGGTACAGTTATGTTAAAGATCTAGACTTGCAATATATGTATGTAGGCGCCATCTGTTCTGCATATGATGCAGTTGATGTAATATATAGACAAACATGCGTAAGTGTCCTTTTATCTATTATCTTATTACGAGTTCACGAAGACACGAATGACAGGACACATCATACGCAGAACAGACGTCAGATTTCAGATAGAAATGGACGGGCGTTGACCCCGAGTACTAAGTTGTAAGTTGATATAATATACTTTAATTACAAGTATAGTGTTGTTTAATTAGCATATTCGACCATATCATACATGGTGTCAGGTAGGCGCGTCAGGGTAATGATCAGCAAGTCGTAAATTAAAATGGAGAATTTGTTCCGGCCGCCAGAAGCGCTGGTCCTTGACGGCAATATTGCCGATAATTGGAGAAGGTTTTCTCAGAAGTTTGAAGTATTTCTGAGATCATCAGCGCTGCATTCAAAACCTGAAGTAGAAGAATCGCAGTGTTCCTCAATTTAGTAGGTGATGATGGTTTAGAACTGTACAATAGTTTCACGTTGGCCGAGGAAGAAAAGTTATCGTTGACAGTAATAAAGCAGAAGTTCGAAGATTACTGTTCGCTGACAGCAAATGTAATTTTTGGAAGATTCAAATTTAATAGTATCAGTCAAAAAGACGGCCAAATGTTTGATAGTTTTTTTGACGGAACTGCCAAAGGCTGTCAAAACTACAGAATACAAAGATCAAGATGAAATGATCTGCGATAGGATTGTTATGGGCATTTGGGATAAAAATACCCAAGAAAAGCTTTTGAGAGAGCCAAAGTTAAATCTGACGAAAGCTATAGAATTTTGCCGAACCACAGAAATTATCAAGTCGCAATCCAAAGTGCTGCAAAGTGAAGTGCAAGTTAATACAGTGAGTCATGCCCGTGGTAAGGAGTCAGGAGCATCTAGTTCAAATGATCATGTTATGCTGTGCAAGTACTGTAGATATAAACACATTAGAAGTAGCAGTCGTTGTCCTGCCCTTGGAAAGACGTGTGCGAAGTGTCAAGGCTGGAATCACTTTGCCAAAGTGTACCAAAATGGAAGGAAGCAAATTGAGAAAGGCTAAGATAAGAAAGGAAACAAAGACATCATGAAATCAAAGAATATTCATGAGCTATGAAGTGGAGAAATGAAATAGTGCGCAACAGTGATAAGCCTACAGAGCCAGTAGGCGATCGTACAAGGTCTGGTCGTCCAATAAGGGCTCCTGATAGACTAAATCTATAAAAGGAAAGATGTAATATAAGTATGTAGGCGCCATCTGTTCTGCATATGATGCAGTCGATGTAATCTATAGACAAACATGCGTAAGTGTCCTTTTATCTATGATCTTATTACGACTAAGTGAGTAGCGAACGTGTCGCCACCTAGTTCGGAACCAAGTACTTGTTGTCACGCCCGCTCCAAATAATACAGAGTATTAAAAATAGAGACGGTATACAACTAACTAACAATTTAAAAAATTGTTAGCCCTGGCCCATTTCTACCCCAATATAGGGACAAAGTATGTAAGACTAGATGCATTCTCGCAACAATTAGAACCGTAGACCGGTTTCGCTCTCATTAGAGCTCTTCAGTACGGCATACTAATTGCAGCAAAAATGCACCAAAAATAACACGGCTATCGTATAGCCAGTCTTAAAACACTAAGTGAGTAGCGAACGTGTCGCCACCTAGTTCGGAACCAAGTACTTGTTGTCACGCCCGCTCCAAATAATACAGAGTATTAAAAATAGAGACGGTATACAACTAACTAACAATTTAAAAAATTGTTAGCCCTGGCCCATTTCTACCCCAATATAGGGACAAAGTATGTAAGACTAGATGCATTCTCGCAACAATTAGAACCGTAGACCGGTTTCGCTCTCATTAGAGCTCTTCAGTACGGCATACTAATTGCAGCAAAAATGCACCAAAAATAACACGGCTATCGTATAGCCAGTCTTAAAACACTAAGTGAGTAGCGAACGTGTCGCCACCTAGTTCGGAACCAAGTACTTGTTGTCACGCCCGCTCCAAATAATACAGAGTATTAAAAATAGAGACGGTATACAACTAACTAACAATTTAAAAAATTGTTAGCCCTGGCCCATTTCTACCCCAATATAGGGACAAAGTATGTAAGACTAGATGCATTCTCGCAACAATTAGAACCGTAGACCGGTTTCGCTCTCATTAGAGCTCTTCAGTACGGCATACTAATTGCAGCAAAAATGCACCAAAAATAACACGGCTATCGTATAGCCAGTCTTAAAACACTAAGTGAGTAGCGAACGTGTCGCCACCTAGTTCGGAACCAAGTACTTGTTGTCACGCCCGCTCCAAATAATACAGAGTATTAAAAATAGAGACGGTATACAACTAACTAACAATTTAAAAAATTGTTAGCCCTGGCCCATTTCTACCCCAATATAGGGACAAAGTATGTAAGACTAGATGCATTCTCGCAACAATTAGAACCGTAGACCGGTTTCGCTCTCATTAGAGCTCTTCAGTACGGCATACTAATTGCAGCAAAAATGCACCAAAAATAACACGGCTATCGTATAGCCAGTCTTAAAACACTAAGTGAGTAGCGAACGTGTCGCCACCTAGTTCGGAACCAAGTACTTGTTGTCACGCCCGCTCCAAATAATACAGAGTATTAAAAATAGAGACGGTATACAACTAACTAACAATTTAAAAAATTGTTAGCCCTGGCCCATTTCTACCCCAATATAGGGACAAAGTATGTAAGACTAGATGCATTCTCGCAACAATTAGAACCGTAGACCGGTTTCGCTCTCATTAGAGCTCTTCAGTACGGCATACTAATTGCAGCAAAAATGCACCAAAAATAACACGGCTATCGTATAGCCAGTCTTAAAACACTAAGTGAGTAGCGAACGTGTCGCCACCTAGTTCGGAACCAAGTACTTGTTGTCACGCCCGCTCCAAATAATACAGAGTATTACTCACTTAGTGTTTTAAGACTGGCTATACGATAGCCGTGTTATTTTTGGTGCATTTTTGCTGCAATTAGTATGCCGTACTGAAGAGCTCTAATGAGAGCGAAACCGGTCTACGGTTCTAATTGTTGCGAGAATGCATCTAGTCTTACATACTTTGTCCCTATATTGGGGTAGAAATGGGCCAGGGCTAACAATTTTTTAAATTGTTAGTTAGTTGTATACCGTCTCTATTTTTAATACTCTGTATTATTTGGAGCGGGCGTGACAACAAGTACTTGGTTCCGAACTAGGTGGCGACACGTTCGCTACTCACTTAGTGTTTTAAGACTGGCTATACGATAGCCGTGTTATTTTTGGTGCATTTTTGCTGCAATTAGTATGCCGTACTGAAGAGCTCTAATGAGAGCGAAACCGGTCTACGGTTCTAATTGTTGCGAGAATGCATCTAGTCTTACATACTTTGTCCCTATATTGGGGTAGAAATGGGCCAGGGCTAACAATTTTTTAAATTGTTAGTTAGTTGTATACCGTCTCTATTTTTAATACTCTGTATTATTTGGAGCGGGCGTGACAACAAGTACTTGGTTCCGAACTAGGTGGCGACACGTTCGCTACTCACTTAGTGTTTTAAGACTGGCTATACGATAGCCGTGTTATTTTTGGTGCATTTTTGCTGCAATTAGTATGCCGTACTGAAGAGCTCTAATGAGAGCGAAACCGGTCTACGGTTCTAATTGTTGCGAGAATGCATCTAGTCTTACATACTTTGTCCCTATATTGGGGTAGAAATGGGCCAGGGCTAACAATTTTTTAAATTGTTAGTTAGTTGTATACCGTCTCTATTTTTAATACTCTGTATTATTTGGAGCGGGCGTGACAACAAGTACTTGGTTCCGAACTAGGTGGCGACACGTTCGCTACTCACTTAGTGTTTTAAGACTGGCTATACGATAGCCGTGTTATTTTTGGTGCATTTTTGCTGCAATTAGTATGCCGTACTGAAGAGCTCTAATGAGAGCGAAACCGGTCTACGGTTCTAATTGTTGCGAGAATGCATCTAGTCTTACATACTTTGTCCCTATATTGGGGTAGAAATGGGCCAGGGCTAACAATTTTTTAAATTGTTAGTTAGTTGTATACCGTCTCTATTTTTAATACTCTGTATTATTTGGAGCGGGCGTGACAACAAGTACTTGGTTCCGAACTAGGTGGCGACACGTTCGCTACTCACTTAGTGTTTTAAGACTGGCTATACGATAGCCGTGTTATTTTTGGTGCATTTTTGCTGCAATTAGTATGCCGTACTGAAGAGCTCTAATGAGAGCGAAACCGGTCTACGGTTCTAATTGTTGCGAGAATGCATCTAGTCTTACATACTTTGTCCCTATATTGGGGTAGAAATGGGCCAGGGCTAACAATTTTTTAAATTGTTAGTTAGTTGTATACCGTCTCTATTTTTAATACTCTGTATTATTTGGAGCGGGCGTGACAACAAGTACTTGGTTCCGAACTAGGTGGCGACACGTTCGCTACTCACTTAGTGTTTTAAGACTGGCTATACGATAGCCGTGTTATTTTTGGTGCATTTTTGCTGCAATTAGTATGCCGTACTGAAGAGCTCTAATGAGAGCGAAACCGGTCTACGGTTCTAATTGTTGCGAGAATGCATCTAGTCTTACATATCTTATTACGAGTTCACGAAGACTCGGATGACAGGACACATCATACGCACAACAGACGTCAGATTTCAGATAGAAATGGAGGGGCGTTGACCCCGAGTACTAAGTTGTAAGTTGATATAATATACTTAAATTACAAGTATAGTGTTGTTTAGTTAGCATATTCGACCATATCATACAAGACTTACATATAGCCCACATATTTTCAATTTTAAATTTAAATCAGGTGAATTGCCTGGCTACTTAAGGCAAGTGGTTTTCTTTTTTATTTTTCAATATAGACCTCGGCTTATGAGATCAATCTTGGAGAAAAACTGCTTTTCCAGGTTTTTTTGCTATCTTTCTCCTCTAGTAGCTCTTTAAACTCTCAACTATTTATCATCCCAGTACAAAAGATTCAATGACCTTATATGAGAGACAATTCCAAAATATTTTCTACTTGGAATGTTTGGGAATTTGGTAGATGTGGCAGGCCGTCACTACCACTATTTCTGACATTTCGCGATCGGTGTCCTTGAACTAATATTATGGCTTAGTCTTTCTTCAATGTCCTCTGGTCCAATTTGCATATTTTTAGCACGTTGAAGTACCGTTTTTACCATCGGAGCTCTTAGCAATTGCTTCTTCTTCTGTGGCCGAAATTCGACTAAAATATCATCGTTGCTAAATAATTGTTAATTAATAATTGTCTGTGAAGTCACATTTATATAATTTGTTAAACTCTACTGCGACCACGTTTCCAGTGTAATAGAAATTAGAATAACTGAATATTGGAATAAGCTTATACGTTTATGAGCCACGATAATTACCTGTCTCCTTATATACGCCACAACCTCGGTGGTTCAGTGGTAAGAATGTGTGCCTCTGTACCGAAGGGTACTGGGTCGATCCCAGGGTTCCCCTTTCACTTTTCAGTACATATTGTAATAGTAAGATCAACCGAGGTTGTGGCATTGCATTTGAACAAGTTGAATATCTCCACGTTCCGCCCTTCGGAGGAGGCGTTAAGCCATCTGTACCGTGTTCAGGTGATGTCGGGCACGTTAAAGATCCATACCCACCTTACAGAATAGTGAGGTGAAACTGTTCCCTGGCGTTGGTGATTGGCCATTGTAGCGGGAATGCTTATACGTGCCATATATTTTTTGCAGATGATAAAAATGTTGTTCTGGCTACAAAAATGTATCTTTTTAAAAAAAATTCTAAGCTATAAGACTTATAGCACTTTTCTCTGTATGTGTCGAAAATGAAAATTAAGTGAAATATTAAGCTAAATACATATATAGGGTGTCCATTGTAAAAGGTTGCACCAGCGTTATCCCGAACAAGAAGTTCCTGAGAATTTCGAAAAAATAAAATTTGTAGCATTCAATCAGTAGCGAGGGTTTCAGCCCCTGAATTCGAATGGGGAAGGTAGATCGAGTCGTACCTTTTTGGAAAGCTCTTTTGGTTCTGTATTCAAAGCTGTAATGTTGAAATATACTGATCAGTTTTTTTGATATATGCTTTTTAAACTTCAAAATAAAAAAGTTCGGGACGTAGCAAGTGCGTTATGGTTGTGAATTTTTATTAAATGCTTCAAATTTGAATAACTCAATTTTCTATAAACTCAGAAAGTTAAATTTTGGTACTTAGTAAGTTCATTCCTAAGGCAACGTATTCACCAAATTTAATTAAAATAACTTTGTAAGTTTCTGAGAAAAAAAAATTCAAAAAAAAACTCAAAATTTGAATAATTCAATTTTTTATAAATTTAGAAAGTTTAATTTTAGTGTGTAGGAAGGCCTTGTGCAAGGCAACATATCCGTCAAATTCCATTAAAATAACCTTGTGATTTTCGGATAAAATAATTTTTCGAAAGAAAACTCAAAATTCGAATAACTCAATTTTATATAAACTTAGAAAGTTGAATTTTGATACGTAGTAAGGCCTTTCCTCAGGCAACATATCCGTCAAATGTAATTTAAATAACTTTGTAATTTTCGGAGAAAAATTTTTTTTCGAAAGGAAACTCACAAATTTCCCGGAAAACCTTGTCGGATACATATATATATATATATATATATATATATATATATATATATATATATATATATATATAAACATATAAAAATTGAAACTGACCCCGGATATGGGTTCTAGGGGTCCTAGTTCGCCCTCATTTAAAAAAAAAATTGCAAAGTCTCACCATCGACACCTCTCTATTAGTGAATTTTTTAAAATAAAAATTCACTAAAATCTAAAACAGTAGTATTTATTTCCTGTTTAAGCCATCGATTAATTTTTGAAACATTATAAAATCTTTTGTGTCACTGAATATTGGAAAAAAACTTTTTTTAGTCTTGTGTTTTCGTTGATAAAGTGCAAGATTTGGTATAAAGAAGTAAAAATGATAATCCGTAGGTAGGTTTTTGAGATTTCTTTTGTCATGTTTTCTTTTGCTCTAAAATCCAATGTGGATTATTTTAATAAGATTTTTTACTTAGTTTGTTTTAGAGTGTTGTTCATTTGAAATTAATTTAATATCGAAATGACTTACACTATCCCAAAGAGCGTTGAAATTGTATCAATTTATCATGGAACTAATCGCGGTAGTAAAGCAATTGCTTGTATTTTCAATGAAAACCCTCCAGCCAAAAATGTAAGTGATTTTCATGTTTTGACTCAGTACCCACAAAATTTTGCAGGCCTATAAATACCATTCCTACAAACTAAAGTTACTACATGAGTTGAATGGCAGGAGGCTCAATTTTGTAAAGACATAAGTGGAAGAATTATCAATAATCTGGAGCTGCTCTATAAAATTTGTTACTAGCTGACCCGACAGACGTTATCCTGTCCAAATTTTAATATGTCAAACGACATTTGCGCACGTAGCGAAATAAATCAGAGAAAAAAGCACTTTCAGTTTTTCCCGAAATTTCTAATTTTCCGGAGAACTTTTTAAATTTTTCTCTCCCTTAAAACCTTATTAAGACTGTTACAAAAATTTCTAAAATAAAATTCGCCAAATCGGTCCAGCCGTTCTAAAGTGATGCGCTTACCAACGCATAGCATCTAATTTCTATTTATATATTTGTGTCTGTTTTTCTTTCCTTAACGCCGGTCTGTTTCCGCGACTATTGTCAATCAGCGACGCTAGGGAGCAGTTTCACCTCACCATCCTGGAAATTTTGCCGAACTCCTCCCTTTTGTACGGAGGGTAGGGAGCTTTAACGTGCTCAACATCGCATGAACACGAGACCGGCGACTTTGAGCCTATCCAAAAGGCGGAACGTGCTGAAATTAAACTTGCTCAAATACAATGCCACAACCTCGGCTGATCTTAATTTTACAGTATGTACTGTAAAAATTAAAGGGGAACCCTGGGAATCAAACCCATTACCCTTCGGTTCAGGGGCATACGTTCTTACTACTGAACCACCGAGGCTCTTAATTTCGATTAATATAGATTATAAAAGGGTTAATTAATTTTTTAACTAAATGATGTCACATAACTCATTTAACACGATAGCTGTTATAAAACAAGTGTTGTCCAAAAACAGCAATAAATTTTTAAGAATATTCTTGACTATACGGTCAGTAATTAATACCAGTAGCTTCCGTCAAGTAAAGATGTTCTCAGCCAAATCGATTACAAATCTTAACAAGTTGCTTAATAAAGTCATGTATCTTTGTAACAAATTAAATTAATGATTGTAAATTTAAGGAGTTGAATTTGGTCTTTACAGAAAGGCAAAAATGTACATCAGCAATCCAGATCGTGAAGAATTCACTGTTACGATTAATATTCTTAATTAGTTACGATAATAACAAATCGAAATACCCAATTACAAAATCTCCATTAATTTTCAAGACTATTAAAAGTAGTTACATAAATATAAATGATCAAAAATGCTATAAAATATTACTTAGTCTGGGCAAGTAGTAAATACGTTCAAATATTTTCCTTATAGCAACTGAATGTGTTTAATTGATGGGTTAGAATGATAGACTAACCATTACCAATCAATATTATCAAAGAAAATTTATAAATATACAGGCCTGTACTTTCAATTTGTCGATTTAGATTGGTTATTATTTTTTTGCGAATTTTTGTAGAAAAAGTTAGCTAGGATGAGATCGCAACTTGTAAAATTTGTAGAAAATTCCTCAAATCAGCGCTAATAGGACGCACTAGAATCGATATCTGGGTGACAGGAATGCGTGGTTCTTGGGTTGAACCGCCTCCAGAATTTACCAAAACACAACGTTTCTGATCCTATGTTGGAGCCAGTTTCAAAAGATTAAGGAAATATAAAAGAGAAAAAAGTCTCTAAAAACTTAATTTGCCTACTTCCCAAGTCTCGCTGGAAATCATCTCTAAGGTCTCAGTATCTTCAACCTTAGACCTCAGAGCGACCTGACTCTCGGTTGATGGTCTTTTGGCTTTTTAGTGAATTTTCTTAAAAAAAATTCACTAATGAGGAGATCCCGACTTTCGAATTTTGAAAAAATTTCTACAAATGAGCGCTAATTAGGACCCCTGGAACCCAAATCCGAGGTCGGTTTCAGACTTTATATGTTTATATATATATATATATATATATATATATATATATATATATATATATATATATATATATATATATATATATATATATATATATATATATATGTGTGTGACACCTATAACTAAAAAAATAATGGACCGATTTTGATAAAACTTGGTGAGTACCTTCCTTCCGCAAGTGGCTTGGATAAGTTCGTTAGCCAGAAAAATCCGTCTAGGTTTTCCCGGAAAATTTTGTGTTTTCTTTCGAAAAAAACTTATATCTCCGGAATTAACAAAGTCAGAGCAACCAAACTTAGTACGCAGGTTTATATCATTATAGGTAAGCTACCTACCAAAATTGAGCCCTGTAGAGAAAAAAGTTACAGACATTTAAAGAACAATAAATTTGGGTTTTCCTCAAAACGTCAAAGTCGCGATTTAAAACGTCAAAATTCATAATATTTAGGCAATGAGCCTGAAACTAATATGAGCTATTGATGGAAAATGTCTCAAGAATAATGTTTTACAAAGCCTGAAGTGTTAGTTTCAATCGTCATTGTCCTTCATTTTACTAAAATATTCCCAGAAAATTCATTTCAAATAGACCCTTTCTCTGATGCTTTGGTAGTAGTGTTGGCTATAGAATTTATCAGTTAATGGGATATCATTTTTGTTGAATTTTCGTAAAAAATCTTTAAAGCTTAATATATCCGTTATTATGCAAGATACGAAAAAAAATAATAATATATATATATATATATATATATATATATATATATATATATATATATATATATATATATATATATATATATATATATATATATATATATCGTACCGATAACTCAAAAAATAATAGACCGATCTTGATAAAATTTGGTGAGTACCTTTCTTTTGCAAGTGGCTTGGATAAGTTCATTAGCCAGGAAAATCGGGCCAGGTTTTCCCGAAAAATGTTGTGTTACAGGCATTGAAATAACAATAAATTTGGGTTTTCCTCAAAACGTCAAAGTCGCGATTTAAAACGTCAAAATTCATAATATTTAGGCAATGAGCCTGAAACTAATATGAGCTATTGAAGGAAAATGTCTCAAGAATAATGTTTTACAAAGCCTGAAGTGTTAGTTTCAATCGTCATTGTCCTTCATTTTACTAAAATATTCCCAGAAAATTCATTTCAAATAGACCCCTTCTCTGATACTTTGGTAGTAGTGTTGGCTATAGAGTTTATCGGTTAACGGTATATCATTTTTGTTGAATTTTCGTAAAAAATCTTTAAAGCTTAATATATCCGTTATTATGCAAGATACGAAAAAAAATATATACATTAATTATAGGGTGTCTTGAGCTACATCTTAAAAAAATATTTCTACAATAACAGGATGGCCCATAAGTCGTTGGTGATTCAAATTTTCTTTTTTAGTGAAACGTCAAACTCGCAAATTAAAATGTCAAAATTGGCACTGTTTAGGCAAAGAACGTGAAACAAATACGGATTATAAAAAGAAAATGTTGCAAGAAGAGTGTTCTGCGAACCCTTCAGTTTCAGATTCAACCATCATTGCCCTTCATTTTACTAAACTATTTACATAAAATTCATTTCAAATGGACCCCTTCTCTGATGCTTTGGCTGTCGGTTTAGTTAAGTTGATGCTTTCGCTGTAGGTTTAGTGCAGCTTATGGTTTAACGGTCTATAATTTTTAGCTAATTTTCGTAGAACATATTCGTTACTGCAATTTAGCATTTTTTATCGAAATATGATGCATGTTTGTAAGAAAAAATCTGGACGCAGTAAGTGCGTTTTGGTAGCAAATTTTCATTAAATCCTTCAAATTTCAATAACTCAGTTTGCTATTAACGTAAGTTTTGTTGATTAGAAAACCAACATTTAACTTTATTTTTGGAAAATTTTTGTTTGAACGCAGCAAGGGCGTTTTGTTTGCGAATTTTCATTAAATGTTTCAAATTTCAATAACTCGATTTGCTATTAATCTAAGGAGGCTAGGAGACCAGTTTTCTCGGAAACATTTAAAGTTTATTTTCGGAAAATTTTTGTACATTTTCAAATAATTATTTAATCAAATATGTTACATTGTTCTTACTATATAGGTTATACCGGTAACCAAATTGATGCCTGCTCGCATTAGAGCGATATATTTGTAATTAAAAACATTTTTATGAAAATTCACTTCCATAACGCACTTGCTCCGCCCAGAGTTTTTTATTTATGAATTGATTTTTAAAAAAATACATTTATACATACAGATATTTATAAAACCTTCTAAAACGCTTATCTTACGTACCCATATAGGCATACCCACAAACGATAAAATAATTGGTACACACAGAAATATTTACGGGTTCAGACATACAGGGTGTCCAGCCGGGAACTTACACGATACATATTTCAAGAACCTGTCAACGTTTTTTCTGAAACTTTGCGCATGTAACAAACAGGTGCTACGGTCAGCTTTTTTATGCTACCGTACCATTCTTACTGACCCAGAACATCAAGGGAAGCTTTAATAATTTTTACATCGCTTTAATAATGCACAGCAAATATCTAGTGGGTTAAAAGATTGTATGGAATTTCGCTTTTTGTCCTCACCCTCGTAATGCACTGCTGACCTTTCTAGAATATTCCTATCAAACATGAAATATTTTATCGAAGAAAATATCTGAACATAAGGGAATATTATTACTGAAATAAATATTTCGTGGAAAATAAATTTTTAGAGACGCACCAGCATCGTTGTAAAATACCAAGAGAATTATGTCATTGTCTGATGGCCTGGCTATGGAAATAAGAGTCTAAAGAATACCTAAACTAAAGTTGATGTTAAGAGGTAACTTGTGCGTGTGTTTAAAGTGCTTTGTAAAAATTAATAATTCTGCCGCTCGAAGTGTGTCGTCGCAGAGAAGCAGGTGGCTTGCTGCAACGGATTTTCTTACGCGGACCAATCAGAGTAGAGAAGACCTGGAGGTTAGTTTGAGAGCGCGGGAAGGTCTCGTACTTAAAGGAATGTTTGCGTCAAGGAGGCTGAATCTGGGAGTGTTAGAAGCGCAATCTTTCAGGTAATCCCTGCTGCACCTTATGTAGTTAGTGCTGGATTGTGTACTTGTGTCACTGTTTGAGTGAAGCTTAATTCCGCAAAATTTTCTATGGGTCTTGTCGTTGGGTGAACCTGTTGTAGTTGGGTAAACCTGTTGTCGTTGGGTGGTCCTCTTGTCGTTGCGTGAACCTGTTGTTGTGGAATGAACCCTACCGTTATTGTTGGCTTCAGTATTGCTGTCAAATTTTCCTGCAGATCCTGAATTTCTTTGTTAGTTTGGATTTTGCTCCTAATTTTAAGTTCATAGTTATCATAAATTTGACAATAGTCAAAGACACCCTAGATAGTTTTGCAATCAAGGCCTGTCTTCCGGCAGATCTGCATCCCGGTTAGGTTGACATCTACCTAAATGCAACACGTAATCCACCAGCTGCATAAATCCTCGAGCTTGTGGAAAGCTTTCACCTGAGGCTTGACTGTACCTTGGTCCTTTCTTAGCTGATGGGACGTATTTCGTGACAAGTGAGCCTTCTCTAATTTAATGTTTTGTGATAAGAATATTAAATAAAACTTATTGTTTGTACTTTTGAAGAGATCCAGTTTAAATTCAGCTAAATTCTTTCACATTTTTTTTGTATAGTGACCTTGCTGATAGGATTACTACTGTTATTCAAATGAAGTTTCTAGATTAAGTTAGATTTCTTTTAACTGTAACAATGTGCTTTAAATTGGTTCAATTACTCACATTTTTTAATGTAAGCGTCGATCGTTCAAACGTTACTGCCCTTCAAAATTTTGTGTCAGATTATCAAATATATATTTTTTTAAACCATTGAGTAAGAATAGTCACATTGTTTTTGACAATTTAAATAAAATATTAGTATTTAACAGTTTAACATTAATCAGGAGTATCAGGCTCACATTTAGGTAATATCTAGCGTCAGGACAGGCAACTCTAATAACCCATGCAAATCTATCTGGCCAGACAGAATAACTAAGCTAATACTAATTACATTTAGGAACCTAATTTTTTATACTAACAAATTTTTCTTCTTTTCCCGTATGTCTACTTACCAACAATTTGGTGATATATGTATATAAATATTTTTAACATGACACTGTATACATGCAAAACCTTAATTCTTATCAGGGAACAAAAAATGTATATTTGTGTTTTACCTCTGTTTTTGATTTAACATAAAACAATACATTGGTTCTAGGGTTGCTAGATGCTCATGTGACTTTTTTAGGTTTGTTGTTTACCCATAAACGACAAACTCACTTTATTCAATCATTGACCCACCCTGTACATATTTAAATTTTGCCAGTCCTTCTCTGGAAGGCTCGAATGAAAGCAATCCATACTGGAATATTACAATATCGCCGAACCACATTTAAACTTATAGTATCGTAGGGTATAGTAATAATGTTATAACAATTTTGGTTATACTTAATGGTGCATTCGTGATCAGACTTTGTAAACAGGAAGGCTGATTGCTTCTTGTATCACTTTCATTTGGAATGTCTGAGTGTGTTTTGTATAGTCCAAGGACTCTTCTTTTGGTAGAAGATGACCTGACTAATGTAGTGTAAACACAGCCGAATGAAATGTGGACAGGTATATATTAAGATTACGACACTTATTTCATCTATTGCTCATAATAATTGAGCTTGGTTTTGTGACTAGATCCACTACTTTTACTTATTGTTAGCCAACAGCCAGATACCTAGTTCTATTCTTTGGTAATGTACAGAAAACAATATATTAAATGTTCACAAAACATATAAGTGACCGTATGAGTAAATTATCGTAGTAAAAAAATGAGGATAAAAAGAATCCCTTTAATATTAAATGTTGGTATTTACCTAACTAAATACAGAGACCATTTCTCTGGTTTCACAAGTAATTGTTTTCTTCTCTGCAGCCGGTTTTACCTTGTATATTTTTTTACATGAGCGTGAACCAGGCCCCTAGAACACATATTCGGGGCCAGTTTCAATTAGTGCATTTTCGTACAAAAAAAATCACTTCTGGGGAGATGCCGACTTTTGAATTTTGAAAAAATTTTCCCAAATGAGCGCCACCTAGGACCCTTAGAACCCATATTCGGGGTCAGTTTCAAATTTATTTATATATATATATATATATATATATATATATATATATATATATATATATATATATATATATATATATATATTATTTATTTATTTATTTCCCATACATACAATAATACTTACTGACTAATATTAAGAACAGTAGCACGTAAGTTCAGAAGAACTTGTATGTGCTGAAAAACTCCTCCTACATATTCTACAGAGCAGTTGCATGCATCTTTCCAGTTACAGTGCAACAGGACGTATCACGTCCGTATGATCCGGTTCTCCAATCTTATCTCTATTATTTACCATTAAATGATCTCTACAATCAGCCGTGATTAAAGTCTACTCCCCTCTCATCACAATAAATATATATATATATATATATATATATATATATATATATATATATATATATATATATATATATATATATATATATATATATATATTATCAAATACGCAATTTTTCTTGGCACAATTCGAAAAAAAATTGAATTTTATGGTAAGTGCTTAAGCATTCCCTATCGCCAACTTCGTTCTCAACCGAGTTATTCAATTAAAAGTTCTGGACGCAGCAAGTGCGTTATGGTAGTGAATTTTCATAAAAATGTTTTTAATAGCAAATATGTGTGTTTTAGTGAATTTTTATTAAAAAAATTCACTAATAGAGAGGTATCGATGGTGAGACTTTACAAAAATTATTTCAAATGAGCGCGAATTAGGACCCTTAGGTTAGGTTAGGTTAGGTTAGTTTGTGAGTGGTCCATATCGGTCCCTCCACCGCGACCATAAGGTCTATTGTGGCTCACGCCTAATGTCTATATTTCGCCCAACAAATCCAGCCTCCTACAGAGGTCGATAACCTTTGCGGGCGAAAGTTGATCCAGATCCTCTGGAGCAAGCTTTACCTTGCCAAAGAGCAGGTGTCTAGTCCTATCCGCTGCCGGACAGGAACACAGCACGTGCTCTGCTGTTTCGTCATCCTCCATACACAGCCGGCACTCGGTCTCCTGACCGATCCCAATGCGGTGCATGTGATGCCGCAAGCGACAGTGTCCTGTATACAGGTCGACTAGAGTACTCAGTTGTTGTCTATTCAACTCTAGAAGTTTCTTAGCCCTTGACTCAGACAGGCCATTTATGAAGGCCTTAGAGTAAGCTAATCCTGGAAGATTTTGCCAATATTGAATTGTCCTTCTATCTGTCCAGGTCTTTAAGGTGCGTTTTGCTGTGCAAGATGTTATTCCCAGCACCGGTTCTGGTCCGACAAAGTCACACTGGGCACCACTCCTGGCAAGCGCGTCTGCCGCAACGTTGCCATCATGGTCCGAGTGACCCGGTATCCAGACCAGCGACACCTCATTACAGCTGCCCAATTCGTTAAGGGCAGATTTACAACTCCATACCGTCTTTGAATTGCAACGGTAGGAACCAAGAGCCTTTATTGCAGCTTGGCTATCTGCAAATATCTTTATCGATTTGTTTGTGCATAGGTCTTTTAAGCTTTCCTTTGCACACATCTCGATGGCATAAACTTCTGCCTGGTGTATGGTTGCGTACTTGCCGAGGCTAGCTGATAGTCTAGCATCGGTGCTGCCCCCATATGCACCGGCTCCTACTCCCATATTGGTTTTGGAGCCGTCAGAGTACCAGCAGAGGTCCGCTCTCAACAGGGTCGATTGGTTCCGGTCCCAGTCCTCCCTTTCCGGGAGGACGGTCTTGAAAGACAGATCTCTGCTGATTTTTGTAGGCATCAAGTCCGAGACCATTCCCAGAATCCTGTGACAATCACTGTTATCAAGGAGTCCGGACCCCCTCAGACTGACTTCCCTCGGCATGTTATCTGCCGTTTGTTTTAGTCTGTACGTTGTCCACCTCGCCACCCTCTCCAACCATATGTGAAGTGGGGGAATATTGAGGAGGACCTCCAGAGCGACTGATGGTGCGGTGCTTATCGCTCCCGTTATCATCAGACATGCTTGTCTCTGTAGATGAGCCAGTTTGGCCCTCGCGGTACCACGTAGCACCTTAGGCCACCAAACTATGGCTCCATATGTTATCATAGGTCTGATAACCACTACATAGAGCCAGTACATCTGTTGGGGGTTTGTTCCCCAGTTGTTCCCACAGATTCTCCGGCAGGTCCACAGGGACATCTTAGCCCTGCGGATAACATTTTCTAACTGTCTGTCCCAGTTGAGCTTCTTATCTAGGATAACTCCCAGATATTTTGCTTGGTCCGAAAATGGAATGTTTTCCCCCATAAGATTAGGTGGTTTTAATTTGTCCAACCTTCTTCTTCTGGTGAACGGGACAATGATCGTTTTGCGAGGGTTCACAGACATCTGTTCCCTACGGCACCAATCATTGACTACATTTAGTGCTTCTTGAAGAGTACTAGACAGTTCCTCCTCAGATTTGCCTCTAACCATTATGACAAGATCATCCGCATACGCCTGGACCTCAACCTCCCAGAGTCCGAGGATAGCCAGCAGGTCGTCCACAAAGAGGGACCACAACAGGGGGGATAGAACGCCCCCCTGAGGACACCCTCTCGCAGCCCTAACGCTGACCACCTCTCCCCGTAATGAGGTAATAATGGTCCGATTGTGCAGCATGTTTCCGATCCAGCCACAGATGGTAGGTTCCACCCCACTAGCGATAGTGGCCTCGTAGAGGGAGATCGGTAATGCATTATTAAATGCTCCTTCTATGTCGAGAAATGCCGCCACCGCAACCTCTCCATTTTCCAGAGAGTGTGTGATCTTCTCGACGAGGTTATTGAGCGCTAACTCAGTTGATTTGCCAGTTTGATAGGCATACTGGTGGGTATTTAGGGGGTTCTTGGGTAAGATGTTCCCCCTAATGTGTCCATCCAGTATTTTTTCCAATCCCTTCAGGAGGAATGATGTAATACTGAGAGGTCTCAGTGAAGTAGGTAGGAGGTCATTACGTCCCAATTTGGGAATGTAAACCCCCCTAACCACCGTCCAGCTGGAAGGAATATAGTTCCAGGCCAGACTGGCTCTGAACAGCCTGATAAGGAAGGGTAGGAGAATCTCCAGTCCCTTTTGTAGTAGGACCGGTACCACCCCATCCTCCCCTGGCGACTTGAATGGCTGGAAATGATTCACAGCACACTCCACTGCCGAGGCTGTAACTATTCTCCGAGCAACTAGCCAGTCCTCCCTTTGGGGGCGTTTAGATCGTCCCTCAGCTGGTAGGACCTCACCGTTGCTCAGGATCAGACAATCTGGGAAGTGTGTGTGTGCTAAGAGCTCTAACGTTTCTTTCCGAGATTCAGTAAAGGAACCATCTGGTCGTTTTATCGATCCCAGTTCCTGTACACGGTCGCGTGAGAGAATCCTGTGGATTCTGGCGCTGCTGGGCACACTATTAATGTCCCCGCAGAACCTCCTCCAGGACTCCCTCTTAGCGTTCCTGATCTCTTTATTATAATGCGTTAGAGCAGTTTTATATTGCTCCCAGTTGCCTGTAATCTTAGCACGATTGAAGAGACGTCTAACTTCTCTTCGTAGTTTATCGAGGTTATTATTCCACCAAGTAGACCCCCGACTGTCTCTCTTTGACCTCAGTGGACAGTTTTCGTGATAGGCAGAGACCACAGCTTCCCTAACCTGTTCGGCCGCAATCTCGATCTCATCACGATCCCTCACTGTGGGGATTGCGGACCCAAGTCTGCCGGCGAGGGACTGTTTGTATCCCTCCCAATCCGTCCTCCTCGGGTCCCGATACTCTAACACAGGTCTAGGGCCTGTTTCAATTTCAAATAGGATATGGGCATGGTCTGAACATGAGGGTTCAGACGACACCCTCCATTTGAGGATTTTTGAGCTCAAAAGCCTTGAGCTGATCGTAAGATCTAAAACCTCTCTCCGGTTAGCTGTAAGAAAGGTGGGTTCCGAGCCTATGTTGTCGACAACCAGCTCCTCCCCTAAAATGTATTCAAATAATGATTCACCTCGTCTGTTAGTGTCCGTGCTCCCCCAAGCCATGTGATGGGAGTTCGCATCACACCCCATTACGAGGTGATAATTGTTCCTCTTGCAGTAGGCGATCAATTTCCGCACTTCTGCTGGAGGTGGTTGTTCTGCATCTCTGTCTCCAGGGAAATAGGCCGAACAGGCCACTACTTCCAGCCTGGTCCCCCCGGATGTGATCACGAGATGGATGGATGCCATGTCCTTGGTGCAGTACTCTGAAAGTGTAAAATACTGCAAGTTGTTTCTGATCCAGATACAGGCTCTGGGTTTAGTACCAGAGCCCACCTCTACTATCTTACCAGAAGTGTTACCCAGCCCTTTAGTTCGTTCCGAATTAGCGGTCCAGGGCTCTTGGAGAAGAGCAATATCTATTTGCTCTTCCTTTAATTTCATGCTAAGGAGGTATGTCGCAGCCTTAGCATGATGCAGATTAGCTTGAATGCACCTTAAGTTGGTGGGCATTGGGGTAGGAATATAGGAGTGTATAGAGGATAAAGGAGTAGGTTAAGGAGCTTAAAGGAAAAGGGAATTATGGTGCAGGTTCCTCCTCCTTTTTAGGAGCTCGATAACCAAGCTTCCTATAGGAGGGTCTACCTTTGGTAGTCGTCCTAGGGGTGGACTTTCCTTTCCCCTGTTTTTTCCCTCTGGAGGTTCCAGTGGAAGGTTGAATCCTGCCACCTCCTCTATTGGGTCTGTGTAAGTCGTGTCCATGTTTGGTCCCACGAGCAGCAAGGGAAAATAGACCTCCATGGAAGAGCCCCGCATCCCATGAATAGGCATTTACACAGGGAGGTCGCCCGGTTTCCCTGGGGACCCTTAGAACCCATATCCGGGGTCAGTTGGAATTTAGATATATATAGATATATATATATATATATATATATATATATATATATATATATATATATATATATATATATATATATATATATATATATATATATATATATATATATATATATATATATATATATATATATGTATCCGTCTGATAACTCAAAAAATAAATAACCGATTTCGATGAAACTCGGCAAGTGCCTTTCTTTTATTAATGGCTTGGATGAGTTCGTTGGCCAGGAAAATCGGACGGGGTTTTCCGGGAAAATTTTGAGTTTTCTTTCAAAAAAAAATTTTTCCGAAAATTTCGATAAAATTTGGTCTACATATTGCTTTGGGAAATACCTAACTATGTGCAAAATTCAGCTTTCCAGGGTTACAGAAAATTGAGCTATTAAAATTTGAAACATTTATGTTTAAATCATAGTTCAAGTATGTGGTTGCTGTTGGTTAGTCAATGCTTCTCTTATTGTCATTGACTCATGAAATTAATTTTTAAGTTTTAGAGGAATGTCAATAATACTGAATTCACTGATTGTTAATCATTGGAAGCATTTACGATTATATATATAACCCTATTGTCATTTATTATCATTTATCACCTCTGTAGTATAATTATCTTTTTCCTTACAACTCGCAGCGTTTTTAGTCAATTGTTGTTATTAATAGTCAATAGTTTCTTTCCGAATACACACGGCTTCCATTGACTTCTGCTTCTGCCGCTGTTACAGTCTTTTTAGAGGTCCAGTTGTAACCACTCATACAGCCAGTGTTTTTTAACCACGTGGCTGGGGGACTGACCGAATTCATTCCCAGTTGCTGTTGATTTACTCATATTCTGTTAATATGTTTGAAGATGTGGTGTCTACTTCATTCCAAGTCACTATTAACCGACTATTTATGAAATCAAATAAGTAAATTGAATCGATTGTCATAAAATATGTAGTGTATTAAGACTAAGGGAAAAAGAAATAAAACATATATAACTGTGCACATTTTGATTATATTTTAGGGTGCTTGAGAGAGGTATTGTCACAGCATAATATCTTATTAAAGTTCATTTGTAAATAGGTTTAATTTTTATATGTTTATATATATATATATACGGGGTTTTCCGGAAAAATTTTGAGTTTTCTTTCGAAAAATTTTTTTTTCTTCGAAAGTAACAAAGCTGTTTTAATGAAATTTACTATATATGTTGCATCAACCTTACTACGTACCAAAATTCAACTTTCTAAGTTTAGAGAAAATTGAGTTATTCAAATTTTAAATTTTCTTTCGAAAAAAATTTTTTTCTCCGAAAGTTACAAAGTTATTTTAATGAAATTTTGTGTATGTCTTGCCTTAGGAAAGACCTTACTACGTATTAAAACTAAACTCTCTAAGCTTATAGAAAATTGAGTTATTTAAATTTGAAGCATTTAATAAAAATTCACTACCATAACGCACTTGCTGCGTCCCGAGTTTTTTTTCAAAAAGCAGGCATCAAATTTGATTACCAGTATAACATATATAGTAGTAAAAACAATGTGCCATGTTTTATCACAATAACTTTATTGTTTGAAAACGTACAAAAATTTCCGAAAGTAAACTTAAAGTATTCCCGAAAAAAATCCGTTTCTTGGTCAACCTTATAGGTTAATAGCATATTGAGCTATTCAAATATGAAGCATTTAATCAAAATTCGCTACCATAACGCACTTGCTGCGTCCAGAATTTCTTTACTTACAAACATATATTATATTTCGATGGAAAATGCAAAAACTTTTTTTCAAAATTCAAAAGTCGGGATCTCCTCATTAGTGAATTTTTTTTTTGAAAATTCACTAAAAGCAAGACATTCCGAGATATTCCTTGCTTTTTCAATTATGCAATCGAAAAAAAAAGCAATTGTAATTAAGAAAATGAGATTCTGTCAAAGTGTAAACGAGTTATGCTAATTCTTAAATAAAATTGATTCGAAATGGTAAATTATCCAAACGAAGTTGGGTTAGACTTGTTTGTAATCAAGCATGCATGGCATATGTCAAGAAATTATTCAGCGAACTGTCCGAGATTTTAATTTGAAATATCCAAAGTTTCCAAGTATGACACGGGAAAAGTTAATAATATAATGTTTAACAATAATGATGGTCATATTTAACATCTACGTTACAGTTCTGTCAACATTGTTCTTGTTCGTTAATCATTTCTCGTGTGTAATTAAATAGGAATCCATATTTTCGATTGAATTATTACAATTTTGTCTCTTGTTTCCATGACATATTTGAGAAAGCAAGGAATATCTCGCAATTTCTTGATTCTTATTAAATAACTGAGCAGAGGTTAAAGTTAGGTATAGGGAATGCTTAAGTAGTCCACCATAAAATTCCATTTTCTTTCGAATTGTGCCTAAAAATTTGTAGGTGCCATTTGGAAAGATTGAGTATTTGATATTGTTTTATTTTTATTGAATAATTCAGCGGAGGTTTAAGCTAGATATAGAGAATGCTTAAGCAACTCACCATAAAATTCAATTTTTTTTTTTTTAGAATCGTGTCAAAAAAAAACTGTGGGTGCCGTTTGAAAAAATTGAGAATTTAATAATTTTTGAATGCGATATTTGAAAATCGCTCTACGTCCATACGGTACAAAATGGGGCCATCGATGAGACATCAGGAGTTAGTCTGCACTTTCGGCTAACTGCTCCACAAATTTGGTTTCCTGGTCCAAAACTGTTTGCAAGATACAAATTTGTTCATAAAGTACTACGGCGGTAATTTTTTTACACAAAACGACGTATGTCAAAAACTGTAATAGATCATAACCTAGATTATCTAAACTCGGAATTAGAATACTAATCGAACCGTGTGAAAAAATTTAAGTTTCTATTTAAAATAAGAAAGTTGGTACCGACTTTTGGTACAGCCTCTATAGCTGGAAAAATGAAAATATTTTAGGTAGAATGGACATGATCGATTATGGCAGCATGTTTCTAATCCAACTGCAAGTTGAAAAACTTCTAATGCACGGCCTACGTAAATCACCCTATATAAGCAAAACTCATATTTTTTGACAAATCTCGTATACCACAAAAAAATTGATATTTGATGATTGTATTTTAGATTTTAGAACATGCAGAACTTTTTATAAACAATCACTCTTTTTCCTAAAATTAATAATAACAAAGTTTTCCATACGGTTCTAAATTACGGAGACATACTATATATATATATATATATATATATATATATATATATATATATATATATATATATATATATATATATATATATATATATATATATATATATATATATATATATATATATATATATATATATGAGACATATTTGGTTCTCGGGTTGAACCGCGTCCAGAATTTATGAAAACTCAACGTTTCGGCTCCTGTTTTGGAGCCATTTTCAAGAGGTAAAGGAAATATGTAAGGACGGGGCATCAATCTGCCTACTCCCCAAATCTCGCCGGAGATCGTCTGTGAGGTCTCAGTGTGTTCAACCCTAGGCCTCAGAGAGATCTAGGGTTGAACACACTGAGACAAGAGCATTAATTTTCTAAAGCTGTTTACCAAGATAATAACTAGCAAATCTAACTAAATTATAGATAGAAGTTTATGGGGAATTTTGAATGTGTCTTCCATTCCTCTTTAATATATTTTATTGAAAAATACTAGGAAGTGTCAGTTTTTACGAATTTTACTCGATTTTTGACATTTTCAGCGTAACCAGATACTGAATATGTGCAACATAATATAAAGTAAAAATCAATATATCTCGAAAATACTGGGAGAGAGATAGACGGAAGTGTTAACAGCTTTCAAAAAACTCACAAGCTGTTACAAAGCAACATCACAGGAAGTGCCAGTTAAAACTATTTGACATTTTCGGTCATAGGCAGCTACTTAAGTATTATCAAATATTTGAACATCTGCAGCATGTAAAATAAAAATCAATATATCTCATAAGTGGTAAGAGATGGGTATAGGGAAGTGTTAGCAAATTTTAAAAAGATTTTAATGTGCAATAAGACGAGGTAGAAAAATATTGGGTGTTCCATTAGAAATTATGAAGTTATGTATGAAATAAGTTGCTCTAGTTGGGCACTTTTAGTATAGAACGCTATATATGAATTACTAAAAAAAACTGCACTTTACTTAGAACCAAGTTTTCTTAGTCTACCCACCCAGACAGATCTACAACCTTGATTAGGAGAGCAGATATGTCTTATCAAACACAATAGTGACCTTCTGAAAATTTTCGAAAAAATCGAATTAACCAGAAAACTTCGCATTTTTGACATTGTATAATGTTTTAATAATATTTGATCTAGAATTCGATGCCAGATCTAAGAATGCAAAAATAAATAGGGTGTTCAATTTAACCGGAAGCGACATGTTCCTTATCACCGGCCAAACCCAAATTTTCTTCCTCCAATTCAGACTAGATGGCCGTAAACATATATATATATATATATATATATATATATATATATATATATATATATATATATATATATATATATATATATATATATATATATATATTGTAACGTTTTCGCATCCGTTTTTAGTTAATTTCATTCCATGCAAATCTAAGTCTGATACTTTTACACTGTTTCTCTGTGCCACGTGTCAAACAGTTCAAATTTAATAGATTGGCACTACATGCCTACCAACAGAGAGAAGGAAAATTTATTGATTAGTTTGGTTTGTCGGCTATTTTTTGGGTTTAATCTGAGGTAGTTAAAAAAATAAATTACCTCTCTATCTTAAAAAATATCTACAGTTAAATTATCATTTACCGTTCAATCTGAAACCCTTATACATTCTACAGGGTAAGAAGCAAGTTTAAGATATCTATTAATTTTTAAATTTTTATTTTTTTAGGGTTTTTCTCTTGGGATTTAATTGACTTTTCCAGCACAATTTACTATTTATTGGTTTGACGCTACATTGCATGTGACTTCCAACTTTTAGCTAGCTGCACATTTGAGTAAATGAAATAGCTCCAGGTAACCGGAGTTGCCAAAACTAAACCTTTTAGTGAAAGAAAGACCCAACTTAACAACTATTTTTGAATTAAAATTATGTATATTTTGTGAGGCGTTTGGCTAGCCAAAAGCAATTATAAAAGTTATTTGTTATAAGATAGTTCATTAGAGTTCACTGTATATATTTTCAATCAACCCTTTTGGTAGTTTTAGGGTTATAAAACATTTAAGACTCACCTGGCGCCCTTTAATTGTCCCTTCCTCCCTAAACCTTTTTTTAAATTCTATTATTAGTTTTTTTTGTGACGAAGGTTTTTAAAGATAAGGATCAAATTTGAGGTATTATTTTTACTTACGGCCAAGGTAAACAATTCAAAAATAAATGCGCTAATTTAGAGAAATTTTCTACATAACGGACTAAGTGAAGATTGGAATCTGAGATAAGCACCGATAAGTACACTGAGAGAACTCAAATCACCGCAACACCTCTTTGTAAAGACCTGAAGATGGTTTTACTAACAAAGTTTTTTAGAATTTTTCATCCTCTGATGACGCTAACTTTGTAAGTGAAACGATCGTCAGGCCTTAAAAAAGATGTTTTGTGGTGATTTGGGTTCTCCAAGTGTACTCATTTAACGGACATAGTTGGAAGTATTAAATACAAGCAATTTTAAAATGTACGTTTGACTGCTTGAAGTCAAAATGTCTACATTTTATAAATATTTTAATTAATTTGGAGTCCATAACTCAATTGTAATTCCCACCAACAAAGACCTTAGATAAAAATTATGACGATAATAGCAACAGTAATATTTATTAACTCTCAAATAAATTAACACTGCAATATTATATTGCATTATCTCAGAATTACACTATATTTATGTTGCTAAACAATTGAATTATTGACTTCTTGGTATTTAATGATTATCTTTCTCAAGAAATAATAATGTTGGAGGCGAACAAATTGATATGCGAGTGTATAATCTTTGTATTATTTGTTCAATAAATCTATTAAACAAACTTCCCTGAGAAAAAAGCGGTTATATAATCTTAAATCCATCTTTCTGCAATCCACTTAGAATCAAATGGTATTATTATACAAGAGAATTAGTTTGCAGACACCGTAATAACATCGATGTCTTTAGTGCTCCACATACCGGAACCAAATACAATAAACTCTTCCTAAGTTCATTTAAAAGCGCTTCCTAGTCTATTATTTTTACAGTTGCTTAATTTTATATTATCCGTACTAACTGGGTCGTGTATGTACTCGACTATTTGCCTAAATAACTTCTTTGTGGTGAAATTCGCGATTTGGTTAATCACTGTTTTAGTTTATGATCGTTTTATCAGATTCTGGTGAATGGTGTATCCTGTAACGTATATAGCTATAATTTAGTGCTTTAGAAGTTTGGGAAAGTAGTCTCCTGTTTGGCAAACTTGGTGGCATTTAAAACAGCTTGGCTGAGCCTGGGTGGTCCAGGAGTAAAAACGTGTGCCTCTGAACCGAACGGTACTGGGTTCGATTCCCAGGATTCCCCCTTCACATTTTCAGTACATACTGTAATAATTGACATCAACTGAGGTTGTAACATTCTATTTGAGCAAGTTAAATGTCTGCACGTTATGCCATACGGATGGGGTGTAAAGCTGTCGGTACCGTTTACCATGCGATGTTGGGCACGTTAAAGATCGCTACCCTCCTTACAGAAAGGGTGCGACAACATTTCTAGAATAGTGAGGTGAAATTACTCCCCGGCGTCGATGATTGACCATAGTCGCGGAAATATTCCTAAGTTAAAGTACAAAAAAACAGCTTGGAAGCTCAGAGAAGGACAGCTTTTTGAAGATCAGCAATGTACTTTTTGCAATCAAATTATGTACTTATAATAAACATGACCTGCCCTTTAAGCTTATAGCACATATTCCATTGCTAAAGCAAACTATAAAACATCTTACTCTTTTACCTTTGTTATGATGACTAAAAAAATCTCGCCTTACTGCTACATTAACTCCGCCATGGACGGTCCCAAGCCCGGCTGAGAAAGGAGGAGGGAATACTATAACCCTACCTAGGCATGTCTTGGAAGCGCCGGGAATGCTTGCCTTAACTGGCCGGCATTGCGAGGAGAGATCTCTATAAAAACCCACATCGCAAGGTCGTTGGGGGGTTGGTGCCGAAGCGATGATGCTTTTGGCCGCTATGGCCGGGCATTGGCAGGTTGGTAATTCTGCCCCTAACGTAATCCTCCCCAGGGAAATAAATTCCTCTCCATGGGATGCGGGGCTCTTCCATGGAGGTTAAACACAATTTTCCCCAGCAGCTCGTGGGATCAAAATATGAACGCCACAGACACAGACCGAAACGAGATGGGTAATAATACTCTCGATCTCCAGGCAACTGGAGAACACATAGAGGTAGAAATGGGGGTTGTCCCCTATCTTACCGCCAAACCGTTGGAGGGGGTCCAGGGTCATACTCTCCCTATCCTCCAAATCTCTGTCCTGTGATGAGGAGCGGGAGCTCCTAAAATCTCCCGTGCGCCACACGGAGGAGCGAAGGAAAAAACAACGACTGTCTGGATCCGCAAGGAGACAGCTTAGTCGTCCGCTCAAGGCGGGTGTGCAATATTCAACCGCCTTGAGTCAGGTACTAACGGAAGTCGGGTCCAGACGGGCTCGGGTGGGGGTTGAGGGCTCTGAGGGTACGATAAAACGACCCGAGGAGTCTGATGCCGTTACTGAGGGTGCCGTCAGCGGAAAGCGACTCCGGTCGGACGGCAGCACACCACAACAGAGGGCAAAAAAGCCCCGAGAGGGTGCTGTTAGTAAGACGTTCAGTAAGGTGACTGGATGGGTGGAAGTGGGCACTATACACTCTGAATATCCCTCTTTCCACTGTATAATGAAGCGGGCACTTCCGAGGGTGGGGGGGCGGGGATCAATCCCCCCGGCTATACCCTCGGAAAGTGGCACCGCAGGGGGGATTAAATCCACCAATAAAATGGACCCCAATAGAGGACGTGGCAGGATACATCCTTCCACCACACCTATTACGTGCATACAGGCAAATTTGCATCATGCTAAGGCAGCGACATACCTCTTTATCATGAAATTAAAGGAGCAGCAGATAGACATTTCTCTTCTCCAAGAGCTCTGGACCGGCAGTTCGGTCCGAACTAAACTTCTGGTAAGATAGTAGAGGTGGGCTCTGGTACCAACCCCAGAGCCTGTATCTGGATCAGAAACAACTCGCAGTATTTTACACTATCATAGTACTGCACCAAGGACATGGCAGCCATCCATCTCATGATCACAACCGGGGGAACCGAAACCCAAATCAGTGCCAAAACAGCCACTAATCACCTTAATTTCCCGGGGTATGAGCTTCTTACTTCCTTTAGATTGCATGGAGGCGTGTGCGCAAATGTCCGTAGCAATCTACCCTGCACCAAACTCCCCAATTTAGAAGCTGGAAGAAAAGACATACTATGTATAAAACTCTCTCTCAGGGTTGCAACTAAATTCATCTGTTGCATTTACCGGTCACCTTCTGACAACAACTTTGTCCAGCTATTTGACTACCTATCTGGAAAAACCGACCATCTGATTTCTGAATAACCTTCCTCCGAAGTCACTATTCTTGGTGACTTCAATGTCCATAATAAGGAATGGCAAGGATCTTCAAAAACCGATCCACAAGGGAGAGCAGCGGAGGTCTTTGCAGTCAGCAATTCTTTAGCCAATATGGTTGAGTAACCTACTTACTTTCCTCGCATCCCAACACACAGCTCAAATCCCTTGGATCTCCTTCTTACTACAAAACCTGAATGCTATAAGATATCAGTCACCGCCCCCCTTGGTCTCTCAGACCACGGCATGGTCACTGCTTCCTGCGCAATGCAACCTGAGGTCACACAGTCATCACACCCACGTAACGTTTGGCACTACAACTCCGCAAACTGGGACGAAATACGGGATTACTTCTTTCATCCTGACCACTCTGATATCTCACAAAATGTCACCGAAATTATTCAAGCTGGCATCGAATTATTTTTTCCACGTACACTGGCTCTCTAAATCCTCTGACAAGGCCAGACTTACAAAGCTTACAAAACGCTACTACACAATCCCAGTCAAGAAAACCGTCAAGCATTTAACGAGGCAAGAAACCGCTATGTCCGCATTATTTCTGAGGCAAAAACTCGTTTAATAACCACATCAAAAAGAAAGTCCTGTTAAGCTCCAACGGCGGCACACCCTTCTGGACTCCTGCAAAATCTATTGGGAATAATTTCTGCAAGAGCACGTTCACACCTCTTATCTCAAGGGATTAAATTGTTTCTACCGCCCTGGGCAAGGCTGAACTTTTTGCCTCGTTGCTTGCCGGCAATTCTACTCTCAACCCACCTCCAAATGTTCAACCACCAACAGTCTCCAACGTCGCGCATAAAATGACTGATAACATTTTCAAAACTAAAAAGGTACGAAAGATTATCTCTTCTCCTAATACCAGGAAACCCTCTGGCCTTGACGAGATCCCAGCAATTGTTCTCAAAAAATGCTCACCAGAACTTGCTCCTGTCCTGACTCGTCTGTTTCAGACATTTTACAATAGAGGCATATTCCCTAGTAACTGGAAAACTGCTCGAGTACAACCCGTCCCCAAGAAAGGATCCAAAGCGCTTCCTAGCAACTACAGGCCTATTACTCTCCTTTCAGTCGTCTATAAAGTGATGGAAAAGTATATAAACACCGAATTACTCAAATTTCTTGAAAAACACAGTCTAATACACGACAGGCAGTATGGATTCCGTCAGCGCAGATCAACTGCCGACCTCCTTCTCTTTGTCACCCATTCTTGGAACAAGTCTATGGAACTACACGGTGAATCCCAGATTGTCGCTCTAGACATATCCAATGCATTCGACCAGGTCTGGCACGCAGCGCTGTTTAATAAACTTCCGGCCTATGGCCTACCACCCTCTGTACCTGGACACCAAATTTCCTCTTCAACCGGAGCATTTCTGTTGTCGTGGATAGCCATTCCTCTAAACTATATCCAATTAATGCAGAAGTTCCTCAAGGTTCAGCTTTAGCCCCTACTTTGTTTCTTCTCCACATCAATGACCTCCTCTCTAGCACATCCAACCCAGTTCACAGTTACGCGGACGACAGCACCCTCCACTCAAATATACAATATTCTAAGCAAGTCTCTTTAGCCAAATTAGATGAGGATCGCAGACTCATGGAGGGTTCTGTCTCCGTGGATCTCCAAAAAATATTAGACTAGGGAAGTAGAAATCTTGTACAATTCAACCGCACCAAATCCTCAGTCTTGCTTTCTTTCTCATAAGAGATACACCAGCCCTAGACCCATCACAGTGAACAACCAAGTTATTCAAATGAGTCCTTTTCACTTGTTGGCATTTCTGTGGATCGAAATCTCAATTGGCACCAACATGTCACATCAACTGCAGAAGCGGCTGCTAAGAAATTAGGTTTCCTCTTGCGGGCTCGCAAATACTTTTCACCAGCCAATCTTTATACCTGATATACTTTACAAATAAGGCCAAACCTGGAATACTTCTTCCACATCTGGGGTGCCGCTGCCGCTTCTACACTCGCTATCTTGGACTAATTCAGAAGAGAGCTATACGTCTCATCGGTGACCGTATCCTCACCCAAAGGCTGCCATCCCTTGCCCACCGACGTGCCGTTGGTGACCTCTCTCTATTTTATAGATATCTGCACGAGCACTGCTCAGAGGAGCTTTCTTTCATAGTTCCTCCACCTGTTGCCCCCAACAGATCTACCAGGGGAACAGAGCGAATGCACCCTTTTACTATCCAGGTCACCAGACAGAGAACATCTTGTTATGCCCGCTCTTTTGTCCCGATGAGTTCCAAGTTGTGGAATTCCTTGCCGGCACGTGTTTTTCCTTCTCCTCCGAACCTCCAAATCTTCAAGTCCAGAATTAACAAGTTGCCTCTTTCCTCCTTGCCGACACCCACGGTACGATAGTATTTAGGCTGTGAGCCCTCGTGGTATGTTGTTGAAATATAAAAAAGGTACTTTTTCAAACAAAAACTTAGCTTTATGATCTATTATAACGGTTATAATATCTACTAAATTTGACCGGCGTGAAGTTAGCAGCTAAATTCCAGCGGCTAAAATTTCCAGCGGCCAATTTATAAAATTCACTAATATATTAGAAATAATATTAATTTCGACCTTAAAAACTTCAGTTGCATGTTTGCCGCCTAAATGGCAAAAATCGAAAAAATAATAATAATAATTTCACCATATACAAAAGAAAACATAATTGAGGCCAAATATGACCAAAACGAAAATAAAGTGCCAAGGTATTATTGAGTTATAATCAAAAGTTTTTAAGTATATTTAGGTAGCAACCCTGTACTAACATTTTAAACGCTTGCTTGTCGTCCTATATGGTGAAATATGCACGCAAATATAGACACAATTTTAAATGAGTAAAAAATTGAAAAAAAAACGCCTTTTTAGCCAAGCCAAAAATAGGGTGCCAAGATATGTGACAATAATATTGAAAGCATATTTACATAGCAACCTTGTGCAAAAATTTCAACCCCTTGCTTGCCGTCCTTCGTAGTAAAGTCAGCACCCAAATAGAAAGATTGATTTTAATTTACATGAAAAGTAAAACAAAATGGCTTTTTTAGCCAAGACAAAAATGTGGTGCCAAGATAACTGATAATAATACTGAAAGCATATTAACATAGTAATCTTGCGAAAAAATTTCAACCCCTTGCTTGCCGTCCTTCATGGTGAAGTCGGCGCCCAAATATAGAAATTGATTTTAATTAACATGAAAAGTGCTATAAAATGGCTTTTTTAGCTAAGACAAAAATGGGGTGCCAAGATAAGTGATAATAATATTGAAAGAATATTAACATAGCAACCTTGCGCAAAAATTTCAACCCCTTGCTTGCCGTCCTTCATGGTGAAGTCGGCGCCCAAATATAGAAATTGATTTTTATTAACATGAAAAGTGCTATAAAATGGCTTTTTTTAGCTAAGACAAAAATGGAGTGCCAAGATAAGTGATAATAATATTGAAAGCATATTAACATAGCAACCTTGTGCAGAAATTTCAACGCCTTGCTCGCCGTCCTTCATGGTGAAGTCGGCGTCCAAATAGAGGCATTGACTTTAATTAACATAAAAAGTCTTAAAAAAAGGCTTTTTTTAGCTAAGACAAAAATGGGGTGCCAAGATAAGTGATAATAATATTGCAAGCATATTAAAATAGCAACGTTATGCAAAAATTTTAACCCCTTGCTCGCCGTCCTTCATGGTGAAGTCGGCGCCCAAATAGAGAAATTGAATTTAATTCACATGAAAAGTGTTATAAAATGGCTTTTTTAGCTAAGACAAAAATGGGGTGCCAAGATAAGTGATAATAATACTGAAAGCATATTAACATAGCAACCTTGCGCAAAAATTTTAACCCCTTGCTTGCCGTCCTTCATGGTGAAGTCGGCGCCCAAATATAGAAATTGGTTTTAATTAACATGAAAAGTGCTATAAAATTGCTTTTTTAGCTAAGACAAAAATGGGGTGCCAAGATAAGTGATAATAATATTGAAAGCATATTAACATAGCAACCTTGTGCAAAAATTTCAACCCCTTGCTTGCCGCCCTTCATGATGAAGTCGGCGCCCAAATAGAGGAACTGACTTTAATTCACATGAAAAGTGTTATAAAATGGCTTTTTTAGCTAAGACAAAAATGGGGTGCCAAGATAAGTCATAATACTATTGAAAGCATATTTTCGTAGTAGCCTTCGGCATAAATTTTAGCCCCTTGCTGGCCGTCCTTTATAGTGAAGTCGGCGCCCAAATTCTTGCACAAGGTTGCTATGTTAATATGCTCACAATATTATTATCAATTATCTTGGCACCCCATTTTTGTCTTAGCTTAAAAGCCTTTTTATAACACTTTTCATGTTAATTAAAGCCAATTCCTTCAATTGGGGGCCGACTTCACTATGAAGGACGGCGAGCAAGGGGTTGAAATTTTTGCAGAAGGTTGCGATGTTAATATGCTTTTAATATTATTATCAGTTATCTTGGCACCCCATTTTTGTCTTAGCTAAAAAAGCAATTTTATAATACTTTTCATGTGAATTCAATTCAATTTATCTATTTGGACGACAACTTCACTATGAAGGACGGCGAGCAAGGGGTTAAAATTTCTGCACAGCGTTGCTATTTTAATATGCTTTCAGTATTATTATCACTTATCTTGGCACCACATTTTTGTCTTAGCTAAAAAAGCCTTTTTTTAACACTTTTCATGTGAATTAAATTCAATTTCTCTATTTGGGCGCCGAATTCACCATGAAGGACGGCGAGCAAGGGGTTGAAATTTTTGCACAGCGTTGCTGTTTTAATATGCTTTCAATATTATTATCACTTATCTTGGCACCCCATTTTTGTCTTAGCTAAAAAAAGCCAATTTATAGCACTTTTCATGTTAATTAAAATCAATTTCTATATTTGGGCGCCGACTTCACCATGAAGGACGGCAAGCAAAGGGTTGAAATTTTTTCGCAAGGTTACTATGTTAATATGCTTTCAATATTATTATCACTTATCTTGGCACCCCATTTTTGTCTTAGCTAAAAAAAGCCATTTTATAGCACTTTTCATGTTAATTAAAATCAATTTCTATATTTGGGCGCCGACTTCACCATGAAGGACGGCGAGCAAGGGGTTGAAATTTTTGCACAAGGTTGCTATGTTAATATGCTTTCAATATTATTATCATTTATCTTGGCACCCCATTTTTGTCTTAGCTAAAAAAGCCATTTTATAGCACTTTTCATGTTAATTAAAATCAATTTCTATATTTGGGCGCCGACTTCACCATGAAGGACGGCGAGCAAGGGGTTGAAATTTTTGCACAAGGTTGCTATGTTAATATTCTTTCAATATTATTATCGCTTATCTTGGCACCACATTTTTGTCTTCGCTAAAAAAGCCATTTTATAGCACTTTTCATGTTAATTAAAATCAATTTCTATATTTGGGCGCCGACTTCACCATGAAGGACGGCAAGCAAGAGGCTAAAAATTTTGCACAAGGTTACTATGTTAATATGCTTTCAATATTATTATCACTTATCTTGGCACCCCATTTTTGTCTTAGCTAAAAAAAGCCATTTTATAGCACTTTTCATGTTAATTAAAATCAATTTCTATATTTGGGCGCCGACTTCACCATGAAGGACGGCGAGCAAGGGGTTGAAATTTTTGCACAAGGTTGCTATGTTAATATGCTTTCAATATTATTATCATTTATCTTGGCACCCCATTTTTGTCTTAGCTAAAAAAGCCATTTTATAGCACTTTTCATGTTAATTAAAATCAATTTCTATATTTGGGCGCCGACTTCACCATGAAGGACGGCGAGCAAGGGGTTGAAATTTTGGCACAAGGTTGCTATGTTAATATGCTTTCAATATTATTATCGCTTATCTTGGCACCACATTTTTGTCTTCGCTAAAAAAGCCATTTTATAGCACTTTTCATGTTAATTAAAATCAATTTCTATATTTGGGCGCCGACTTCACCATGAAGGACGGCAAGCAAGAGGCTGAAATTTTTGCACAAGGTTACTATGTTAATATGCTTTCAATATTACTGTCACTTATCTTGGCACCCCATTTTTGTCTTAGCTAAAAAAGCCTTTTTATAACACTTTTCATGTTAATTAAAACCAATTTCTCTATTTGGGCGCCGACTTCACCATGAAGGACGGCGAACAAGGGGTTGAAATTTTTGCACAAGGTTGCTATGTTAATATGCTTTCAATATTATTATCACTTATCTTGGCACCACATTTTTGTCTTCGCTAAAAAAGCCATTTTATAGCACTTTTCATGTTAATTAAAATCAATTTCTCTATTTGGGCGCCGACTTCATCATGAAGGACGGCAAGCAAGGGGTTGAAATTTTTTCGCAAGGTTACCATGTTAATATGCTTTCAATATTATTATCACTTATCTTGGCACCCCATTTTTGTCTTAGCTAAAAAAAGCCATTTTATAGCACTTTTCATGTTAATTAAAATCAATTTCTATATTTGGGCGCCGACTTCACCATGAAGGACGGCAAGCAAGGGGTTGAAATTTTTGCGCAAGGTTACTATGTTAATATGCTTTCAATATTATTATCACTTATCTTGGCACCCCATTTTTGTCTTAGCTAAAAAAGCCATTTTATAGCACTTTTCATGTTAATTAAAATCAATTTCTATATTTGGGCGCCGACTTCACCATGAAGGACGGCAAGCAAGGGGTTGAAATTTTTGCACAAGGTTGCTATGTTAATATGCTTTCAATAGTATGATCACTTATCTTGGCACCCCATTTTTGTCTTAGCTAAAAAAGCCATTTTATAGCACTTTTCATGTTAATTAAAATCAATTTCTATATTTGGGCGCCGACTTCACCATGAAGGACGGCGAGCAAGGGGTTAAAATTCTTGCACAAGGTTGCTATGTTAACATGCTCACAATATTATTATCAATTATCTTGGCACCCTATTTTTGTCTTAGCTAACAAAGCCTTTTTATAACACTTTTCATGTTAATTAAAGTCAATTCTTCTATTTGGGCGCCGACTTCACTATGAAGGACGGCGAGCAAGGGGTTAACATTTTTGCGCAAGGTTACTATGTTAATATGCTTTCAGCATTATTATCACTTATCTTGGCACCCCATTTTTGTCTTGGCTAAAAAAGCCATTTTATAGCACTTTTCATGTTAATTAAAATCAATTTCTCTATTTGGGCGCCGACTTCATCATGAAGGACGGCAAGCAAGGGGTTGAAATTTTTTCGCAAGGTTGCTATGTTAATATGCTTTCAATATTATTATCACTTATCTTTGCACCCCATTTTTGTCTTGGCTAAAAAAGCCATTTTATAGCACTTTTCATGTTAATTAAAATCAATTTCTATATTTGGGCGCCGACTTCACCATGAAGGACGGCAAGCAAGAGGCTCAAATTTTTGCGCAAGGTTACTATGTTAATATGCTTTCAATATTTCTGTCACTTATCTTGGCACCCCATTTTTGTCTTAGCTAAAAAAGCCTTTTTATAACACTTTTCATGTTAATTAAAACCAATTTCTCTATTTGGGCGCCGACTTCACCATGAAGGACGACGAGCAAGGGGTTAACATTTTTGCACAAGGTTGCTATGTTAATATTCTTCCAATATTATTATCACTTATCTTGGCACCCCATTTTTGTCTTAGCTAAAAAAGCCATTTTATAGCACTTTTCATGTTAATTAAAATCAATTTCTATATTTGGGCGCCGACTTCACCATGAAGGACGGCAAGCAAGGGGTTCAAATTTTTGCGAAAGGTTGCTATGTTAATATGCTTTCAGTATTATTATCACTTATCTTGGCACCATATTTTTGTCTTAGCTAAAAAAGCCATTTTATAGCACTTTTCATGTTAATTAAAGTCAATTCCTCTATTTGGGCGCCGACTTCACCATGAAGGACTGCGAGCAAGGGGTTAAAATTCTTGCACAAGGTTGCTATGTTAATATGCTCACAGTATTATTATCAATTATCTTGGCACCCCATTTTTGTCTTAGCTAAAAAAGCCTTTTTATAACACTTTCCATGTTAATTAAAGTCAATTCCTCTATTTGGGCACCGACTTCACTATGAAGGACGGCGAGCAAGGGGTTAACATTTTTGCACAAGGTTGCTATGTTAATATGCTTTCAATATTATTATCACTTATCTTGGCACCCCATTTTTGTCTTAGCTAAAAATGCCTTTTATTTCACTTTTCATGTTAATTAAAATCAATTTCTCTAGTTGGGTGCCGACTTCACCATGAAGGACGGCAAGCAAGGGATTGAAATTTTTGCGCAAGGTTACTATGTTAATATGCTTTCAGTATTATTATCACTTATCTTGGCACCCCATTTTTGTCTTGGCTAAAAAAGCCATTTTATAACACTTTTCATGTGAATTAAATTCAATTTCTCTATTTGGGCGCCGACTTCACCATGAAGGACGGCGAGCAAGGGGTTGAAATTTTTGCACAAGGTTGCTATGTTAATATGCTTTTAATATTACTGTCACTTATCTTGGCACCCCATTTTTGTCTTAGTTAAAAAAGCCTTTTTATAACACTTTTCATGTTAATTAAAACCAATTTCTCTATTTGGGCGCCGACTTCACCATGAAGGACGGCGAGCAAGGGCTTAACATTTTTGCACAAGGTTGCTATGTTAATATTCTTTCAATATTATTATCACTTATCTTGGCACCCCATTTTTGTCTTAGCTAAAAAAGCCATTTTATAGCACTTTTCATGTTAATTAAAATCAATTTCTATATTTGGGCGCCGACTTAACCATGAAGGACGGCAAGCAAGGGATTGAAATTTTTGCACAAGGTTGCTATGTTAATATGCTTTCAATATTATTATCACTTATCGTGGCACCACATTTTTGTCTTGGCTAAAAAGGCATTTTATTTTACTTTTCATGTAAATTAAAATCAATCTTTCTATTTGGGTGCTGACTTTACTACGAAGGACGGCAAGCAAGAGGTTGAAATTTTTGCGAAAGGTTGCTATGTTAATATGCTTTCAGTATTTTTATCACTTATCTTGGCACCCCATTTTTGTCTTAACTAAAAAAGCCATTTTATAACACATTTCATGTTAATTAAAATCAATTTCTATATTTGGGCGCGCACCTCACCATGAAGGACGGCAAGCAAGGGGTTGAAATTTTTTCGCAAGGTTACTATGTTAATATGCTTTCAGTATTATTATCACTTATCTTGGCACCACATTTTTGTCTTGGCTAAAAAAGCCATTTTATTTTACTTTTCATGTAAATTAAAATCAATCTTTCTATTTGGGTGCTGACTTTACTACGAAGGACGGCAAGCAAGAGGTTGAAATTTTTGCGAAAGGTTGCTATGTTAATATGCTTTCAGTATTTTTATCACTTATCTTGGCACCCCATTTTTGTCTTAACTAAAAAAGCCATTTTATAGCACATTTCATGTTAATTAAAATCAATTTCTATATTTGGGCGCCGACTTCACCATGAAGGACGGCAAGCAAGGGGTTGAAATTTTTTCGCAAGGTTACTATGTTAATATGCTTTCAGTATTATCATCACTTATCTTGGCACCACATTTTTGTCTTGGCTAAAAAAGCCATTTTATTTTACTTTTCATGTAAATTAAAATCAATCTTTCTATTTGGGTGCTGACTTTACTACGAAGGACGGCAAGCAAGGGGTTGAAATTTTTGCGAAAGGTTGCTATGTTAATATGCTTTCAGTATTATTATCACTTATCTTGGCACCACATTTTTGTCTTAGCTGAAAAAGCCTTTTTTTAAGACTTTTCATGTTAATTAAAGTCAATTCCTCTATTTGGGAGCCGACTTCACCATGAAGGACGGCGAGCAAGGGGTTGAAATTTTTGCACAAGGTTGCTATGTTAATATGCTCACAATATTATTATCAATTATCTTGGCACCCCATTTTTGTCTTAGCTAAAAAAGCCATTTTATATCACTTTTCATGTTAATTAAAATCAATTTCTATATTTGGGCGCCGACTTCACCATGAAGGACGGCAAGCAAGAGGTTGAAATTTTTGCGCAAGGTTGTTATGTTAATATGCTTTCAATATTATTATCACTTATCTTGGCACCCCATTTTTGTCTTAGCTAAAAAAGCCATTTTATAGCACTTTTCATGTTAATTAAAATCAATTTCTATATTTGGGCGCCGACTTCACCATGAAGGACGGCAAGCAAGAGGCTGAAATTTTTGCGCAAGGTTGCTATGTTAATATGCTTTCAATATTATTATCACTTATCTTGGCACCCCATTTTTGTCTTAGCTAAAAAAGCCATTTTATAGCACATTTCATGTTAATTAAAATCAATTTCTATATTTGGGCGCCGACTTCACCATGAAGGACGGCAAGCAAGGGGTTGAAATTTTTTCGCAAGGTTACTATGTTAATATGCTTTCAGTATTATTATCACTTATCTTGGCACCACATTTTTGTCTTGGCTAAAAAAACCATTTTATTTTACTTTTCATGTAAATTAAAATCAATCTTTCTATTTGGGTGCTGACTTTACTACGAAGGACGGCAAGCAAGGGGTTGAAATTTTTGCACAAGGTTGCTATGTAAATATGCTTTCAATATTATCGTCACATATCTTGGCACCCCATTTTTGTCTTGGCTAAAAAGGCGTTTTTTTCCAATTTTTTACTCATTTAAAATTGTGTCTATATTTGCGTGCATATTTCACCATATAGGACGACAAGCAAGCGTTTGAAATGTTAGTACAGGGTTGCTACCTAAATATACTTAAAACTTTTGATTATAACTCAATAATACCTTGGCACTTTATTTTCGTTTTGGTCATATTTGGCATCAATTATGTTTTCTTTTGTATATGGTGAAATTATTATTATTTTTTCGATTTTTTGCCATTTAGGCGGCAAACATGCAACTGAAGGTTTTAAGGTCGAAATTAATATTATTTCTAATATATTAGTGAATTTTATAAATTAGCCGCTGGAAATTTTAGCCGCTGGAATTTAGCTGCTAACTTCACGCCGGTCTAAATTTGATGTCTTTCTTAAAAAAACATATTTAGAATTTAAAAATAGTTCTATGAAAATTCGCTACCATAACGCACTTGATGCGTTCACACTTTTTTGCTTGCTCTTCTAGCCGTATTGTCAGTGGTCCATCAAACTCGTAAAACATACATTTCAAAGATCGCGTTATGAAATCAAAACTACGCAGAGCTAATTATGCATCAGTTTGTCATAGTTAAGGTTATGCCTGCGATAATACCAGGAACAGACAGGATCTCAATATATCACAGTATCATGGCTAGAAAATACGTTTTAATTTCAAGCATAATATTTCTGTTGGCAATTATAAATAAGTTGATTTTGATCGATCTGCCCAATATACGACTCGTTACCACTTACAAAGCAGGGTAAGCATCTCAAGAAATATGAAATATCTTAGGGGTGCCATCATAACCAGGGGTCCATCACGGCCGGGTCTCCGCCACTTTAAAATTGAAGTTGATTTGTGGAAAGGAAAATAGTAATTGATACTGGCGCCCGTATGTTGCATAAGCAAAAAGAAATTGTATGAGTATTTCCAGATCCTACACAACTTCATAACTAGGATCAATGCAAATTTCACCAAATTATTTGCACTCAAATGGTAGTAAAGTGAAATTTCGAGAAGACGAATTAAATGCAGATTATGCATCAAAAAATTAATGATTTTGGTGAAATTCCTCAGATGACAGTCGAAATTTATAATCAAATTATTACTGCATTCAGCAGTAAATGTTCAAATGTAATTATGCAAATAAAATATGTGATATATCGTTTATAGGAAATATAAAAGTCAATATAAGGAGTCAATAAAAATTATTATGAGAATAAACCTGCAGTATAAAGCATCATCCGTTCAGTTTCTTACGCGGCGTCTATAACAACTATTAACAGTAGAAGTCAAGGACAATTTCACATTTTATCGAGGCACATCTTTTGTTAATAATATTCTGTTCTGTGCTATCATACTATCGAATTATGTAACGAACTATCTAAATGCAGACGACTATATAGAATTATACTCTTGAGCAAAAACATATTTAAAACTGTTGGAAACATTCGTGCTACACTATATTCTGTCATGGAATGTATGTAGAAAAAATCTATGTTCCTATCCGTGCAATAACTCAATAGTTAGCAATTCTGATCAATCTTGTTACCGTTTTTTATTTATTTTTTATTTCAACAATACACCACGAGGGCTTACAGCCTAAATACTATCGTACCATGGGTGTCGACAAGGAGGAAAGAGGCAACTTGTTAATTCTGGACTTGAAGTTTTGGAGGTTCTGGGGAGAAGGAAAAACATGTGCCGGCAAGGAATTCCACAACTTGGAAGTCCTCGGGACAAAAGAGAGGGCATAACAAGATGTTCTATGTCTGGTGACCTGGACAGTAAAAGGGTGCATTCGCTCTGTTCCCCTGGTAGATCGGTTGGGGGCAGCAGGTAGAGGAACCATGGAAGAAAGCTCCTCTGCGCAGTGCTCGTGCAGATATCTATAAAAGAGATAGTGAGGTCACCAACGGCACGTTGGTGGGCAAGGTATGGCAGCTTTTGGGTAAGGGTAGGGTCACCGATGATACGTATAGCTCTCTTCTGATGGAGTCTAGGATAGGGAGTGTAGAAGCGGCAGCAGCACCCCAGATGTGGGAGCAGTACTCGAGGTTTGGTCTTATTTGTGAAGCATATAAAGTATAGAGATTAGCTGGTGAAAAGTATTTGCGAGCCCGGAAGAGGAAACCTAATTTCGTAGCAGCCGCTTCTGCAATTGATGTGACATGTTGGTGCCAATTGAGATTTCGATCCACAGAGATGCCAACAAGTGAAAAGGACTCATTACTTTGAATAACTTGGTTATTTATTGTGATGGGTCTAGGGCTGGTGTATCTCTTATGAGAAAGAAAGCAAGACTGTGATTTGGTGGGGTTGAATTGTACAAGATTTCTACTTCCCCAGTCTAATATTTTTTTGAGATCCACGGAGATAGAACCCTCCATGAGTCTGCGATCCTCATCTAATTGGGCTAAAGAGACAGGCTTAGAATATTGTATATTTGAGTCGAGGGTGCTGTCGATCGCGTAACTGTGAACTGGGTTGGATGTGCTAGAGAGGAGGTCATTGATGTGGAGAAGAAACAAAGTAGGGGCTAAAGCTGAACCTTGAGGAACTCCTGCATTAATTGGATACAGTTTAGAGGAATGACCATCCACGACAACAGAAATGCTCCGGTTGGAGAGGAAATTTGCTGTCCACGTACAGAGTTTTGGTGGTAGGCCATAGGCCGGTAGTTTATTAAGCAGCGCTGCGTGCCAGACCTGATCGAATGCTTTGGATATGTCTAGAGCGACAATCTGGGATTCGCCGTGTAGTTCCATAGACTTGTTCCAAGAATGGGTGACAAAGGAAAGGAGGTCAGCAGTTGATCTGCGCGGACGGAATCCATACTGCCTGTCGTGGATTAGACTGTATTTTTCAGAAAATTTTAGTAATTCGGTGTTTATATACTTTTCCATCACTTTAGAGACGACTGAAAGGAGAGAAATAGGCCTGTAGTTGCTAGGAAGCGCTTTCGATCTTTTCTTGGGGACGGGTTGTACTCGAGCAGTTTTCTAGTTACTAGGGAATATGCCTCTATTGTAAGATGTCTGAAACAGACGAGTCAGGGCAGGAGCAAGTTCTGGTGTGCATTTTTTGAGAACAATTGCTGGGATCTCGTCAAGGCCAGAGGCTTTCCTGGTATTAAGAGAAGAGAGCATCTTTCGTACCTTTTTAGTTTTGAAAATGATATCCGTCATTTTATGCGCAACATTGGGGACTGTTGGTGGTTGAACATTTGGAGGTGGGTTGAGAGTAAAATTTCCGGCCAACAACGAGGCAAAAAGTTCAGCCTTGCCCAGGGCGGTAGAAACAATTTCATCCCCTGAGACAAGAGGTGGGAACGTGCTCTTGCAGAAATTATTCCCAATAGATTTAGCATGAGTCCAGAAGGGTTTGCTGCCGCTGGAGCTTAAGAGGACTTTGTTTTTGATGTGGCTTTAAACGAGTTTTTTGCCTCAGAAAGAATGCGGACATAGTGGTTTCTTGCGTCAATAAATGCTTGACGGTTTTCTTGACTGGGATTGTGTAGAAGCTTTTTGTGAGCTTTAACCTTTTCAAATCTGGCCTTGTCACAGGATTTAGAGAACCAGGGCTTTTGAGTGGCTGCAGAGGTTTTCTGTGTACGTGGAATAAATAATTCCATGTCAGCTTGGATAATGACGGTGACGTTTTGTGAGATATCAGAGGGGTCAGGATGAGAGAAGCAGACACACACCCATGGAAATGAGGAAAAGTAATCACGCATTTCGTCCCAGTTCGCGGAGTTGTAGTGCCAATCGATACGTGGATGTGATGACTGTGTGACCACGGGTTGCATTGCGCAGGAAGCAGTGACCATGCCGTCGTCTGAGCGACCCAGGGGGGCGGTGACTGATATCTTATAGCAGTCAGGATTTGTAGTAAGAAGGAGATCCAAGGGATTTGAGCTGTGTGTTGGGATGCGAGGAAAGTAAGTAGGTTGCTAAACCATATTGGATAAAGAATTGCTGACTGCAAAGGCCGCCGCTCCTCTTCCTTGTGGATCGGTTTTTGAAGATCCTAGCCATTCCTTATTATGAACATTGAAGTCACCAAGAATGGTGACCTCGGAGAAAGGATATTCCGAAATCAGATGGTGGGTTTTTTCAGAAAGGTAGTCAAAGAGCTGGACAAAGTTGTTGTCAGAAGGTGACCGGTAAATGCAACAGATGAATTTAGTTGCAGCCCTGAGAGAGAGTTTTATCCATAGTACGTCTTTTCTTCCAGCTTCTAAATTTGGGAGTCTGGTACAGGGTAGATTGCTACGGCCGTACGTGCACACGCGTCTTTCTTCACGTGTCTTTCTTTTGTAAACACGTGTCTTTCTTTTGTAAACAGTTTGGATGGGTTCGTTATCTAGCGTAATCTCAGCAGTTTTTCTGAAAAAACGTCATTTAACATTTTAAGATGCGGTCTTTTTTAACAGACTCTCTTAGAAAAAAAATGTAAGGAGATCCATTATCGCACCGTGATTATTGCTATCACAAAGATACAAAAATTCACGTTATATCCGACAATACAATTAAATTATTAAAACGTCAAACTCTACACAGCACCCTAATAAATTGATTAATTTACTCATTTATCCCGAATTGTGTGCTTTCCTCCAAAACCTCCAATAACTCTGGAAAAATAATTTGGGTTTAGAGCATGCTAATACAATTTCAAAGAGAATCTTCAAGTGCATCCAGCAAAAACATAATATATAGGGTGCTGCATTTAAAATAAACGAGGTTTTTTATTATAAATCCTACGGAATCCAGATACATTTTACAAACCAGCATGTATATAATCTTTTTTTCTTCAACATCACATCGGAGCATAGTTATCCTGCAATGCATGAGGCAAAAATATTTTGTCAGCATATTAACATGAAGCAAAATCACGTTTATTAAGCCAGCCTTCTTGTAAAGAGAATTTTCAAAAAAAATTAAATATCTCGAAAACAGTACCAGGACAGAGTTCCCTGATGAAAATCGACCTAAAATTGAATGGGAATTTCATATATATATATATATATATATATATATATATATATATATATATATATATATATATATATATATTATACATATACATATATAATATAATAATATATATGTCCTATTTAAAATAGAGAAGTTACCATCCATTTCCGGTTTAACCGGAAATCCGCCATTTTGGAAATTATTTGAATCAACTAAAACGTCTCTGGAATCGCCTGCATGCAATTTTTTAGCGCTCAGATATGCATGTTTTGGAAAATAATCTAACAGTTTACTCAACTTGGAAGGCCCTGTATGTGTATATAATATTTGTATATCTTATATATATATATATATATATATATATATATATATATATATATTGAAATGGTCCCGGATATGTGTTCTAGGAGGCTTAGTTCGCGCTTATTTCAAATTTTTTCTTCCAGGAAAATTCATAAGTCAGCTATGTACCAAAATTAAGTTCTCTAAATTGCACGAAAAAAAAGTTACATGCATTTAAAGAAAAAAATTGGGTGTCACTGGTACTTAAAAAAACGCACTAGGCCAAACAATTTTATGTGGATAACAAAATCTATTATTTATTACAGACTGAGATTAGGTTTTTTAGTGCAAAAGGGTAAAAAAATCCAGACAAATTACTTAGACAATTTTATAGTTCTTCTCTTCTTAAAACGTTTTGAAACGTCAAAGCAAACTTTTAGGTAAAGAACCCGTAACAAAAACCGGCTATGTAAAGAAAATTTCGCAAAAAGTGTGTTTTACAAAGCCTTAAATCTCAGCTTCAACGGTCATTATCCTTCATTTTACCAAAATTAATTTCAAATGGACGCTTTTTCTGGTGCTTTAGCAGCAGTGTCAATTATGGGGTATGTGGTTTAATAGCGAACTTTTGTAAAAAAAAATCGCTATCGAGGATACCACAACTTTTGAACTTTGAAACGAATTCTTCAAATGAGCGCGAACTACGCCCCCTAGAGCTCATATCCGGGGTCATTTTCAGTTTTTAGTGAATTTTCGTTAAGAAAGTTTGCTAATTGCTAATTTGCATTGCTTATATATATATATATATATATATATATATCTTCAAATGAGCGCGAACTACGCCCCCTAGAGCTCATATCCGGGGTCATTTTCAGTTTTTAGTGAATTTTCGTTAAGAAAGTTTGCTAATTGCTAATTTGCATTGCTTATATATATATATATATATATATATATATATATATATATATATATATATATATATATATATATATATATATATACACAGTGCGCGTCAAAAGTAAGGAATAAATTTGATAAAACAAAATGTTGTTAAAAAAATGGCCGACATTTTGACATACTACCCAATTATACAGAGTGACGCGTTAAAAAATGGTGACGTCATCGAGGTTTTTTGAAATAGCAACCTCCATTTTTTTCTCCGAATTTTAACACTTCTTTCAATTGCCAAAACGGTGATATAATTTTTATTTTACGCTACATAAGGAAAATCTCGAGAAAACTTTTTTTGCATTCGGAAATGTGTATTTTTATATTATTGTAAAAATAGAAAACAATTACAACTTTATTATCAAACTAAATGCTCAAAATGTTCACCAGCAACTTCTTGACAATAACGCAACCTACGTTTAAGCTCTAATAAAACATTTGAAATAGTTTCTGGTTTAATCTGCCCTCATCGTAGTTCTGATCATATCCTGCAGAACTTGCAGGTTGTCTGGTTCCTGTCTGTACACACTACTTTTTACATAGCCCCATAAAAAAAGTCCAGAAAAGTAACATCAGGAGAATTTACAGGCCATTCTACTCTACCTCGTCGACCGATCCCTCGATTAGGAGACGCAAAATTGAGATATTTACGAACGTGTCTTAGGCGACGCTCCATCTTGCTGAAACCACAAAGGACTTTTGGGAGTTTCAGTATTGGGGTAAATGTTAATCAATGCGGTAAGTAATTCGTTTTGCAAAAATGAAGATACACCTCTCCTATCAATGTGCCCTCAAAAAAATACGGCCCTATGACTTGACTGCCAACAATTCCAGCCCAGACCCAAAACCAATGCGGATTTTGTAGCGCCCAGTATCTGCAATTTTAGCTATTAACAGTGCCGTCCAGATAAGAAGTTGTTCATCTGAAAACAGAATATTGTTGAGTAGTGCTGGATTTTGTTCTAACATATTCGTCATTTTTTTAAAATTCGATTCTTCTATGTGGATCATCTTCGTTAAGGGCCTGTAGCAATGAAACCTCTGTTCCTTCAAGGTTCTTACTACATAACTTTGACTCATATCAAAGTCAGCAAAAAGCGCTGCTTGATTAGTGCAGTTTTTCTAACAGGTCTAGTATAATATCGAAACGTGTGTTTTCAAATATTGCTGCAGGTCCATTTTTTGATAAATTTCTGACATGACCTAGTTCACGATTTTTTTTTTCTATTTTACTTAAAGTTGATTGTGTTTTTGGGTATTTATTGTAAAATAAGTGACAAGCTGTTTACTTCTTGTTTTCGTCACCACATTTCATAATCAGTAATTCAATTCTTTGCTTCTCACTAAACTTAGCGATAATGCGAGAAAAAACTAATTAAAGTGTCGCTTACAGAAACAATTAAGGTGTGTTTCAAAGAAGAGAATACGGCGATATATTCTTTGTTATTTTTTACCGATCAAAATTGGCAAGATTTTTCACATTTACGATTTCAAAAATATTTTTCTTGCAATGTTCCTTTTGGAACGTGACATAAAAACTATATCACCGTGTTGACTTTTGAATGAAGTGTTATAATTTGGAGAAGAAAATTGCTATTTGCAAAAAACGTCGACGACGTTACCATTCCTTTGCGCGCCACTCTGTATAATGTAACTCAAATTAGTGGTTTCCTTTCTGTGGATGTGAAATTCTAAAGTGTGTCTATTTTTGATGACTAATACATCAAAAAAAGTAATTTGCTATTAGTCTCTATCTGATGGGTAAATTTAATGTTTAATCTGGCAATAAAATTGTCTACTTTGCATACATTATTATTAAATACTGCGCAAATATCGTCGACATAACAAAACCACACTATAGGAAAACAGTCATTTTTATTAGCTAGGTCTGTTTCGAATCTACTCATTAAAGAGTTTGCAATTAATGGGGAAACGGGGTTTTCCACTAGTTATATTAAGTTGAAGAAGTCCTACAATTTAATTATTGGGTCCCTGCCAGAGGCCCTAAACGATGGTGATGACGTGAGCAACGTTCATTCACTTGTTTCCATGGTTGACTCTTTTGTATGCAGAACATTGTGTCTATTTCCAGATTGGGTTCGTTAGGAACTCGTCCAAGACCAGTAAAGATGGTGTTTAATAATCCATCAACCGCAAAACAAATCATTATGAAAAAAGCCTTAATTAAGGGAACCAGATTTGCAGAAGTATTTGTTCAGGATGACAAATCACCCGAGGAGATGCAGTTACTAAGGAGACTATGGAAGGAACTGCGTCAGCGTAGGAGTGCTGGGGAATACAACATCGTAATAAAGTATTATAATCATGTGCCCATCCTTGTACAGGTTCTCCCAAAAAACAAGGAAGCAGGTGTTGTGGATGGTACGTGTCCTAGCGGTAGGGGAGATGACGGGGTTCGTATGTATTTAAAGAATATCATATTCAAGCAGTTTAAAGTTATATCATTCTCGCTTGCTACTCCTGGTATAGACAATATATTTCTGAAAATATCATGCAACGCAATAATGTTTGTAATATGCTGTATTTACCGAGCAAGGGCTTCAGATTTTGGCGAAGCTTTCCTTAGCGAAGTCATTAATCTAGCAGCGGTTTATAAAAATTTTGTGCTTGTGGGAGATTTTAATGTTCCTGATATTTCCTGGCCTTTAACCGTGGCGCTTTCGTGAACTGCATTTTCTTCTCGCTTTAGCTCAGACTCTTATTGAGAATAATCTACATCAGTTAATCAATGAACCCACCCGTTACAGATCTACTCTGAATCATTATGTCCTTGATCTGGTTCTCACGTATACTCCAGATTCTGATCACTCCTTTAATTGATAGTCACCAATAGATTGATTGATAAAATTTGGCATGTACCTTCCCTTTGTAAATAACTTTGATAAGTTCGTTAATCGAAAAAATTGGACGAGGTTCTCCGGAAACATTTTGAGTTTTCATTTGAAAAAAATTTTTTTCTTAAAAAATTAAGAATCTATGATAACCAAATTCAGTAGGTGGGTTTACGATATACAAAGTAAACTATACACCAAAATTTAGATTTCTATGTTACAAGAAAAAAAAGTTATGATAAAATATAGTGTGACAGATCATTTCTATGAAAATTCACTATCATAACGCACTTGCTGCGTCCAGATGTTTTAATTTATGGTTAAAAATATAAAGATATTTTTAATAATACACATTTTAATACACACGGATAACTATTTTTCCTGCCTTGTTAAGCTAAATTTTTGTAAGGATTTTATATTAAATTAAAAGGTTTAATGTTGAACCTTTTAATGTAATATAAAATCCCTACAAAAATTTAGCCTAACAAGACAGGAAAAATAGTTATCTGTGTGTAGATATGTAACCACTTAAAATTGATGTTACGGTACTTTTCTGTATGCTATGATGTGGAAAAATTTATTTGGTAATTGTAGAAAGTAAATCTAAGTATATTCGATAATCTCGCATATCGGCATTATGAAACGAAACTATTTTTCATGATTATCCTTAGATAATTTGGCATAATAACAGCCAACGCCTGCTTGTGGTATGTTATTTCAGCATTAGCAACTTGATGAATCTCTTAGCAGAAATTCTTCCGCATACCAAACTACAAATCAGCTACAATTGTTCTAGTTATAGATTTCTAAAATAAATTATTTATCCTCAATTAAATAATACATTCTAAAATTATAAAATGTTCGGGACGCACCAAGTGCGTTATGGTAGTGAATTTTTATTAAATGCTTCAAATTTGAATAACTCAATTTTATATAAACTTAGAAAGCTGAATTTTGGTGTGTAGTAAGGTATTTCCTAAGGCAAGATATTTATCAAATTTCATTTAAATAACTTTGTAATTTTCGGTGGAAAAATTTTTTTTCGAAAGAAAATTTAAAATTTGAATAACTCAATTTTCTATCAACGCAGAAAGTTGGATTTTGGTACGTAGTAAGGTCTTTTCCAGGTCAACATATATAGTGAATTTCATTAAAACAGCTTTGTTTTTGTCGGAGAACAAAAATTTTTCCAAATAAAACTCAAAATTTTCCCGGAAAACCCTGTCCGATTTTCCTGGCTAACGAACTCATCCAAGCCATTAATAAAAGAAAGGCACTTGCCGAGTTTCATCGAAATCGGTTAATTATTTTTTGAGTTATCAGATGGATACATACATATATATATATATATATATATATATATATATATATATATATATATATATATATATATATATATATATATAAGGAAAAAGGGTTAAGGGCAAAGCTGCAAGGAGACAACCGCACACGTGTTTCAGGCTTATTAGCTATCATCAGTACGGTTTAGCCAGGTGAAGATGAGAACACTCTGGATGAAGATGCAAAGATACACGGAGTCACAACAGGCAACCAGTGCACATTTGCAGCAACATTTGGAAGACCCTCAATCTGAGGGAAACAACCAAAATAGCCACGGAGGCAAAGAAATCACCTGCGTGAAAATCCGAAGCCCAGGAAGTTATACAAACTATAACAGGATTTATAACACGGTATTTTTGTACTATACAAGGAAAAAGTACAGAATAAATGAAAAGTAGAATATCTCTTGAAAACAATCTGTGAGTGTGAAAAGAACCGGTTGCGATGTTTTTAACATTGTTTGAAATCCTATTTTATAAGATGTTCAAAGTGTTCTCCATTGACCTCCTGACAATAATGAATTCGCTTAACAAAACATTGCACTGCATTTACAAGAGCGTTTTGAGGAATGTTATTAATTTCATGCACAATCCTTGCTTGCAACTCTTCAATATTCTGCGGTCTATTTTGGTAAATTAAATTTTTTACATGACCCCACAAAAAAAGTCAAGCGGCGGCATGTCGGGAGACCTAGCTGGCCATTCAATAGTTCCCCTGCGCCCTATCCATCTGCCAGGAAAGGTTTGATTCAGATATTCCCGTACCTCAATTCCAAAATGAGGGGGTGCCCCATCCTGCTGAAACCATATTTCTTCCGCTGGTAGATTTGGGTCGTTATTGTTCGGAAATAATCGACTAACGTCTGGAACAATTGATTCTTGCAAAAGTGTCAAATATCGAGCAGAGTTCAAATTACCGTGTATAAAATAAGGTCCTATGATATGTCCACCAATAATAGCACAGCAAACATTTACTTTTTGCGGTCTTTGGGTGTGAATTTGTTCCATCCAATGTGGGTTTTCGTCTGACCAGTACCTACAGTTGTGTCGGTTGACTTGTCCATTCAAACAAAATGTAGATTCGTCGGAAAACAAAATGTGGTTGGCAAAGTTAAAATTTTGGCGTAACTTCTCCATAATAAGTTCACAGAACTCGATTCTGCGATCAAAATCGTCTTCACTCAGTTCTTGCAATAAATGAATTTTATATGGACGGAACTTTTCCCGCTTCGTAATCTTTTGAATTGAATATCGACTCATATTGTGATTTAAAGCCAATTGCTGTGCCGAAGTTTTCGGATTTTCCACCACATCCAATATTACATTCAAAGAATTTTCTTCATTTGTAACGGTTACTGGCCTTCCAGTTCTAGGTTTATCCTTGATACCGCCAGTTTCGTGAAAACGATGCAAAGTTTTCGAAACTGTGGATTTGGAGATCGATTCCCGCTCAGGATGCAACTCATTGAACATAATCACCACTTGAGCAAAACTTCGTGTTCTATCACCGTACCCTATCATCATTAAAATTTCGATACGTTCGGTTTCACTTAAACTTGCCATTTTGCACAAAAACTGTTGACACTAAATTACTAATGTTTCAAAACTGTTGACCCTGAATGAATGTTTGACATTCGTTGTCCTGGAAACATTTTAAAACAAAAGAATAATACTGCGTTTCTTCTGGGCATCTTATCTTATCTTGGGATTCCAAACAATGTTAAAAACATCGCAACCGGTTCTTTTCACACTCACAGATTGTTTTCAAGAGATATTCTACTTTTCATTTATTTTTGTTCTTCATCCAATAGATTTTATAAACAGTAGCGTTTATTTTTATTTATTTTTTTACCCGGAAACGATTGAGTTTAGGTACACTATGCTCCTCATAAATGTTGCTCAAAATCAAGAGAAGGATTGAAATATCGAATAATATATAGGGTGTTCCATTAAAAAAAATATATATTGGTGTGCCACGCCTGTATGACCAACCCTGTATAAATAAAATTATCACCGCCTAGTAGACATTGAAGAACCCAAAAACTTTTGTATAAAACTTTTTTCGACACCTTGTATATTTTCCCGGATAATCGACCGTTTCCAGACTTATCAGCGACCCTGTATATATATATATATATATATATATATATATATATATATATATATATATATATATATATATATATATATATATATATGCAAAATCTCACCATCGATTCCTCTCTATTATTGAATTTTTTTAAATAAAAATTCACCAAAAATATGCCGAAATGTAAAATTGAAATGGAATTTCGAGAGCTTGGATATGTAAGGCAGACGCAAACCATGCGAGGAAGTGTTTGGAAGTTGAGCGGAAATATATATATATATATATATATATATATATATATATATATATATATATATATATATATATATATATATATATATAATTTTTCACTAAGTAAAGATTGTAATCTGTGATGAACACTGATAAGTACACTTGGAGAACCCAAATCACCACAACACATCATTTTAAAGACCTGACGATCGTTTCATTAACAGAGTTAGCGTCATCAGAGGTTGAAAAATTCTAAACTACCTACAATTAAACATTACCTTTTATGCTACGTGTTAGATAAAGACTGATAAAGAGAGGAACGAAATCCCAGGCAAAATTTTTGTTTATTGTATATTAATTGCCAGACGATAGGTTTGTGAACTTCCGTTATAACTTTACCTGTCTGTTTCGGAATATCTTGTATGTCAAAGACAAAGTTTAAACAAAGGGCTATAAATCAACAGCGGAACTCGGTTTAAAGAACTTTTATTTTTTATTGCCTTAGAAATATACATACTTTCGTACGCATTTAACTTCGCTGGGTGTTTAACATTTTTAATAAATTTAGGATTCTCTTTATATATGTGTTGATTATTATCACAGATGTGTTGCGCCTCGCTTGACTTGTCTCTAATATCGTATCACAGCTGTGCCAGATGCTCCTTGAGTCTAGTTTCAATGGTTCTTTCAGTCTGACTGTTGAGATGGGCGCCCAACACCTGCTTTAGTGGTTTCGTAAACGTATTTGTCAAATCGGTCTTCATTACTGGGTTGTTTATTTTCCCCGCTTGCCGTATTTCTAGGTATTTATGATACTATTCTGCATTCATTGAGGTATTTGCTGACCATTCTCCATTTCATGTACACCTGGTTGTATATTTCCTCGGACTACACATGAGGTGCGATATTGGCCAAGTCCAAACTGCAAATCAATATCTCTGGAAAACCCTTTCACGATTTTAAGGAGTGGTTCCAAATGGTGCTTTGTGGAGGGCATCAGCTTTTATTCATCCATATACAGCAAATTATTAGGCATCGTTTGCTACCTGCCGTTGTTTTTTATACCGAAGCTAGAAACGGTAGAGTTCAGGCGGTTTGATAGTGGATTTCAATGCGACACAGAACCACAATAGACGTAGCGAGTCATTTTGAAATATACCTCTTTTAATTGTACCCGTTTGTGCCCGTAACTGAATTTTTGTTCTCCAGGTAGACATTCTGTATTGTAGGAACCTCACAATATAAATATTGATCTTATAGATCTTCAGCACACCCATAAGTCATCCGTGTGGAACTGAATAAAACGTCCTTTTGTACTCCAAGTAGTCAGCAAAAAGATTTCTTCGTCCATTGTAAGCTTGATTGCACACCCGTTGCACAGCCGTTCTTTGCGCCCCATAGATCTTTGGCACACCCTTTTCTGTGGCTTGCAATTATGTTGTTTTGTTTACAGTGCGCATATATGCGTTTCTCAAGGCAAGATGTGATCACCTTATTCAAGTCGAAAGACAAGTTATTTGCCGGTATCTGCCAGGGTCTGCAGATCACAGCTGGGCCTTTGATAGAAGATACGTATTTCTTTATGTGAAAAACAGTAACATCTTTGTAGCTAGTGGACGACAGCATTGTTGAAGGGCCGCCATTGTTCTACAATGCTGTCGTTTAAAACGCCGATCTTTCTTATTGATTTTTGTTTAGGGACAAAAGAAAATTCTGGCGAATTCAGATGTAGTGTGGCAGGCCCCTTGGTACAAAGGATGAAGTCTTGGCCTATTGAACCTTTTGAATAGTTCTCAAGTACAATTTTTGAGAATTGTTTCAAATTTATCCCCTGAGGATGACCTCTTGGAGGTCGAAACGCGTTAGGAAGTGATTGATTGAATAAATTTGTTGTCTGGTAAGAAGCCTTTTCATTCAGATTTTAGTGATGTCTATCCCAGACTGTGTGACGTTCAGAAATGATAGTATGTAACATTTCATATTGTTGCTTGTTTTATATCTCCTTAAACATTCTTCGTATGCAAAAAGCTCCTGTTTTAAGGTCTCCAAACATTCTTGCGCAGTCTAATCGACTGGATCTTGTGTTGTCAAACTCGTCCTTACCTCCACACGTTTATGCAATTCTCCTGTCTGCATTCCCCCAATGTAGTGCGTCAGTTGTCCAATTTCTTTCGAAGTGTCTCCACTCTGCTTATCAACCTTTTTTTCCACTGTGGCACTCATTGGCGTTAGTTTCTATGTTTGACTCTTAAATAAGAATTCTTAATACCTAGAGATTTAATTGCTTGGGTTTTTTTCAGAGTACATCAGCGTATGCCGGTGCTTCAGTGTGTTGGCCTCTAGAAGGTGATACGGTAAGTTATTATTATTCCCTGTGGGAGGTTTTAATAGTCCGCCTACAAGTGGTATATGCCAATTATCCTTTAGAACACCTGATGCATATGTGATTATGATAAACTCATCTTAGATCGTTCCAATTGCAATCATTTTTTCGAGCATTTCAGGCCAATGTTTGAGTTAAAACCTTCCGCGGTATGTATAACGTCCCCAATATCATCCTGTGTCTATAGTTTCATACAATACCGATCCTGGTGGAGAGCTACCACATGCGTGACTTCAGTGCATGCGTGGTAATGTCGTGTGCCTCTATGTCTATTGGTATTATCTTTGACTTCATGTTCCACATGCGTTCTATTTCAATTGTCAGGTCCCTGCATTTCAAAATTTTTCTTTTTATTTATTGACATTGGCATCGCTAGGAATTGAGACGTCAATCAGGGTGCAGATGTTGTCTCCATAATTCTTGATCACTCCATCTCGGCAGTTTGCAGCAATAAATCTGTCAGTATGGATAGTTTGGTTGCATAAGATAATAAATCTGTCATTGCTTACATTTTTGTATGGGGTCCTATTTGTACCACTACCAAAAGGAAAACTTATTTAAAACCTAAGCTGACCTGATAAAGAGTAGAAGCTAAAATAATAAAAAAAATCTCTGGACGCAGCAAGTGAGTTATGGTAGCGAATTTTCTTTAAAATATTTTTAATATCAAATGTCTTTCTTGGATGAAAGCAGGCATCAAACTTGGTTGCCTATATAGTAGAAACAATGTACCATATTTCATCAAAATAAATTTATTGTTTGAAAATATATAAACATTTTTCAAAAGTCTGGATGCAGCAAATGTGTTATGGAAGTAAATTTACATAAAAATGTTTTTAATAGCAAATGCGAGCAGGCACCAATCTGATTATCGGTATAACCTATGTAGTAGAAACAATGTACTATATTTAATCAAAATTACTTATGGTTTGAAAATATAAAAAAACTGCTTGAAAGCTGTCTATTTGAAGCCATATCCCCATTAAATTCTGCCTACCTCGCACAGCGCCCCTATTTGCCACAGGTCACGTAACTTCCTTGGGGGTATGAACAAGAAGTTTTTCTTGTGGTTTATGCAACGAGGGTAGTTGTATGCACACGAGGGGGGGGTAATGCTTACGACGAAGCAGACCCCTCCCCCCGGTTTGACTTGCGGCAGGGGTTGGAGGATGGCTGCTTCGTCGTGGGGATTTTCCTTCCCCGTGGCGTGCATACAACCACCCTCGCTGCATAAACCACAAGAAAAATGTCTTGTTCCTACCCGCCAAGGAAGTTACGGCACCTGGGGGGATAGGGGTGCTAAACTGCAAATTTACCGAAAATTCTCTACCAAAACGCACTTACTGCGTCCAGATTTTTTTTCTTACAAACGCATCATATTTCGATAAAAAATGCAAAAATGCATTAACGAATTTGTTCTACGAAAATTAGCTAAAAAATTATACACCCCTACTCACTCCTGGTCCCGTAACTTCCTTGCGGAGTGTGAACAAAAAATTTTTCTTGGGGTTTGTGGATCCAGGGGGGAGCCTAGGCAGGTTTCTGATAACAGTTTTTTTTTAAGTGTTCGGGAGTTAAACTGCAAATTTACCGAAAATTCGCTACCAAAACGCACTTACTGCGTCCAGATTTTTTTCTTACAAACGCATCATATTTGGATAAAAAATACAAAAATGCAAAAATGCATTAACGAATTTGTTCTACGAAAATTAGCTTAAAAATAATTATAGACCGTTAAACCATAAACTTCACTAAACCCAGAGCGAAAGCATCAACTTAACTAAACCGACAGCCAAAACATCAGTGAAAGGGTCTATTTGAAATGAATTTTCTGTAAATATTTTAGTAAAATGAAGGGCAATGACGGTTGAATCTGAAACTTAAGGGTTTGCAGAACACTCTTCTTGAAACATTTTCTCTTCAAAATCCGTATTTGTTTCACCTTCTTTGCCTAAACATTGCCAATTTTGACGTTTAAAATTGCAAGTTTGACGTTTTGAGGAAAACTCCAAAATTTGTTCCTTTAACAGCCCATAACTTCTTTGTCTTTAAAGCTAGATACCTAAATTGTGGTACAGAGTTCACGCTTTATAATGCAAACACGCGTAACAAATTTGGTTGCCCTTACTTTGTTATTTCCGGAGATATGAATTTTTTAGAAGGAAAACACAAAATATTCCAGGAAAACCTGGTCCGATCTTCCTGGCTAACGAACGTATCCAAGCCACTTTTAAAAGGAAGGTACTCACCAAATTTGATCAAGATTGGTCCATTATTTTTTGAGTTATATATAATATATATATATATATATATATATATATATATATATATATATATATATATATATATATATATATATATATATATATATATATATATATATATGAGACATACTTGGTTCTTGGGTTAAACCGCGTCCAGAATTTATGGAAACTCGACGGTTCGGCTCCTGTTTTGGAGCCATTTTCAAGAGGTAAAGGAAATATGTAAGAATACTCTAAGGCCTGAATCTGCCTACTCCTTAGAGTGATGGACAAAGGTGGGTAAAGGAAAATATGTAAGGACACTCTAATGCCTCAATCTGCCTACTCCTTAGAGTGGTGGACAAAGGTGGGTAAAGGAAATATGTAAGGACAATCTAAGGCTTCAATCTGCCCACTCCTTAGAGTGGTGGACAAAGGTAGGTAAAGGAAATATGTAAGGAAACTCTAAGGCCTCAACCTGCCTACTCCTTAGAGTGATGGACAAAGTTAGGTAAAGGAAATATGTAAGGACACTCTAAGGCCTCAATCTGCCTACTCCTTAGAGTGATGGACAAAGGTAGGTAAAGGAAATATGTAAGGACACTCTAAGGCCTCAATCTGCCTACTTCTTAGAGTGATGGACAAAGGTAGGTAAAGGATATATGTAAGGATACTCTAAAGCCTCAATCTGCCTACTCCTTAGAGCGGTGGACAAAGGTGGGTTGGGTTGTTGTAGCTCGATTACGGGGCCTCAATCTGCCTACTCCCCAAATCTCGCCGGAGATCGTCTGTGAGGTCTCAGTGTGTTCAACCTTAGGCCTCAGATATATATATATATATATATATATATATATATATATATATATATATATATATATATATATATATATATATATATATATATACATATATACATATATACATATATACAGATCTCCTCATTAGCGAATAAAAAAAAATCGCTAAAAAATGAACGAACTGTAGGAGACTAATGGATGCTATGACAGGGCGCGTTGCCACAATGATGACAGCCCTTATAAGTGTAAAATATAGTCCGTTGAGTTTTTAATTTTTTTGGTTTGTTATAATTTGCACGGCAAATGAAATCTGACCCTTTTATTTTCTTAATTAAAGATACAAGATTTGTATTCTTTTACTTATAAAAATAGTTTTCGTAATGCACTTGTGAAAAACTTTTTGTAATATTACACCAAAAATATTTCTAAATGTCACTGTACAAATTTTATTGATCTTTAGCCTAAAGATTTGTACTGTTTTGTTTCATGGTTTAACAATATTTCCATCAAGGAATTTAAAATAACAGTGTGAAAATTGTGTCATTATAAGTGGATTAGGCAAAGTTTAAAGATCTACCTTATTTACATTATAAATAATACATATAAAATTTTTAACCAAGGTTAGGTTACGTTACATAATTTTACATTATATTAAATTTCATTATAACGCACGCTCACATATACAAAAATGAAAATTATGTTCTAGTTTACTTTCATAGGTCGCTAATTGACCAAGTTTTCAATTTAACAAACTTTAAATGATAATGATTAAGTTTTTGTCCAAATTCGCCATATCAAATTGTTTGCTAATTGATAAGTGTTTAGAAATCGTATATTTTTGCTATAAAAAAGATTTTAAAAGTGTGCAACATTTCGAAATGATGCAATATTATCTGATTAACTCCTAAAATTTTTAGATATGTGACATGTTTATTCTTTGATTAGAATATAAGTAGAATATGAGGGTGGCATGCATTCGATGTTGCCGAAGATCTATTAGATCAACTTAGATAAACAAATTGATTTACAAGTAAATTAATTTGTTTGTTTATCTAGGTTGACAATGGATTTAGATCAAGTATCGGCCTCCACAATATCATATCTATTTGATCTTTTCGAGCTAATTATGGTCTAATACCATACCTATATCTATACAATATGATACTATTTTTACACCAGTAGCGGAAACCGAATAATTTGGCCAGCGTTCAAGGAATTTTCTTATCACTCCCTGATAAGAATGTTCTTCACCCAAACCATAGCACTGCACAATAAACACTTTTTGTTCTGTTGTTAACATTTTTAAATGCAGGAGCTTGCCGTTCGTGACAAATAAAATTGACGTTTCAATTTTCCAAATAAGTAGTATCCCGGAAAACGAACAAGGCAGAGCTCAAGTAGCCATGCAACTCGCCAATTATTGCTTTGAATGTCAAATTGTGCGTTACCTTTACTTCTTTTATTGGTTGAGATAAAAGCAAACCTACCCCAAGTTTAATTATGGCAAAGACTTTTTTAATACAATTTCAAGTATTTTTTAAAGTACACCTAATCACAGAAGCCGTAGAACGTCATTTAAATAAAGTTGCAGCTAGAAAGAATTCATAGTAGGCTAATCTGTTTGAAAATTGAAAGCCTGTCATAAATTGTAATTCTAAACAATTTTTGTTAATAACTTTTTGCGATATCTTCATAAACGAAGGTAGTTTACTCCTGATACATTTCATTACATCAGTTATAAACCACCCTGTATATTAATTGATTTTGTTCATTTTCTCAACATCGCAGTTTAAGACAAAGCAGAAGCGACTCCCAGAATATCATAATCTAATTAGATATTTTTTTGTAACTTATACCTTACCCACACTCAATCCGTGGACACACTGTATATATATATATATATATATATATATATATATATATATATATATATATATATATATATAAATTAAAACTGTCCTCGAAAATGGGTTCTACGCTGTTTGCGCTCTTTTTATTCAAAAGTCGCAATCTCCCCATTGACGAAAGTTCCTAGAAAAAATTTGCACCTGCTTACTTCTATTAATATATTTAGGTGAAACATATAAATTTTTTTTATTTACACCATATTAGCTATAATTATAATTATATTATAATTTTTGATAAGATTATAAATATTCTCATTATGAATTATTTTCCGACGCGAATAAAAGAATGTACCTATTGTACTTGACCCAGTTTTCCTTATATCACTATCATTTTCGAAACTGAAAGTAAGTTCTTTACATGACATTTCACTATTTCACCGCATAATTTTCTAGATACATTAATATCAAATGTAGCATACATAAAACAATTAATTCGGCCGACTGAATTTAGAGCTCTATTCTATCCGATGCGATTAGAACTAGCTACATGCAACAGTGTTTCGGTTTCACCTTTCCTGAGATGTCACGGTACAAAACCGAATCTGAAGTGCAGTCCAAGGTAAAAGAGAGTATAGTAAACCATCTTCAACCCACTATACCCATCAGCTGTCTTCATTTGCAAGGTGGGGAAATGAATTTTTCTGTACCGGTGCTTGTGAAAGACTTGCTCATCTTTTGCCCCCTCTATCTTAATAGTGCATTTTTCTATATTTCGGACTGTGTAAGGTACGGTGTCATCATAGCCATTTATTTTGGGGATGGTACGTATAAATAGTAAAGTCTGGAAGAAAGGCGAGACAGTGTAAGTGCTTGAAGATTGAAGAAACATCTTCATTTTGTAGTGGTGTGCTGATATACAAGTTCAAGGATGAAATTTTTAGTGGTAGGTATTGTAGTGGATTTTTTTATTGGTTTCGTGATGAATGTACCGAGATTTTTTAATGCTAAATCGGTTTTTCGATAGTGCTGTGAATTATTGTGAAAAAACTAAATATGTGCTCTTTAAAAGTGTAGTACATCACCCAGAGAGGGTGATGCAAATAATATACTAATTATGTTGGAATGAGTTAGTGTTTTTAACGTCTGTTTTCAAAGTGACTGTATTAATAAAACATTGAAAAACTATGTAACTTCAATTAAATGACATTGAAATCTAAAAAAAGATATGAATACAAGCAGATAGTATGTAGCTTTAACTTTAATTTTTTTTGCTGTAAAAGTCAGGATACTATGCACATAAAATATCTTCTCTTCACTTCTATTACAGTCGTATTAATTTTTACTAAGTTTTGTATGCAATAATTATTAAAACTTCAAAAAAAACTATTAATTACATTCCAATTATTCAATTGTTTTTACCAAACCATTTGGTGTCAATTTAATTCTTATTATTAGTATATTTTGAGCAATGCATCAATAAATCTGGGATGAATAATTGATTTTTTCAACCTTTCAGGAACAGTTTATTTTTTTATAGCAATATAACTGCGGTTATAACTCAAATTTTCATAATTTAATTTATTTTTCTAGTTTTCTTATAGATGTACACTGTTGAGATTTTTGCCTCGTTTTTTTTCACATTAGTTTTCATACGAATTTATATTATATATATATATATATATATATATATATATATATATATATATATATATATATATATATATATATATATATATATATATATATATATATATAACTAGTCTTTCTTAGGTTAGTTTTATACGCTCATCAATAACACAGATAATCTTATTTGAGCTAAATATACAACTTTTTTGTGAACTACAAAACTACAGCTTTGGTTAATTTTCTTAAGATCTCAGTTATTAGAAATTATACAAAAAATAAGGACCAGACTAACTAGAAAACACAATTTAATTTATGATTTCCATCACAACATTAAAATATTTTGTGTGGGTAACAAAATCTATTAGATATTACAATGATTACATCCCTTATATTTTAAATAGGGAACATAAGTCGAGTGTTACATCATTTGAATGCTCTTTCTTTTCTGAATTGAACACACTAATTTTTTTGGAAGTTTTATCAACTTGTTTAAAAATTATTCAGTTGGAGTTGCAAGAACGTATTTCATTCATTGTGATAAGAAATGCACTAATTAGTCAATTTTTTGTTAAAAATAACTAAAAACCAAAACCACCCGTTCAAAAATGTTGTTCAGTTAAACAAGTGTTCAAATTGTTGACCACCAGCTTCTATACAAAAGTACAAATTTTGTTCAAAAAGAGCTCTGACATTCTGGAGCATTTGTGGAGTTATTAGACGGCATTCTTCAACAATGCGTCGTCGTAATTCTTCCAGACTCCGGTTTTGTTGCGTAAATTCTACTCTTTAAATCGCCCCACAGAAAGGCGTCTAAAGGAGTTAAATCCGGTGATCTAGGGGGGCACTTAATAGCACCTCTACGCCCAATCCATTGCTTTGGAAATTCTCTGTTCAAAAACTCCCTAACACGTTGTGAAAAATGCTTGAGAGCGATCATTATTTTCAACAATGGCAATTAGTAGAAGGTAAACGATATCTTCTAGTAACTCCAAATACGTTTCGCAATTTGCCATCAATAAAAATTGGTCTGATTAAACGGTCTCCAAAAATGATAGTCCAGACATTCAATTTTTGTGGAGTTTGAGTGTGGACTTCGTGAAAATTTCTTGGATTATTATCTGCTCAGTAACAGCAATTATGACGATTGACTGTAGAGTATAATAAAAACGTACACACCTCTGAAAAAGAGATATTGAACAGAAAGTTCCCGTTATCAGCTATTCGTGCAGTCATAACTTCATAAAACTCGAGCCGCCGATCAAAATCATCTTCATTCAGTTGTTGTACAAGAGGAATTTTATACGGGTGAAATTCATGATGCTTCAATATTCGCTGAATAGTTCTTCTTTTGATGTTTGAAACAGTGGCCAATTTTCTCATGCTTAAAGTTGGGTCTGCAGCAATTTGTCCTAAAATTTCAATCTCAGTAGTCTTATTTCTAACCGGAAATTCACTTTCAGGATCCCGTTTTTTGCTGGCTACTGAACCACTTTGTCGAAACTTTGCAACTAACTCCAAAATGTATTTTCTGTTAACATGTCTGTTCGGATGTAGTAATGTTGGTTTTTTTCTCCAAAAAAAAAAAAAACAACACTTGCGAAGACAGAAAATAACTCTCTACATCTGTATTTAGTATGGAGCGGTTTCACCAAGTCAGGGCAACAACAATTAATAAAAGAAACCGTTGCTATAAAATGTTAAAGAATAATGTAATTTTCCAACACACAGTTAAACTCGATGTTATTCAAGGCGTTTAATATTTAGCTAAGGATATTTAACGATAATCTTTCTTTAGCGTCCATGATTCCATCCCATATAGCAACACCGAGTAAACGTAGCAACTCAATATTCTGACTCTAAGTTGTAAGCTAAGATCTCTACTGCATAACACGCTTCTCATTCTGTTAAATATGGTTATGGCTTGTCCAATTCTTGATTTAATTTCTTCAGCGTACTTATTATTTTCACTGACGGTTGTTCCCAGGTACCTGTACTTACTGACTTTCTCTACTAGTTCTCCGTTGATCCATAGGTTTTCCTGTTGCTGAACTGATTTTGTAATGGTCATAAATTTGGTCTTTTTGATATTTAAGGTAAGTCCGCTCTTCTCGCTACTCGTCACTACTTGATCTACTAAGCTCTGTAAATCTTCTATTGTTTCGGCAATGAGTATGGTGTCGTCTGCATCCCGGATATTGTTAATGGGTATTCCATTGACCTTTACTTCTATTGTTGTTTCTTCTAGCGCTCTCTGAATGATTTCTTCCGAGTAAAGATTAAATAATAGCGGCGATAGTACACATCCTTGCCTTACACCACGTTGTATTTTTACTTCTTCTGAGAGTTCATTGCCCACTTTAATACTAGCAGTCTGGCTGTAGTATAAATTATTTATTATTCTAATATCTTTCATGTATATATTTTTACTTTTAAGTAACTGAATGAGGTGGTTGTGGCGGACTCTATCAAATGCTTTGTTGTAGTCAAGGAAACAGACATACATCGGCTGATTGATGTCCATGCATCTTTGAGTCAACACATTGAAGGCAAACAAGGCTTCTCTTGTTCCCATTGCATTTCTGAAGCCAAATTGGGTTTCGCTAATATCTTGTTCTAATTTCCTAAAAATTCTCTGGTGTATTATCTTTAGGAATATTTTGAGAGCATGACTCATTAGACAGATGGTTCGGTGGTCACTATATTCTTTTTCATTCACCTTTTTTGGTAATGTAATGAAGGTCGATCTAAGCCATTCGCGGGGAATGATTCCTGTGTTGTATATTGTATTAAATAGTTCCACCAATATGCCTATTTGATCAGGATAATCACCGTTTCTTTATTTTATGGTTTATAAGGAATCATTAAACAAAATGTAGTATCAAAAGTTTTCTGACAATTGTTCAATACAATACCACTCCAATTACTTTCAGCCGTTTACCTCCGAAATCATCTTCCTTCTATGTAGTTACCTATTAGCTATATTACACAAAATGTGTAAATAAAACATACGACTAAATATTTCTGACCAACATTCGCATCTACAATTAGAAGATCCTGCTTTCATTTCCATTAATTATTTTTTATTTAGGATTGTATTATACCAATGTCGATGAGTGAATACATACACAATTAACATCTAAATGGAAGCATCTAACAATTCAAACACGTTTCATTTATACGTCAACTTCAACAGGTCGAACAATTATGATTGATTACTTTCGATGACAAATTAGTGTGTGCAAGAAAGTCCCCTAAGGATATTGATAATAATAATACCAAGCAACTAACACAAATATATTAAACGTTACAGGATATTCTCCAGCTAAAATTAAAATGAGTCTTGATATACGAGGGTATATAAATATCTAGTTAGCCTGAAAACTTTCCACTAAACACAAAGGAATTTAGTCGCTATGGTAACAGCTATGTTGTTTTGTAAATAAGCTGTCAGAACTATTAGCTTTGGAAACGTTATGTTTCAATCAGTTATTAGGTATTTATAAAGATAAATCCTTTCAAAGGAAAGGGTTGTAGATTGTATATTGTTTATATATATATATATATATATATATATATATATATATATATATATATATATATATATATATATATATATATATATATATATATGGTGGTGCATTGAAAACGAAACAGACGGATTACGTCCAGAGAATATTTTTTTTAAAACACGTCAATTTTAATATTGAGGGGAACATGTTTTGACACATCAACCCGTTAAGGGTGGTGATAACAACCCTTATATTTTAAATAGGGAACATGGGTCGAGTGTTACATCATTTGAAAGCTCTTTCTTTTCTGAATTCAGAACACAAATTTATTTGGAAGTTTTATCAACTCGTTTAAAAGTTATTCACAGTTGGAGTTGCAAGAACATATTTCACTCATTGTGATAAGAAATGCACTAATTAGTCAATTTTTCGTTAAAAAAAACTAAGAAACAAAACCAAACGTTCAAAAATGTTTATTCAGTTAAGTAAGTGTTCAAATTGTTGACCACCATCTTCCATACAAAAGTACAAATTTTGTTCAAAACGAGCTCTGACATTCTGGAGCATTTGTGGAGTTATTAGACGGCATTCTTCAACAATGCGTCGTCGTAATTCTTTCAGAGACTCCGGTTCTGTTGTGAAAATTCTACTCTTTAAATGCCCCCATAGAAAGAAGTCTAAATGAGTTAAATACGGTGATCTAGGGGGCCACTCAATAGCACCTCTACGGCCAATCTATTGCTCTGGAAACTTTCTGTTCAAAAACTCCCTAACACGTTGTGAAAAATGCGGAGGAGCCCCATCTTGTTGAAACACTAATTGATTTTCTTGATAGCGATCATCATTTTCAACAATGTCAATTAGTAGAGGGTAAACGATATCTTCTAGTAACTCCAAATACGTTTCGTCACTCAAATTGCCATCAAGAAAAATTGGTCCGATTAAACGGTCTTAAAAAATGCCAGTCCAGACATTAAATTTCTGTGGAGTTTTAATGTGGACTTCGTGAAAATTTCTTGGATTATTATCTGCCCAATAACGACAATTATGACGATTGACTGTAGAGTTTAATAAAAACGTACACTCGTCAACAAACAGATATTGAACAGAACGTTCCCGTTATCAGCTATTCGTGCAGTCATAACTTCACAAAACTCCAGCCGCCGATCAAAATCGTCTTCGTTCGTTGTTGTACAAGATGAATTTTATACGGGTGAAATTTATGATGCTTCAATATTCGCTTCTTTTGATGTTTGAAACAGTGGCCAATTTTCTCGTGCTCAAAGTTGGGTCTGCAGCAATTTGTCCAAAAACTTCAATCTCAGTAGTCTCATTTCTAACCGGAAATTCACGTGTACGATCCCGTTTTTTGTTGGCTACTGAACCACTTTGTCGAAACATTGCAACTAACTCCAAAATGTATTTTCTGTTAACATGTCTGTTCTGATGTCGTTCATTAAACAAATTTGCGGTACAGTTGGCACAGTCATCGTTTTTGAACAAAAGAGTAATTATTGCAACTCTTTTTTCTACAGAATACACCATTGTGAAATTAATTTTCGGTAGTACTATCAAGCATCAAACCGACCGATAAACTGAAATAATAAACCGCATTTCTCTTATTCCGATAAGAAATGTTCTCATAGTCAATTTTTAGTTTACAAACCAACAAAACATTGACTATTAGCACATTTCTTATCGGAATGAGTGAAATGAGTTTTTGCATATTCAACTGTAAATAATTTTTAAACGAGTTGATAAAAAAAAATAGTGTGCTGAATTCAGAAAATAAACAGCTTTCAAATGATGTAACACTCGACCCATGTTCCCCATTTAAAATATAAGGGTTGTTATCACCACCCTTAAGGGGTTGATGTGACAAAGTTGAGTTTTATGTCAAAACATGTCCCCCTCAATATTAAAATTGACGTGTTTCAGCGTTTCTTAAAAAAAGAATTTCTCTGGACGCAAATCGGTCTGTTTCGTTTTCAATACGCCACCCTATATATATATATATATATATATATATATATATATATATATATATATATATATATATATATATATATATATATATATATATATATATATATATATATATATATGCCTTTGGCCTCTCAGCGCTGCGGCCACACTAGCCATTTTACCTACTTTTTGGAGTGTTAAAGTCGCCCCTCCAAGGTATTTGAGCCTTTCGCAGAACTGAACCATGCACTGCTTCAGTTCAGCTTTCACTCTTCACCTTACCCATCTTGATAAGGGGCTACCTTACTGGGAAGTACCCTGTAAAAATTCCTGTGATTATTATTAAGTCGTTCCTGTTCAATTTAAGAAACAGTTCAGACTCCTCTGTTGATATGGTGATGAACCGATTTGCCTACCTTAAGCATGGCGGTTTACTCCAGTATGGCAGCATTTGGTGCCTCTCCCAAGTATCAAGTTCATTTCTTACATGGTTTTTTGTTAATCCAGAATATGGCTCTGAGCCATAGCATGGTATTGTTGCGGTCTTTTTGCAAGGCTATCTGCTTTCGCATTTGTTTAATTGTCTCGATGCCCTGATAACCACATCAAAGTTACTTTGTTGCTCGTAACCAGTTGCTTGAAGACTTTTTTTGCAGTCGCATATTGTTATATACTCCGTTTTGAAATAATTTAGAGTCCTTAGTACTGCCTGACTGTTTGAGAGGATGTATATCTTTCTATCTTTGGGTTTTATTTGTATGCACTTCTGTATACTAGATTTATGTCAAGCATTTCTGTTTGAAACATTATGGAAGTTTTTCCTAGTGTCTCAGTGAGTCTGAAACTAGGTCTTCTTACTCCCAGTCCTGCTTCATCTGTTTGTTTATACCCGTCTGTATGCCATACGGATGAGTTGTTTGTCAGCCTTGCACTGTCTTTGTCCCATGCTTGGCGGTCACATATGACCAAGTGAAACAGGACTGTGAAGTCCAGTTTAGCTAGAATTTGATCTGTTGGTTTGGCAAGTGACTCCAGTGGAATGATATCTACGATTTTCAACCAAGTCTCCTGGTTTTAATTAAAGGTCTGCTTGAAATAGTCCCGATGGACCTAATCGCTCCTTCCATCCTTACGCATATCTGCAGTGGAGTAAGATTCAACATCCCCTCTCTGCAGCTGTAGAGCACGATGTCATAGCTCCCGTTAATCCAAGAGAAACCAGGCTCTGTAATTTGCTTTGTGTTTAGGCCGAAGTCAACAGGATTTGGTGAAAAAATGTAATAAAACGCCACGGAAAACAAGAGTGTGCTCTTATTGAAAGAATACTCCTCTGTTGTTGATTGCACTGCAAACTATTGATAAAATTTGCTTTTAATCAGTTGATCACCCGCACTATTCTCTGGATTTAGGACCATTAAGCTAATATTTTATTACAAAGCTCTAAAAACAGTTGCAAGGTGAACGATTTTTGACCAACAATAAAATTACATTGTTGTATGTTGCATGTTACTGAGAACAGGTTTGAGGGCCATGATAAAATATCTTTTTTAATTATTGGGATATAATTTATAAACCATCTCTTGAATATGTAAATCTGAGGGGGTTTACTTTGAATAAATGAAATTTCGTTGTGAAAAATGAGTGTGTTCTGTATTATAGGCTCAGTACTTCTTAATACCCTCGCGTATTAATGTCTATTTGAATGTGGACGCATTTTAGTCATGTTTTGTCCACCTCTTTTTATTAGAGCCATCTTAACGTAACAAGTAATTACCTTAAAAACAAAATTGAATCACCTTAAAAAAGCTCTAAAATCTTCTAACGCATTAAGTGCTTTCTTGTAAGGCATTTTCGTAAATATTTTTCTTAAAAATATTGTACTTATTAAAAGTTAAAGAATATTTTTGTAGATCACAAATGTTTTAAAGTGGGAATAGAATATATTTAAAAGCTAAGAAGACATTATTTATTAATTATTTATTTAAGCCAGTAAGAAAAGACATTGCATCATTTCTCTTTTGAACAACAAGGCAGCCTCGGTGGTCCAGCGCTAAGAACGTATGCCTCTAGACCAAAGGATCCCGGGTTCGATTACCAAGAACCCCCCCCCCCCCCCCAAATAGCAGTCTTAAATTATTGAACCTGTAACAAGCGCTAATAAGTACAATTTGGAGAACCAAATTCACCACAATACATTTTTCAGATCTGACGATCGTTTCTTTAACAAAGTTGGCGTTATCAGAATGAATAAACTAAGCGAATCAAAACTACAACTCCTAGTTGTAAGTTAGTTGACAAGCGATTGCGCACAGTGTCGTCTGCGAAGGTATGTAGACAAACCCCCCCACTGTTTAGTCGAAAATCCTGTAATTACATTTCCATACCTGCTTTCGTGAAACCGCGTGTCGTTATTAAATATTCCTTCTAAGAAAGAGACACTGATTATCAAGATATACACACTTTTTACTACATTCCTTTAACATAACCCGCATTTACGTTCTTCTACGTTTAAAGAAGAAAAACTATCAAATTTTCTAAGTAATTTTTCTGGTACTTCTGGATCTTTTTGCGACAAGAATAACTTTTTTTTTCATTTAACGTAGAGAAGAATCTTGGTGCATAGTTTACTTTTCATAACCTGCGTACCTGATTTGGTTACCAAAGCTTTGTTATTTTGGAAAAATTTCGGAAAAAAAAACCCAAAATTTATCAAATTTATCAAAAAAAAAACGGGTCCGATTTTACTGGCTAACCAACTTGTCGAAGCCACTTACAAAAGGAAGATACCTGCCAAATGTCTCCAAAATTGGCCTATTATATATATATATATATATATATATATATATATATATATATATATATATATATATATATATATATATATATATAACATATAAAAATAGAGTTACAAACTTTAAAATAAAAAATGTCTTACCAAGTTAAAGTCCTTGTCGCTCGGGGGTTGCAATTCAGCACCTGAAAATAAGAAAAAATTGTCCATTCACAAACTTAAACTGATCTTTTTTGCTACAATTGAGAAAACATGTGTGAAACTTTTTTGGTGGGGCACTCTGTATGAGAAAACTGAGTTTTTGAACACAATGTCATTTTTATAACGAAACTTTTGCATCAAATGCTGTAATGCTCATAAAGGGTGAGAGTTTTAAAGTTTTACAATCGGATATCTGGAAAACCCGTCGGAGTATTTTGCTAAACATTTGGTGAGGTGCTAAGTAGGCTGGGGGACATATTTTGAAATATTTTTTACGTATTTTTTACATCTACCCCTCCCCCTTGTTTTGAATGGCCGTTTTTTTTTCTTCAAAAATTCAATTCTCCGTGGCGAAATGCATATCTACCTAGACAATTGTGGCATTTGATTTACTGGTTGCATACTTATGAATTTTCAAATAAATACAATATGGCCACATTTTTTAAGGCCACCTAAACGGGGAGGTATACAATGATTTTTTGTACAATTTACCTCAAAATCTAAACAACGTAGAAAATCAACAGGAAGAGGTGTCGTTTCAGCAAGACGGAGCCCCGCCACACTTCACTCGCCAAGTCAGAGACACGCTAACCAACATGTTTCGAAATAGATGGATTGGTCGTGGTGGCCTGGTAAACTGGCCCGAAGGTCTTCTGATCTCACGCCTAAAATGGGGGTGGGGGGTGGATGTATGGCTATAACAGCAACCACGCCAGAAAATATGAGAGACCGGATTAGACATGCATGTACTTTAGGAACCCCTTAATGTTCAATAATGTGCGCTACTCTTGCCAAAGAAGAATTTTTAAATGTTTGTAAGTAAATGGAAGACATTTCGAACACGTTTTAGAACACAACCGTCGTTAATGCTAGTTCTTACTCTAATTTTATTTATTGAAAAATTCATAAGTATGCAACCAGTAAAAGAAATGCAACGACTTTCTACGCAGTTCTTCACGGAAAATAGAATTTAAAAAAAAACACTATTCCGTTTGACATTTATAACGTCACACCGGCGCTTCGAAATGTGGAGGAAGAGTAAATGTCAAAAATATTTTTAAATGTGTCCCCCAGCCTACTTATCACCTCACCAAATTTTCAGTAAAATACTCTAAGAGGTTTTTCAGATATCTGATTGTAAGTCTTTGAAATCTTCATTCTGCATAAAAACAAGTCTTCCTGATATAAGCTATACCATTTAGAAGTTTTTTGTTAATAAAAGAATGTGTGATTAAAAACTGAAAAGAAAAAATAAGAAAATTCCCTAGAATAATTGATTTGCGGCATTAGAACGTCTTAAAACGACAAAAACAAGGAGAACGTTTAAAAATAAACTATTCACTTTGCCAAATGAGTCTTAATTGATATATTTTGACAACTGTAAGTATCCACAATGATGACCAGAAAGTATAATGAGGAAATTGAGTAGAATAATAGCAAACATTTGCATAAATCACTGTAACCTTTGTAGTGGTTCATTATTTTCGCAACAATACTAAACACGAGAGAAACAATTCAAACACAAATTAACTTTTGTCTACTTTATGTAACTATAAATTAAAAGAAACAATTTCACTTCTGTTTTTATATGTCTATAATACAACGTGTCCCACTTGACAATGTAACACGCTAATGTTTTCTTTAGTTTTTATACAATTTAAACCAAGTTAGTCTTAGATAATAGGATACCACATGGTCTATTTATGGCCGAGAAGTCACTCCCCTATTTCGTATACAAAACCTTCTGTGATCCCAAAATAAATCGAAAAAACATAGTAGACATTTTTTTATCAAAATATTTTACCCAAATAAGTTCTTTACAATTACCCTAAAAGCTTGAAACTATAACAAATTTGACAGATATAATATCCGAACGATCAAAAAACTGTCAACGTCAAAGTTCAGCTTTAGCCCCTACTTTGTTCCTTCTCCACATCAATGACCGCCTCTCTAGCACATCCAACACAGTTCACAGTTACGCGGACGACAGCACCCTCCACTCAAATATACAATATTCTAAGCCTGTCTCTTTAGCCCAATTAGATGAGGATCGCAGACTCATGGCGGGATCTGTGTCTGTGGATCACCCAAAAAATATTAGGGAAGTAGAAATCTTGTACAAATCAACTCTACCAAATCTGTCTTGCTTTCTGTCTTATAAGAGATACACCAGCTCTAGACCCATCACAATGAACAACCAAGTTATTCAAAGTAATGAGTCATTTTCACTTGTTGGCATTTCTGTTGATCGAAATCTCAATTGGCACATCAATTGCAAAAGCGACTGCTAAGAAATTAGGTTTCCTCCTCCGGGCTCGCAAATACTTTTCACCAGCTAATCTCTATACTTTATATACTTCACAAATAAGGCCAAACGTCGAACACTGCTCCCATATCTGGGGTGCCGCTGCCGCTGCCGCTTTTACACTCGCTATCCTGGACTCCATTCAGAAGAGAGCTATACGTCTCATCGGAGATCCTACCCTCACCCAAAGGCTTCCATCGCTTGCCCACCGACGTGCCGTTGGTGAACCCTATCTCTCTCTCTCTCTCTCTCTCTCTTTATAGATATCTGCACGGGAACTGCTCAGAGGAGCTTTCTTCCATAGTTCCTCCACCCGCTGCCCCCAACAGATCTACCAGGGGAACAGAGCAAATGCACCCTTTAACTGTCCAGGTCACCAGCCATATAACATCTTGTTATGCTCGCTCTTTTGTCCCGAGGACTTTCAAGTTGTGGAACTCCTCGCCGGTACATGTTTTTGCTTCTCCTCCGAACCTCCAAACCTTCAAGTCCAGAATTAACAAGTTACCTCTTTCCCCCTTGTCGACACCCACAGTACGATAGTATTTAGGCTGTGAGTCCTCGTGGTGTATTGTTGAAATAATTTCCACTACTTTCAAAGCAAAAACTGTTCCTGAACTCTGAATTTGCGTAAACTAAGTAATAAAAAATTTAGGGACGCAGCAAGTGCATGCTAGTAGTAAATTTTCATAAGAATTGTACACTATTAGTACCGCATATTACTAAAATTAATACTTCAAATTTACACAGACCTTAAAAATCGGTTTTAGAGGTTCTAATACGTGCTCATTTGAAGAATTTTTCGAAAGCGCTACCATCGATATCTATCTAGAATCAGAAAGATATTGTGTTCTAGCTCCCTTTAAGAACAATGCCCAAAACGAAATTTTCTATGGGGCTAGAAAATAAAAAGTTTGTATATCTAGTCTCTTTAAAAGAAACTTGTAGTACAAACGATGTGAAAGTTACAAAGTCTTTCCAGAAGAAAACTTTTGCACAAGTACTATAAATTATTGTAAACACATATTGTATAATCAAAGTTGCCATGACAGGCACCATTGGCATGAAGCATGTGTGTCCACTGTTTTAATCCCAAATAAATAAGAAAATATATTAGGTCTAGTTTTTAGTTTTAAGTAACTATTGAAAAAAAAACAACTATGTCCTACTGATGATAATAACCTTAAGAAACTTCATAGAGTAGTTTAATACTAGATGTTGAGTACACATATCAGAGATAAATTGATGTGATTAAAAAAGAAAGTGGTAGCAAGCTAAGACAGTAAAGTTGAGTCATTTAAAAAGTACAGGTGTGTATATATGCGACTACATATGTATATAGTGTTCGATATGGGAGGAGTTTAGAGCTGATCGCTTTAAAAATGTGCAAATGGCATTAAAGCCGCAGTCATTTAAATTTGATGACACATACACACACACACACAAACACACATTGTATTATATACCTAATTAGAAATGTGAATGTAATGTCAAATTTTTGTCCTAGAAGAAATAACATTTTTCGAGAGATATAGTTGTAGAAAAGTAATAATTTCTATACCAAAGTAAATTTAAATATAAAATTCTACAGTAGATATATTGATGAGATTTGGAATTGTAGGGGAAAGAAGTTCGGAGGAAATTTGGAAAGTGACAGAATAAAACAGTTTGACAGTTTGATTTTTTTGGAAGAATTTTAAAATTATGTCATTTGCAAGCACAAGCTAAGCTTTTTTCTGAGGCATGCTGTATAATTAAAATAACAATAAATAAGTATAAGTATAAAAATCAAAGAATACGTATAGGTATTTAGAAAAGAGAGTAGGTATCTGCCAACTTATAAATTCGGCAGTTATTTTTCCTCATTAATCGTCTGTATGATTTCGTTTAAGTCAACCTAATCGAACCGGTGTTTCCAACAAGTAAAAAAGTTTTTTAAAAACAACTTTTCTACCAATGAATTTTCTTAATAAAAATTCAATAATATCAACAATAACAAAATGTCTGCTGAAAATCACAATTCAAGACTTAAAGGTGGCAAAGTTATCCAGGCGTTTTAAACAAAAATTATAGCTTGTTCCAAACGTGTGAAATATGTAACCTATTGACTCTACTATATATTAAAGTGAATCAAAACAAAATGTTATTGAGCGAGAACCGAACCCGGGCCGTCTGCGTATGAAGCGACTATTGCTAATAAAAATTTTGTTTACGTGATATTTGACGGAACTTGCTGCCCCGGGAAATATTATATTATATTAAAAGTAAATGTAACAGCTAATTACATAATTAATGGAATTGTCACTTGCAACACATTCGACGACTGTTTCGATTTTAAATGACGTCTTATTTTTGAGCTTAAGTTTAAAGATAAAAGAACAAACTGTCTTAAATCATTTTATAGAGAAGTTAGTTTACATGGTTTACAATATTTCATTTCATTCTTTCGTACCTATCCTCCAAGCTTGACGCGGTCGTATTAGGGATGTATACACATGGGGCATATTTAAATTACCACGGATTGCATTTTCAGTCACTGCAATTTGTTCTTGCAACTGTTCTCTAGCGTTAACTACTTCGTTGTAAATCCATTGCTTTGGACATCCCCATAAATGAAATCTAGCGGATATAAGTCTGGACTTCGTGGGAGCCACCTCACAAGGTGAAACCGAACAATCCATCTATCATGAAAATTATTATACAGCCATAAATTTGCCATTGTGGGGAGAGACGTCATCTTGTTGAAAGTACATTTCTTGTCAAATATTCAAGAAAATGTCTTCCAATAAGTCATACAAATGGTTTTCGAGAAAGTCCCTGTAACTATTTGCGTTCAGGCTATTAAGTTATTGCAACTCCAATAAATGACCATTCAAAATTCCTCCCCAAATATTAATGGAAAATCGGTGCTGGGATCTTCTACTTCTCTTAACATATGGGTTGTGCAATGAATAATGATACAAGTTTAGAAAATGTGTGATTCCCTTTCTCGTAAAAATGGCTTCGACTGTCCATAAAACATACGAAACAAAACGGGGATCATAATTTATTCTTCAAATAAGCAACTGACAAAACGCCAACATTACTCGGCATCTCCAAGATGAAGAGCTTGAACACCTGTATTATGGTAAGGGTGTAATAGCTCCCTACGTACAGTTTTCAAAACAAAAATTTGTGAAGATCCTAAATGCACATAAATTTAATCGTATTTGTAGTAGGATTCTCTAAAACTGCATCAACTACAGCTTCGTCATGATCTGCAACATATTGTCTCGACGGTGCTCCAGCCCTTTCAGCCTTTGAAATTTCAAGCTCGTTCAATCTTCGGAAGGTTGATGTAAACACTTGATGAAATGGAGTTCTTTTATTAGTTAATCTGTGGTGGTGTTCTCTTACGGCTGACCTGACATTTCTATCAGAAAAACCATATAAGTAAAAGATGACAGCGCCTTATTGTACAAAAAAATACGTTTTTCAGAATATAATTCTCTTTCCCGGTGGAAAAATATGGCATCTTGATAATGATCTGTTACTTTTGTTAAAGTTCAAGGATTGATTGCTTTTATAATTAAGTTTTCCCTGAAAAGACTTTGAATTGTGGATACGTTGATGCAAAGTTAAATTGATATATAATTTTTGAATACCTGAAAGACCTGAAATTAGAATGTTAAAAGTTCTAAAACGAATACGTGAAATAGCAATTTACGTTACAAGTCCGGAAAATACTGTTTTTTTTGGACGAGTCGGCAAAATTCTAGGACGATCCGTAGGCGAGTCCTGGAAGTCCAAAAAAACTGTTTTCGGACGTGTTGCGTACACTATTTTTTCGGCAACCGTGTAGAATAACAAATCAATCAGACACATTTCTTTATTATATTTCACTGTAGAACAAAATTTCGAACATTTTAATTCCTATTTGTATTAAATATTGAAATTCGAACAGAAGATAGGTACTAACAAAAACATTCTATTTCTTATTTATATTAATAATTATATTAAAATTCGAGCAATTGCTAATATTGAAAGGATTTAATTTGTTTGAAATGCTTGGTATATTTAAATGCCTTTTGTAATCAGAACAAGAAGGTAAAGTTTCCGTTTCATATTGATTGTTTTCATCTGATAATTTTTGAATGGTATTGGCAATTTTAATTTTGTTTGTTAGTGAATTGGCTATATATCCTTCAGCGACATTGGTAGACTTGCAGCCACCGTGTCTCTTCAAATTTGTGATGTTTCCACCATTATCAGCAAATATTGTCGCTGAAGTTCGACGCATGCTACGGCCTGTGTAATTTTTAGGATTGGGTAAATTTAAAAATTCTGCAATTCTTAATCCGAGATTTCCAAAACTGTGGATACCAACGGGCTGAATCGAACATTTTCCTTTTTTGTAATTCACGAATAATCTGTTATGTGGAGTATGGGATGGCCGTAAAGATAAATATTGCCTATACAACAGCAGGTTTTCTTGCCCAATTACAACAAAAGTTCTCTCAATATGTGTTTTAGAATCTGGTATTTTCACAAGCAACATGTCTTCTTTGTCGTTTATTAGATCAATTGACATTTTTGTTAGTTCTTCCCGTCTACACGCACCGGCTAACCCAATAATTGTTGCTACCTGAAAATGAAGCGAATTAAGTTGATACTTTTATATCCTACAATCGTAATATTTTGTTAAAATTACCTTTAGCATTAGATATGTTTCATTATCTGCTTCTCTAATGAATTTGTTGATTTGCTCGCTGCTGAAGACTTCTGATTTCTTTGCTTTATAACATTCTTCCTTTTAAGAAAAGCGATTACCTTTGGGAAAGTGGCTATGTTTACATTTTTCTTCACTAAAATGGTACTTTTCAACATAGAGTACATGCTCCACAGGGTAGAGGATTTGACAGTTTCAGATTTTTGCGCCAAGTAAGTAAAATTACATCCTCTGTAGTAGTTTTGCATTTCTTCATATCCATCCATCTCGTGAACAAAACATAAACGTTTTCATACCTGGACTTTGATTTTTCAGGCAATAATTGTGCTGTAGCAGCAGCTGCTGCTGCATTGGAAATTTCGTAAGGCACATTTTCAAACTCACTATCGCTGTTGCTTTCCATAGTTTATTGAGACAATTGCGACCAAAAACCATGGAAACTTTCGAAAATTAAAATGTCAACTAATTTCATTTCAGATAGCTGTCAGTCGTTATTTCGTTGCTATCGTAATGTTCAACTATATTTATCAAAATCATACCTACCAAGATTTTCCTATTCACAATGACAACAACGATGTGATTCTTCCCGGCCTAGTCCGGGAAGTACGTACTTCCCGGACTAGGCCGGATAAATGCTACTTTCTCAAAGAAAAAGCGTTCGGGAAGTGGGTACTTCCCGGACGGTTGCCGAAAAACGCTATTTTTTCAATATATGGGGACTTTTTGTTTTAGTTGTATTAAAATATCAATAAAAAAGCCAGTGATGTTAAGTATCTACTTAATATCCCTGACTAATTTAGTAACTGTATATAAGTGATGCGGTTAATATGATATAGGTATCTATAAACGAGCACCAGTCGTGTAGCTTTATCAAAATTAGAAAAACCAATTTTGAACCAAATAAGTATAAATATTATATGTAGCTAACTGAAGATCATCGGAAGATCAAAACGTTACCTATAATATTTAAGTGATCTTGTTGTAAAACTATTCTTAATTTTTGGATATTAAAGCTACATGTTGTAATTTTAACCAAATATTTGCGTTCTATGTCTTGCAATAAGTTACAAAATGTAATAAAAACTAAAACAAATGTCATGTGCTACTGTTTTTAATATTTTTTTGCAAGTTTTCATTAACCTTTTGCTAAACTATAAATCATTATTTTCTTCAATATTTAGATTAGAGTTGACAAAATGTGTGGTATAATTAATTAGTAAGCAATTAACCAATATATAATTACAATAATAGCATTTGATTATAATAATAGCTATTAATATTTATCGTATTCCACAAAATAAAACGATCATCATAGCAGATGGGTGAAACATAAGAAAAGTACAATCCAAGGTTACTTTACGAAACAAATTTTAAAGAATTTCAATAAATTTTAGTTTGTCAATAACGTCTAATCCCTATAATTATGAAATAGAAAGTTTTTACGTCGGTTAATGTTATCGATTTAATCGATATTATACAGACACGGTGCTGACTGCTTTGGGATTTTTGATATTTTTATAGGAAATAAAATAGTTGACATGTTTTAAATAATGCTTAAAATAGGTGAATGTAGAATTAAATCTTATAAATAAATTTATTGTATCTAATAAAAGCACATATAGAGGCTTCCTCTCTGGCTTCACAATTTTTTCTTCTTCTCTGCAACCGCTTTTGCCTTTTATGGCATGTTCAGGAAAAGGAAATTTGTATTTATTTATTTTAGACATCTATGGCAACTATACAAGAAAATAGTTTTTACGTTTGGGTATTTTATTGTATTTATTGTAAATTTATTGTATCTAATAAATAAACATATAGAGGCTTCCTCTCTAGCTTCACAAATGTTTATTTTCTTCTCTGCAACCGGTTTTACCTTTTATGGCATGTTCAGGAAAAGAAAATTTGTATTTGTATTTATTATAGATATCTATGACAACTATACAAAAAAATAGTTTTTACGTTAGGGTATTTTATTGAATGTTATTGTAAATTTATGTATCTAATAAATGCACATATAGAGGCTTCCTCTCTAGCTTCACAAATTCTTTATTTTCTTCTCTGCAATCGGTTTTGCCTTTTATGGCATGTTCAGGAAAAGGAAATTTGTATTAGGGAATTTTTATTTAAAAAATTCACTAATAGAGAGTTATCAATGGTGAGACTTTGCAAAAAAATTTGCAAATGAGCGCGAATTTGGGCCCATAGAACCCATATCCGGGATCAGTTTCGATTTTTATATGATGTCGTATAGTATTGGTATGAGATTATTTATATGTTTATTTGTTTGAGTCGACGAAATATTTGTGTCATTTGGAAAATTTTTATATACAAGTGCAAATTATTCCTTTATTAATGTTAGTGGATAGATTAAACAGTGTTTGTTATGTTTTATCAACACATAAAGGATCGAAGTTTTACAAAAGGGCTGATATGCAACAGGTTAGTTCTCACTCTCTAATGCTTTGGCGGTAGTTTAAGTTAGGTTTGTGGTTTAACGGTCCATAATTTTTAGCTAATTTTCGTACAAAAAATTCGTCAATGAGGAGACCGCGATTTTAGAATTTTAAAGATTTCTTCAAATGAGCGCAAACTAAGCCCTCTGGAATCCATATCCGGGTTTACGTTTAGTTTTGATCTGCTTACATAAGGACCTCGGTGGTTCAGAGGTAAGAACGTGTGCCTTTGAACCGAAGGGTACTGGGGTCGATCCCGGCGTACTCCTTTCACTTTTTCAGTACAAACTGTAAAATTAACACCAACCGAGGTTCTGGCATTGTATTTGAGCAAGTTGAATGTCTGCACGTTCCGCCCTTCGGAGGGGGCGTAAAGCCGTCGGTCCCGTGTCCATGCGATGTTGGGCACGTTAAAGATCCCTACATTCCTTACAGAAAGACAGGGGTTCGGCAAAATTTCCAGGATAGTGAGGTGAAACTGCTCCCTGGCGTCGGTGATTGGCCATAGTCGCGGAAATAGGCCGACGTTAAAAAAATAAATAAAAAAGATCTGCTTACATATATACAGGTGACGCGTTTCTACGGTAAAGCTGAATATAATAATTATTATACAAGAGACGAGAAAAAATGGTATAAGTTAATTACAGGGTGTTTTGAGCTGCATCTTATAAAATTATTTTGACAATCACAAGTCGATCGTTGGTGATTCCTACTTTTTTTTTTCGAACAGCCTTATTTTATTGCATTTTTTATCAAAATATGCTTGTAAGAAAAAAAATCAAGACGCAGTAAGGGCGTTTTGGTAGCAAATTTTCATTAAATGCTTCAAAATTCAATAACTCAGTTTGCTATTAACCTAAGATTTGTTGGCTAGAAAACCAACGTTTAAGGTATATTGTCGGACAATTTTTGTACATTTTCAAACAATAAGTTATTGTGATAAAATATGGCACATTGTTTCTACTATATAGGTTATACCGGTAACCAAATTGATGACTGCTTGCATTAAAAAGATATATTTGATATTCAAAGCATTTTTATAAAAATTCACTGCCATAACGCACTTGCTGCGTTCAGAGTTTTTATTTATTTTAGACATACATGATAACTATGCAAAAAAGTTGTTATTACGTTGGCGTATTTCGAACGAAACATTCTTAAAAGTTAAAAATAAAATAAAAATAACAGATGACGTCTTTAAAATGTACATGCCAATATTTAACAATAATAACCAAATAACCATAACAACAACAATACACACTGTGTATATAAAGTATAGCATACCTATGTCATTTATTTTTGGAAAAATAATCTTTTAGTAAGCATCTTTAAACAATTCAATTATTATTTAAGGTTGCATATATTGTGCAATTTTTTTTCTTCTAAAATCAACACCCTTCCGGACAACACGTCATCGACGACATATATAAAAGAAAAAAAGGTCATTTGTACATGAGCAAATTTATTTCCAGATATTTAAATATTCAAAATCATAACTTGTGATATCAACAAGATGGTAATGAACAATTTCCTAACAGATAGATTGGCAGTGTCGCTGAATGGCCAGCAAGGTCTCCTTACCTCACTTCCTTAAATAATTTCTTGTAGCACTAGAAAATATTAACAAAAAGCCCGAACGCAGCAAATGCGTTATGCTAGCGAATTTTCATATCAATCGGTTTCCTTAAAGGTTTTTAGAGAATTTAATTCGAAGGCTAGATTGATTCTCACCACAATTAGAACCGTAGACCGGTTTCGCTCTAATTAGAGCTCGTCAGTTTCGGCATACTAATTGCAGCGAAAATACAACTATAAAGTAATACGGCTATGGTAGCCAGCCTTCCAAAACTAAGTAAGATGTAAGACACGAAAACACGTGCCGCCATCTTGTTGCGGCACCAAGTAGTATGTTGTCACGGCAGCTCCAAACAACACAGAATATAAAAAAATAGAGACTGTATACAACCAACTAACAATTAATAAATTGTCAGCCCTGGCCCATTTCTACCTCAAAGTAGGGACAAAGTATATAAGGCTAGATGCATTCTCACCACAATTAGAACCGTAGACCGGTTTCGCTCTAATTGTGGTAGAAATGTACCAGTACTGACAATTTACTAAATTGTTAGTTGGTTGTATACAGCCTCTATTTTTTGACATTATGTGTTATTTGAAGCTGCCGTGACAACATACTACTTGGTCCGGCAACGAGATGGCGGCACGAGTTTCGTGTCTTACATCCCACTTAGTTTTGGAAGGCTGGCTACCATAGCGGTATTACTTTATAGGTGTATTTTCGCTGCAATTAGTATGCCGTACTGATGAGCTCTAATTAAAGCGAAACCGGTCTACGGTTCTAAATGTGGTGAGAACGCATCTAGCCTTACATACTTTGTCCCTATATTAGGGTAGAAATGGGCCAAGGCTGACAATTTACTAAATTGTTAGTTAGTTGTATACATTCTCCATTTTTTAACACTTTGTGTTATTTGGAGCTGCCGTGACAACATACTACTTGGTTCCGCAACAAGATGGCGGCACGTATTTCGTGTCTTACATCTCACTTAGAATTTATTTCATTATTGTTTTGGCTTTGTAAAATATTGTTAGCTTGATTCTTTTTGGAGATAAAATATTTTTTGCAAAAAAACTATTTTACTTTTTTTACTTCCACATCGTCACGTGTGGAAGTATGGCATCGGCAACAAAAAATTCAAAAAATTTTTTTCGCTTAAACGTCGTAAAAGTGTCAAAACATATAGAAAACATGATTTGAAAACGAATTTTTTTGTCTGTCGGTTTGTCGGTCTGTATGTCTGTCTGTTTGTAGCCACGATAAGTTTAGAACCAATTGAGGTATCGTCTTCAAAAGGGTATACATTTAGCACCCGACAAACGAATGCTTCGGATTGCTTTCGGGTAAAACGGCTCCAGGGGGTGGGACACGAATGGGGGGTGAATTGGTGAAAATTGTCGTTTTTTCGTTAAAACTTAAGTAATATAACGTTCTAGGGTTTGTTTATTGGAAAATTTTCAATTTCAACACATCTGGTATTCTGTGCTGAAATTAAATTAGGGGTTGAATGTGTGGGGGTGAAATATCGATGTCAGAAATTTCGAACTTTATTTTTTACTAAAACGGCGTAAAAAGTCTCAAAACATTTAGGATTCTGGGAGGAAAATTTGTTTGTTTGTCGGCCTGTAGGTCGGTCGGTCTGTACGTCTGTCTGTTAGTAGGCGCAATAACTTTCGAACGAATTGAGATATCATCTTCAAATTTGGTATCCAATTGGCACCCGACAAAGGAACAGTTCGAATTGTTTTTGGGTCGGATCGCTTCAGAGGGTAGGGCATAAATGAGTGGTGATTTGGTGAATATAGAAATTTTGTCATTAAAACGCAAGTCATATAACGTTTTTAAAGTTTATGGGTACAGGAAGACAAATATTTTCTTTGCGAGCGAATCGTGGACCCTAAATTTATTTCACGAGAATGTCTTTTTGAGGAGAGTATATTGTCACAGCTATGTGGAAGTTATGATTCAATTGGCAGCACTATTTTTTTTAAACTGGCCCGATTGGGCTGGTTAACGAACTTGTCCGAAAGAACATAATAACCTAGTTTCACCGAAATCTCTTACTTATCATTTTTTTAGTTATCGCTCGTATATGTAGAAAAAAAAATTCACTGACTAACAGTTATATTAATGTGATTGCAATTGCAAGTTTTGTTTTTTACTGTAGGTAGTAGCTATTTGACCTTAAATTTGTTAACTTTTCGAAATCACCACTTCATACAGATTCAGAAAATATACAGTGCATTTAACAAATATCGCTGCAAATTGAATCATAACATCCATGTAGCTGTGATAATCTACCCCCTCAGAAAGATATTCCCATGAAATGAATTTAGGGTTCATGACTTGACCACAAAGAAAATATTCGTCTTCCTGCACCCATAAACTTCTGAAACGTTATATGACTCGCATTTTAACGAAAAACCAACCAAATCAACACTCATTTATCCCCTACCACCTGAAGCCATTTTACCCAAAAAGAATTCGAAGCGTTTCTGTGTCGTCTGCTAACTGGATACCAAATTTGAAGATGATATCTCAATTCGTTCAAAAATTATTGCGAGTACAAACAGACAGACGTACTTGCCGACAGACCGACCGACCAAAAAATTTTTGATCCAGAAGTTTTCTATATGTTTTGAGACTTTTTACGCCGTTTTCCAAAAAAAAATTCGAAGTTACTATCACCGATATTCCACTCCCACACATTCAACAGCTAATTTAATTTCATCACAGAGTACTAGATGTTTGATGAAATAGAAACTTTTTTAATAAACAAACCCTAAATCGTGATACTATTCGAGTTTTAACGAACAAACGTTAATTTTCACCAAACACCCCCCCCCCCCCATTCATCTCCTACCCCCTGGAGCGATTTTACCCAAAAACAATCAAAAGCGTTCGCTTGTCGGGTGCTAACTGTATACCAAATTTGAATACAATATATCAAATCGTTCTAAGGTTATCGTGAATACAGACAACAAAAAATTCGTTTCCAAATCATGTTTTTCATATATTTCGACACTTTTTATGACGTTTAAGCGAAAAATTTTTTTTGAAATTTTTGATGTCAATGCCATACTTCCACCCTTATTGATGTGGAACTAATAATTTACAACGTCATAGTCGCAAAGACGCTAATGTCAGGTTCACATGTCTAATGCCTTAAGGGTTAAGATAAGATTTGACAATAAGAAAAAAATTGTTATCACCGACATATATATATATATATATATATATATATATATATATATATATATATATATATATATATATATATATATATATATATATATATATATATATATATATATATATATATATATATATATATATATGCAGCAGGTGGTAGTGGACTTTCCCTTTCTTCTTCTTCTTTCGGTGCCATATCAGGTCCCCCTAACGTTGGCAATTACATTGGCGAGTTGTTCGCGATTTTCGGCTAATCTGAATAGTTGTTCGGCACTGCGTATTCCAGTCCAATCGCGAATGTTCTTTAGCCATGACATCTATTTCTTTAAAATTCCTCGGCTGCCTTCGATTTTACCTTTCATTGTAAGCTGGAGCACCTTGTATCGGTCTCCTCTAAGAACATGTCCCAGGTATGATATCTTTCGCACCTTAATAGTGATAAATAATTCACGGACGGCATTCGCTCTATTTAATACTGCTTCGTTGGTCTGCATAGCTGTCCAGGGTATTCGAAGCATTCTTCTGTGCAACCACATCTCAAACGCTTCCAGTCGACCGACCGTAGCAGCTTTCAGAGTCCAGGTCTCAGTTCCATACAACAACACGGACCAAATATAACATTAGATCATTCTTTGACGCAATCTTAGGTTTAAGTTGTCGTTAGAGAAAAATGATTTCATTCTCATGAAAGTTAAGCGCGCTGTTTCAATTCTGCACTTTATCTCTTTATCAGGGTCTAGGTGTTCTGTGATATAACAACCAAGGTATTTGAATTGGGTAACTCTCTCAATGTTTTGTTGGTCTATCTGTAGCGAAGCATCGGCGTGCGGTTGGCGACTGAATATCATAAATTTTGTCTTATTGATATTTATTTTCAAACCCATTTCCCTTCCTGTCGTCTTTACACTATCCAACAACTCTTGAAGGCCCCGGACACTATCGCACAAGATGACTGTATAGTCGGCATATCGAATGTTATTAATCAGTTCACCGTTAATCTTCACTCCAAGGTCTTTATCTTGCAAAGCCTTCTTAAAGATTTTATCCGAGTATATGTTGAACAATAGCGGGGAGAGAATGCATCCCTGTCTGACGCCTCGTTGAATGCGACATTCATCGGTTAGTCTTCCATTGATTCGGACCACTGCTTTCTGCTTACAATATACGAAAAAATCCTTTACGTGATAGTAAAGGATTTTTTCACGCCCGAGTAGGTACCACCCCTTAGGCCGATGAACTCTCAACGGACGTTTCCGATTCTGGTGTATGAGTCGGTTTCCCTTATAAACAAAAATTATGATGGCTCCTCCTTGCGCAAAAGATTCCGTAGATAAAATACCCTCTCATTCGGATCTCCGGGAGAGGGGTGTACAGGGAACGCCGGCATCAAGAATTAACACATCCTTCTCGAATATATGTGGCCTAAATTCTAACCTGAACTGCGTCCACCATTTCCTCCAGGCTAATAGGCCTCAACTCCTCTTCCTCACGGAAACCCAAATCTGTGCCAAAACAGCCACTAATCACCTTAATTTCCCGGGGTATGAGCTCCCTACATCCTTTAGGTTGCATGGAGGCGTGTGCGCATACGTCCGTAGCAATCTACCGTGCACCAGACTCCCCAATTTAGAAGCTGGAAGAAAAGACATACTTTGGATGAAACTCTCTCTCAGGGCTGCAACTAAAGTCATCTGTTGCACTTACCGGTCACCTTCTGACAACAACTTTGTCCAGCTCTTCGACTATCCTTCTGAAAAAACCGACCACCTGATTTCTGAATATCGTTCCCCGAGGTCACTATTCTTGGTGACTTCAACGTCCGTACTAAGGAATGGCTAGATCAGGTATAGAGTTTAAGGTTTAATAGTCTATATTTTAGCAAATTTTCGTAGAAAAAATAGTTATTGAGAAGACCGCGAATTATGAATTTTAAAACGATTTCCTTAAATGAAAACCCATATACGAGGTTGGTTTTAGTTTGGTCTGTTTACATATATACAGGGTAATACATTTCTACGGTAAAGCTCAATATATCCGTTATTATACAAGATGATAAAAATGATATACGTTAATTATAGGGTGTCTCGAGTTGGATCTTATGTTGTGAGTTATACATATTTTTTTTAATAGACACCCCTTATGTTATTGCATTTTTGTATTTTCAGTCGAATTATAATGCATGTTTGTACGAAAATAAAAATTGATGTCGTTTATCGTTTTTGAGTTATTTCAATTGTTTTGCAACGTTTCATGTCTTTGGCACATATCACAAACACATATCACAAATGATGATACAGCGTTTCTACCATCAGATAGCGGAGCCCCATGAAAATGCTGCACTCGGAGAGCTTTTTTTTTTGTATAACACGTCGAAAAAATCTAGCTGCTTTATACAAGTACTCTCAAATTGTGGCTGAATTTGAAACATTTTCGCAGAATTGTTCTCAGTGTCTCCGCAGACATCAGTTTTTGTAAGATTTTTGTGATATGTTGATAATTAATAACAAATTTTTGGTAAGTTATTTAAAAAAAGTTTTTTGTGAAAAATATAATTTAGTGTAACATTACTGAAGGAAATTTCTGTAAAAAAATGGTGAATTGTTTTTTTTTTCTTCACTTTTGGTCCTAAAACTGTTTGTGAGAGGTTCGTTGGCCAGGATAATCGGACCAGTATTTTCTAGAACTTTTAATGTTTATTTTCGGAAAATGTTTGTGCTTTTTGAAACAACAAAGCTCTTTTAATGAAATATGGTACATTGTTGCCACTGTATATGTTATATTGCCAACCAAATGTCATTCTTTTAAAAACAAGACATATTTGCCATTAAACACATGTTTACGAAAATTCGCTACCATAACGCACTTGCTGCGTCCAGACTTTTTGAATTTATGCGTTACTTTATAGATACAGTGCATAGCGCGTAACTGGAGAATTTTTGCGCTTATTTAGCTGGTATTATAACATTGATAAATTAATTTTTAAATTAAGATCTTCGACTTAACGAACGATTCAATTTTAATCATGAAAAATAATATACTAAATTGTATTTTTAACGCTTTATCTCACTCATAATAATATTTCTGCTGTAACACCCAATTTGTAGGCATTTTAAAAGCACATCCGGTTACCTAAAAAACCAGAACATCTAGATCCAAAGCTTTCTTGATTGTCTTATTATATAAGACTATAATTAACTGTTTAAAAGTTATGCAGTGTAACGACGGCCTGCAATTATGTTTATTGATGTCTGAAGATGAAATACTTTCTCCTTTTTTTGCGAAATGGCGAGAAAGGTGAATTGTTTATTTGGGTGTTTGCGGGCAATTAGTGAGAGCATTAATTTTTTGATACGTAAGTTTAATCTTATGCAAGATTATTATACGTTATGCAAAGGTATAATTTTATTTTAACTGCTGGCAGTAAAAGATGTCAAGATATACCACCAGCCATTGTGAGTAATTAATTATATCGCATAAAAAGTCTGGACGCAGCAAGTTTGTTATGGTAGTGAATTTTCATAGAAATGATCTGGCACCAAATAATTGTTTGTAACTTTTTTTTTCCTAAAAAATAGAAACGTAAATTTTGGCGTATAGTTTGCTCTACCTACCAAATTTGGTTATCATAGCTTTTATATTTTTTGAGTTATCGGTGATATATATATATATATATATATATATATATATATATATATATATATATATATATATATATATATATATATATATATATATATATATATATATATATATATATATATATATATATATATATATATATATATATATATATATTTACTTAAAAAATTGTGGGAAAGCCGTCAGTTGCAAAATAAAACTCTTTATTAAAAGCCGAGCTTTCGGAAAAGTTTATTTAATTCTCAAGGATCTAACGTGAGTTTTACTATAACTAATTATGAAAATACAAACATGAAAAAACCGTTTTTTAAATTTGACTGAAGTCGAAAAGTTTGACAGGAGTTGTTCCAGGTGGTTCATTGTGGAGGCCATTACCTTAAGATCGTCCATATACAGCAGTCTCATTTGCTCCCTGTCATTGCTTTTTATTCCGAAACCATAACTGGTAGAGCTCAGGCGATTTGATAGTGGATTCAATACGAGGCAGAACCACAATGGACTTAGCGAGTCGCTTTGAAATATACCTCTTCTAATTGGCATCGTGCTGGTTACTATGTTATCAGCTGTTTGTACCCGTAACTGAATTTGTATTCTCCAAGTTTTCAAGGAACCTCCGGTTATGAGTATCGATCTTATAGATCTTCATCACACTTGCAAGTCATTAGCGTGGAAGTCATATCCATAGTCCACGTCATGCGCCGTCTTAGTAATCCCATCTGGGTGAGCGCTGGATGATTTTCCTGCGCAGCATACTCAGTGAGTGGAGCTCTTGGCCTTACTTGGCTCCCGTGTCGTAGATTTCATTTTTATTTATTTTATTATTATTATTATTATTACCATTATTTGTATTATTATTATAATAATATTATTTGCTCGTTGAATAAACGACTTATCTGTTTCATTGTTGGCTAATACAATAGTGCATTTGTTGTGATAACAGATTTATAAAATTGTAGGTAAGAGGTATTTTGGGTAACATAAAA